>CM068319.1:10337424-10342424 GCA_034766995.1 Acanthacorydalis orientalis | reverse complement strand
GCCATCTTGAAGGTAGCTTTTTTATGCCAGCAGCGAAGGAGCATGGGGAGAGAGTGGTGATGAAATCATAAAAGACATTTTCCATAGATTGTTGAATTGAATATTTTTCTTTGCAAGAAGTGGTCCAAAGCTTGGAAAAAGTAGTATCTAGTTGATTCAAGGTCTAGTTAATACGGTGGATGACAGAGTGTCACCAAGTCCAGCTCCTGTAATTTGAGCAGCGTTGTTTCTGCGACATATGTTCGACCGTTATCTTGCAAGAGGATTGACTTGTCTCTATTGATCAATCTCGGCTGCTTAATCAATCATCCTCATCATTTGGTTCAATCAGGCATTCGCTGTAAGCTTTCATGAAACTGTATTTGATAATACTAGTGCTTAACAAATATACACTATTAGAATTTTTTTGATATATATTCATTTTTGTATTGTGCTGAGACGCTTCATCTTTATTCAACCGTTGTGTCAAAACGCTTGAGATTGTTAAAAAGAATCCACTTTTCATCACACATAACAATACGATGTAGAAATGGTTCACCTCAATGTCGTGGCAGGAAAGAAGGGTAAGCTTCAAGACAATTTCTTTTCTGACGCTCGTTCAATTCATGCGGAATCTATCTATTCAACTTCTTTACTTTGCCGATTTCTTTTAAATGCTCCAATATTATTGGAATAATAACATGAAACCTAGCTGCTAATTTACGCGTAGTTTGAGTTGAATTCGCTTCCATTACAGCTTTCACCTCATCATTGATTTCAGATCGACCACATGGTGCATTTTCAAGGATAAAGTCACCAGAACGGAATTAATCAAACCATCGACATACTATACGATTATTACCCACTCTATTCTCAAACACTTTGTTTGTATTTCGGGCTGTCTGCGTTACATTCATTCCACGACAGAATTCATATTCGAAATAACACGAATGAGTTATCTATAATTTTACAAAAATTGACTTAAAAATTAATTGAAAATTAAACACAAGCAAAAACGTGCATTTAAAAGAGTGAGGATGTGTACCTTCACAATAAAAAAAATGTCAATCAAAATGAAATGTCAGAGATGACAGCTGTCAAACTTAGTACGTAAGGAAATTGGACATTTCATTCTTAAAAACCTAATATATATATACATATATATATATATATATATATATATATATATATATATATATATATACATATATATGTGTGTGTTTGTGTGCGTGAATGTGTGAAACAAGAGCTACGTAAAAATATAGAAAAAATGTGCAAAAGGTGAGAAGAGACCTTAATGCATTTAGTATTGAAGGTGGATTAACTACGAAAAGAAGCCAATATTAGAAGAAATATGTTATTTATAAATGAAAGATTGTCTTTCAAAAATACTTGAGAAATTTGTAAACAACTGTAAAAAACTAATTCAAACACAAAACAATATTAATTCATCAAAAAATCAATTATACAAGAGTTAAGAAAATAAATTACAATTTAGTATCCTAACCACCCTGTTGAATAAATTTATCCTGACTACAAATTTTTCAGAAAAGAAGTCATAGACCTTGGTGCTAAAGTGTAGTAGTCCAGAAGAAAAAAGTAGTAAGAAGTTCCAGATATTACAATATGTATTATTTAGTAGTTAGAACCGCATAAGGCAAACTACAAACGTCTCCTAATTCAAATATTTCACCAAAAAATTCATTTTGTCTATCTGGCGAGAGAAAAAAAAGACTAAAGATTCAAAATACAGGTAAATAATAACGGACCAGATTTATTGTCTACTAATGAAACGTTTAGACAATGCACTAAGACAAAAAAGAGTTGATCTCATTAATCAACGTCAAATGTTTCTCTGACACGACATCGCACGACACGTGATGAAATTAATAACGAATTAAAAAGAATAATAAATAACTATATCACACCCACCATATTAAACGGATTTTACGTTCATCTGATTATCACTTTTTTCAATCAATGCAGCATTATACAATTGGAAATAATCTCGAAGATCTGCTGACAAGTGCTGAAAAATAATCTTTCATTTAAATTTTTTATAGTTGAATAATGCTGTATGGATTGAAACAAGTGATATTCGGATGTAGACAAAGTCTGTTTAATATGAACACTGTGGTATATCTTCATTACAGTTTTTTTTAATTAGAATCTATGCAAATAAAATTAAAAAATTTGTACAGGTGGAAAAATATTATCAAGGAAGACTATATAATCGATTTATTGTTTTAATAAGTCAAGTCATTTAATTTAATTACATTAAATTCGAATATTTTTAATATATATATATATAATATATATATACACACAACGATATTCAGTAATAAAATATAAATCATGAAAAAGAGTAAAAAAATAAACTCTTAAAAGCATAAGAAGAAAAAATATATACAATAGATATGCTCATATCTTATTTAACGACAAAAAGGCAGTCATAATAAAAAGAAAACGACATGAATGTTACGACTCCTAACAGAAATGCACTTAAATGATAAATGCTTTTTATGTGTCAACAGAGTAGTAGGAAGGATGACCGCGGGGACCTATTGAAAACAAATTTAGTTTTCTTTGACAGCTAGAGGACAATTAGAAACGCAACTGCCGTCAGCTGTCTACACGGAACGCCATGAAAGAATACCGTTTAGTTTTAACAATAAACGGCAACTTTTTCTTCATCAAAACTAAAAATAGACGAGCTTTGATTGATAATCGATATCGTATAAATTTTTAATGGTGCCGTCGATATTTATGATAAGCGATGAGTAAAGTGATGAAAGGTATAACACGAATGTAACATAAATTAGTTTTTCATTTTTATTCATATAAATCAAACTAATTAATTATCAATCAAATAAATATACATGTAATGATTTTTAAATGTAAATAGAATTATATATATATATATATATATATATATACAGGGATGTTTAATTAAATTTTGACCGATTTTGTTTTGCCGGTTGATGCAACAACTGCTGCTGTATATAAAACAAAATTCATTAAAATTAAAAAAGGATATGAAAAAGATGTTGAATATAACGCCGATGAAACCAGTCTACTTTACAAAGCGCTTCCAGCAGTTGAACAACCAACAATTGAAGACAAATAGGAAGAAGAAAGAACGTCTCTCCAGCCAACAACTAGCCATGTTTGTGCAATCAAGGCAATTTAAGATATCAAGAAATATTTCTAAAAATAGGTTGAGGTATAATAACCTGAAGAAAGATACTCTGCTGCGATACATCATAAATATGGCTGCAGCTAAACTACTTGCTCCCAAGAAATAAAAAATACGGATTTTTTTCTACAGATTTTTTTCTAAATCTAAAAACTACGTACATATACATACGTACATACTATGTATAATAATTACATTCATAAACATTTTGTTTATATAATTCAAAAAACCATACAATCTGCTTTTTTGGAAATTTCGTTATCCGGTATAGTTTGGTTTTGGAATGCAAGATAGCTCTCCGCAGACTGACTTTCCAGAATGAGGTTCACCTTCTGTGGGTTCCGGGTCATTCGGGCATACGGGGGAACAAAATAGCGGACAGACTGACCTCATTAGGAGCCACGTCCGCAGTGGAGGGGTCAGAGCCCTTGGTAGAGCTAGAGAGATGCTGGGCTAAGGGCGCCATTCGGGAATAGGTCGAGTCAGAACATTTAGAATGGTGGCTAAAGATTGACGGTTGCCGTCAATCCAGGGTACTCTTTGGCCAGGGCCCAAATAAGGACTGGACCAAGAAAATCTACACAAGTGGTAGATCCTTCTCCCGGCTCCTGGTGCGAATTGTCACAGGACACGGGAGACTAAGCTACCACGAACATATACGAGGCCGAAGGACGGACGGGAAGTGTAGATGGTATGGGGGCAACGAGACCCCCAGTCACTTCCTCGCGAAATGTCCGGCATGGGTCAATTTAAGGCGACGATGGTTTGGGGAGTTTTTCCTCACCGCGGCCGAACTAGAGTCTATAAACTCGGGTAGGCTGATAGGTTTCTGGAAGAAAGAGAGACTTCCCGAGTAGTTTTGAACAGCCGAGGGAAAGCATAACGGACTTCGAGTCTAATTGCCGGGAGGCAAGATAGCTTCCTCCCCCCTCAAATATAATTTATCTATCTATCTAATCTAACCGGCATAGTCGTGACTGAAGTTATGCTGGTTAACTGGAGTTCTCCTGTATATATATATATATATATATATATATATATATATATATATATATATATATATATATATATGTATGTATATGTATGTGTTTGTGTGTAGATTTACATAAAATCGATTATTTCTCATGAAGATAATCCTGGAAACAAAAATTAATTACCAGAGAATATTTTTGGTGCTAAAATAAAATTCACTTTCACAAATTAATTAATCGTACTTCCAGCAACCGCAATTTTTTTTGATTATTTCTGATTAATCTGATCATTTTTTATTGAAAAAACTTTATATTCAGATTTTTTTCAAAACTTACACAAAACATGTAAGTATAAATAATGTTTCTATAATATATTAGATGATTTTTGCATAGAATATTTTTGCCTCTGTATGCTTTGCACTTTATTTCATGTCCTAGAAAAAGGTACAGCATTATGATAAAGGCATATATATATATATATATATATATATATATATATATATATATAATATAATATAAACTCGTTTGTATGTATGTATTGACATAACCTAGTTGGACAAAAGCGCTATCTATTTAATTTTACGTGAAATGAATGTGTCGTTTCAGTGCCGCCACTGGAAACTTCATATCGAACTTATATAAATAAACTCGTGCAGTTGCGGAAGTCTGAAAAGGGTTTCCGGCAAAAAGGTTGTTCGTTACGTTGCACCACATTCCCGTTTCGTATATGGGATCGGGTACGGACGTGAGATGATGATGGGGAAACGGTGTTCGCCTGAAACCGTCAAAAGATATTGCCATTGGCACTACACTCGCTTGATGATGGTTTACGACACGTAGTGGGTGTAAGAGTG
>CM068319.1:10032424-10332424 GCA_034766995.1 Acanthacorydalis orientalis | reverse complement strand
TTTCTGTTCAGTACTGTTACATTTTATTTAACAATATATCTCGATATCTCGATGAAATGACACTTTCATTGAAATAAATTATGGTTAGAAATCAGAAAACAAAAACCGCACTTATTTTCCTACCAACCCAATAATTATGCACACGTCTGTTTAAACATATTTGAATTATTTATCAAGATTTAAAAAAACGAAGTATTTTATTGCCTAAATAAATTTTTGTAGATTTTTCAATTTGTGTAATTGCTATATTATCAGATTTTATACTTTTCCATTCTAAAAACGATGACATTGCTATCAAAATGAATACTAGAATATAGAAATAAGGAAATAATTAATTATGGAATATGATCCTATAAGAACAACATTTATCATTTTCATTTATTTGTGGAAATGATGAGCTTAAAACTAATATTCATCATTTTTACTATAAATTATTATTTCTAACATAACAAATAATATGGTATATACATTGTATGAAATGTTAAGATATGTAAAAATTTCAGACATCTAGGAAAATCGATAACAAATGTAAAAAGGATGAAAGTAAAAAGGCAAAGCGATAAAATAAATCGACTGAAAAATAAATTAAACACCAAGAGATAGACAATGAATAAAATGCGAATGAATAAAATAAATGTTAAAAATTACGATGAGAATTCAGATATTGTGGTTTCTTTTAAGTGATTTGTCTCTTTGTTTCTGTGAGATTTCCCACTTCACATCAATGAAAATAAATCCTGTGACATGTAAACAATTGGACCGTTACTGTATTCCCCAACCTGTATTCCACTACATACTCTCCTACTCTTTCACCTAACCTCAACATATAACGTCTGACAAACAACACTCTCCAATTTAACAATGATCGTATTAAATGAATAGGGAAAAGAAA
Source organism: Acanthacorydalis orientalis (assembly GCA_034766995.1). Taxonomy (NCBI): domain Eukaryota; kingdom Metazoa; phylum Arthropoda; class Insecta; order Megaloptera; family Corydalidae; genus Acanthacorydalis; species Acanthacorydalis orientalis. The sequence goes on along the minus strand of CM068319.1, from coordinate 10,331,532 downwards.
TGCAATCTATAATTAATTTTCCACAAGTAAAAGGCATCGAACCAATTGAAAATCACAGTGACACTCATGGGATACACGGATCAAAATTGAAAATGTTATTCGTAGTAAGATTTTTGCATTACTTTTAACAAATTAAATGCTATTCTTGATCCCAGTTCGTTAGTAAGCTCTTCTGGGACTTTTTTTCGTATTACAAAAATACAAAATATACTCATACAGTCATATCTGAATAATATTTTAGACTATGTACAGATTTAAATACTTTATTACCTCAAAATCCAATTCATTATTTTAATTTATAGCGTTCAATTTATTCTTTCTCATCCATAAACAATTTACCTTAAATATCTACATAGTATTATGAACAGATTTTATCACTTTTTGAGTGAAAATTTTAAAATAAACAATTATTTGAGAGATTAAAACGGTATTTTCAACACACACTTCTTATCGAAGAATATAGAAAGTCCTTATAAATGTATTCAGAAGTAAAATCGATAAATATTAAAATTGATAAAAAAAGGAAAAATAGTGGATTCGCAATGAAATTTCTTATAGTTTTATCAATGAAGAGAAAAAAGAGAAATCTAGAAAGAAATTGTAAACTTGAAAATTACATTATTCTATAATATAATGAAAGATAGATTAGGTACACTGGTCAAATTTGTTAGTTATTCCAATGCAAGAAAAAGAAATCAAGAGCATAGAAGAATAGGATAAAGAGAAAGTATGTAGGCAAAAAAATATGAGCCAATTTTGTCTAATAAAGAGAAGCTTAGAAGAAAGGTCAGTGGCGTGCTCAAATTCTTTGGCGATTGATTTAATTTAGATATTCCATATATGCTAGCTATTACATCCATATCCACTAAATAAGACATATACCATAAACAGGTACAAACATATACATAATTTAAATTAATAGTCGACCAATAAGTTATATAATAAACGACGCTTAAACATAATAATGACTACAGTATGATATTACACGTGTTATTTATTAATTAGTGCAAGACTGCTACTTCTGTTGCAATTTTATTAAAGTTCAACATATAAATTCACATTAAAATACACATTCTTTCCATAAATAACTATTTAGTTATACTTTATAATATTTTATACTTTGCAATTATTAATATTTACGCTTTAGTGTCTCATAATAAACATATTAAAAACAACGTTTAGCTTAATCAAGTGCTGCGATAAAAAACATCAATTATTAATAATACAAAATCGCGTAGAATAACTACTTATTAAATTTTTTAGTACGCATTATCTGAAAAACAATTCGAATAATAATTGAATATGTTCCGTGTGCTTGGTAGTAAACTGCAGGAAAGCAGTAGCAGAATTTTCACAAATGACTTCTTTTTCACCTCACAATCCATAAATACTCTGATCAAAAATATTCAATAAATTATTATTGATTACTTTTAATCAAAATTTTATTTTATGGATTTTGAGATGAAAAAAATATATATATGTGAAAGTGAATTTATCTACAGTGTCAGAACTATTTTGTGACAATAGCGGAATTTTCTGAATTTAATACGATTTATACCAAGAACACATCCAAACACTAAACAAATATTTGTGAAGATTGTATGAATGAGTAGTTGAAAATCCTAATATATATATATATATATATATATATATATATATATATATACACACATATATATATATATATATATATATATATATACACGAGGGTCGTTTGATAAGTATGGTAAAAAAACAAGTTAAACATCGTTTTTTGGAAAAAAATCGATTTAATTTTTCAAATAGTCACCGTTGAGCCCTATACACTTGACCTTGTGAGTCTGAAAAATACCCATTGACGATGGTAATGACATCCTCATTCGATGAGAATTTTTTCCCACAGAGTCAAATTTTCAAATTTGGAAAGAGGAAGAAGTCGTACAGCGGTAAGTTCGGAGAACAGAGGAGATGAATAATCAATTTTTGCAATTTTACCATCTTGACGGTCGATTTATAAGACGGCGCGTTATCCTGGCGAAAGAACACTTTTTTGTGCGCCAATATTGGCCGTTTTTATTTTAGCTCTTCTTTCGAACGGTCCAATAATATCGCATAATAGATTCTAGTTAACGTTTTTCCCTTCGTTAAGTAGTCAGGATGATTTATTTGGAATCTCAAAAAAATAGTGACCATCACCTTACCATCCAACAAAACGGTCTTCACCTTCTTCAGCGCCTTTTCACCAGTCGTCTACTGCTTTGACTCAGGTGTGTAGTGGTGGATCCATGTTTCATCCACGGTAATGAATCAATCCAAAAAGTTTTATTCGTTTTTTTTCATTTTTGTGGCAACTGCTACAATGCTCGATTCAAACATCTGTAGAACGTAAACAACGTGACGCTTCTGGCTGAAATTTTGTCTATGCTACTTTGAAAAGTGACACTTAATAGTCCTGACTTTACCAAATGAATGACTGCTCCACATCATAGAAATTTACCAAAGTTATCAAACGACCCAAGTATATATATATATATATATATATATATATATATATATATATATATATATATATATATACAGTAACTTTTTATTCAAAAACATTGATTTGTATCGAAATAGTAAAGAAAATAGTAATAAAATCAATTTATTAATTTTAGTAGTATTCTTAACTATATTATCTTTTCGCTGAAAACAACGACATTGTATTGTAATTCGTGATATACAATCTTTGTAATTGTATGGTTAAAATATATTATGTGTAAAAACTAATTCCTTTGTCTAAAATTATATCAGACATAACTCTGTTTTACAGTAACATATTTTGTTGTTGTTAAGATTTTGAAGTGCCAAATTTCACTTACATGCGACAAAAATAAATATTATATATATATATATATATATATATATATATATTTGTATTCATATATATATATATATATATATATATATATATATATATATATATGTGTGTGTGTTCGCGCGTGTGTATGTGTATGTATATAAATAAATTGAAATGAATTATCAAAATTGCACTTACATGATACAAAAATAAATATTAAATTACATAATATATCAACTGGCAACAACTAAAACACAATTTTCACGCTTGTCTGTATAATAATACATAGATTAGATAAAATATTTGAACTGAAACTCTTATGAAAATTTGTATTCAAGTTTCAGTTGAACTATTTGATAATTTCACTTCTAAAAGGCCACAGTATATATAAATAATCGAATTCACATTCAATTCAATGGAAGACACTGTCGACGGATATAAGAAACAAACTGAGTACTTGTTTAAATAAATCTTTCTTAAGACAGTATTTATATAACTATTCTTAGCACATTTTAGATAAATATAGTGTCAGAGAATAATCTTAGAGTTAGAAATTATTTAGAACATTTTAACATTTTTTGTATTAGGTGCAAAAATTAATTCGGTGCCTTTAAATTGAATCAATCATATCTGTGTTTCAAATTAAATTATTTTCTTGTCATTTTAGAATTATGAAGTGCCAACCTTTAAATTTAAAGACACTGTATTTCTTGGTCAAGCAGTTGATATAACCTCAAAAAATACTGAACAGGATGGAATCCGAAAGCAGCATATTAGACATTGATTATTTTTCGCATTCTAGTTGAAAAACATGCTTCTGAAACCGAAATGATTTCTTCAGCTATGGAGGAAGGTATTGTGACGTATAAAACATATAAAAAATGCTAAAACAGTGGGAATTACCCGAAAATACATTATGACATCATCGACTCAAAACCACATTTTTTTTGAAAAGTGATTTGTCAGTTACCCTATAGATGCAAAAAAGTTATATACAATATTGTGAAACATTTTGAAGATTTAAATATATTCCATTTTTCCGTAAACATTCATTTTCTATAAAAAAGGCACGGAATTAATTTGTACACCTAATATATTTTAAAGCCAAACCGGAGCAATTAAAAATCAATACATTATTTATTTAATCTATTTCCACACAAAAAAACTTTTATCATTATTTTTGATACGTTCCAAAACACACGTAAACACAACAATAAATCATTTTTTTATACCGACCTTAATAGGTATTTCATATACAGCAATAAAAACTAACAAGTGTAAAGGTACAAAGAGAACATATGACACATATTGAATATAATAATATTTTATTTCAAGGGTCACCGTTACAATTTGCTTTAACACATATCGTTAGTGTTTTCCCGCATTCTATGAATTAGTTGTATCATAATCAGAACTAAAATTCATAAATAACGACCGTGAAATGAATAAAAACTATAACAGCGGTTCTTATGACAACGATCTGGCCACAATTGAGGAAAAAGGTCGATTTTCTGCGGTCAAAATATATAGAACATACAATATATGTATGTAGTACATTATATATATATATATATATGTGTGTGTGTGTGTGTGTATATGTAATGTTTTTGTATGTTTTTGTGAAACAGTAATATAAAAAAAATGTTGAAAACAGTAGCGTAAAAGAAATGAATTTATTTATGTCGTGTTAGGGTCGAAATGGGCTAAGCCGGGGGTCGCTGTAACATATCCGCGTCGGCGACAGGAAATTGGTATTTTTTGGGGCGAAAAAAATATATACCTTCGATGTCAGACTCTTGTGTACTTCGCTCGACGAGTTATGTGCGGAGAAATGTGTCGGGCGTGTGGTGAAAAATAACCACATTAATTAAAAATAGACGCTCGTTTACTATCAAATACTTCTCTCAATTATTGTACTGTTGACAAATTGAAATTCTATTGGAATACTTATATGTTTGTGTGTGTGTGTATAAATATATATATATATATATATATATATATATGTATATATATATATATATAAGAGATATTTATGATATTATATTATTAGCAAAGCTATATGAAAAAAACATGAAAAATTTTAATTAAAAAACTTTTATGAGAGAAAAAAGCAATTTCGCCGGCATTATTTAAAACTAATTTATAAAAAAGTGTACAGATCACTCAACTGTGGAGTTAAAATAATAAAAATAAGAGATAAACGACTCATACACCTCCGTTTTGTAAATGAAATTATTATATTCGTATCAAGAAGACCTACAAAAGGTGAGTGAAGGATGAAACGAATCCAACCGAAGAGATAAGCCACAATAAACGAAATTTATGTTTGAAGAATCTGTATTTTCAAAGAAAAGAAAGGGACAATTAACTGTAACAAATAAGAAGTATGTTTGGTTGAGACAATATTATATAACTCTTTAATACATTCGCAGATTTTGTGGTTAAATTACGTTTTCCCTTAAGAAGTGTTCGATTTGGGAAAAAAGTATTGATTTTGAAAAGAACAAAAAGTAAATAGAAAACAGGCAATATAATACGGAAACATGAATTCATAGACAAATACAATTAATACATGAAATGTATTAATCATTTCTGATTATTAATTTTACTAAAGCCAGGGGACTCCGCCCCCTGCTTGCTTATTAAATTCTTACTCATCGAAGATCATAAACAACTACATTTTTCTTGCTCTAAAACATAAGCTTATGAAGGTCGTTAGATAAGTATGGTAAAAAAAAATAATTTAAATACTGTTTTTTGGAAAAAAGATTTCATTTCTCAAAATAGTCTCCCTTGAGGGATATTAAATTGGTCCATCGAGTTTCTGATTTTTTAATTCCATCGGAAAAGTAGCTGTTCTCAAATTCTGCAGAATATGCATTGACGGCAGCGATGATATCCTCATTTGAAGAGAATTTATTTCCACCGAGCCAAATTTTCAACTTTGGGAAGCGAAAGAAGTCGCACGGGGCCAAGTCTGAAGAATAGGATGGATGAGGAATCAATACCAAGCCTAGTTAGTGCAATTTTGTTATTACAACGGTCAATTTGTGGGACGAAGCAGAGTGCTGGTGAAAAGCACTTTTTGTACTCCAATTTTGGTCATTTTTGTTTCAGTTTTTCTTTCAAACAGTCTAAAAATGATGCAAAACAGGCTCCTGTTATCATTTTTTCTTTCGTTAAGTAATCGATCACGATGATTTCTTGGGAATTACAAAAAACAGTGGCCATCCCAGCCGACAAAACGGTTTTCGCCTTCTTCGGCGCACTTTCGCCAGTCGTTATCCACTGCTTTGACTGCTGCTATGACTCTAGTGTATAGTGGTGGATCCATATTTCATCCACGGCGACGAATCGATGCTAAAAAGCCTGCGGATTGCGATTAAATATCGCAAAACACTGAGTTGAAACGTCCTTTTGTGTGCGTCGTTTGATCGAAAGTCAACAATCGCGGTATCTATCGCTTACACAGCTTTTTCATGTCCAATTTTTCGTGCAGGGTGTTATGCACTCGTTCACTTGAGATGCTAACATTTTCAGAAAACTAACGTATTTTCACTCAGATGTCTTTCATAACGATACCAACGATTTTTTCAACGACATTTGTCATGGTAACCTCAACTGGGCGTCCAAAGTGCTCTTCATCTTCAGTGCATGTTCGGCTAGTCCTCCTTAAATTCATCTAACTCCGCTTTGGTATAGGCGAGCGTCCACTTTTTCATTTTGTGCAAGCTCTCGGATTGTTGTGCGTGGTTCTGATTCAACTAACGCCTTCAGTTTGGTCGTTATGAACTGAAGAAAGACGCCCACTATCTTCTTCAAGGCTTTCATCTCCAAAATTTTTGGAACCACCATTGCACCGTACGTTTCTTAACAGTATCAATACCAAAAGCATCATTTAATTTTCCAGCAGTTTCTGATACTCTACCACCCGTTTTGAACTCAACAAAATTACTCTTACTTGCTTCTTTTCCATCTTAAATTCAATAGTCCAATTTAAGGCAAACATAATAATGAAACTAGTGTCGATGTTAGCAAAATACAGACCTAAAAACGCACTTTAAAATGATGAAATGATACTTTCATTAAAAAAAGTTAAGGTTGTAATTAGAAAATACAAACCACAATTATTTCCCTACCAAACTAAAATTTTTCAGAAATTCTTGGATATTTAACAACAGATCGAAATTATGAGAACTATGAATTCAGCACTAGTATTTTCCCTGCACCTTTAAGACATATAGTACTAGAAACATACACAATTTTTTTAAATTTTTTTACAAGAATTCATTGTTACCATATTGTTGTACCGTATGGTGTTTTTTAATTATATTTCTAAGAATTTTATTGAATTCATTAGACCTGTACTTTTCAAAAATTAAATAGGAGATTCTTTAGATTTACTTTTTTAAATAGTTAGAGTTCTTGTATATTTAAAAAACTTCATTTTATTCATCTCTTTTTGACAATAATGATAAACTAATTTTTGTTGAAGGCATAACACTACAAAAATAATGAACGCACAGAAAGTGTTATTTTTGTGAATTAATGCGCAACGACAGGCGTAATTAGCAGAATGTTATATGATTTAGAATATAATGCACATAATCGTACAGTTTTCTTCATGCATTTTGCTCATACCGTGCTTACAGTCTGTATCTTTACTATTCTATTGCGGTAGCTTCGCACAATTAATGTATAGTACTTCGTTTTGCTAAAAGAACATTATATAAACGTACGATATAACAACACGCTTCCATCATTATGAAGTTTAATGTTGAGCTGCTGACACAATCAACGTTTATACATTCTATAATAAATGTATAATGCTACAAAGCGCGTTTTATTAACGTGTGCTATTTCACACATTCAAAAACTCTCATACGTCTCAAACCTAAATGAACATTATCCAGAAAACTCTTCAAGCTAGTCTGAAGTATGTATATATATACATACATATATATATATATATATATATATATATATATATATATATAAACACATAAGTCTGGTTGGTTCAAAATCTACCTGTTACCACTGCAGTCTTGTAAAGAGCACTAAAATAATTACTCAAAAATAAGATGTAATATTTTTTTAATTTCATTTTCTAATAAAATAAATATAAGTACATATATATATATATATATATATATATATATATATATATATATATGGTTTGTAATTTATTATAAATCCGATTTATTATGACACATCAACTTAAAAAAAAATAAAAATACAAACTACAAGTTTAAAAACGCAAAAGGTTAAGAACCACTGACAATCACAAACAAAATAGTAGAAAATATTATACAGAAAAGCAATCAACAAATTTTGTCCAAATTATTAAAAAATACCTTATTTTTAACAAGTTATAGCTTTTTTAACCTAATTTTTTTTACCAATTTCTGCGAAATTGCCTTGTGACGCGCGTGGGGTTCGTTCGCAAATGACCTGTCGCGAATGTGTTAAGATAAATTTAACGTTAATGCATTTTTTTGCAAAAACACTGACAAGAAAATTTCTTTTAAAAAATACGTGAACACTTCTTGAAAAAAATTAAACCACTGATAAATCCAATTAAAAGAAACCGAATTAAAACAATAAATAATACTATATATTAATTTCCTTAATTATTTAAACATATTTTTTATAAACTATATATAAATATATCTCAAGTATTTAAGACTTAGCAGAATAAAAAGATATCTCTGGTTTAACTGGTTTTACCACCCACATCCATTTACTGGAATATATTGATTACAGTAATAAACCAGAAACAAAATATTTTTAGATTATATACAGAATAACAAAAAATAACGAACTTAATTACTTTCGGTTCACGTTTCAGTTCTCGTAATATTACTCTAAATCTATTTTGGCGAGCTGTTACATTGGTCGAAATTTTACCGCAATTTTCCGGAATTATTTCGCTATTTTTATACAACTTTATTTTTATACAAATCGATTTTTTTCTATTCATATAAACACAAACATGTATCTATATATATATATATATATGTGTGTGTGTGTGTGTGTGTGTGTGTATGTGTGTGTATGGCTACAAAGAAAATAAAGGAAGACAAGCCGTTTATAAGTTTATTTATAACACAGTATTCTACGATATAAATATTCGTATTTTATTAAATATAGATATTTTTAAAAAAGAAACCCGTACGGAACGCGTATAGAATTTTGAAATCAGTTCAAATTTTCTTAATCGCTGAAGCGTGTCTTATTTTATGTCACAAACATGAACAGCACAGATGTGCCGAACAGTTGACGTTATTGCTTCGTTAAAGGAGTGTACACATTTGTTTCACCTTTATTAACTTCACGATTTTTCTTACATTTGTACTGTGTGTATTTTCATATTGTACAATTCATGTGTGGGAACATGTGTTGATTATATTTTTAGTTATATTCACATATGTTTGAATTAAATATCGTTTCAAATGTTTTAAATTTAATAAAATAATAAAAAGAAATTGTACTGGGTTCGATTGAAGAATTAAAGTTTCCATTTGATTTTCAAATATAATTTTCAATCAGTCCTTTATTTTATTGATACTTTATATATATATATATATATATATATATATATAACATAATACAAATTTTAATTCAAAATTATAAATTATATTTCTTTCTAAATAAATAAATATGTACATCGATAAATGTCTTTCTAGGTCATGTACCGTTTATTTTTAATTGTATCATTTAAATTAAAATTATTGTTACGATAATTATTATTAATTTATAGGAGAAAGTAAATATTGAAAAAGTATATTTAAAAAAATATATATAATAAAGTAAAATAGTTTTAGCGAAATAGATTCTAAAGTAAGTTATATTTTAACTTTATCTTTACTTTTTACCCGTTTAGATGTTTATTACAACCGGTTTCTGAACTTTTATAATCGTCAAATTGTAAAATCATTCAAAGGGTCATAGTATTGAGACCCGTGGGTGCAATTAAAATATTTTGTAAAATTGTGTAAAACATATTATGTAAACTACTCTGTTTTTAATTAAAATATTATCTCAATTCGTATCTTCAAAGTACATTAAAAAGAAAAAAGTATAGAAAACTTTTTAAACGAATAAATTCAAAAAAAAAATATTGAATTTTTCCCGGATAGAAATTGAAGTCAAGTTCGAATGCTTTAACGTCCTTAAACCCTTAACAACTAACTAACTTAAATGTTTCAAGGGTTAAGAAGATATTATTAGGTTTGTGCAAAAATAACTGCGGTTTTTATGTTGCAAATTTTGGTGCCGCTTTTTCTAGTTACCGTTACCTTTTGTTATAGTCATGTGATCTTTTTAAACAATGAAATTAGCACTACTGATTTCAGTTTAAGTTTATTATTTTCATTCTTTAGTATTGTTGGATATAAATTCTTGAAGTTAATCATGGATGAATCCAAATTCGTCCGTTTTTATTATATGTGTTTAAATTGGAACGTTAAGCAACAGACACTGTTCGAAATATCAAATTTATTTTTGGTGAAGAGTCAATTAGTAAACGTACAGCTCAACACTGGTTCCAGAAATTTCGTGATGGAACCGAAGGCCTTGATGGTGAGGGTCGTGAATGTCCTTTAGCTATAGACAATAATGATTTAAGAACCATTATTGTAGCAAACCCACGTGAAACAACTGGAGAGGCGGCAGAAGAACTGAATGTGGATCATTTAACAGTTGTTAGATATTTATATTACATTTAGAAGTTTTATATATATTAAATATTCATCCTGATTAACTGAACTGACTCCTACAATGATTACATTTGAACTACTCTATACATTCTACAATTGACCCTTTACATTTTTAACAATTAATGCTACATATATTTCTTTTAACAAATCATACACAACAATGTTTATCTTGTTTGTTAAATCACAACTAACTGTAAAATAACATTTCTTTATTTCACTTTGACAATTTAAGCCTAATTGAAAACAGAAAAGCTAGATAAATGAGTGCCATATGAACTGAACGATTATCAAGCAATTCTGTGATACGACATCTGCTCTGCTCTGCGCTTCTTTTATGTAACAAAAATAATCCCTTTCTTAATAGCATTGTAGCATGTGATGAAAAGTGGATTCTCTACAACAATTGTAAACGTTCATCACAGTGGCTAGACCGAGAAGAAACACCAAAATACTTCCTAAATCGAAGCTTCATGAAAAAAGATTGTGGTTATAGTTTGGTGATCAGTTAGTGGTATTATTCACTATAACTTCTTAAATCCTAGCAAAACAATAACAGCAGAAAAAATATTGTCAGGAAATTGAAAAAATACATCGTTTATGGCCAGAAAACATTAATCAATCGAAGAGGACCAATTCTTCTTCATGATAACGCCTGACCACACGTCTCACAAATGACAAAAAAAATAAAGCGGATTATGAAACGTTACCTGACCCACCTTATTCTCCGGACGTGTTTCCGGCAGACTGCCATTTTTCTAAAGATTTGAGTAATTTCCTAGGAACAGAATTTTTTTTGTAGAAATAAACAAACTTGTTTCCCATTGGGACAAATGTGTGCAATCCAATGGTCTGTATTTTGATTAATAAATAAAATTTTCAACTAATATATACATCTTTATTCGCGATACGTAAGAACCGCAATTATTTTTGGATCAACCTAATACTTATCTATTTAGATTGTTTATAAACAGTCAGAGTAACGTAGTCATTGAGTCAAAATCACAATCTGAATATTTATTTTCTTTTTATTTGCTTCTTTACAAATAATTTTATATCAATAAATATTAAGCAATATTTATTAATATAAAATTATTTGTAAAGAAGTAAATAAAGAGGAAATAAATATTGCTTAATATTTATTGATATAAAATTAAGCAACTTTAATTTTGAAATAATAGGCGTAATAATATATAATATAGTTATAACTGCAAACAGTTTTCAACATATAGTAATAGTTATTTCTAACATACACGGTTTAAAATAAAATTGCATTAAAAATTTCTACATAAATGACATAGCATACATGTGTGTTTGTATGTGTGTGTGTGTGTATGTATATATATATATATATAAGAATGTAAACTTCAATTGTAAAAATAATACATATATTTTGTAAAATCACACTACAATGACAGTTATAGAAAACGATTATGAAATATAATTGAAGCAGATATGAAAACTAGACCTTCTTCCTGCAATTTAATCGAATTCTGTTAAAATATTTTAAGTAAATTATTAATGTTTATTTTAAAGTGTATACTGCTGCATATTTGTATATATATATATATATATATATATATATATATATATATTGTATATATATATATACATATATATATATACACACATATATCTATATACACATATATATATATATATATATATATATATATATATATATATATATATATATATATATATATATATATATCTATATACACACATATATGTATATATATACATATATATATACATATATATGTATACATATATATGCGTATGTGTATAAATAAATTGAAATGAATTATCAAAATTTCACTTACATGAGACACAAATAAATATTTAATTATAAAATATATCAACTGGCAACAACTATAATACAACTTTCACGCTTGCCTGTATAATAATACATACATTAGATAAAATATTTGAACTGAAACTGTTATGAAAATTTGTGTTCAAGGTTTAGTTGAACTATTTGATAATTTCACTTTTAGCAAGGCCGCCGTATATATAAATATTCGAATTCAGATTCAATTCAATGAAAGAAACTGTCGACGGATATATGAAAGAAACTGAATATTTGGTTAAGCAAATCATTTTTAGAAAAGTATTTATATAACTATTCTAAGCAGGATTTTTAGTCAATATATGGAGCCAGAAAATAATTTTAGAGTGAGAACATTTAAGTGACTTTTTTGTATTAGGTGTAAAAATTAATTCGGTGCCTTTAAATTGAATCAATCTCTTGCACTCTTTTAGTAGTCTTTGCATGTTTTATACATCAAAACACCCTCCTTCGAAGCCGACGAACAAATCATTTCAGAGACTTAAGCAATATTTTTTCAGATTTTATGCAAAAAATAAGTAGTACTTAATATGTTGATTTTCGGAAAGCGTTCATTACTATTTTGTGAGGTTATGCCAACTGCTTGGCTCAGATATATAGTGTTTTTAAATGTTAAATTTAATACTTTAAAATCTTAAAACGACGAGAAATTATTTCAATTTAAAATAGAGTTATGATTGATTAGATTTAAAGGCAGTGAATTAATTTGTACATCTGAATTATATTCATACTTAAAAATAGTTCAAATGGCAAATTTATAGACTTTCTTAGAAATATTTTATTTAAAAAAAACATATGATGACATAAAATCCAATTTTTATAAAATACAGTTATGAATGATTCGATTTAAAGGCATCAAATTAATTTGTACATCTGATACTATGTTCATACTTAAAAATAGTTTAAAATGGCAAACTTATAGACTTTCTTAGAAATATTTTATTTAAAAAGACGACATAAAATCTAATTATGACACCAATATAAAAAATATCTGTATCGGTTCAAAGGTATATTTAAAACAGAATACATTGGTGTCATAGTTATAAAATAAACAAGAGATTTTCAAAGAAAAACAAAAATTTTTATAATTCACACTCATTCAACTTCGATAACTAAACCCTAATTCAATCAGATTTTATTTTCTTTTGCTTCACTTATTGTCTCATTTAATACTATTTCGAATATATTGAAGTTTCTAGGAACGAAAAATTCTTAAATAGTATATTTCTTCTATTAAATTCTACTTGTAAACATTTTTTAGAAATTAAAAAAACTTCGTTAATATTACACTCAAATTTTCTAATACTAGATTTTAGTAAATCTGATTGAAACTAAATTATAGTAATTCATTTAACTCTTTAAAACCGGCCATGGATCTAGAAATCCATTTATGTTTTCCAAGGAAACTATGGTCTCAGAGCTCTTTATTTTAGATAATATATTTAAAAGTAACTAATCTCTTTCTAATGAGACTAAATTTTTAACTCTTTCTTTCATTAAAAAAAATACAGTCATCCAAAATCAGAAAAATCGCGGTATATTTATTTGAAAACGTATAAAAATTATTAACTTAAGAATTGGGTTGAATAATATTTTCTTTTTTACAAAATTTCATCACTGGAAAAAAGCGCATAAAAAATTTCGAGACTCTACATCCAGGTACAATGTGTGACCGATGTGAAACCGTTTTGTTCACACTTGATTGCTTCCAAATTTTTCACACTCAACAGTAATGTTATTTCTGCAAATTTCCAATTGTAATCAATTTTTCCGCTACCAATTATATGTTTCCAATCAAGAGATTTATATTTCCCCGAATATTATCAACCATTTTCCATGATATATCACACAGATGTAAAATTTGTCATGGGTAATCTGAATTAACATATATTTTCTTGCAACCAACAAATTTGGAATTTTTATTTTGTTTGTGATAAAAGAATGTTCAATTAATCGAAAAATATTTGTTAAAAAATTTCTAGTACCCATTCTTTCTCCCTCGCTCCAAACGGTTAGTGAATCTCATATCAGAAGTATAATAAATAAACTGTAACTTAACAAAATAATTGTAAAAATATGCATCAAACATATTAAATAATAACTGAAATTTATGAATTTTTATTTTATTTCCAATTAAATAAAAAAACTAAGATCTACAGATAATCTCAGAAACGCGTTCTGAAGAAAGTGTTACGAAAAATATTCCATTTTCAAAAAAAGACACTAATTATAAATAGTGCACATTGTACATGCTAAACATGTACTTCTAATGAAATACAATTATAGTGATATCTGTAACTGTTTATCGTACGCCAAAAATCGTACATCAAAATGAAACAAAAAAAAATTTATAATGTATCACCAACAGGTTGTACGTAGAATGCAAACAAAACCCGATGAACAAATCAAACAACAAATCCCACATGTTACTGCAAACCATTGTCCAATAAGCCAAAACAATCGTGCCGGTTTTGGCAAGGGTTAGTTATTTATAAATGCCGTTTCAGTATACGTCAACGACATGCAGAGGCGGCATTGAATTGAATAAAAAAATTGATATACATACAAGCATATATATATATATATATATATATATATGTGTGTGTGTGTGTGTGTGTGTGATATTCTTCAGTCCGTGACAGAATCTTCTAAGATGATACTACAGCTGTATCTATAAGGTATGTTAGATGTCTGAAAGACTCTGTCACAGTAGGGCTATTTTTACACACATGCTTCTATATAACATTGATTAATAGTGATTTTGCTCCAAGTCAGTATACATGTCAATGTCAAGTTGTGTCTGTTCTATGTTCTCGGGGCATTAACAAAGTATTGATCAACAGTAAACCGTTCATGTTATTTTATTATGATGTATTTAATACGATCACGGTTCAATTCAAACAAGATGACAGTGTTTACAATGAAAATGTATGAGGGAGATTGGAAAAGTTCGCGGCCTAACATATAAGTGGCGGTAATATTTTAAAATTTGATGGCGCATTACAAAGCGATATCTATCTTGTATATAACTTCAAAGTCTGTAATTAATTTTTCAAGCAGTTTGTTGCAGACATCAATTTCAATAAAGCTCTTTTTGTACCATTGTCGAAATGGATACAGTTGAATACCTTGCGGTGATGTTTTTTATCAAAAAAGGTTTAACAACAACAAAAATCTCTAATGAGATGAAAAATGTACTGGTTGATAGAGCTACTTCGTATACAACCTTAAAGAAGTGGACAGCTGAATTGAAATGTGGCCGTACAAGCTTAAAAGATAACCCGCGTAGTGGACGTCCGAAAACTGCAACTACAGAAGAAATCATCCATAAAGGACATGATATTGTCTTATACGAGTGCCGATTGAAGATGTCCAAAACTATTAAGGTTATTGGTGTCTCAGATGAATGCTCGTATCAAATCCCATCTGAAGAGTTAAATATGAAAAAGCTATCGGCAATATTTGTGCCGCGTTTGCTGACAATTGATTATAAACACATTCGAATACAAATTTCACAAAACAGTTTCGATCGATTTAAGAGGGGTACGACTGACTGTATCCGATGATTTGTGACTACAGATGAGACCTGGATTCACTGTTACACTCTAGAGTCAAAACAACAATGAAAGCAATGGAAACATGATGATTCTCCGTCGACGAAAAAAGAAAAATTAGTTTTATGCGTTGGAAAAATTATGGTTTCAATTTTTTGGGATGCTAAAGGGATCCTACTAATTGAGTGTCTTCCAAAGGATCAAACGATAATGGGTAAGTATTATGCTAAACTTTTGAATCGACTCAATCAAACAATTCGTGAGAAAAAAAACAGGTTTATCAAAAAACAATCATTTAGCATCAGGATAAACCACGTCCCCTTTCAAGTATTGCATCCATGGTAAAGTTCGCTGAATTGAAGTACGACTTGCTGGCCCATTCTGACTATTCTCCAGAGTTGGTTCCCTTAGAGTTCAATCTGTTCCTAAAATTTAATAAATCTCTTGGTGGTAGGGGATTTTAATCAGGTGTAGAACTGACAGCAACAGTGAATCGCTACTTTGAGACCTCTAAAGGGGGATCATATTGGAAAAAAAAGTAATTTAAAAACACCAGTTTTATTCTTTCATAGTCCGCGAATTTTTCAATTTTCCCTTCTAGAATTTGAATTTTCAACATGCGAAAATATTATGACCAGCTCACTTTAATTTATTTCAAAAAGCGTATGGTATTAAGTAAAAAATAACTATGCAGAATTCATTGAGAGGCACACATTTTTTTATGTTTTAGTTATTCTATTTCATACTTAAATTAAACGATGTTTTTTTTCATAAAAGCCAAATATTCATATTTATACTAAAGATATTCGTACAAAAAATCATTAGATTGGTACAATGAAAAGAAAAACAATTTAAGTTATACGAAAAATGTTCGATATTTATTTAAAGTAATCTTCATTTATTTTTATACACTTATTACAACGTTCTATAGTGTTTGAAGACAGCAAAGGCATCCAAATAAACTGCTTTAATTATGCGGTTACATTCTCCTTAAAACCTTCAACGTCCTGAAATCGTTTCTCTTTGAGAACATTTTTCACTTTAGCAACGAAAAATAGTCTGCTAGTGCCAAATCAAGTGAACAAAGGTTGACCTCAAGAACACTGTTTCATAAGAAATCTCAGACTAAGGTTTCACAATCTGTACAGAATGAGCAAATTCATTGTCATGCAACAAGAATCAACTAACCTTTTCTAGAAATTGTGGTCGAACTAGAGAAATATGTTGCAAATGTCAAAGTAAAGTAAAGAAATGTTATTTTATAGTTAGTTGTGATTTAAGAAACAAGATAAACATTGTTGTGTATGTTTTGTTAAAAGAAATATATGTAGTTGTTAATTGGTAAAAATGTAGAGTCAATTGTAAAATGTAGAGAATTAGTTAAAATGTAATCACTGTAGGAGTCAGTTCAATTAATCAGGATAAACATCTAATATATAAAACTTAAAAAGTAATAGCAATAATCTCTTCATCACTTCAACCTAGATTCCACTATTGTTTGTCCTCAAGACTTTATGGATCATATCCTGTTTATCAAAAAAAGAAATCAGCACGATTTTGATTCTGAATTTTTGTGAACAAAACTTTTTGGGTATTGATGATGATTTTCCAATTTACTGCATATCTGAATCGTACTGAAACACCCATGATTCATCACCAGTGACAATGCAATCAAAAAAGTTTGCATTGTCGCCACAAGTCTGGACGAAATCTGCGCATGATGCACCTCTTCTCTGTTTTTCCTGATCATGTAAGGCAGTGTAGGATGAACTTTGCCCAGATCTTCATGTAAAATTTGTCGAATCGTTTTTATTGATTGTTCAACCGTCATTCAAAAGTTCATTCGGCGATCTTTTACCATAGTTTCATGAACTTTTGCGATCGAATCTGTATTTCGAGAGATAGACGGATGCGCGATTCTAGAGTCATCTTGAACATTCTCTCATCTATCTTTCAAAAACATTCAAACACAATAATACAACTTAAGGTGCTATCACTGTACGCAGTTTTTAATATTTCATAAGTTTCTGTTGCAGTTTTCCCTTATTTACAACAAAATTTAATATGGACCCGTTGTTCGATGATAACTGGTAGAAACAGGAAGTACGCACTAACTTCCTGCGCAGAAACTAACAGCTGTCAAATCTTCACTTGACCACCCTCTCTTGATAAAACTATGAACTAATACATGCTGCTTTACTTTTGATTTAATTTTATGTGACTAGTACCACAGCATCAATCCAAGAATTAAATTTCCAAACCTCGAATGCGTAAAAATTCAAATTTTCTCAATTATCAATGTAAATAGATCAATCATTTATATTAGGTTGGTAGAAAAATAATTGCGGTTTATTACCTTCAAACTCATATACATTTTACTCTTTTTTTGATTTTCTTATCTGTTTTAAGTGGCCCAGAACTGTTGGATGACTAACACGTAACTTTTGTGCATCTCTTGAATTGTTGTGGGTGGTTCTGATTCAACTAACGATTTGAATTGGTCGTCATGAACTGAAGAAAGGCGTTCACGACCCTAATCTTCAAGGCTCTCGTCTCTAGCACGAAATTTTCAGAACCACCAATTGCATCGTGCGTTCTTTAACAGTACCCTCACCAAAAGTATTGTTTAATTGTTGAGCAGTTTCTGATACTTTACCACCCGTTTTGAACTCATACAAAAAAATGCTCTTATTTGCTTCTTTTCTACATTTAATTAAATAGTGCAATTTGAAGCAAAATTAACATTAAAATCAAAGTCGATGTCATCAATATACAGACCGTAAAATTTATTTTAAAGATATATTAACATGAATACGATGAAATAACACTTTCATTGAAGAAAATTAAGATTAAAATTCCAAAAATAAAAATCGTAGTTATTTTCCTACCATCCTAACACATATATGAACTTTTTAGTTTTGTAACACTTCCTGCATTTTAAATTTATTAGTTTTAATTTAACCTGATGTGTTCAATTGAATACTCTCAGAAATCAATGTCGAAAAATAGCGGATAGATTTTATATTCTAAAAAGAAATAGTTAAAAATTAGAAGATTTGTCTTAACTTAAATAATGTTAATGTTATGCAAACGTATTTGCCTCTCGGTTGTCATTTTAACTAGCTGAAATTTTCTGGACGCACCGACGAATTGTTGGAAACGAGGAAGAATAATGTTATGCATAAAGATGGCTGAGCATTTAATCGTCGGGATTAAAATAAAACCCGAGCAAATAGGGCAGACACTAAATATACGCACCGAACACATACAAAGCTTAATATCTGTGTTTATGGCCCGAGAACCTCCGTTGAACTTATATAGCCGTGCCCCCCGCTCGATCTCTGGCTGACGCTGTGTATAATATATGTATATGATAAATTTATGAAAATCGTTTGTCAACTTCACTTGTGCAGCGTTGACGATGAGCGTGCGTTATATGAAATACGAGTCACTTGTAATCAAGCTCCACGCAATAATAAATCCATTAACTAACTGTTTTGCCGCATGACTAATTTCACATGTCAACATTTTATACCGTTTCGATATAATTATGTAGAATAGATGGATGGAAACAAACGGATAGACAGAGTGAGAGGACATTGTTTTTGCATTTGGTGTGATTATTTTATTATTTATGAGACGGAATCGAATCAATGCTTGGACATAAAGTGTATACACATGTTAATTTGTGATGTGTTGAATTAATTTTGTCAAATGCGTTAAATTTATATGAGAAAGTATATGTGCACGCATACACGTTATATATATATATATATATAGTGTGTGTGTATACTTTCTCATACAAATTTATGTGTGCAATCGATCAGTGACAAACAAAATTGATTTCATCAAACACATAGGAAATTTGTGTAGAAAATAAATTGAAAAATAATTTAAAATTATATTTCTTCCTACATTTTCCTTGCATTTTTTTATGATTAAATATACATATATCAAATGTTTCAAGTATTATTGTGATTTATAAGAGTGTTTATCTGCATCTAATACTAATTTATATAAATAACACTATCGTTACATAATAAGTAGAACAAAATTTACCTGTTACAATCGGTAGAAAAATTGGACGGAAATAGAAAAAAATGCATAGCATTAAGAATAAAGATGGCTGAGTACGATCGTATATTTAAATCAGGTTTCATTTCAAATAAATTGTATTTCTGTATTGTATTTTTTTCTGATTATATAAGACAAACTTCAAACCCTTGGTAACTGTGTGTGTATATATGTATATGTTTATATATATATATATATATATATATATAAACACTTTCAACATTCCATTTTTCTAATTATTCGTCTGTTATTTATAAATTATCAGGTTTTGTTATAAATTATTCTGATAATATATATATATATATATATATATATATATATATATATATATATATATATATATATATATGTGGGTGTGTGTACGTTTATGTTTGATCACAAATGAGTAATATTTAATAACCTCTAAAGGTGTTCCACTGAATATTTTAAAATTCTAAAATATAAAAATTTGAGTACTTTTTTTTATTCATAAGTATTTGTTAATTTTATTGTATTAAATAGGGCTTACATGAAAAATATATAGAAGGTGTTGGTAAATTTATGTCACAAAATAATATAACTTATTTAGTAATATAATAATTAAACAAAATTAATAAAAAATTCGCATTCAAAATTTGTTGTAAACAATGGCGAAACAAAACACAGAATAATAGTAAAAATTATAATTAAAGTATTCAGTAAAACCAATACTTAAATCTACTCTCATTAAGAAAAATTCTGTGTAATTAAACATAAATTAAAATAAATTTTATCTTTTAATACAATGAATCAAAGTAAATGAAAACGGTCCACTTAGACACAGAAAAAATTAAGACTGTTTTCATATAAAATTTTACATTTATACTTTTTTTAAAAAAAATGAGATACAGCAGACCTGTTTTCATACGCAAATCAATGGAAAATAATATCAACAAATTAGCATATAAATGAAAATGCAAGTAAATGAAAAAGTTCGAAATCCAGTTTTGAAAACTTAATCAAAATATACTAATAATAAACATTTACAACTTACAAACTGTTGAAGAATGTCATTTAGAATAGGCAGAAGATGATGACGTACCTGAAAAATAAAGATAATTATTTAAATGGATTTTTAGTAAATTATATATATATATATATATATATATATGCAAATATGAATCTATATATAAAGACACAGAAAACAGATATCGATCTATTCAAAATTATTTCTTTATAAACAGAAAATCAAAAAAAAAAAATAAAGATTCAAAAATATTATATTGAAAATATTTAGAATTGAAACCCATATGAATTTTATCGAAGGTATTGCATTAATTTGATTGAGTAATGTAAAAAAAAAACTAGGATTAAATAGAAATCACTCATAGAGTAAAACTGAATTAAGATTTAAAAATATTTTTCTGTACGTTAGTGCTCTGATAATAATAGGATTATCGAAATACGCATTAGTAATAATCAAAAATGATCAATATTAATTTAACATTTTCAATCCGAAACATTTTTTGGGTTACAGGATGAGAAAAAAGTATGAATCTAAAAATGTGTCATTTATTTTATCCATAAATTCAGGCAACATTCTCTCTCTCTCTCAATATATATATATATATATATATATATATATATATATATATATATATATATATAGTGCATGTATGTGTGTCTATGTAACATATCTGTGAATATACAATAGTAGAAATATATAATTTCAGCTTGAATAAAAACCAACGAAAAATTTGAATAATATATGCATATTTTTTCATTGCAAGAGAGTTCAAACAATCTATAAATTTCAGCTGATTGCATTCAATAGATCATAAAATATTATTCCACTAATATTTCAAATTACTAATTTTCAGAATAATATTAACATACTTCAGTTTCAATAATCCGAAATACATTTAGATTTCAACAATACGAATGACATCATTAATATTCATGTACATGCTTTGTGTATTTTATGAACTATTTGGGGTTGTTTTTTTATGGCATTATATAAAACCTAGATTTTAATAAGCAGTAGAAAATATTGATTGAATTCAAATTATTGTATTTTCATCTCGCTTTATTCTGTAAACGATATGGACCGTTACAATTATGTACTGCAATGTAAATTATAACAAATACTTAAACACACCATGTATGAGTAATTAAAAATAACAATGAGCACTACCTTGTCATTCGTGAAAATCATGAGAATACAAAATTTAAAATATAATAAAATATTAAAAAATCAAAAAATTTCACTAATATTGAGCAATAATGATTAAAATTAAACAGAATCAGAAGGAAATGGAAATCAGGTATACAAACACAATTAGGATACATTTATAAAAATTAAAAATTAGTAATTAACAATGTGTGTGGAAAATGTTTAAGCATATTAGCATATGCGTGTCTTATACATATATATATACATACATATATATATATATATATATATATATATATATATATATACACATATATATATATATATATATATATATATATATATATCATCAGTCTCTGTTAATCCACTTTTGAATAAAGGCCTCTTCCACGATTAGTCAGTTTTTACGATTGAATATATATATAGAGAGAGAGGGGGGAAGAAGGAGAGAGAAAGAGGAAAGAGATGTAACCAGAAATTATGATGATTTTAACTAACAATAATTTCAATTTTTTATATTTTTAATCTTTAATTTAATACGAGTATCATTATAATCTAAGCAAAAAAATTATACTAAAAAATCGTACATTTTTAATATAGGGGGTACGAATTTAAATTTGTGTCTTAATAAGAGTTTTAACATTTCTCTGATTTTGAAACCTTGTTTCCGAATCAAATTTCACTAATATAAAAGAACGGAACGTTTCATCCTATTAATAATATTTCGAAAATCAAAAGTTTCGTCAAGAAACCACAAAGATTATTCTGATCCAAGAAGTTCAGTAATGATAATAAAGGTCTTCGTTCTTTTGGTTTGTCAAACTGTCTTTTATCCACTGCTAGTTTCCGAAAATGTACCATCTGCAGATAAATATAATAATCTCTAATATATACCAAAAGATATCCCACCTACCGAAACTAGTAATGGAAAACATATAGTCATATAATTTAAAAGAATGAAGAACATCAAGACAATACACTAACGAAATCACAGATATAAAAAGATACAACTATAATATTAATTAATTTCTTTTAAAAACAATTTAATTCTTGCTTCTTTAAGACTGTCTTTGTCTAAGCCAGGGGTTTCCTATGGGACCGATATAGATCTATTAGAGGTCGATGAAAATTGAGAGAGGGTCGATGAACCCAAAAACGTTAATTGGGGGTCGATAAACAATATAAATGCATATTCTACATGCGTATATGTTATATATGCTGCCCTAGGGCGCAGACTCTAAGGGGCGACAAATCGGATAAGGCAGGCAAACAATCGGTGGAAGAACAAATTGAACACATTCGAGACCGACTTCTTAACACAAAACCATCTCCAGCAGCCGGCAACGTTTGTGCAATGGTAATAAAAAATAAATAAAACTGAACAATATAAGAATAAGAAAAACACGTTCCAGACGATTCTTATCACCATACAATATTTGAAAAGAAACTGCTATCAAATAATAAATGTAAAAAAATATAAGGATCTGGTCCATCGGGTAAATATGGGTTCTAATTTTTGTCTGAGAACTGACTGATAATACCAATTTCTGTACATAATTCGCGTGTTGAGTTATCGGCTATGCGGGTGAGATTTTGCACGACCCACACAGTGAGTTCTCTGTCTTCAATGGGTTAAATGAATTAATAGATAAATTTATATTCAATTATAAATTGGATTTTAATTTATATATTGTCGTATCCCACAGGCGTTGATTGCCAGAACGGTTCCCTTTGGTGCCCGATGGACAATCTTGATTGATTTTCAGCCGCTGTCACCAGAGCACATTTTGTCCAAAAGTGTTTTGTATTACATTTAATTTGTTGTCAAATACAAATACAATTGATTAATTGTATGCGTATGAATATAGTTTTGTTGTCAAATACAATCGACAAATTTTAAAACGTATGATTAGTTCATTGTTTGAACAAATGCAGTCGATAATTGTCTAAGCACCCTTTTTATATTGCGCTGTTGCTGTCTAGATTGTTCTAGAACAATCTATTTGTTTTATGATATTTGCTTAGACAGCTATGACAATTCACTTGTATACCGTATACCACAAAGTATATATATATATATATATATATATATATATATATATATATATATATATATAATATATATTTACTGTTTTTTGAAAAAAAAATTATCATTTATAAAATTTTATTGTAAATATTATTCAACTTTATTTTTGTTTCTAATGTTCTCTTGTGTATTATTACTACTTTCACAATCAACATTTATTATCATTTTCATTCTCAAAACCACAAATATTTCTTAAAAAATCCACATGAAATATTTTAATGTCGCGAAGGAGGCGCAATAGTAGTTCCAATTTTCAGAGTAGTCGATTAAAAGAATCTTGTTTTGTAAGAGGTAAATGTATGAAAAATGTTGCGAACCGCTGGTCTTAACCATCTGGAGAACAAATTGATTAATATGTAAAAATTACTATCACTTAATTTAAACTAATTATGAAAATGTTTTATTTTTAAAAATTATCTCAATATTAAACCATTTCATTAATTGTATTGATTAAGTAGTATTTCTTTATCATAGTTCAAATTAGAGGAATTATAACTCACCTATATATATATATATATATATATATATATATATATATATGTGTGTGTGTGTGTGTTACAATTCCTCTAATTTGAACTATGATAAAGAAATATTATTTATTCAATCTAATTAATGAAATGGTTTAATATTGAGATAATTTTTAAATATATATATATATAAACATATATAAATACATATATAAATATATATATATATATATAAATGTATATATATATATATATATATAAATAAATGTATATATATATATATATATATGACATTAATTATATATTTTATTTACTATAAATATTACGTATAACGTAATCACCATCAATTCATACCTCTATCTTAATGCATGTCTACCAGAAACTTCTAGAACACTGAGTAAACGTACAAAATTTTATAAACAACGCGACACAAATAGTCTAGCACGTAGTCCACAAAAATGTTTGATAAATGAAAAACAAAACACGAACTGATAAATTAGATATTCATTGATTCCGTTACTAATTATACTGGATTAACTGTTCAGTTTTACTTAATTTCTGTGATAAAAATGCATTTATATGCACCGACAAACCGCACGCACTGAAGTATTCAACGCAATTGAACGTTAGGCATACAAACAAGTAACTACTTCAAATGTACAATTATTTGATCAAGTTGCTTTGGAAAATTATATACGTAATACACATTTCTGTTGAAGAATACATGCATACTCTGTCTTTGTCTTTCTTTAAAATAAAAGAAGTTAGAAATAGGAACTCGCACCTTTTATAGATCAAATATTAGCCTTGACAACTGCTTTATTATAACACATAAATAAAAAGAAAGTACTAAATTTAAAAAAAAAACATTTTGTATTTTATTTTTTGTTCATGAATAGAATTATTTAACGTGATTATAATAATATTAGATGCCATTAAAAATTATGAACTGAAAATATAAACTACAATACGTTTCAGTTTTATTTGTATTAGGTTGGTGCAAAAATAATTGTGGTTTTGATCATTTTAAGTTTGGAGCCGATTTTTCTAGTTACCGTTACTTTTGTTATAGTCATGTGATACATCCATTATAAACAATGAAATTAGCACTAATGATTTCTGCTTATGTCTATTGTTTTCATTCTTTAACATTGTTGGACATAACCTCTTGAATTAGTCATGGAAAAAAGTGAATTCACTCGATTTTGTTGTATGAGTTTAAACTGGAACGTAAAGCAACAGAAACTGCTCGAAATATTGAATTGTTTTTGTCGAAGAATCAATTAGTGAACGTACAGCACAACACTGGTTTCAAAAATTTCGTAATGGAAACGAATGCCTTGATGATGAGGACAGTCGTAGACATCCTTTAGCTATAAACAATAATGATTTAAGAATCATTATTCAAGCAGGCCCACATAAAAGAACTCGAGAGGTGGCAGAAGAAATCAATATTGTTCGATATTTGAGCTTAATTAGAAAGACAAAAAAGTGGGATAAATGGGTTCCATATGCACTAAACGAACATCAAGTAGTTCGATCAAACAGATACGAAGTCTGCTTTGCACTTCTTTTGTGTAACAAAACTGATTCCTTTCTTGATCACATAGTCATATGTGACGAATAGTTGATTCTCTACGACAATCAGAAACATTTATCATTGTGGCTAGATCGAGAAGAAACACCAAAACAGTTTTCTAAACCGAAGCTTCATGAAAAACGATTATGGTCACTGTTTGGTGGTCGGAAAGTGGCATCATTCACTACAACTTTTTAAATCCTAGTAAAAAAAATACAGCAGAAAAATATTGTCAGGATATTGAAAAAATGCATGAAAAGTTGCATCATTTACGGCCAGCATTAGTCAATCAAAGAGGACCAATTCTTCTTCAACGCCCAACCACATGTCTCAGAAAATTAAGTGAACTGGGTTATCAAACCTTACCTCACCCACCTTATTCGCCGGACCTGTCTCCGAAATATTATCATTTTTTAAAACATTTGAGTAATTTCATACGAGAGAAGGATTTCAAAGATCAAGCATCAGGTCAAAGCTCTTTCGATGAATTCTTTCATTCCAGGACTCCTGAATGCTATCTTGTAGGAATAAAGAAACTTGTTTCGCGTTGGGAAAGATGTGTGCAGGCCGTCAGTGGTCTTTATTTTGATTAATAAATATAATTTTTAACTGATATATGCGTCTTTATACTCTATACGTAAAAACTGCAATTATTTTGGCACCAACCTTAAATTTTTTATTAGAAAAATGCACCTTACATTCAAATAACTGGCCTAAAGTAACTTTAAAGTGATATATTTTAAGAAAATGGATATATTAGCTTGATACAAAAATAATTACGGTTTATAACATTCAAATTCATATACATTTTTCTATTTTTTGATTTTCCTATATGTTTTAAGTGGTCCAGAACTGTTGGATGACTAACGGCCTAACTTTTGTGCAAGCGCTCAAATTGTTGTGCGTGGTTCTGATTCAACTCACACCTTCACTCGGTCGTTATAAACTGAACAAGGACACCCGTGACTTTCTTCATTATCAAGGCTCTGGTCTCCAGCACGAAATTTTTGAAACAAACATTGCACCGTACGTTCCTTAACTGTACCCACATTAATTACATCGTTTAGTTTGCGAGCAGTTTCCGCTGTCTTACCACCCGTCGATGTTAGCAAAATACAGACCGAAAAATGAACTTTAAAATAATATTAATTTGAAGACTATAAAATGACACTTTCATTAAAAAAATCAAAGTTAGAATTCAGA
Organism: Acanthacorydalis orientalis; assembly: GCA_034766995.1. NCBI lineage: Eukaryota > Metazoa > Arthropoda > Insecta > Megaloptera > Corydalidae > Acanthacorydalis > Acanthacorydalis orientalis. The sequence continues at coordinate 10,304,053 of CM068319.1, read as the reverse complement.
AAACAAAAACCTCAATTATTTTCCTACCAAATTTATATATAGAGGGGAGTAGAGGGAGAGAGTTAGAGAGAGGGAGAGATAGAGGGAGGGAGAGAGATATGGAGATAGTCGGAGAGAGAGTGAGAAGGATAGGGAGGGAGAGAGAGAGATTTTACTAGATTATTATACAATATGATTCTAGAAACATTGTTACTAAATATCACATATGAACTTTGAATATAAAAATGATTCTCTTAAATGTTCGCCAACCATAAATTCAGTAGCTTTCTAAGCTACCTTAAATAAAAGGTACCTTAAATAAGATATCATTACTGTAACTTGTAAATTGTCACATCACTTACATAAACTTACAAAACAGTCTATATTCTCACTTTCATTCATTTAACCACAACCATTACTTTTATTACAGTTTTAAAACGAATAAAGTCAGGCTGAATCGTACGTTGAACTCATCCCAATCATTCATAAATACCATATCGATATAGCGTACATTCTCTGACATATGAAGTACTGATATTATCACAATTTATTCGTATAAACAGCGCCTTATCATAATAACAACGTGCGCTTCCACCTACGATGCAAGCGTTGAAGCGTTATGTGTTTATTTTCGCACCGCCACCGGTATCCATTTTACTTACATCTCATATACATTCTTACTATAAAATGTCGATGTGTGTCTTGTTCTCTCACATTCTGTCGAGCCAGACGAGCTACGCTATTTGTTACCCGGTTGAAAATGAGAATCGCAAAGAATGTGTTGAATACTACAATGACGCCTGTACACTTGAACGTCATGGATACGAACATACACGTAGATTTATACATTTATTCATCCATATATATATATATATATATATATATATATATATATATATATATATATATATATATATATGTATGTTTGTATACAAGAGCACATGACGTCTGTACGTGACATACATATGTGTTATGTACATTATGTATTATCATTCAGTTCTTCTGATGTGCACAGTTCCCTTTTTCAAATATGCTATACGACGGACAAAGTATATGAATTTCTACCAGATAAAAGTGTTTTTGTCGATGTGCATGCGTATACGGAAATTGGAAGTTTTTTTATTGTAGTTTATTTTTTACTGTGTTTTTTTTTGTTATTTTATAACAATGATAAAAGTGTAATCATTTTAAATATCTTGAACAATGTATATATTTATATATATATATATATATATATATATATATATATATATATATATATATATATATATATATAATGAGAACACCTAAGAATTTGAAACACATTTAAGAAGTTAAAAATTAAAGGTAAAGTAAAAACTAAGGATAACACATAACTAATAAACTTAGATTAGGAGTACAAAACAATTCTATGCCTTTAAATTGAATCAATCATAACAATGTTTTAAATTAAAATATTTCCTCGGCGTTTTATGATTTCGAAGTGCCAACCTTCACACTGAAAAACACTATTTCTCTCGGCCAAGCAGTTTACATAACCTCATAAAACAATAGTGAACACGATGGCATCTGAAAAGCAGCATACATATCAGGCATTGCATACTTTTCACATTTCAGTTGAAAAAAATGCTACCGAAGTCGCGGGAATGATTCGTTCAACTTTGGGAGAAAGTGTTGTAATACATAAAAATAAAAAAGATACTAAACAAAAAAAAAACACATCTGTCCAAAAATATTCAATAAATTATTATTGTTAATTTTTGATTATCACTTACTTGCTTCTTTGATGTTGCCAAGATACAAAAAAATCTGTACAGATTTTCTTATTTCTTGACTATTTGAAGATTATGACATTGATATCGAAATACCCATACAGAAGTATCAAAAATTTTCAATAATAATTCATTGAATATTTTTGTTGTTTGTGGAATGACAAAATAATTTATTTCTGAAAGTGAATTTATGCAGAGTATCAGAATTGTATTGCAAAAGATAAGCTATTTCACACATTCAATTCAATAAAAATAATATTATTTAATTAAAGTAGGTAAGGTACAAAATGTGTTATTTTTGAATTAAAAGAAAAACTGAGATTGATATTATTATAAAAGTTTTAGATTTTTGATCCTAAAACTCAATCAAATTAAACATCCTAATATATTATCTAAAATAAAATCTTCTGACTGTCTTTATACTTTCTTAAAATTAAACCACTTTTTAATATCAATTTGTTTTTAAAACAACAAGTCAGAAATTCCTTGCAAATTTAATATAAATGAAACGAACTTCACTACACATCTATTTTTTAGGAAAAATATTAAGGTGAATAATAAATCAACAAATCAGTACCAAGTACGTGCTTTTCTCGCAATTTCTTATTTGTAAACGTGCAAAGAAATAAAAAACTACAATTTGTAAATAAAAATAAATGCATGTCTAAAAGTTTACATCGTTGGTCCAATCAACAAAAATGTAGGAATACTCGAAACAAAATATACGCAGATAGCAATTTAGATTTGAAAGACACTTTTTTGAGTTAAGTTATGTACGCATGTAGATGAAGCCGACCGTTGCAAAACTTTATAGATTGTCGAACGTGACATTTTCGGTTATGTGCTTACACGTTGTACCGATTTTCACACAGCGACGCACTGAAACTTTCACGCATACACATGTCCTTCAACGTTTTGTATCTTATGTGCTTGGCTTATCCGTACTTTTTTCTTTCTCTACATTTCCTGCTACCATAAACTAGTTTCGCTTGTGAATAAAATGATTTGCGATCTGAAGAGGTGCTCGTCAACACCGAAGAAAGTCTTATAGCGATCACACGATACTCGGTTGCAGTAGCGTCGCTCAACTATGAAACATTTTTCATTTAATTGAAGTATTTATATTCACATTTTCATAAATTAATTTTCTACTGTCTTTTATTAACCTATAGATTTTCTTTTTTATATTTATTTTTAAATGAAGCCTTATCGTCTTTATAATATTTTCTGTATCCTTTTTTTTAAAAAAAAACGAAAATATAATATAAACTGGTTATATCAAACAACCATATATTTACATTTTTATTAGTTTTATATTGAAAAGTGAGCAAACAACATCATATTTTAATATACGACTAAACCAAACTCATACAAATTTCAACACATCGAAAATCCAGTTTTAACTCAACAACGATATATATATATATATATATATATATATATACATATATATATATATATATATATAAAAATATATATATATATATATAATACATCGAGTTGATAGATAACATCTACACAAATGAAATCTTGACGGTGAAGTTACAGGAAGAAATAAAAAATAAATAAAAATCGAGAAAGGTGTTAGACAGAGAGATGGAATTTTGTCAAAATGATTTACTGCAGTCTTAAAAGAAGTATTCAAATCTTTCTACTTGGAGAACAAAGGAACCGAAATAAAAGGCGAAAGATTAAATCACTTCCGGTTTTCTGACGATATTGTTATCATCTCAAGTTCTCCGGAAGAGCTACAAAAAAGGATAGAAAAATTAAATGATGTCAGCCGAAAAATTGGTCTTAACATGAACCACACAAAAACAAAAGTACTGTTCAATGAGCTTGTCTACCGGAAGAAAATTGAAATAAAAAACAGAAATAGAAGAAGTTACGAAGTATGTCTATCTAGATCAGCTATCAGCAAATATGGATCATTCATTGAAGAAGTAAACAGGAGAATAAAAATGTAATTGAGCTCATTTGGACGAAACGCATCGTTATTTAAAACAAACATTCCCCCTCTGTTTGAAAAAAAAAGTTTTTGACCAATATAATAAATGTATCCTTGCTTACAGCAGCGAAACACAGGTGTTTAGTACCAAAATCAAAGATTCCAAACAACACAGAGAAGTATGGAAAGATGCATGCTAGGAATAACAAGAAGTGATAAGAAAAAAATAAAACTGATACGAATACAAACAGGAGTCACAGATGTATTAATAAGAGTTGAGAGTGAAGGTTCTAACATGAAAATTGGTGGAGAATGTTTTAAGAAGAGAAGACAATCGATGAGCAACAAAAATTATTAACTGGCAACCAAGGAATATAAAAATACCAAGGAGACCAATGAACAGGTGGGATAAGAAAATTACATTTTTTATTGGAAATAAGTGGAAAATGGAGACATTCAATCGTACAAAATAGAAAATCATAAAAGAGACCTTCTCCAGCAGTACATTGACACAGGCTGATGATGATTATGAGGATGATATATATATATATATATATATATATATATATATATATATATATCCTCTGTCATTTTTAAGTGTGAACATTTCCCACTAAAATTCAGTCATCCAACGGCATCCTGTGTTTACAAAGGTGCTTTTCTATAACCGAATTGAAATGGAGCGTATTAAGTTGTTTTTTCTATGTGCAATTCTACACTATCTTGATTTGAAAAAAAGTGCAGCTGAAGCTCATCGATTTCTTGCGAAAACTTATAGTGAATCTGCTCCATCGGAAACAATATGTGGAGATTGGTTTCGATAATTCAAAAGTGGTGGTTGTGACGTTCACCACAAAAAACAGTGAGGTCAATTGAAAAAGTTCGAATACAATGCAAGCTCTATTGCAAGAAAACCCTGCTCAAACATTCGAAGAATTGGCTCAACAGCTCGAAGTTGGTACCTCGATCATTTCACAACATTCACAAGTCATGGAAAAGATCCAGAAAGTAGGGAGATGGCTGCCGCATGAATTGACCGAAAATGCCATTGATAATCGTTTGAACATCTCGATTTATTTGCTTGTAAGGCATAAAAGAATAATTTCTCGTGACGTATCGTGACCGGTGATGAAAAATGGATCTATTTCGACAACCCCAAACGGAAGAAATCATGGGTTGATCTTGGCCCACCATCAACATACACGGTCACAAAGCAATACTCTCTATTTAGTGGGATATGGAGGATGTCGTGTATTATGAGCTATTGAAACTGAAGGAAACATTCACCGCCGAACGTTATCGACAACAATTGGAACGACTGAAAGATAAATTGATTCAAAAACGACCATCAGTTATATCAAATCGCCGAAAAGTGATTCTTCTCCATGACAACGCTCGGCCCCATGTTGCTATAGCTGCAAAAAAAATACTGATGGAGCTTGAACGGGAGGTTGTCTCGCACCCAGTGCATTCTCCGGACCTGACCCCAAACGATTACCATCTGTTCCGATCGATGCAACACGTTTTGGAAAATATATATTTCCATAACTACGGATAAGTCGAAAATTGGGTTGCTGAATGGATTGGCTTAAAAGACAGATTATTTTTTTGTCGAAAAATTTAATTTCTGCCAGAAAAGTGGGAAAAAGTCATTGCTTCCAAGACAAATACTTTTATTAATGTATTCATACATTTTGTTATTAAAATAAATGCTTAAAGAACACAAAAAAAAGAATGGTTTTTAATGCAAACTCCTAATATATATATATATATATATATATATATATATATATATATATATATATATATATATATATATATGGAGTACCCATAAGTAATTAATTATTTCAAATTTACATACACATATGAGTCCTTTTTTTATTTTTTAATCAATTACATATTCACTATCATTACCCACGAGCTTTTGCTACCTATTCTGTAAATTTTCAATTACATTCTTATAAAAATGTGCTCGCTGTGACGAAAAAATTTGTTTGGGGTGAACTTGAACATCACTGACATTTCGAATCTTTTTATTTTTGAAGAAATATTCCATAGATCTAAACAATTGATAATCTGATGGCGCAATATCAAGTGAATATAGTGGATGCGGTAAAACTTGCCAGTCAAGCATTTGGCATTTTCATATTACAGACAACAGAAAGCGCGTCAAAGAGCGCTTTCTGTCGACTAAAGCCGGGCGTTTTTTCAACAATTCGTTATGTAATCGTTCTGATTTTTGACAATAAACATCATAGGTAATTCTTTCACACGGTTTTAGCAACTCATAATTAATTACGTCAGTGCAATCCCACCAAACGCACAATAACATTTTGTTCAATGCTAGACCCTGTTTATGTGTGGGTACAGCTGGATGGTTCGAAGAAAGCCATTGATTGGAGCATTTCAAGTTGTTATATAAGACCCATTTTTCATCATCGGTGATGATTCTGCCAAGAAATGGATTACTTCGTTGCCTAGTCAATAACAATGTGCAAATTGTTCGTCACTGATCTTTGTTTGTATTCGACAATTGATATGGAACACAAATGCCTTTCCTAAATACCTTTCCAATTTCATGAACCTGTCTTGTCACTCTCGATCAAATAGCCAGCCTCAAATATGCCAGCTATTTCTTGCACGACCAACTTTGGATCCGATTCAACCAGTTTGAAAGTATCGTTATCGAATTCAGTAAGTCGCCCGCTTCGAACATTATCAGATAAGTAAAAATCGTCACTAGCAAATTTCTGAATCAATATTGACGTTCAAAACGTTCACGTAGATTACACAAATTATTTTTGTTGTCACTGGTCCGTTAAATTCCGATCGAAAATAAAACAATAATCAATTACATATGTGTTCTTCTCAATTTTGGTAGTCCGTCATTTTGTTTTGAGATATAAGAAACGTTTTTTTTTATTCCAAACAATAAATCCACAATCTGTTTTACAATATACGACAACAAAACACGTCTTCACATGTCAGAAACTTAAGTCAAACAATCTAATTTATTTATTAAAAAAGATTGACGACTTATGGATACCCTTAATATATATATATATATATATATATATATATATATATATGTATATATGTATATATGTATATATATATATATATATATATATATATATATATATAGTCGGGGTATGTTGCAAGAAGAGAAAAAAACAAATGGACAAAAGAAATTATTAACTGAGAACTAAAGAATGTAAAAATACCCAGAAAGAGGCCAGTGAATATATGGGGTAATGAAATTAAAAATTTTATTGGAAATTAGTAGAAAAGACAGTCATTAAAACATACAAAATGGAAAATCATGAAAGATGCCTTTATCCAGCAGTAGTGGATTAACAGAAGTTACTACTGCTGCTATTGATATTATATATATATATATATATATATATATATATATAGGAGTGTATCCACACTCACTTTTCACTCTTCTGAAAACCATATATTCTGATGAAAAATATTCCATGAATGAAATTATGAATCATTTTGAATTGCTGGTCATTCGCATGTCCATGACAATGTCATTATTCTCAAAATGATAAAGTATCGGATCAGTCCATAAATTCTTAGAAAATTTAAAAAAAAAAAAACAAATAAAACACAAATTACTATTTTAATCAGTGATTGAAAAATATACAGTTATTAAAACATATAATTAATTCCCATATTTTTTTAATTTACATTCAAACTTTAATTAAAACAGAATTGTGCAAAAAACTGTTGCCATTTTACTATAAGATTAATAAAATATGTTTTCATTTTTTAAAACATGACTTTTTCATTAAAACGTTCATTTGTGTTTACAGTAAATGAAAATGAGATTTTTTTAATCATAAATATTCATTTCTTCATTGTTTCATTAATAATTATTTGTGTTTTAATTATACGAATACACACACAGGCATATATATATATATATGTAAGCTTTTATTCAGTTAATTAAATTCTTTTAAATTCATGACAAATATTTAAAATTAATTAATAAATTATGACTGTTTTAACCGTACATAGAATTGGAAGAATAAATTAGAGTGAATTAAATTAATAAAAATAAAATTGTACAAATTTTTCTAGCACACGATTGAAATATAACTAAAAAAAATGTGTTTTGATAATATGTCAATTCATAATAACTAAATACATTAAAATTCACTTATAGTCCCATTAAACAGGCTGTGACAAAGAGTCGTTATAACATAATGTCGTGCTTTTCAGATAGTATATGTATTTTCAGAAAATTCATGAAAATATCATAATTGTCTGCATAAAAGAGTGTTATTTTTCATGTTCGTTATTGAATTTATGTACTTTTTATAATATTATTAGTTATAACCAGATCTATTATGAATTATTTAGGAAAGTATTCATTATTATCCATATAAAAGTGGTATTTTTAATTTATGTTATTGTATTTGTATTCTATATTAAATTTTTTGCTTACTGAGTACTCTATAAGTAAAGTTTTTTCACTTTTAAGGCATCTAAGTTATTTAAATGTTCCAATAACAAATTTATTTTCTCCTCAGCCGTCCATATTAGTTTCTACTAACACGGATAATAGTGATAGTGAAAAAATGTTTTCACAATTTAAGTTCAGTTAACTTCTAGCGTATGAATTTAAAAAAAAAATCAGGTGTAAATTTATGGAATAGTCCGAATTTATTAAGTTAGTCGTGCGTATCTTTAAGAAATTTTGAAATCAGACAAATAAAACAAAATTGATTCTTTTAATCAATGATATACGAGGGTCGTTTGATAGGTATGGTCAAAAAGATAGTTAAACACCGTTTTTTAGAAAAAAATGATTCTATTTCTCAACATAGTCTCCATTGAGAGCTATATACTTGTTCCAGCTAGTCTGAAAAATACGCATTGACGACTGGGATGACATCCTCTTTTAACGAGAATTTCTTTGCACCAAGCTAAATTTTCAAGTTTGAGAAGAAAGTCCGCAGAATAGGGTGGATGAGGAATCGATTCGAAGCCTAATTCGTGCAATTTTGCCATTGAGACGGTCCATTTGTGGGACGGCGCATTGTCCTATTGAATGAGCACTTTTTTGTGCGCCAATTTTGGCCGTTTCTGTTTCAGTTTTTCTTTCAAACGGTCCAACAATGTTGCATAATAGACTCCTGTTATCGTTTTCTTCCTTCGTTAAGTAGTCGATCAGGATGATTCCACAGTAATCCCAAAAGAAAAACACTGATAATCACCTTCCCATTCAACAAACAGTCTTCTTCTTCGGCACACTTTCACCAGTCGTTGTCCACTGCTTTGACTGCTGCTTCGACTCAGATGTGTAGTGGTAAATCCATGATTTATCCACGGTGACAAATCAACCCAAAAAGACCAGCTCGTTTTTTCGATTTTGCGGCAACTACTACAATGCTCGCTTCAAGCATCTGTAGAACGTGAAAAACGCGTCGCTTCGGCTGAAATTTTTCTTATTCTAGTTTTAAAAGTGACACTTGATATCTGTGCCAAATATTCGTGGCGCCATATGATAGAAATTTAGTAAAGTTATCAAACTATCCTCGTAATTTCCTTCATTATTAACAACTTATTTTCTCACCGATAATTTTCTAATTTCATTTTTGTATAAGGAGTCTAGTTTTGATGTAAAAAGTTAGAAACTGCTTTTTCAACTTCATCCTTCTTTTTTGATTTCTTTCCACAAGAAAAAATTCTGAATGCTTAGAAATACATGAATTACATCTGAGGCTATATCTGGCAAGTAAAGGGGATGAGGAAGAAGCTCCCAATTAAATTCTTTAATTTTTGTAACATTACCCATACTGTGTGTTATCTAGCATTATTTTAATAGAACAGAACCTTTTTAATGCTCACCAACCGAAGAAGTTTTTTAAAATACTGAAATCTGTTGACACTATACATTTGAATTTATCGTTTGATTAGATTCTAACAAATCAAAGTGAATAAGACCTTAGACATTTCACCAAACAGACAATAGTATGTTTTTGGGTCAAACCTTTCTTTTGATATCGATAATGACTTTTTATCCTATTAGTCTACTATCTTCTTCTTATGATATTGTGTTACAGTATTAATTTTTATCACAATGCGATTAAGAAACGGCTCCTATTCATAGCGAGTTAAGAGAGAGGTGCTGATGTTTATTAGTTTCAATCGACTGGCTTCCAGTATCTAGAAGGGCACCAAATTTTTAAACTTAGATACTTTTATATCTCCTATAGATGATAGAATATCGTTTCGTGAGATGATTTTAGTCATCCTGCAATCTGATTCATTGTTAATTCTGGTTTTGCGTCCACAATACAATTCAGAGAGTCGTTATCAAATTTAACAGCACATCCGGAATGAAGTTCGAATTTTAACCGTCATGTCCATCTTTAAATCTTTGAGACCATTTCTGGACAGTCCTAATAGTAATACCATTCTCACTATGAAAACTATTTATTTTTTCTGCTGCGGAAGTTGCGTTTCCATACCCCAAAAACTAAATGTACAAAACGTACCGTTTATATCAATTATCCATATGTATATTCTAAGTGCTTATATTTACGTTCTGCGTTTATGATAAAGAGACAACTTGAGTGTGCATTTCAGAACAGGATAAAACCCGTAGGACAGCGCATTATTTCACGAAATAAGTCATGATAAACTGATAAATGAGCCGAATATCTACAAATTTGTGAACTTACCTAATACTAAGTGATTTGATTTTTTTGTACTTTAGCACTTCTAAGAATAATGAAATCAGAATCAAAATGCGCATGAATAAATATCAAAAATGATCAGTAATCGATTAACAAACATTTCTGATCTGATTTTTGTTTGTTTGTAAAGAATTTGTCCAATATTACAATTGATAATACCTTCATCTATAAGTATTTTATTTACAAATTACTTCCTGATATCTATTGTAATCCGCGGTTCTCTCCCATACACATATAACAACTAGAAGTAATACAAATGTAAAATAGAAAATGATGAATTCATTTTCTCGGCATATAAGAAGATACCTTTAAGGACACTATGGAGCTCCGCTGGGTAAATTGTAAAATGCGGTTTTGTGAAAAGACCACAAAAATGTTCTATCACTTGATGAAAACCCTGACTCAGGAGACTATCAAGAAATTCGAACTACGTGAGTCGTGCACTTCTGTGCTCGGTATTTATTATGCGAAGAGTCAAAGGGTTTACCAGCCACACAACAGAAAATAATTTCATTTATGAAAGGGTTTTCTTGACGTTGATACAAAACACAAAGAAAACATTTTTGGAAATGGCAGAACAAATATTTTTAGTGATTCTTGTGGACACAGAAAAAGTTATATACATATAAAAATAATATATATATATATATATATATATATATATATATATATATACATATATATATATATATATACATATACATATATATACATATATATATATATATATATATATATATATTATATATATATATATTATATATATATATATATATATAAGGTTGGTAGAAAAATAATTGCGGTTTATGACCTTCAAATTTATATATTTTTTTCCTTTTCTGATTTTTCTAGCTGTTTTAATAGGTCCCGAACTGTATGACAACTAACACTTAACTTTTGTGCAAGTTCTCGAATTGCTGTGCATAATTCTGATTCAACTAACGCCTACACTTGATCATTATAAACTAAAGGACGCCCACAACCTTCTTCACCTTCAAGGCTCTCATCTCCAGTGTGAAATTTTTGGAACCACTATTGTACCGTGTGTTCCTGCTGCTTTACCACCCGTTTTGAATTCATGCAAAAATTTTTCTCTTATTTACTTCTTTTCCATCTTTAATTCAATATTCCAATTTTAAACAAAATTAATAATAAAATCAAAGTCGACGTTATCAAAATACAGACCGAAAAATGCACTTTAAAATGATATTAACGTGAAAACGATGAAATTACACTTTCATTGAGGAAAATTCAGAAAACAAAACCGCAATTATATTCTTACCAACCTAATAATTATATATAATATATATATATATATATATATATATATATATATATATATATTATAAGTATGTATATAAAAGAGAGATGGAAAAGTTATGTGCTAAAATAAAAAACTAAGAAGGTATTATTTGAAAGTTCACAGATCTTTATATAATGGAATTTTCACGATGATTTCCAACTATTGTTTGTATAAAAAAATAAAAGATCAGAATCTAATGGAACTAAATAAATTTAATGAAATTCAAATGAAAATCCACATCTTTCACATTGCAATCAATAGAACGGAATCTGTGTGGAAAAAAGGCACAAATAATAGAAGAATCAAAAATGAAAACTTATATTACAAACTAGTGAACACAATCGTCGGTAATAACTTTTATAGAGTTTTATAGAATCAGATTCGATGCCGTTACGTGACCAACGCGAACGTCGCGACGAGTGATATGGATTGAGATGTTCTTTCACTAAAAGTTCACGTACCGGTTTTTCCACTGGATTCATCTTTAAATGCATTAGCTGAGAAGCAGGAGACATGTCCGACGTATAATGTGACACAACCGTAATGTACACATCTGATCGAATATTTATTGTCTCTATTTGAAACTAAATTATTTATTTACTGAAAAGAAATTTGAAAATATATATATATATATATATAGATAGATAGATAGATAGATAGTGAAATAAAGAGAGAGAAAGAGAGATATACATAGATAGGCAGATGAAAAGATATAGATAGATAGATATATGATTAATGGTAATCAAAATCAGTTTTTTTAAAATTAATAAGAACTAGATTATGTTGTGAACTCTTCTTATTTAATCAAATAAAATATCTTTTCTAATTATCCCACTTCACATTTCTTTAATTTTCTTTATACCACTTTGATAAAATGATACAAGCTTAAATTCAAATAATTCCTCGATACATGCTTTGACTTATTTTTTAAAAAAATATATTTTTCCTCTCGGGGTCACTTTTCCAAAGAAAGAATAAGTAATCACAAAACAGTTTTGACATTGTGGCTTAATTTACTTTCACAAATGAGTTCTTTGTTTGTAAACTGCTAATGCCTTTCTTAAGACATATGCACATTTTTATTCAATAACTTGTTTTAACTCTCTAACTGTTCTTGTAGGTTTCGTTACATATATTTGATCTCTTAAGTATTTTTACAAATAAAAATTGTGAGCTGTAAAGTCAACTTACCATGAAGAGTACTCACTAGAAATTATTTTTTTATTAATTCTAACTATTTGAAATTTTTATTTTAAATCATGATACTTGACAAAAAAGTGAATATTCCCTATCTTGTTAGAAATAAATGTTCTTGTTCTCATATAGCTAATGCATAAAAGTATATTTAATCATTAAAGCATATTAAGACATGCATAACACCAGTAACGGTTCCGTTCACTAAAGAACAATCGGACTAAATATTCCTGGGCGACAAACCATGTCATATTATGAAGTTGAGTAAATTTATACCCTATTCCACATGAACGTGAATTATCAATAGACTATAACAATTAAACATACCATTCAACTTGATTGTAACTTTATCATCCTAAACACCATTATTAAAAATTTGTGAATTTCCTATTAGTTTTATCCAAAACTTTTCTATATTATAAAAATGAAACAGTGATACCGTTCCAGCGACTTTTATTCGTTCTCTGATTAGTTGATTATCGATCACGTGGTCTCTGTCGTGATTGGTTGATGATAGTCACATGATGTACGATTTCAGTGTAAAACTGATAAGAAATTTATTCAAATAACTGCGATTGCTTCAGTAATTTACTAATTTACATTTCTTAAATGTAAATTGTTTATTTTTCATTTTAAATTAAAACTTCTAACTGAAAAACAAACAGTGTTTTATTAATGAGTTTTCAAAATATGTACAATTTTCTATATAAAATACGAGGGCGGTTTGAAAAGTTCGCAGCCTAACTATGACAGAATACACCTTGTGTTTTTAAATTACTTTTATTTTTCAATATAGTCTCCCTGAATTTCAATGCAATTCATCCAGTGGTATTCTAGTACTTTTATGCCGTCCCGAAAATCCTTTTTTTTGGAGGTCTCCAAGAAAGCGATTCGCTATTGCTATAAGTTCTTTATCTGATGAAAATCGCCTACCATGAATAATTTTTTTCAAGTTTTGGGAACAGATGAAACCTGAAGGGGCTTAATCTGGGAAAATAGGCTGGATGGGGAAGTCAACCGTACTTCAATTCAGCAAGTTTTTTAATGAATACAACACTTGTATGAAGACTTGCATTGACCTGATGAAAAATTATTTTTTTCTTTAATAAATCTGGTCTTTTCTTACGAATTGTTTGTCCGAGTCGACTCAAAAGTTTAGCATTACACTTCCCCGTTATCGTTTGTCCCTTTGAAAGGTAATCAATTGAAGGATCCCTTTAGTATCCCAAAAAATTAAAGGCATAAATTTTCCAGCAGATAAAACTGATTTTTCTTTTTTTGATGGCTTAAAACCACAATTTTTCCATTGCTTTGATTGTTGTTTTAGCTCTAGAGTGTAATGGTGAATCCAAGTTTGATCTGTAGTCACAAATCGCCAGATAATATCCAGATAGTGTCCCAAAAAATTGAACCCATAAATTTTCCAGCTGATAAAACTGATTTCTCTTTTTTTGGTGGCTGAAAAAACCATAATGGTTCTATTTCTTTGATTGTTGTTTTAACTCTGGAGTGTAATGGTGAATCCAAGTTTGATCTGTAGTCACAAATCACCATATAAAGTCAGTAGTATCCCTCTTAAATCAATATTTTTCCATTTTAACAACGGCACAATAACAGCTTCATTGAAATTAATGTTTACAACAAACAGCTTGACACATTAATTATATACGTTGAGGTTATGTATAAAATAGATATCGCTTTATAATACTCCACAAATATTTAAAATATAACCAAAAACTTATATGTTAGGCCACGAACTTTTCAAATCACCCTCGTATAATTTGTAAAGATGAAAACGTTCATTCGATATATTAAATAAACATCAAGCTACATTTCAAAAAGAGTCACACGCAACACAAATTTTTTTCATTACCGAAACAAGCACCTGTAGAAATCGAAATTGAATTTCAATTCCGATATACTAAATTAAAAGTATGTCTCGTGTCAAGCACTACGAACTGTCAAATGTGATCTTATCGTTGTCGAGAAAACGTAACAAACAAATTGAGAATCGTGTTAAAGTTTCGCGAACGAAATCGAATACAACAGTAGATGTAGAGAGAGGAATGAAGGAGACGAAACTGCGCCAAAATACTATAAAGAAAGAAATCGTTCTCTATCCATTTTTAACTACACACTGTAACAAACAAGTCATACATTTGTAATGGAAAAAAGCCAGTCGGTTGCAAGTAATCTGATTTGTACATAAGTTTGTTACCATTTATACTGTAAGCAGAGATTTTATTTCGAGTACTTATTTACTTTTCGTTTGTATGTGCATTACTAAGAATGATACGAATGAATTTCAGATTTAACTATGTATTTTAAATTAACAATTCATTTGTACTGTATGTTATATTACTAATAATCTAATAACAAACATATTTAAGATATAAGCTTACTGTTAGATCAAAATAAATAATTCCTTAATGACAGATGACATACTCTAATCCTGGATTCGTACTTATGAGACATTAATCCACAGCTTATCTGTCTAATTTCGATTACGAACAACAGTGGAATTATATTAAGCTGTTCATCAACTCGCTCATTTTTATAATCCCGATATAATTTACTAATTAATTAACAAAACTCTTAAAAATCCTTATTTAATTTAATATATTTTCGAAGTAATTTTTGTCAATTAATCTGAAAACTGTCAAAATCGTTTACTTTTAAAATAATACATTGTTAATATATGATTAAATTTAATCTGTTAAATTTTCATTCAAAATAATATTTTTAAATACCAGGAGGCTCTATCCCCTACTCGCTACGTTCGCTGGCCGATGGGTAGAGGGGTCGCCTCCCGCTCGCTGATACTTACTCTCCCCTAGCAAATAACAGAAATTAACAAATTACACGCACAAATAAACTGGATAACATGTACGTCGTAAATTTTTATTGGAAAAGTTTATAAAAATCAACACAACAACATAGAGTATTAAAATGTGTAACATTTTCTTTACTCTAAAGCTTCAGTGAATACAATATTTTGAATAAATTTCTTATCAGTTTTACACTGAAATCATAAACCCTGTCTCGTTGTATACCGTAAGAGAGTTACATACATGTGACTGATATCAACCAGTTAGAACAGAGACCATGCGATATCCATTAACCAATCATTGATGATCGGGAATAAAAATGATTAACGTGCTACTTGTGGAGTATAGCAGAGAGAGCAGTGGAGGTGGTTTATAAGAAAAAAAATATTTTATGGAAATTTTACGATGGAAATGGTTTTTTTTATTTATAGAAAAATATTTGTATCAATATATATTATTTATAATTATAGTTTTTGTAATTCTAGTCCCTCTTCAAACTCGACAAAATGCTGTAAAATATTGGTTTGGCCAAATGGCAATTACGTTTTTTTATGTAAATGAAAGAAGAATTTATCATGGGAAACAAAAACCTTATTAAAAAATATACTGTCCATTTTGTTCGATTACCATTTACCATCTTTCAGCCAAATTCATGATTCCGCGCTCAAAAAAGTTCTTATCTTTTTCTGCAAAAACAGTTCCAAGAACGATTTGATATTCTCATCAGCAGTGAAGATTTTACCATTCAAGGCGTTTTGAAAAAACGAAACAAATTGTAATCTGATGGTACCACGTCTAGCGAATATGGTGGATGTGGTAACACATCCCATCAAAGCTGCAAAAAATGTTGACGAGTGACCAAATTTGTATGTGGTCTAGCGTTACTATGGTGACACACAACACCTTTGCGATTTCATCAATTCTGGACGCTTCTGTTTCGATGGAATCATTTAATTAATCCAGTTGACGATAATACTCATCCGAATTAATGGTTTGATTCCTTGGAAGCAGATCAAAATACACAATACCTTTGAAATCCCACCAGACTGACAGCATAACCTTCCTTTCGTGAATATTTTTTGAGTGCTTTGAGAAGGTTCATCATGCTTACTCCACGTTGTTGTAGACAATGCATTTTTTATCGCCTGTTATCATACTTTTCAAAAATCGATCGTTTTCTTCGCTTTTCAAGAGAGAATCGCATGTTAAAGCGAGATAAATTTCTTTGAGCTCGTCTGATATACCCAAATATCAATATTACTAACGTATCCAATTTGTTTTAAATGGATTTCAACACTCGATTTCGATATGTTAAGATTCTCAGCAATCTCTCGTATCGTTGAACACTGATTGGATTCGATAAATGACTTTATTATGTCATCATTAACTTCGATTGACCTTCCTGAGCATGGTGTATCTTTAGCATCAAAATCTTCAGACCGAAATTTGACAAATCAATTCTGATACTTCCGTAGTTTTAAGACATCTTCACCATACACATCCCACAAGTTCTTATGAGCTTGTACAGCGTTTTTTTTCCTTTTCGGAAGTAATACAGCAAAATATGATGAAAATGTTCCTTCTGATTTTCTATTTTGAAATCGGTAAACAAACAATTGTAAACGAAATCGTGCACTTCCTTTTTTTAAAAAAATTTGATTTTTTAACTGTCAAGTTATATAATAATTTTGTGGTTTAAAAATGAGTTTAGTTACATTTCAAGACATGTTCATCGATTAAGAAAAAAAACGCAATTACTTTTTTGCCAACACAATATTAGGTGTGCAAATTAATTCGGTACTTTTTCTATAAAAAAAATGGATGTTAATAGAAAAATGGAATACATTTCAATCGTCAAAATATCTCCCATTATTTTGTATAACTGCTCCATTTATCAAATAATTCACGAATTCCTTGTCGAAAAAAATATGATGATTTTGAGTCGATTAGGTCGAAGTACATTTTCGATCCTTTTCTACTGTTTTAGTATTATTTGCGTTTTATACATCGTAACACTTTCCACTAAAGATAAACAAAACATTCTCGAGGTTTTTTTTCAGCTGAAATGCGAAAAGTATGCAATGCCAAATTTGTTACTTTTCGGACGCCATCGTATTCACTACTGTTTTGTGAGATTATTCCAACTACTTGGACAATATATATAGAGAGTTTTTAAATGTTATGGTTGGCACTTGCAAATCCTAAAACGACGAAAAATTATTTCAATTTAAAACAAAGTTACGATTGATCCAATTTAAAGGAACAGAAATATTTTTTACACCCAATATTTTAGAAACCAACTGTATGTTAATGACACTATTAGTATTTTTTTATTGTGTAATTTCAGAAAAATATGAAAGAAATAAATAATCAATCACAGTTATCATTTTAGTTCTGTAGTTAAATTCACTTTCACACATAAATGACTCGCCCTATACTAAAAAGCATTTTTCTTATCAAAATCTTGAACCTTTTTTTATTATTCATTTTTATTTTTACTTATACCGATTTCAATAGCGATATTATCATCTTCAAAGCACAGAACGGGTATCATTTAATACTCTCTCCAGATATTTTATAAAACTGAATTCAAATCAAGTACACATTTAATAAAAGATATTCTAACGTTTTAACCCAGTTGAACTTGAAAACACATTGGTCATCAACCCTCATGACAAATTAACCATCATACCATCTATTCAACCGCAACGTCTTTTACAGATTGTGCATAGTAATATAAAGACAAATTTATATGTGATTCTTTCAGCGTTCATCTCACAAGAGCCACTGAAATTCAGTAGATTGAAAACAGTTTTATGAATAGAACCGTGATTAATGTTCTCTTCACAGAAATTACAGCAATCGATATTCTCATAATTACGCGTGTCAGCTCGTTAACTCATTCAATGCTGTCATATATACTTATTTTCGAAGGTCAACTCAAACGCTATTCATCAGCAACGCTTGTCCCATAATTAAAAAAATATCAATCAGATTATAATATTAATATTAAATGTGATGATTATATATCTATAGGTATTCTTTGTTAAATTTTTAAATAAGTGTTTTGCGCAATTAAGGTGATCATCGTCGTTTTTTATTTTTAAAAAGAATAAAATATCATTCTTTTATTCTTTGTTGACTTAGTGTTTATGCTCAGAGTGTGTGAAACAATATTCGAAGAAGATAAAATTGCTCTGAATGATTATGTTATAATCTAATATATTGTAAAATAATAAAATTTAAACTTTTATTATTATTAAACAATATTAAATACAATAAATTTTTATTTGTTTCTTTAATATCATTTTATTTTCAATTACTATGGGTAGTTCTTGTTTAAATAATTATGTAAACGCTTTTATATATTAATCAAGTATGTATGATTCATTTAATTTTTTAAATTGAACTAAGAGCCTCCGTACCCTGTTCGATGTGCTCTCCAATCCCACCGTGAGAGCTTCACTCCACTAGCTAACGCTCGTCCACTCCCCTAACAAATAACAGAAATTAATAAATTATCTCCTTCTTCTTCGATGGCGCTACAACCCAAATCGAGCCTTGGCCTTATCAAGTTTCTATCCTCAGATATCTCTCTCCCTGGCAGTTTTTCTTCAGTTCCTTATTCTCAACAGTTCCACTGTATCCTTCTCTACATTGTTTATAAATCCAAATTCTGTATTAGAGATTATTTGCCGTTACATCTATCCAGTGCCCAAGGCTTATTTTGATGTTTTACGAGGTAGAGTTGTTAGCCCCATGCCTAACTCTCTTTTGGGAGGACCATTCTCCTGCTCTCGGTATTCCTGACCCTTCTCGCCATCGAGATTACCACATCTTGAGTAAGGTTACTCAGGTTACCAGGGTTAACCACTTAGAAGTGAGAGTCGGAATTGGGTAAGAGAGGCTATTCGACGCTTACTACAATCCGTGTCGTGTGATATGCATACACTACCCCATTTTAACCTCATTAACAAATTATACATAGAAATAATCTGTGTAAAATGTAAGTTTGAAAAAAATTATTGGAAAAGTTTATAAAAATTAACATAACAAAATAAAA
The DNA here is from genome assembly GCA_034766995.1 of Acanthacorydalis orientalis. Taxonomy (NCBI): domain Eukaryota; kingdom Metazoa; phylum Arthropoda; class Insecta; order Megaloptera; family Corydalidae; genus Acanthacorydalis; species Acanthacorydalis orientalis. The sequence goes on along the minus strand of CM068319.1, from coordinate 10,284,271 downwards.
TATTAAAATGTGTAACATTTTTTTTATTTTTAAGCTTCAGTGACTAAACATTTTTAAATAATGTATTATCAGTTTTCCACAAAAATCGTATACCCTCTTTCGTTGTACATTATGAAACAAAACACTGATCATGTATAGATATCAACCAATCAGAACAGATACCATGTGACTGATAACCAATCAGAGAACGAATAAAAGTCACGGAAACGACATCACTGTTTTATTTTCATATAGAAATATTTAAAAGAAATATTCTCTTTTCTACACTTTAAAAGACGTATATTTCCTTTTAATTTTAAAGTTAACGGTTAGAAAACGTTGGTGATATTTTGAAAAAAGAGATTTTTATAAACGAAGTATAAACTCTTATCAAATAAAAAAGTTTAACTTAATTCACTAATATCTATTAAAAAAATATGGATTTATGTTCCAAATTATTTTAATCAAAATCTGAAACAAAATTTACATAAAAGATTGTCTACAAAAGAGACAAACTCTTCGCAATAACAATGATGACACTGAGGCTAAATTACGTTTCATAAATGAATTATTTTTTCACCACACAAATCACACAAACGTATTCGATCAAAAATATTCAATAAATCATTATTGATTTTTTTAGACTGTCATATGCGTTTCGATGGCAATTCCATCATTATCAAAGCGCTAAGTTACTGAAAACGCATTGATGGTGCCGATGACATCCTCGTTTGACAAGAATTTGTTCCCATCGAGACAAATTTTCAAGTTTAGTATGAAGAAGAAGTCGCACTTGATCAAGTCCGGAGAATATGGTGGATGAAAAATCAATTTGAATCCTAATTCATGTAATTTAACAATTACGACAGTCGATTTGTGGGATGGAACGTTATCCTGGTGAAAGAGTAATTTTTTGTGCGCATCTTGGTGGTTTTCATTTCAGCTCTTCTTTCAAACGGTTCAATAATGTTACATAACAGATCCTGTTATTATTTTTCCCTTCGTTGAATAATCTATCAGGATGATTTTTCGGAAATCGTAAAAAATAGTGGCCATCATCTTCCCAGCCAAAGAAAAAGTCTTCGCCTTCTTCGGCACATTTTCACTAATCGTTGTCCACTACTTGGACTGCTACTTCAACTCAGGTATGTAATGGTGTATCCATGTTTCATCCAGAGCGACAAATCGACATAAAAAGGTCTACTCGTTTACTCGTATCCGTAGAACGTAAACAACCCATCGCTTCTGACTGAATTTTCTCATATATTAGTTTGAAAAGTGACACTTGATTCTCGTGACGTTACTAAACGAAAGGTGAACCACATCGTAGAAATTTACCAAAATTATCAAACGACCCTTATATATATATATATGTTTGAATATATTAAACATACCATATTTTTAAAGAAAAAAATGTATTAATATTTCATATTTTAATGTAATTTTTAAAGACAATTGAAAATTTAAAATTTGAATAACAGTCTTTTTATATAAAACTCGTACTTATACATATTTTTCTCTTAGATAGAATGAATTTAATACGAAAAAATTAAATAAAATGTTCACAAAAATCTACCATAAACAGTGAGTTTAAGAAATGTAAATGTGTCGTTTTTAAATAAAATTACAAAAACAACATGACTGTAACAAGCACTTAAAATATTGTCTTAAAACAGTACAGTAGTACGTTTCTTTTTTATTAAAACTTTATACAATGTGAAGTAAATTCAATAGAAAATATTTATTCCTTTACAAAGAAGTTCATCGTACTTTAGATTTTTCAGAAGGTTTTTGTAAACTTGTCATCTCTTTAAATTGACATGATGAATTCGCGCATGAACTCTTTCATATTTATACCATAAAATATAATTAAATTACATTGTTTGCATAACAGTGTATTCAAATATAAAATAATAAAAACAAACAATGTACACTGAAACAAAATTCGTAATCGCGAATTAAAAAAAGTGCTTCGTTTTCAAAAAAAAAATAAAAAAACAGTATTTTTTACTTAAATATTGTAGAAGTCAAAATAATAGATTGTGTAAATTTGAATTTATTTACACAACGTTAGTGTTTGTTGTCTGTAATGTAACAGAAATGATTACCGCCGTCCTGTACACACAAACATTGGCTTCTTTCCAAATTACATTGTTTGGAAACATATATATATATATATAAATATATATATATACATATTATATATATATATACATATATATATATATATATATATATATATATATATATATATATATTACTTGGATGAATATGTGAAAGTGCATTCAGTTGTCGTAAATTTATTCGCGTTCTTTGTTCCATTGTTGTAGCTTTTTGGGTTAAAAAATATTGTTGTTGTGAGTTTGTTATTTTATTAGTCTGAACAAACTTTAATGTGTATATTCTCTACAATAAATTCACTTTTTTGCAAATATCATTAAGACTTCGAGTTACTCCATAATTCTACTGTTAATATTAATCCTTTTAGATCGTAGTTCAGTCTGAAAAGGGTGCCTTATTAACAGTAAGAATTATTTTAAAGCGAGGAAACAGTTCTTATATACAGTCAACGATTGACCTGTGAAATCAATCAAAATTCAAATTCGCTTTTGAAAATCGTACTAAAATATGTATAAATATGAGCTTAATACCATTTATAGCATTAAGCTTATATTTCACATTTATTAGCTTTTCAAGAATGAGAATTATTACGTCTGCTCTAAATAACAAACACAATGGCAAAGTTTCATTGGCGATAAAAGTTGCATTCAACAATTCAACACATAATCACTATTACATGTATATATATATATTTATAACTACACAATTACTTTAGTGAACATGAGTGAAAAGTAACAGTTCCTTTATGAAAAGAAAAGAAAAATACGTTATCCTGAAACATATTCAGTTGATAATATAACGATTTCAAAACGTGTCAGCAACATAATAGCTACATTCTCAGGATTTTTACAAAAATGTCTTACACAACAGAGTGATATACCATATTATTCGTATATTTTTAAAGTTTGAATGATCGCACGTTGAATGGCGTGCTTTTTCATCAAGTAAATACACAAAAGGAAAACTAGTGGTTTATTTGAATATTTAAAGGACTTGTAAAACGAAAGTTACTTGAATAATAGGTTTTGTATTATTCTTGTTTCACTTACATCATATAATATATATATATATATATATATATATATATAATATATATATATATAAATTTATTAAATAATTTACTTTTTTCAACTGAATTTCTTTTTAATAATATTATTTTTATAAGTGTTCTGCTTTCACATTACTAATTCTTATCAAAACTAACATTATAACATTGTTACTTTTATTTTTTTTTTCATACCAATTTTATAAAACAAATTATTAATATGTAATATTCACTCCTTAATTTATTAATAATTGTAATAATTTTTTATTCATTACTTCTATATTAATTTTTTTATAATCAATTTTTCATTCGAACATCTATTATTTTTAAAACTAATTTTTATACACTAATAGCTATTTAAGTTGCTGAATCCAAGCTTGTCAATCCATTAATTTATTATACTCGTAAATGGCATACAATAACTCAACAATGCATGATCCCTTGATCACTTCTGTTCCTAGTCGGTTTGATTAATTTCAATGAAAACATTTTTCTTGGCAAATTTTTTTTTTAATTCTTTTGAACAGATCAAAATAATAAATAAATAGGAGTGCAATTCCAATAGTACAAACGTTTAAGAAATAAAAACTATTACTCAACGAACAAGATTTTTATTAACATCCTTTTTCTAAATAACACTTGTCACGTCGATTCACTCAGTTCGAAAGTTAATATTATCAAGTTTCCGTTCTGAAAGAAACTTTCAAGTCTCTTGCGCAGCTACTCTTACACTATATTCTCACAAATCAGCACATTCAAGATCTAAGTTTTAATAGCATGGACCCTCCATTTATAGATAAATATACTTTAATTATTTCTTAATCTCTTTTACACACATTATACAATATTTTTTCAATTATTAGGTGTAAAAAATAATGCTGTGCCTTTAAATTGAATCAATAATAACTATTTCAAATTAAAATATTTTCTTGCTGTTTTATAACTCTGAAGTGTCATTCTTAACATTAAAAAAATACTATATATCTTGGTTTAACAATTAGCATATCTGCATAAAACAGTAGTAAACTTAAAGCAGCACTGGACACTTTTCATATTCCAATTGAAAAAAATGCTACCAGAACCGCAGGAACGGTTTGTTTTTTGGTAAAAGTGTGATGCATAAACCATAAAAAAATTCTAAAACAATGGAAAAGATCCAAAAATATATTACGAATTCATCGACTCAAAGCCGTTATTTTTTCGACAAAAATTTCGCCAGTTCCCAGACAGAGGCAGTAAAGTTATATAAAATAATGAGAAATATTTTAAGGATTTTAATGTATCCCATTTCTTTGTGTACAAATTTATTTTTTTGAAAAGGCACTGGATTAATTTTTACACCTAATACTTTAATTTGACATAAACACCTATTCTTTTTTATATATGTTTAAATCTGATGTTGATCAACAGAAAACGTCTTAATCTGAAATATTCCAATTTTTGACCTAGAATGAAATTATATGAAGGCCACTTGCATTTCAAATACTGTTATTTATTTGTTTATTAATAAAAATTCAGTTTAACCTGCAAGTGTTTCATAAATATTATAAAAAAATATTTATGGAATATAAATATAATAAAATATGATAAAATGAATAGGAAAACTGATGTCTTAGTGTATGCGTATGTACACACACACCTATATATATATATATATATATATATATATACATATATATATGTGTGTGTGTTTGTAAGTATGTATGTGTTCATTGTAATAAATGTATAGTACAATACTCTGTACCATTTCATAAATAAATAATATACAGTTACATTATAAACGCATCTAAATCTAACAGATATTCATCTAACATATTCAATAAGTCAACGAATGCTGTCTTAAATAATTCAAGAGGATTGTGTTTGAGAAATTTGTAGTGGTGAACAATGGTCTTCTATAATCATATACTGTCATGTTCCGAATTCATCTAACGTCTGTAGGTATTAATCCATCATGTTTGTTTGACATGCCTGATTATACTGTTGAAGGCACAAAACTAGTTACCGTTTGAGTTGAAAAGCGGGTAATCGTGTGTATATACGTCATGTATGTGTGTGTATGTGTCTATAAATTCGAAAATTTACATAGAGTTAGATATATTTATTTAGTTGTTAGAGTTCTTCTCCCTTTTTTATTCAATCTGCAGGAAAGAAGTCAGAATATCTATAATTTATTAGGTTGGCGTTTTTATAGACATTAATGTTTTGAAATGTAGAAAAGTTTTCAGTGAAGTTTCATTGAAATGGATCACTTGTCCCATACGTTTAATTTCAATAACAATAAGTTTTAAGTATTCTTTTACCTGATTTCTTTAAAGACCATATTGTGTTAAGACATTCAAGTCATGAAAACCACTCTACTTAATATATATGAAAGAAAATAAATAAACAATAGCATACTGTCATTAGAAACACTTTTTAATGACAGAAAAGTTTACCCTGAAACATTTAACTGTCATGAAGATTATTAATTACCACATTTGGTGGATGTTACGATGCTTCAGTAGTTACGATTTCATCCAAATTTGTAATAATTACATTATATTTTTTTAAAAATGACCTATTAAACCGTTGATAATACTATGAAAAATTATTGTAAAGACTTTTTCTTGTTGTGTAATCGCTAAAGAGTTTGGTCCTCCGCAGAATAAATATCTAATAGAAGTCTAATTCTTCAATTTTCTTTTCTATTTCTCCAGAAGTATTTGCAATATATATATATATATATATATATATATATATATATATATATATATATATATATATATATATATAAAATGTACGAATTAATTTGATGCCTTAAAATTGAATCTATCATAACTCGATTTTGAAGTAAAATATTTTCTCGTCATTTTAAGAATCTGAACTTCCAAGCTAAAATTTAAAAATACTATATGTATATATATATATATATATATATATATATATATATATCTTGGTGAAGAATTTGACATAACCTCACAAAATTGAAGTGAAGATGGTGTCCGAAAACCTGCATATTAGGCATTGCATACTTTTCACATTCCAGTTAAAAAAATTGCTGATAAAGCCGCGGGAGTGATTTTTTTGGCTTTATAGGAAAGTGTTGTAATGTATAAAATATGCAAAAATGGTTTTCAAGGATTAGGGGTGGTGATTTTGATTTTTCTGATTGAGAATGTTCCGGAGAACCAAACATTTTTGAAGACGAGAAGCTTGAGCAACTGTTAAATGAAAACTCTACTCAGGCTGAACAGGAACTCGCTCAACAACTTGCAGTTATCCAGTTAGCAATTTCCTATCGTCTACATTGGCTAGAAAAAATTCAAAAGCTAGATCGATGGATTCGGCATTAACTCAGCCTGGAAACAAAGAAAACAAACGCGATACGACTATGTCCTCGCTCACAAAATTCAACAGGAAGCATTTTTGAATGGAATTATAACTAGAGATGAAAAAAAGGTTTTGTGTAACAATTTCAAGCGCCAAAAATCATGAATTATGCCTAGTGAACCATCGACATCAATTCGGAAATCATACGTTCACATCAAAAAAGTGTTATTATGTATTTGTTGAGACATTAAGACTGTAGTGTGTTATGAGTTGCTCGAACCTAGTCAGACTGTAAATCCAGAACGTTACCAATAACAACTCATCCGTTTGAATGACGAATTAAAGAGAAAAAAACCCAGTCACTGGCGAAGGAACGGGGTAAGTCTTTTTACAGTACGACAAATTTTCGTCCGCACTTCGCAAAAGGGACTAAAGACGTGATTTGTTCGTTGGACTTAAAAGTTTCCTCCCATACAGGGCATTCGTTGGACTTCAGATTATCATCTGTTTCGGTTGCTCCAGCATCACCTGGCTAATACACATTTTAAAACAATGAAAGAAGTCCAAAAATGCACTGACGACTTCATCGACTCAAAGTCTTCATCTTTTTTCGACAAAGGATTCGTCAGATATCCGACAAATATAGCAAAATTATACAAAATAATTGCGGATATCTTCAGAATTGAAGTGTATTCCATTTTTCCGTAATAAATATTCATTTTCTATGAAAAACGCACTAAATTAAAACATAACGCACTAAATACATACATATATATATATATATATATATATATATATATATATATATACATACATATATATATATATATATATACACAATTGTGTTTTTTATATATCTATGACCGTGTTGGTGCATTTCCCTACAGATTTTTGTCCTCTGACATATTGAAGAATGACTTGTTGAATGACTTAGATTCCAGTTCTCGGAGATATTAGACTACTGATGAGTAGTATAATACCTTCTGGGAATTGAAACTTGAGTTGATGAACAACAAAATCACTTTTACGACTAAGAATTAAGATAGATGCAACAAATTGTTGAAATTCCAGTTATTAACAATGTAATTTTAATTTTTTTGACGTTTGCTCCTAACCTCATAGGAATTTACTATCTTTTTTTTAAACAGGATTTACACAAAATAGGTGCCAGGCTTTTTATTCCTCCTCTATAATGAATTTTAGACACGACTACTAAGCAGAATTGTACGAAAATGCCAGCGAATGTTAATGCATCTTCAGTGGATCTTAATTATAATTTATGAATATATAGAGAAATTATTTTTCAGATTTGGTTAATCCTCAATGAAGATCAACCAAAAAATGTAAATAATAGTAAATATTTCTATGCATTAAAAATATTTTGTTTACATTTATATATATATATATATATATATATATATATATATATATATATATAATGTATATTTTTAATTCATCTTATTTACACAACAATTACAAATGTATTTCTCTTTAACATCTAATTTTTTTATGAATACATCATGCTCATATTTATCTGATATGAGTATAATTATCTCATAATTAAGATAAACCAAATGAAAAAATAAAAGAAATCTGTCAAAAAAGTATCTAGAAATTATCAAAATATTGAAAATGTTATCAAACAAATAAGTTATCTTACAATCCTGAAAATTTAATTCACTTTATAGAAATTGGACATTTCATCTGCACACTAAAACACCATCCTATAAAGTACTAATCTTTCACTTGTATTATTGTATTTCCAAGAACTTCTATCAAAAAATTATATAAACCTATAAAAAAGTACTTTTGAAATGTATTTATACTTATTTTTTTTATATGATTAACTATACTATTATCACTATAGATGTATGTGTATAAAATGCATAGAGATAAAGCATAAGTGAAAATACGAAAATCGAAAACTGTTATGTAAATAGAATCATCTCGCACGGAATGAGCACACATTGGTATTAATTAATTGTACATCAACCAACTAATTTCAAACTAAGCGGTGCGGCTTTAATTATAAGTGATAAGGAGTCCAACACCGATGTATGAGATAAGTGGTCAGTTTTCCATAAACGCAGACATTTTCCAATTAACTGACCTTTCATTTGTTCCTATCGACGGTTCGCGTGGGAATACTTCAAGGAATAATTGAATACGTACTTGCGGGTACCTGTGAATATTTATTCAACAGATATAAATTCCGTTTAATTCCATAATAAACACACACTCATATATATATATATATATATATATATACATATATATATATATATACATATATATATATATATATATATATATATATATATACATATATATGCATGTGTATGTATAATTTAAATTGTAATCTGAGAGTTTTACAGTTTCGAAATTTTCTACATCGTACCTTTACTCTTATTTTTAGTCTAATACTTCAGAACATTTTGTTTGCAAGCTATGACTTTTCTACTACAGTGACCTTTATTTAAATTTAATTTGCAGAGTGATAGTTTTATAAGAAAAATCCTACTGAATAAAATTTTTTATTTAAAAAAAAACAGTCAATCATTTTACAGAGTTACTAGAATTTGTTGTTTTTTTCATTTTAACATTTTTTGTGTTACATTACGAGATTTGATCAAAAATGCAAAGACTAAGATACCAAGACTATCATTAGAAAATATTATTCATAAAAAATCATGCTAAACTAAAATTATGTTATTCAAAACAATCCTCTACAGTTGTTATATACCGCTATCAACTCATCTTCCAGTTCTGGAAACACTCCTTAAAGACCACTTGGGAATCTCTGTTAGATTAGCATCCGAATTATCTTTTATTTATTCAGTTGTTTGAAAACAGTGCCCTTTTAATGAACTCTTTAATTTTGGAAAGAAAAAAAGTCACCCAGTGTTAATCCAGGTGAGTATTTTGGATAAGAAATGGAGGTAACACTATTCTTTACTAAAAACTGCTGAACCAAAAGAAACACAGGAGGTATAGAATAAACAAAATTTGTAAAAACAGTAGTCTTCCCAAATTATTGCTCAAAATGCTTTAACAAGAATCGTATGATATTTCTACTTGTTCTGCAGCCTTTCCTCTAACAATCAGTCGCCGATTGGCATGGATAAGTTTACGAACTTCGATAACATTTGAAATATAGGAGGTCTTCGCGGTCTTGCATCATATTTTATTCAAACTCTACAATTCCTAAAACGCCTATACCTCTCAATAGGTACCCCGACTCAGAGCATCTTCCTCAAAGGCCGTTTCCAGAAGTTGAAGTGTTTTTCAAGCTGTCTTCCTAAGTTTAAAACAAAATTTCAAACAGACGCCATTCCCATTAATTAATTCCATTTAAAAAATCGTCAGGGTAAAGAAAATCTAATTGGAAAACCCACTTTACCTCTCGGAAGAAATTATTTTTTGATGTTAACTCAACAGCATATTTTCTCAAAAGATGGCCGCGTCATATCATGTCACTAGTTTCTCCCACCATTTATTGGATGCTGATCTGTGCGGACAGTCTAGATGTTTTTTAATCAAACCTCATATATAACAACCAATTAGTTTCACGAATACAGTAAACCTTCGCCTAACAACTGTCCCACCGAACGACTGATCGGACAACAACCGGGTTTCATTGTTCACCACAAAATGATCATAACTCGCTAAATAACAACCGTGACTGACTGCACTACAGCATGGTGAGGTAAAAATAACCACCCTCTCAAGATATTTCTTCACCTTGAAAATGCTCCTGCTCATGACCTCAACTTAACCTCAACTTAACCTTGAATCTGATGTCTCAGTATGATTTCATAAATATTAGGTTCTTACCACCTAACAACACACCTTTGACGCAATTTATGGACCAGCAGGTAATTTCTAACTTTAACAAACTCTATACAAAGTGAACGTTTAGGGCATGTTTTCTATACTACCCAAAACAATGAAATAGCCCTTAGACAGTTTTCGAAAAAAACTTATTACATCCTCCATACTGTGAAATAATTGAGAATGCATGGGGTGATGTCACTTTACGTACATTCAACAACTTCTGGAAGCCATTGTGACCTGATGTGGTTGTGATTTTGATGGTTTTTCTGATAGTGATGGCGAGCTTGAACCGGACATTGTCACCTTGGATGAGTCCAGGGGTATGGAGGTGGATGCGGGTGATATTCAATGTCTAGTTGAAGATTATCATCATGAGCTGACAAGAAAGTACTCAGCAGTTGGAGGAGGTGATTAAGAATGATAAAAATATTGGGGAGGAGAAAGTTGAAGAAGACCTACATGTTATCAGTAGTGATGAATTAAAAAGATTGTTAAATTCAGGGGCAACTGTTAAAAGTAAAATGAAATTCCATCCGAAAATTGAAAAGTCTGATGTTTATATGTGCCAGTTTGAGGTCAATGTGATTGCCTACTTTTACAAATTGAAAACAAATACACAGAGACAGTCCACTATGTATCATATTTTTTACCAAGGCCTCAACTTCTTCCCAATCTAGTGCCACTGCAACAAAGAGCGCTATAACTGATTCTCCTTCTAGTACTGAATTATCAGAAATCTTCATGGAAGGTGATACTTCTTCTAGAGACCAGCATTGATAAATTACTGGTGTAGGCCACCATTGAATAAAAACAGATTATTAGCAACGAAAAGTAAATCAAAATTATTTATTTTCATTTCTTATATGAATCTAAAAAATTAAATTTTATACAATGTACGGTTAGGATTTTGGCAGTTTTGCACCAATTAAAAGATTTATATATATTAGGTGCCTTGTACAATGACCATTAGTCCTACACCAATTAAGTTCGTTCAGAGAGAGTCTACTATATATATTTCTCTCAGTCTACAAACCATACTATTTTACTGGTAAAAATGTTCAATAATTGCTTACTGACCCTTCTGATTGTTCCTTATGCTCATTTCATAACAACTGCATCGTTCACAGAGCGCTAAAAAACAGAAAAATATCGGAAAAAAGAGTTTTCTCTACCTTTGCGTTTTTAAAATAATAGAATTATCGAAATAACACCTAATTGATCAATAATCACTCACTGTACATTTTTATTTTTTCACTCATCAGTCGCTGTACAATTTATCAAAAATCTTTTTATGATTTATAAGAAAAATTAATTTAGCCACAGTGTTAATTGTATTGAAACCAATTACTTATCAACAAAACTCAATATTCTAAAACAGATAGATTCTATATTTATACTTTCAACTCGACAGTCTTCTATTATAAGAAAACCATCAACTTGTCTACATATAACTATTTTCATTCGAGTGACCTTGCATCATTTATTTATAAATTTGATTGATTTAATTAACAACGATGATTGATATAAAAACATGTACGGTCAAGGTGGGGCCATTTTAAGGCACGTGAATTTTGTTAGATCGCCAAATGAGAATGATTTATAGTTTTCGTTCAGCATGTGTTCGTTCTAAATTCTGTCATATGCGGATCAATAAAATGTTTGTATGCATTTAGTAATTAAATGATTGGTGATAGTTTGTTTTCAAATACAAACAAAATTTATAAAATAAAGGTAAAATAAATGTTAGAAAGAATCATATATTTAACACGTTGACTGCAATAAAAGACATCCGCTAACGACACATGATTTTTTTAGTGGCGTTCTGGTGGTTACTAGTAATCGGAGCGAAATTATTTATAACACGTAGAACAAATATATGTTACCAAATATAAAATTCTAAATAACAAAAATGGTTAGATAACAATAAAAAGTTCATTGTTGAACTATTAATAGTTTTTTTAATGATTCATATTTTACAGAAATTTAATATTTTAAATTTATTGTGTATTTTATTAAACCATTATACAAAAGCGAGGCTGACCATTGCAATCGTTACAGAACTTTATTACGTTTTAGTACATTTTTAACCGTTTTCCTACCAAAATGTTTTACATTTTTTGTTAGAAACGTTGACAAAATTTTCACATCTTGCACACTGGTTCTTTCTTTTATATTTCATATCTTAATTTTCAGGTAAATCTAGAATTTTTTATGATCTACATCAGAGATTCCCAAACTTATTTGGCCTACTGCCCCATTTAAAAAAAATACTCAACGCCTCCTTGGAAATCAACCTTCTTTAAGTGAACGAATAGAAAGATGCAGTGACAAATTTGCGTTCTTTATGCATCTATATTTCTACATAAGGAGCACAGTAAAGAAAGATGTTGTAAATAAGATGCTTTAACGCTTAAATAATAAAATTATCTATTAAAGTCGACCACAGAAACATTTGCATTACATACAGAAAATTATACGAACCATAATTAAAATAAAACACACAGATAACGAAGGATAATTAAAATAAAAATTCCGAATAACATGAAAAATAATCCTGATGATAAAGATGAACCTGATCTATTTATCAATCTACTATCAATTTATTAATGTTTAGCGTTAATTTTGTCAGCAGTATTTTTAAATCACCGCAATTAGTTATTTGTAGTCGGTTTCTTATTTTATTTAAAACCACACTAAATCCACGTTCCACCAAATATGATGAAGGAAATGCAATTAAAGATCTTTTTATTATATCCTATAATTGAGGATAATGTGTAGGTATCTGATTTTGCAACCAGAACTGTTGATAGCTGTCTTTGAATTTAAATTTCAATTCCTCATTTTTAGTTACTTCTATCAGTTCTACTGTGAGATTCTACTGTGTTTATACTTGAAAAAGGGGTCCAAAATACAATCGGGTATATTCATTTTAAGAATATCTTCAAATCGTTAATTGATGTCAGAGAGCCTTCAAGTGTTGACAGTAGGTAAGCAAGTCTTAATCATGTTTTTCTACTATTAACAAATTTGGTAACTGACTGAATTCCCCTCGTCCTAAATTTCACTACGAATTTAACTGTGTTACAGAGCAGATGAGACATGTAGGAACGGGTTTTTCAAATTTTTTCTCCTTTCGATATGCTTCCACCGCCCTCTTATTTTTATTCAATGCCCCTCAATTGCATTCGAGGCTACTACCGCCACGCTGGATCGTTCCAGCATCCTCAGAGGTAGATATTGCTCACTTTGGAAGACACTAATCTACATTGTTGATTCAGATGGACGAGTATGTCAAGAATAAATATCCCGTAATTTACAAAATGATTTTTTTATAGAACGAACATTTTCATAATACAATTGTATTATTTCAAATGTCAAAAAGATACAGGTGTCAGTTTGACATCTGTGAAATATAACCTCTTAAAAATCGTATCCCTATTCGAAAACCAATTACGAATAGTTTCGATATTCTGGTAGATTTTAAAGCTAAAAATCTGTATAAAGAAAGTCAAAACTATCCATAGAAGTGCCAAATTATACGTAATGTCATAATTCAGAAAGAATGATTATGAAATATTAATTAACAACCTTTATACATTGACACTATTTTATTAGTCCGATATCCGTTATTATATCGAACAAATATACGTTTCATAAATCAGTATTTAAAGTTAAATATTTAACTGTTACTTAAGCATCAGTAAAACTGAAAGCATTCTTGAATTATTCTAAATAATCTTTCAATATTTTTTATAGAAGAATTAATTTTATAAAATTATATGCGATATTCATTCTGTGCTAAATTACATTTACTACAACTAAAAAAAAACTATGCAAAATGTCATCATATATTTCGCATCAAGTAAACATTATACATAATTTATTTCTTTTTGCTTAACGTATATTCGATTGCATCAAAATGTCAATATTTCACCTTCTGTAGTTGTCATTCATACAAATTTCGTAATTTATGTCCGTCGATAATTTAAAAACGATAATTTCATATCGCACATATATTTTATGCGAGTAACACAAATACGAGGACTGTATCATGAACAATAGATATATTTATTAATACCTAAATGAAATTAAATTGTATTAATATTCTATTATGATCAAACAACAACTGCAATCAATTATATTATTGACTACACTAACATGTCCCCTAATAATATTAACAATAAATTTATATTACAATATGTAATTATATAATATAATGGAGTAGCTTAGAGGGTAGTTAAAGTATGGTAATTTGATGTTTATTTAGAAATTATGTTAGTAATCAAAATCATGAACCATTGTGTTCTATAGTAATTTTTCATATTAATATTATATTTATTTCTGTCAGCTTTATACAATGAAAATCAAGTAAAAACTGATCAAGTAAGTAAAAAGTATGACTTGTAATACAATATATTTAATTATAATTACAAATGTTAGAAAAAACATCGAAATAATAACATTTTGGATCCGTACTATATAATTAAGAGATGATAATAATTTCAGATTCTATATTGTAGATTACATTTGATATAATGGTAAAAATACAAATTTAAATATACATTTTTTTACTAAAAATTGCTTAATAAAAAAATTTTAAATATCTCACACATGTATATAATTCGATTTTAATTAATTTCCCGGATTTTAATTTTGCTTTTTAATTTTAACAAAAATCGTCATAACAATTTTAATGTACCAAAAAAAAATAATTCAGTTCAAAAATTTTGATAAACAATGATATTATATTATAAACATAAAAATAATCATACCTCCAAAAAGATACAGTAATAATTTTATCTTCTTTTTATTTATCTGTTTCGATGCAGTACTACTGCAGTATGCTGTTACTTAAATCTATTTCTAAATGAATTTTTTAAGTACCATATATAAAAAAAAATCTTGAACTAATGCTTATATGAATTTCGATTACAGTACTGCCACCCTGAGAGGATTAAAAAGTAAAAAACTATTTTCTTAAAAAAATAGAGGGCTTCTCTCTCTCTGTTCGTTGCACTCTCTAACCCACGGAGGGCTTTACGGTCCGTTAGCTAATATTTTCTCTCCTTCTAACAAATAACCGAAATTAACAAATAATATACATGAATAATACGCATAAAATGTAAATCATAATATTTTAAAAGTTTTTCAATTAATAAGGATAAAGATCATTCGATCATGTTATTCATAGTAACACAGATCACGTGACTGACATCAACCAATCAGAATACAGTTCACATGACTGATGTCAACCAATTATATAATGAATTTTATAATAAAGAAAGATTTGTCTATACGTTAATTCTCCAGGATTAATATACAAGGAGTGTGTTTTTTATATTCATGGAATGAAATAAAAGATAAAGGGACGGGAATGAAGTATTTTTTGTTGGAGGTAATCGTTTCTAGGTATAGAAATAAAATTTGTCGTTGATTGCTTGATTAGTTTGCTTGCTATTGCCAAAAGAGCAAATTAATATCTGTGGTGTTTTTGAAAATGTCGAATGTTGAATTTCGTGCAGTAATTAAATTCCTCAAAAAACAGGGAAAAAGTATAAAAAACATCCTAAGTGAAAGACAAGAAGTGTATGAGATTCTTGTCATGGAAAAATAAAAATTTTAGAATGCCATTATCAAAATCATGATTTTCAGTAGTTGAATCAAAACTTATATGATAATCTATCTATCTCTCTCTCATATATATATATATATATATATAATATATATATATATATATATATATATATATATATATATATGATGTATTTTTTAATTATGTATATATATATATAGAGAGAGAGAAAGAGAAAATAAAATCCACCAACAACTTGTTAAATCAAATCCATTAACGAGTACGGACGTAGATATAAATTGATACATTGATTTTATAATTAATTACAAACGGTATTATAATTGCTGTTCCCTGTAGCATCCATGTTTCGATTAAACTACTGACCTACTACAATTTTGTATGCAATACATCATTTAAAAAACTGGTTTATGTTAAAATTACTTAATATTTAGAACATCAGAAAATTATTTTATGAAAAAAGTACCAATTATAGATGCATAAGAAATAAATCATATATATATATATATATAGATAGATAGATAGATAGATATATAGAGAGAGAGAGAGACCAATACAAAAAAAAACAATAAAAATATAAAATATTCATGTGATAAACTATACAGAAACCTACTAACCTACAGATTTATTTATTGAAATGCTGTTTCGCACCGTAAAACATGAAGAATTCACACAAAATACATATTTTATACAAAAAAGGTATCCGAAAATACAGTTATCTATTTATATTCGAATACATATTTACAAGGCGGACCTTTCGTATAACATCATTTGCATTTAGTTATTAATAGCTTCAATTGAGATTTGCTAGAGAGAATAACTATCAATTACGATGCAAATTGAGTCGATAAATAAACTCTGAACAACTTTAATGATGCCGTTTATGATATTGTAAACGTTATATATATTTATATACGAGTATAAATACATGCATATATATATATATATATATATATATATATATATATATATATAATATATATATATATATATATATTATAAATAAAACAAATTACCCAATTAAAAATGTTTTTCTTTCAAAATATTGACGTTTTAAATCAAAAGCAATGAAATAAAATAACATTTTAAACATTTCCCTCTTAACTTTTATATATCATGTTTTACTTTGGATTCATTCGATGATATTTATTGACTTTTAGTTAATCTTTATCCATATTTTTTCACTAATGGGAATGAAAATTTCATAAATAGTGAATAAATAAAAAAATCAATCCTAATTCAAAATGTAAATAATTAAATACTTATAACAAATTCACTAAATGAACATTTTATAACTCAAGTAATTAGATGAAAAATATACTGAAAAACATTATAGAAAATATATAACTGTGACAACGAATTATATAGAACTGAAATATTATAAAATACTGATATCATGTATTAAGAGGAAATAAAATATTGTAAAAGAACAATTTTTGATCTAAGATAAAAGTTGGCAACAAATGAAAGCATTTAACTTGAACAAACAGTTGTATATGCTGCTCAATTTTATATAATATTTCCTCAATTTTATCGTAAAGATCGACAGTGATAATGGAAAAGATATTAGTTATCATGGAAATATCAAAAGAGCATATTAGGAATATTTTTCTTTGGGAGTTTCGTCAGGAAGATAACGCTACAACTGCAGAGAAAAAATTGTAGGAAACTTATGAATCGCATGTTAGAAGTATCAGAAAAAGGCAGAGATGGATTCAAAATTTCGGTCCGGGAACTACAGCCTTCAAGATGAGAAAAGGTCAGGACGTCTTCAAGAGTTTAACAATGAGATAGTGCGAACAATAGTGGAACAAAATCCTAAATCAACGGTAGAAGAATTAGCCAAGAAGCTCAAATTAAGTCATTCAACTATTCATCGACACTTGAAAATGATTTGTAAGGTTTATAAGCTTGGTCAGTGGATTCCACACGAGTTATAGGACATTAATTTAAAACAACGTGTGGACATTTGCACTTCTCATCTATGCCGATTGCAAAATAATCCGTTTTTGAATCGAATAGTTACTAATGATAAAAATAGATTGTTTATAACAATATTAAATGTCAAAGATAATGGGTCGAACGCTACGAAATACCATTTTCAACTGAGAAAGAATTTTGTTAAGATTCACACAAAAAAGGTTATGTTGTCTGTTTGGTGGGATACGGTATAAAGTATCCATTATGATCTATTACCAGAGAATCGAACCATCACAAATGAGATGTATTATGAACGACTGGTACGGTTAAAACAATCCATTGAACGAAAACAGACAGCATTAACTAACAGAAAAGGTGTATTTTTTCACCACAACAACGTCCAACCTCACACGGCACGGGAAACCTTCCAAAAACTGATGCAATTTGAATGGGAAGTTATGACTCATCCACCATATTCCCCTGACCTAACTCCATCAAATTATCATCTGCTCTGAAGTCTTCAAAATCACATCAATGGAAAACAGCTTAATACAGAAAGTGTTGTCCGAATGGAGCTCAACTATTTCTTTAATGCAAAGCCCAAAAAACTTTTATCATCAGGGTATTACAAACTTAAGATTTAGATAGGAAGAAGTTATAAATAATAAGAGAAAATATATTCGGTATTAAAATTAAAATGTCAATTTTTTCGCTGTTTCAAAACTTATTTTAAAAAAACAAATACTTATAGGATGACCCGATAAATAACTGAATGGTGACTTCGAACCAGACCATCGTTGACGAATACAACCATCTGGACTAGTACAAAGCTGGGTTCTTACTCACTAATTCAGTCCAGCAGCTCCCTATATCTTTAATTTACACAAAATCTCTAAAAAACACTCAATATCGCATTACTGAAGCATAAGTTATGGACTCTGTACCTCACTCTCAGTAATAAACTCACTGCACTCTCTGAACATCTGTACAATCAATCAGTCACACTACATTTTTGTTTACTTCACTTTGATAATTATTTTATTTATTTTAAAAAAGTCGTAAAAAAATAAAGTCATAAAAAGTAATAGAGTCATTTAAAACACACAATTTTGCGTTAATACAAATTTAATACACTAACAAAACTACCTGCACATCCTACAATAACAGCATCCTTAAGTGTAAACATGTGTGAAATGTTTATACACTAAAAGCTAAAATTAGGTAATAAAAATGTTTATTAACAGATGTGCAATGCTCATATAATTGCTATTGGCACAGTTATCGACTATTACCCATGAACAAGAATTTGTTCAAAAAACTTGTAAACATACTGAAAATTCGAATGCATTTGATGTTTGTAAATCAATAATAAAAAAGACTTTATTCATGGTCAAAGTAAATCCACGCAAATCATTAACATAATTTAAATGAGATTTAATGATGAAACATGCTCTATGTAAAATTCCTTTGAAATAACAATAGTATTGTCGATATACAAATGTTTGATATAGTTTATATTTGTGTTATGTTAGTTTGCTAAAACACACTTGTAGGTGCCTTTTATTGCAAATGAAATAAACGTATGTTCTTATCTTAAAATTTAATGTTCAAATTTCCAAGCTCTTTTATTTATGTATAGGTAATCTATATCGACATGATTTATATTACTTATTTACATTTTATAACATTGTTGTTATATGACATATGTACATGAATTTAATATGAATACGGATAGTGAACATTATTATGACACAAATCTTTTTTAAATTCGATTTTTTACATAATACAAATTATGAACGAGTATTAAGTATTCAATTTATATAACTATATTAATTAACTGCAATTCATGCATCAAATATACAACTTAAATTGACGGGTTGAAGTCTCGATAATGTTATTTGGAAAGAAATATAATCAGACAAATATCAGCTTTTAAATATAAAAAATAGTCACTGTAATCAAAAATTTAATTCATCATACTTATATTTCACATATGAATATATATATATATATATATATATATATATATACATATACATATATATATATATATATATATATATATATATATATGTTGTAGGAAAAGTCCTACTTTGCCTAGGCAAACTGCGATTTGCCCTGCCGCCGTCAGTCAAAGTCCAACTTTGACTGGTCAATACATATCCTGATTTACAAAATTAAAATTAGATCACCTTCACCCACACCTTGACTCTCACCCTTTCAGTTCTACTTCAGGCTGTATACCTGCGCTCAGACGGGTAAAAAAGGTGTATCAAGATGAGGGTGAGGATAAAGGTGTGAGTGAAGGTGATCTAATTTTAATTTTATAACTCAGGATATATATTGACTTGTCAAAGTTCGAGGTAAAACCTTTACTCAGAGCTGTATTCCTGTGCTTTACCGGGTCGAAAAAGGATGAGGGTGAGGATGAAGGTGAGAGTAAAGATGTGCATGAAGGTGATCTAGTTTTAATTTTATAAATCAGGATATACATTGAGTAGTCAAAGTCGGACTTTGCCGGCAACATATATATATATATATATATATATATATATATATATATATATATATATATATATATATACACAATTGAATCGGTAAGTGTAAAAATTATTTGGTGTTTAAATTGAATCAATCATGACTCCTACTCAATTTTAAATTAAAATATTTTCTCGTCGCTTTAAGATTTTCAAGTGCCAACCTTAAGATTTAAAAATACTATTTCATTTTCCCAAGCAGTTTGCATAATCTCGTAAGGCAGTAATGAATATGATTGCGTCTGAAAAACATCATATTAGGCTTTACAAACTATTCGCATTCCAGTTTAAAAAATGCTGCGAAAGGTCACAAGTATGATTCTTTATAATTTGGTGGAAGATGTCGAGATTTTCAGGACTTATAAAAATAAAACTAGTGATTACATAAAATGTTTATTTGCATTCATTTTTCTCACCTCACACTAATTGAAATAATATATCGTTTATTATAATTATTTTTTTTATTATTTATTATATTAAAGAATATGAGTGCAACATTCAACAAAAACTTGAATACACATTCTATGTCTCCAGATCTAAATGAACGACTGAATATATTTTCGAATGAATGCATTAGTTTTGCAATACCATCATGATCGATCCGGAATTTTCCTGATAATTTTTACCATCTTATTGAATGATACGCAGTAAAAATTCTAAGAACGTGTAAGAAGTTGTATAAAACGAGTAAACTGGTTAATTCGTGTTCGGTAAACAGATTGCAGGACATTTTTACACTTTCACAGGTAGCAGTCATTTTGACTAGTATTAGTATAAGTAGCCATGATACAAAATTATTTTGATTGTGAACAAAAATAAAAATAAAATTCATTATACTATTTTTTTACTTATTGCTGCGTCATGACCTCGTTGCGAAAAAAAATGTAACATGAAGTATGAATTTTAAAATAAAATTGTAAAACCCGTCATTTTGACTGGTGTAATAGTTCTAGTTTTAACAGATGAAAGACTTCGGAACCTAAGAATGCTTCATTTGTTAAAATCCGTTAATTAGATTAAAAGTCATGACCATAAAAATTTGAACATCAATTTTCACGTGCCAGCATTAAAAGGTAAATGTCTCAAAAACTCTTTATTGTATGTAAAAAAATAAAATATATGTGAATAGAGCTTTTGAAATTCTGTAAGAAGAGCCTATATTAATTTATTGAATTCTTTTAAACTTATAACATGACTGGTATTGGTATAAGTAGCCATGATACAAAATTATTTCGATTTTGAATACAACAAAAATAAAAATAAAATTCATTATACTATTTCCTTAGTTATAGCTGCAAAAGTCACGACATCGTTGCAAAAAAATATATAACATGAAGTAGGAATTTTAAAATAAAATTGTAAAACCAGTCATTTTGACTGGTGTGGTAGTTCTAGTGTTAAATACTTTTTATTTTATTTGCTGTAATACATTAAATAAAGTCGATATACGTGATAAAATGTGTTAAACTGTTATTATTTTAATTCCATTGAACGTTAAATCAAGTGTATATATGTGTATATATATATATATATTGGTTTACAAAAATAATTTACAGATACGTTTATTTTTTATTATCCGGCTTACGTTAAATAATCTTGTATTAAAAAAATCACGAGCAACCTGTTAATTTCGAAGCGAGAACGTATACGAATACGTAACGAGTTACGGTCCACACATGAAAAATCTGGTAACACCTTCCTATTACACGAACGTGGCACGTGTAATTCGCACATATCATGCAACGATGCGTGATATTGAATCATTTTTTTTGTGTGTTATGGCTCTGTCGCGTTCAATCGAAACGTAGACGAACAGAAAAAATACAATTTGATTAATCGGGTGAAAATGAAAAATGAACACCGTTCAATTCATTAATGACAAAAATCCCGTATCTTTAATTTTTCACCTGGTCGCGTGTCAATTATGGAATGATTTTTCAATTTTCGTAGGGTGAAAAGATTACAGATATTTCACTCATATGTAATATATCTACCTATCTATCTATCTATTTATATTATATTATATTATATTATATATATATATATATATATATATATATATATATATATATATATATATATATATATATATATATTAGTGTATAACATATGATTTTGCGGAATTTGTAGGTGAGAAATAAGACGTAATATTTTTAAAAGAACAAAATATATTTAATCAAAATAAGCTCCATCAGCTTGAATGGTCTTTTTCCAACGAGAAATTAGATTGTTTATCCCATTTTTATAAAAGTCGACATTTTTAGAGCTTATAAAGTGTTCGAATTCTTGAATCACTTCTGTTTGGTTTCGGAATTTGTGGCGAAAAAGATGATAGTCTGTTGGTAAAAGATTTGATGAATAATAAAAAAGATGCGGTAAAATTTCATAATTTAATGAATTTAATTTGGAAATTGTGATTCAAGATGTGTGTGGTCGAGCATTGTCTTTTAATAGTATTGGCCTATATTTATTTATTAGCATTGACTGTTCTGTTTTTAATTTTTCATTCATATTCGCGACAATATGAATCATCCGTAAATGCTTCGCATGGTTTTAAAAAAGAATAATGGATTATTCCTTTATTTATCCACCTGACAGTAACCATAAGTTTTTTTTTGGTGTAATGACGGCTTAGGTGCGTATCTTGGAGCTTCATTTGTATTTAACTATTGTCCAAATCTTTTTCTGTTATCATACAGAATCCACTTTTCATCACAAGTAATGATTCGATTTAAAAATGGCATTTTATCATTTCGAATCATCAATGAAGAACACACCTCTAAGCGTCTCAGTTTCTGACCATCTGTCAGTTCGTGCGGCACCCACTTATACAGCTATTTCGCTTTTCCTATTGCAGTGAGGTGATGAGAAAGTCATAACACTAACATTTCAATCATATGCGAGAGCTCGAACTGTTATATGTGGGTAAGCTTCCACCATGGCTCTTAAATTTTCTTCGTACACAATGGTTTTGGGTCTTCCTCGAGGCTCATTGTCGAGATTCATATTACTGGAACGAAATTTTTTGAATCAAAATTGAACTGTTTTCTGGCTATCCGACTCTTCTCCGAAAGCTTCATTAATATTTCTACCTGTCACCACTGCATTGTTTCCCAACTTGAACTCATATAAAAAAATTAGACGCAAATCTTTTGTGGACACCATCATAAAGGGTATAAAAAAATAAAAATAACAACAATAACTTCGTATTTAAAAACAATTGAAGCGTACAGTACATTAGTCAATTCCAAATAGCTGAACTTGTAAAATATTCCACAGAACCTTTCTCAATCGCGGTCGACCTCCGACTGACTCAAATTCGGCAACTTGATATGTTACAACCTAATATATATATATATATATATATATATATATATATATATATATGTGTGTGTGTGTGTGTGTGTGAGAGCATCTGTAAGCAGATTGTAATGTACAATTCATGAAGAAAAATCACAATTATTTAAAATTTGTTTAATTTTGGATTAGAAACGACTATTAACAAAGATTAAAGTAAATAATCTTAATTAAAATGACTTTGCACAGATATTAGAATAAAACAATATTTTTTATCAGAAAACATTGCAGACAATCGTTTTATCAAAAAAAATAATAAATATAATATGAAACCACTAGTCCGAACATAGTTAATCCTGATGTCACCCAACCGGAAAGCTTTAAACTTACTGCCCATTTTTCTTAACTAACCACTTTACACTTTTGACTCTACTTGTTTATATAAACGACCTTGAATACGACGACATTCTCAAAAAACTTAAGGCACTTCTAAGTCTAACATGCTTCCTCACATCTACAGTGCTCCCTGTCGTACTACAAATTGTGATAATGCAACGATGACTTTTTCTCCACTGTAGTCCTACTCTACACAGCACACATATTAACCCATTAAAAAAGTGGCATCGAGAAACGAATTGCTACGCTTTTGCCGGAGCGCTTTAAATGGATGATTCTATTTTACAAATCGTTTCCTTTTTCACAGAAACAGGACTCCTGAGATACGACAGGATGCACTGTATATGTACAAAATGTTCCCAGAAAATATGGCATAAAGAAATGTTAAGTTTTATCACCAAACACAATTACTTGAATGTGCCCCATGAACCAAATTTAAAGTAATTTAAGTTAGACAAAGGCTATACGATTTAAATTTTCTTGGGAATAAAATGGCACAGGATTAACAGACAGAGGAAACATGACACAAGAGAACTATTGACAATATCAAGTGTACTATAATAAACAATGTCAGTATACGAAAATCCAATAAAATGTAAATTTTGGCCAAGTGATAAAAAAACCCTTTAAAAATGCAGATATCGCCTCCAATTTTGAATAATATGAAATGAAATAATTTTAAACTCTTCTCAAATTAACAAAGATACTCAGTTAGATGTAAATAATAAAATTGTGTCATGTAAGATGGCTGATATTCAAAATATGTAGGGTACGCATCTTGAGTTTTCTAGGGATGGTAAAGGTTGCGGAAAAAAATTTATAATCTTAAGGATTCCATGAGTCGACAAAGTTTGAAAGCCACTGCTAGAGTATTATATAATATATTATAAAAATTTAATTCATTATCATTCATAAGTCAAGTTCTAACAATAATCTCCGAAATATAGAATATGTGGTTTAAAATCGCCATACAAATTTATATAGAATCAAATACTAATGAAATCCTAGTTATTCTTTTGTAAACGAATACTGTTAGTTAATTATGTACATAACACAATTAACATAACAGAAAATTATTAAATCTAATTAAATTGACAATCACACTATGCTATTAAAAAGTCAAAGAAAATTGAGAAATTAAATTCTAATATAAATTATTTGTGTACTGTATCAACATTCACTTAAATAAATGACTGAACATACCACAACCGCAAGAAAATTTTGAGGGATGTTAATCAGTTTGCGTAAATCAAATTCTAATTTTAGAGAATAATACATCAACCCACACATTTCCGTTCAGTATCTGTCATTCGAAAGGATGGATTTTGTAAGTCTTCCTTTATTATATAATCCCGATTGGTGTTTAAGTAATTACTTTTTGTTTCCAAAATTAAAGAAAAATTTAAGAGAGAAGTAGTTTATCGTAGATTAATACAGGTTTTCCAATAAGGACGCAATTTTTTGTAATTTGAAATAAAACAGAATTTATGTTGAAATTTCAAATTTCTTTATTGTAAATAATAATTGGAGCTATACCATTTATAAATGAAAAATAATATCGTGCAAGTGACCGCCGCGTGCTTTCTTGCAAGTAACCATTTTTTTGTTAAATTTTTCAATAACATCCCTAGATAATTAGGGCTCTTTCTCACCAATTACTCTTTGAAGTTTCATCTTTTAAGTAGGAAATCGTTTTAAAATATTGACATACACCTGTTCTTTAACGTAAGCCCAAAAAAAGTAGAGTCCAACAGTGTTAAATCACAGGATCTCTGTTGCCAATTAATGTCTATTTCTAGAAATAATGCGATCAGGAAATTTCCTCCTCAATTAATCAACTGTTTTACTAGCTGTGTGGCTTGTTCCGTCGTCATGCGAGACTACATATTAGATTAGTAGGAACATAATTGTGTTTTTTTTAATTCTAACCTCAATTTTTTTCAATGAAATTGTCATTTCATCGTTTTCATGTTAATATCAGTTTAAAGTACATTTTTCGGTCTGTATTTCGGTAAAATCTACTCAGTTTTATTATTAACGTTTCTTCAAATTGCGCTATTTAATTAAAGACGGGAAAGGAGCAAATAAGAGCATTTTTTGTATGTATCAAAACGATTTATAAAGCATCAGAAACTATCATAAACTAACCGATGATTTTGGTGTGGGTACTATTAACCACTTGTGCATGAATGACTCGTGAACTGCAGAAAGCACTTTATCAGTGAGTCACAAGTCTGACTTCTAAACTGCAAGAAACACTTCATCAGTCAATCACAAAATATGGGATAATGAAGATACAGCATGAATAAACTCGGTAGCCCTGCGTAGATTAGGAAAGATTGGTTCAGTTTTAGATATATTCTACGAAGTTCTAACCAAAGATTGGGTTAGAAAATAGTAGTTCGGTTGGGAACTAGTAAAGAGCGAAGCTAATAGATACTTCCTTTTAAATTAATTAACCATTTTGTATGCATTATTCTTTTTTAAAAAAATACAAGTACAATGGTTAAATGACTTACGGTACAATGGTGGTTCCAAAAATGTTGTGCTGAGGACGAGAGCCTTGAAGATCAAGGTTATGAGCGTTCTTTTTCAGTTCATAACGACCAACCGAATATAATAGTTGAATCAGAACCACGAATAACAATTCGAAAGTTTACACAAAAGTTAAGCGTTAATCATTCAACAGTTCTGTACCACTCAAAACCACTTAAATTAAAAAATTTATATGGATTTGAAGATCATAAACTGCCATTATTTTTCTACCAACATAATAATATTTGAACATCAAATATAAGAATTATTTACCATTTTGTCGATATATCTAGACAAATTACAGTTTATAAAACGTTTTTCAATATCTTGTGATTTGAAAATAAGTACTTATGATGTTTTCTTTATAAATTGATAAATCTGTTTGCGTTATTTACAAATTGTACATATATATATATATATATATATATATATATATATATATATATATAATGACAAATGTTGATCTCACGTGACAATATTTCCAACTTCTATAGTCAGAAATTGAAAACTAGAAGTCAATATCGAAAGACGATTTTACCAAGTCAAGTGTTAACAGTTGCGTAACGGCAACATCAGCAGAAGTAAATACAAACATGAGGAAGTTTCAGTGCTGTCGATATGTTTTGTATCATAGAGCAATGCGTGTATTTTCTTATAGGGTTTGCTTGCTGATGGTCGTATAATCCATTCACCCACTCTTTCTATACGTCGTATATAGTAGAATCTTCTCGCATGTCTATTTATTGACTTTTTATTGTAAATGTTACGCCAATGCGACAATTTTAATACACGAAGCGCGAAATGAAGCACATGTTCAATCGTCTAGTGGCGCTGAATTATCCGTTTTTATTTTATTAAATGATGTCACACTTAGACGTTCCAATATGAGACGTCATTTTTCAAAGATGAAGTCCTTTTTACGGATGAACTATTTTATTATAAAGTTAAGATTAAGTTACTTTTTAAATCTGTTTATTTTTATATCAAAGTTTTATATTAAACAAGTATAAGTATAACATGTGAACAGATATATAAATTTTAAAACAGTGTTTAAGATTTAATTTATAACTGATTTTTATTATTTACTGAGCAATTATTACATTACTCAGTTACAAGAACTAAATATGTAAATTTAATTAAGTACTTTTTGGAATTTATTTCTTCTTTAATTCTATTTAAAACTCCTTGAAAAAAATTAAAAATTATTATCATTCAGGAAAAATGTTTAAACACTCAACATTTAAACAATTACCTTTAACTGAATAATAAATAAATAGAGACTTTATCATATATTTTTCATAAATTTCACACATTTCTGTACAAAAATACACAGTTTATAAAATATACGCCAAACATACAACTAAAATAAATCTCTTTTTCGATTGTGTCACTTTTGCACGCTACCGATATATATATATATATATATATATATATATATATATATATATATATATATATCATTTTAAGATTATCTCGACAAGTGTTTACTACAATTTCATTAACATTTTATTGGTTAAATTAGCATTCTTATTAAGTTACTTTTATAGTAAATTTCCATATTAAAAAAGTAAATTTATAATTTATGAGATTTTGAAATACCACTTAAGATTTTATTTATAAATTACTTTCTTTGTTCATTTAATGATCATTAAGTGATTTTATAATGTTAGTTTGGTAGGAAAATAATAACAGGTTTCGTTTTCTGAAGTCTGACCTTAATTTTTTCAATGAAAATATCATTTCATCGTGTTCTTGTTAATTTTATTTTAAAGTGGATTTTTCTGTCTGTATTTTGGTAACATCGACTTTGATTTTATTATTAATTTTTCTTGAAATTGAGCTATTGAAATAAAGATGGAAAAAAGCAAATAGGGTAAGTTTTTTGAATGAATTCAAAAAAGGTGGTAAAGCAGCAGAAACTGCTCGTAAACTAAACGATGCTTTTGGTGTGGGTACTGTTCAAGAAAGTACGGTACATAGTGGTTCCAAAAATTTCTTGATAGAGACGAGTGTCTTGAAGATGAAGAAGGTCACGGGCGTCCTTATTTAGTTTATAACGACCAAATGAAGGCGGTAATTGAATTAAAACCACGCACAACAATTCGAGAGCTTGCACAAAAGTTAGGTGTTAGTGGTCCAACAGATCTAGACCACTTAAACACCTAGGAAAATCAAAAAAGCTTGAGAAATGGGTGTTGCACGGACTGAACGAAAACCAAAAAAATCGCCGTTATGAAGTTTGTTCTAGGATTCTTTTACGCATCAGAAACGATCCATTTCTAGATAGTATTACATCGTGCGACGAAAAGTGGATTCTTTACGACAACAGAAAGAGGTCTATACAATAGTCGGACAAAAATGAAGCCCAAGGGCGTTTCGCGAAACCGAAATTACACCAAAATAAAATGATGATGGCCGTTTGGTAGTCCGCGCTCGGTATAATCCGCTACAATTTTTGGAATCCTGACGAAACTATTACAGCTGAGAGTTATTGTCAACAAATCGATAAAATTCACCAACAACTGCGACCGATGGTCCCTGCACAGGTCAATCGAAAAGCTCCAATGTTTCTGCACGACAGTACACAACCACACGTCGCATGATTGACCCTCCAAAAGTTGAATGAATTCAGCTATGAAAAATTGCTGCATCCACCATAATTACCATACATCTCATCAACAGATTATCACTTGTTTAAGCATTTCAACAACTTCTTACAGGGTACGGTCTTCAACATCAAACTGCTGTCGAAAGTGAATTTCGAGATTTAATCAACTCCAGATCTCCTGAATTTTACACTACCGGAATAAATACACATAAATTAATTGGCAAAAATGTGTCGAATCTAATGGTGCTTATTTCGATTAATAAAGTTAATTGTTATCTGAGAAAAATGTATATGAATTAGAAGGTCATAAACCGCAATTATTTTTCTACTAGCCTAATAGAAATGAAATATGCATACTTAATTTTTTCTATTTTAACTATTTTTTCGTTATTATTTTAAGTAAATAATTCACTGAACTAATTTGTTATAAAAATATCCAATTCTCATTTACTAACAATCCTAAGAAAATGTTTTAGTTATCAATCATATATCTATACAATTAAATTTGACAAGAAAAAATATAACAAAAAGATTAAATTTTACAAAAAAATATAAGAAAAAGAAAATAAAGTAAGTGACGTTAATGGTTCCATTAAAATAATAAAATAAAAAAAAATATAAACATATGTCATAATTTAGAAATATTTTAAAAGAATGAAAGTATATTAAAGTAACTCAATCAAATATCTCCTCAACATTCTAAGTATTAAAAATAAACAATGTCAATCAATTAATCATTTATGAAATCATACAAATTCTTTTAAATTTAGAATCAAACAACCGAAAACGACACATGTGCTGTGCATGATTAACATGTGAAAATAACAATTATCAATCATAACCTACAATATGAGAGAAATTTAAAAAGTTCAGTAAGTGCATCCGTTCTGTTCTTAGGAATTATCGGTTTTTATACATCTTTAAAAAAGTCAGATTACGTATATGTAATATGAAAAAAGATCAATTTATAACTCACGGATGAGGGAGAACCACTCTGTGATAAAGAAAAAAGCGATGAAGTGGAAACAGCTCCCCAAGCAAGTCGTGCTAGTGTAGTTAAGGTTAGTGTAGTGAAAAAGGCATGTAAAAAGAATGCCATAAAAGTGATAGTGACACTAACACCGATGAACTGATATTTTTCTTTTAGGTCAAGTTAGTTGTAAATAGATATAAATTAGGATAAGGCTGGTCTACCTAGTTGTGAAATTTTCGCCAAGTAGCACTCAATTAGCATGTAAAAAACACTTCCCATTACAACAAATCTCGTTCTGCACACCAGAAGACATGCACCAGTATAAATAGGGGTACACACACTCACACTAAACACATTTATTCTTTAAATGTAAAAACAAAATAATAACAATAAATTAATTTTTGAATTTTAAATTCAATTTGATTATTTTTTTTGTATTTTATTTATTTTCTAATAATCTAAATGTACTCTATAATTGAAAAATAAATTGCAATTAATTATAGATCACATGACGCACTCCCATAATTACATAAACTCCAGTTTGAGAACTAATGGAAGGAGTACGTTTTCAGGAGAATCATATTTTTAATCTTAATGTTTTCCATCTAAGCTCTCAGTATATATTAGAAAAAAATATGTAAAAAGAAGAAAAATTAGCTACGATATATACTTTCTTTGTATTAGCGATTTTACGAATAAATTATTAATATCAACATATATATATATATATATATATATATATATATATATATATATATATATATATATATATATATATAAATATTATAAATATGAACTTTGAAAATATATTTAGTCAATGGATTAAAATTGAAAATATTAGCAAGTCTCAACATAGAAAACGTTGAACATAACTTGAAATATGGTATTTTTCATTAATTAAAATTCTCTTAAAAATCATTAAAAGTATTTTTTTATTAACAAAATAATCTAAATTGAATGTTTTAAACAACAATTTTATTTATTAATAATATATGAAAAGTAATAAAAGTATGACAATAATTTACTAGATAAACTTTTAATTTACATAATTTTCATAAATGATTTTCTCAACTTGTGATACTAGTGAATACCAACAAAAACAATTTCCTACATTAACAAACGGAATGCAAACAGAACCATCTTACCTTTAATGCCACAGCGACGTTTGCCCTTGTCCCATAACCTTTCCACGTCAACTAATTGTGAAGTTCAACAAATTCGTATCTGAATAATTTTAATTAACTGCCTCGGATAATTATTCACTGACATTCTTTCACAGTTATTAAATTTACATCACTCTCATTTGGAATAATTTCTAACTGAATCACAAACACTTAGTTTCAAATACAATTTATGCACGATTATTATTCACTGTTGGTGACAAATTCAACGAATCCGTAATAACGTTTCGATTTTTCCATCGGGCAGTTTGTAAAACAAACGCACACATCCACTTATTTAGAAATACGCAAAACGATTCCAATCACTGATAATTAAAATAGTCGTTGTTTCCGTTGATTTCGTTAAACGGTAACCGCACAACTGCACACACACTCAATGTCTGGTAGAAACACATACACACACACGCACGAACCACGATGAATCAATCATTTTCTGTATAATTGAAACACGGATTCGTACTTTTCATCTAAACTAATTGACACCTGGATAGTTGGATGAACTTGTGCCGCGGACGATGTAATGTTGTGTAAACGTGAAGAATCGTTTGTTAAACGCTCGACGATCAATTGCGTTCCCATTCGAACGGATCAACAGTTCTGGCTATGAATTTTAATTGGATTTTCATACATTTATATCATTATAATTGATGATTGACTTTATCGGAATCGTTCGTTCAGTTGGACGATGATGTTGGCTGATGCTGTTGTGTTCGATAATTGGCGAATTTGAATTGTCAATAAGATACGTTCCGATCGAGCTCGATTTGTGGCGATTCTGTAATTCACAATTAATGAACAGTTAATTCTTTTTTCCGGTTTTGTCTGAGTCTAATACATATATTAAACAATCAATTAATTAATAATTAGCAACAATCAGAACGGTTCTGTGCAGAATGTATTTCAATTATCAGATATACTTTGCATCTCTGATTAGTATTACTTAATTATACAAACATATATATATATATATAAAATAGAAAATGGTTTATGGCAAAAGATTTTTTTCTCCTATTGCTCTTTAAATATATATATATATATATATATATATATATAAAGAACAATAGAATTTGCTCAATTGCTCTTGTAGATAAAACATTTAAAAGGCATATGTTCATTTGTTATAATGAAGATAAATAATAAAGATTATTTAATAAAAAGCGACTAAAATGAATATTATTTCTGAGAATTTTTTTATCTGTATTATTGTTCAGATTATTAAGTAAATATTTAATTTCATCCATAAAAGATATAATACATTATGATTTAATTGAAATGTAATAATTTCTCCACAATTGGTTTTTATATAATACTGTATATATATAAAGAACAATAGGAGGAAAAAAATCTCTTCTGCCATAAACCATTTTCTATTTTAATTTGAAAAACATTTCTAATATTTCATAAGGTTGGTGGAAAAAGAATTGGGGCTTATGACCTTCTAATTCATATAAATTTATTAGTTTATGTGGTTTTAAGTGGTACAGAATTGTTAGATGACTAACGCTTAAACTTTAACGACCGGGAACGCCAATTGGTGTCCTATATTAAATAATCATATTACGATGTGTATTCATTAAAAGTGCTTTGCGTCTCGCTAAAAAGAGCAAAAATGCAATGTCCTAGGAAATATGCAGCATCTTATTTAATAACCGTTATCTTCGCATCATTTTGTATTTTGTGAAGATTGAGGCTATCTAGTTCAGTTCATGGTAAACCGTCGCGTGAATTTTAATAAAATACGTTGATTTGTAGTGGAGCAATCGAAAATAGCAATTGAATTAATATTCCGTTATTACAAATCTTGAAAGCATTTTTATACTTTTTTATAATCAAACCCTTAACTTACAATATTTATTCAATAATAAAAATAAAAATTATAACAATTAATTATAATTATGCTGTTTGGCATTTTATTGTTTGCTTTATATTTTGAATTTAAATACCGTTAAAAATGAATACCGAAAACGAAAATATATTTTTAGAAGAAAATTGTGCAGATGTTTTATCAGATATTCCTGACGATTTGACCATAATAACGTTAGTGATGTTTCAAGTGAAAATAAAGTGTAAATAGTATAACAAACAAAGATATATGAGCATTTTCAATAATATATCATTTTAATAATGTTGAATAAATAATGTAGAAATTATAATCAAAACCTCTTCAATGTGTCCTTAAATTTTCATTTCAATATATAAATTACTTCAAAATACACAAGAATTTGAAGAAAACGATCCATGTTTTTCCCGTTTTATAAAAATGCCCCCGGTAACAGGTCACAGGTTCATAGCAAAGCCGCCAGGTCGATAAACTGTTAACTTTTGTGCAAGCTCTCGAATTATTGCACTTGATTCAGAAAACTAAAATCGCAATTATTTTTCTACTAACCTAATATATTCGTATTAAAAACAAACTATACACCAGTAATCAAAAAGTTCAATTCAATAGAAATGTTATGTATAATAATTATAAAGTAGTTTTTTATGAAGAATTTAACCTCAATTAAATTATTACAGTTTTTTATACTCTTCTTACAAAAATTTTGAAAATAAACAAATTGATAAATTTTATTAAATTAATTATAATCATTTAATAAAATTGATATTCAAACTATATTTATTTTAAATATACAAGGTGTGTAAAAAGAGATTAAATGACTAGTTTACGCTGTAACCGTCACAAACAGATTACAAAATTGTTTAGTGTAAATTTTCCAGTGTGTAGCATGTGCTGTCATTTTTAAATCAAAGAAAATAGTAGTTGAGTTACATCTATTTGTGCCAAACCTGTTTTATTGCTCTTTCCAGAAAGTATGTGATAGAAATTTAAGTCTATTAAATCAAAATTTAAACGTTTCTAAATGTGATGTTTTTACAAGTAACGAACCAATGATATTTTAATATGACCCTAAAACTAAAAGACAAATTTCCAGGAGACAACCCAAGAAAACGAGAATGTCACACTTAAAAATGGAGACAATATTATTAGGTTGGTAAAAAAATAATTGCGGTTTAAGACCTTCAATGTTATAAAGATTTTTCTATTCAAGTTGTTTTACGTAGTTCAGAACTGTTGGATAATTGATGACTAACTTTTATGCAAGCTCTCAAATTGTACATGGTCCTGATTCAGCTAACCCCTTCAGTTGGTCGTAATGAACTGAAGAACAAGACCCGTGACATTCTTCATCTTCAAGGATCTCGTCCCTCACATGAAAATTTTGGAACCACTATTGCACCGTACGCTCTTTAACAGTACACACATCAAAAGCATCGTTTGTTAACGAGCAGTTTCTGCTGTTTTAGCCCCCGTTTTGAACTCTTACAAAAAATTTTCTCTTATTTGCTTCTATTCTATCTTTAATTCAATAGTCTAATTTGAAGCAAAATTAATAATAAAACCAAAGTCGATGTTACCAAAATGCAGACCAGAAATGCACTTTAAAATGATATTAACAGATACACGATAAAATGATACTCTCATTGAAAAAAATTAAAGTTAAAATTCAGAAAGCAAAAAGGGAAATTATTTCTTTACCAACCTAATAAATAGAGCAGAAATAAATTCATCTCAGTGATTAATTAACTAAAACAACACTATATTATTACATTGTATAGATATGTCTTAATCTATTTATCTACTAAAATAAGTGAAAATGTGCAGCTACCCACATGAATTATATATAGATATAATGAAGTAGCTTTGTTAAGTTCAGAAAAGTTGTATCTAATACGTGAAATACATTTAAACTGAATTTACTTCTCAGAAAAGATATTAAACAATTTCTGACGTGACGTGAATAAATTAAAACGATACAATTCATATATACTCGTTCTTATGACAAAATATATACAATGATAATAATTATTAAATTATATATAAAATTATAAAATTAAATGAAATAAATCATTAACCATAAAGAACTTATTGAAATTTTAATTGATATCTTAAAGACTTATGTACAAAATTTCAATTTGTTTAATAAATATATTTATTTTGACTTATAAAATAGTATAGTCAATTTTTAGAACATAAAAAGAGATTTTATAACAACTCTACTAATTAATGTCCTTAATGATTTAATATTATCAGGAAGAATAACATTTATTGATTTTATCTTAAGGTATATTTTAAAAATTGTCAAATTATTAATTTCTTTTCAATATAATGAACGAAATTCAATTAATGAAATATTTAAAATTTTAGTTTAATTCTTAACGGCAGAAAGCTTTTTTTGTAATACTCGCCCATAAGACGACAGAAAATTAGGTGAAAGCTTGTAAAACGTTTATAAGAATGAAAACTTAAATGACACATTTAAACCGGTTTATTTTGAAAATAAATTCAAGATATTTAGTTGATTTGTAATTTTATAAATAAAATTAATTTTTATAATTTTTGAGAGTATGATATTTTTTAAAGCAGTCGCCAATGTGTAAGGATGGATTCACGGATCATGTTGAACAATATGTGGATGTTTGTTTACGCCCGCCTTTAATCTTTCTATCGGAACATAGTTTGGAAATTACAAATATATAATATTTACACGTTGTAACCTTCTAAATAACAAAACTACACTGAGTATCATTGCGACGAAACTGTGGTGCAAATTCCATAATATTCACGTCTTAAAACGTTACATAACTGTAAATATTTCTTGTCAGTGCATGATCAACTAATTATCTAATATAATAAGTTGCAATATTTGATAAAAAAAAACTGCAGCAATGATAAATAAATGAAATGAAAACTAAATTCTTTACATGTCCCCGTATTGAGGCCTATCGTTTTCTATGGCATAAGTGTGATGTCCCCGTAGCAGGGCCTTTCAACCGTTAAAAGTTAAAATGAATAAATAAAGAAGAAATTTGCATATTTATTAAATTTATAAAATATTTAATCAACGATTATTTAAGATATATATTGTAAACAAAATATCGGACAAAAATATTCAAAATTCGAAGTTCACTTTCTAAATAATAATAATAAAAAAAACAATTGCACACAATAATACCTAATAACCCAAGCTTAAATTTAGTAAAAGTTCGAAACAATATGTCAAACATATCCAATTATAAACAATCTATTACATAGCATCAACTCTGCTACATTTAATGCCCAATCCAAAAGAAGACACAAAAATGTACACAGAGACATTTTCTTAATATAAGTTCGGAAAGTAGTTTCGAAACTAATAACGTTCAATTAAAAGTGGTTACAAGTCTTTCACATATTGTTTCTTCGACAGTTGGGCTAGACAAGAGTTAATTGAAACGAACCGAAGTTATTTTTGCAATAATTATATATATATATATATATATATAAAGTCTTAAGATGAACAAACATATATTATATAACCCATAGCTAGACTTATTTATAAATGTACATTTTCATCGGAGCACACAATACAATTCTTTCGACTGAACTATGCATATATAGTGGATTGCGTTTATTTATAGAAATTCGTAGGTTGTGTCACATTTTCTCTACTTTAAAGAATACACAATTATATATATATATATATATATATATATATATATATATATATAATTTCATAATAGAGACTGGAAATGTAAATATGTTTTTATACAAACGAAAACAACGTGCTAATTGAACAAATTATGAGTCACTTTTATATATCATTTCTTATTATGTTGTACCTTGCCTTTTAATATTTGTTCTAAATCGTATATACACTATTTTGTCTCTTTCTCTGTTTCTATATGTATATATATATATATATATATATATACATATATGTATATATATACATATATATATAGCGAGAGAGAGAGAGGGAGACATATATATATATATATATATATATATATATATAAATCATTTTGAAACTTTTGGCGTGAATGCCATTTACAAAATTATAAATTGCGGCTTAAAATAGAATGATTATATTTACCATCTGTAAATATAATACAATTTCTATTTTTAGTGAACTTCTAGTAACTACTAGACTAGTAATATCAAAAATTATATTAAGAAAATTACAAATGTCAATAAATTACATACACACACATTCTGTGTATATAAATATATATATATATATATATATATATATGTATATATATATATATGTATCTGTATTCATGTATGTATATAATATATATATATATATATATATATATAATATATATATACACATATATACAGTATATTCCGTTTCTAAAAATCACGGATTATAATCAATCTGCTATTGATATCATAATCAGTCGGTGCCAAAACCCTATATAAAATTAGTAAAAAATAGTCCGCCTGTTATAATCAATCTTCGGTTAATGTTATCAATTCTGATAATTACACTTGGGGACATACGATAAGAATTCTTAGCAAATTCGTACTAATTGAACATTTTCTTCGAAACTTACTTTTAACCATACCATTTAGCATTTACATAAGTGCATGACAAAAATTCAAGTAATAAACAATAACACTGGTACCACATCACAATAGAATTCTGACACTGGCAAATTTCACTATCAAAAATGAATCACTCACCAAACCACAAATAAATTTCTAGTCACAAATATTTATTATTGATTATTTTTTATTATTACATATATATATATATATATATATATATATATATATATATATGTATATATATATATATATATATATATATATATATATATATATCAATGGAGATGCCATCAATTTCAGAGAACCAAGGTACATAAAAATCTAATTTTTAAATTAATTCTTTCTGACATACACATTTGAAAGAAAAATCGAACTTAGGAAGTTTCTTGCATATCGATTTTTCTGTACCTCGTCACTCTAAAGGTGATTCCATCGCTGTCAAAATGCACACTAGCAGGAGTCATAAATGATCGATAATCATTTACTGAACATTCTTAACCAGAAATCATTTATGGCTTGTACAGGATGAAATTATCCACAGTGTCCGAAGTATAGAAGCAAGCTTCTATATAAGTTATATAAGTCATTTTATATAAGTCTTGCTTGTTTACATAAGTTAGATATTTTTTATTAAATTCAAATGATATGGAGCAGAGTATCTGAAAGTATAAAAATCAAGCTTATTTCGTTATAACATATATCCGTAAGTTTATACAGTAATAGGAATTTTTTAACAAATTCTGTCATGAAAATAGAAATTAATAAAATTAATCATACGTTCGTGTTTACATACAATTTGTTTAAATTTAAATACTAGTTATTTATTAGGTTGTAGTTGAATTAATTAGACTATTTATAGTGGAAAAATAATTACATATTTTATAGTATTTTACAGCATATTAGGTTAAATTTTTTTTATTAATGCATATACCATGTAATATCTGAATGTTCTAAAAATCAACTTTATAAACTATACAGGTATAGTTCAAGAGTTTTAATATTCAAAATAAAGAGCAAATAAAAAATATAGTTCACACTTTAGAATAATTATTTCATATTGAGGAATAATATAATTCAATGGTTTACTTTAAAGCCTCCAAAACTAACTAGTCAAGTGTATATATATATATATATATATATATATATATATATATATATATATATATATATATATATATATATATATATATATATTAATATAGACATATATATATATATATATATATATAAATAGATAGATAGAGATAGTATT
This sequence comes from Acanthacorydalis orientalis, assembly GCA_034766995.1. Classification (NCBI taxonomy): domain Eukaryota; kingdom Metazoa; phylum Arthropoda; class Insecta; order Megaloptera; family Corydalidae; genus Acanthacorydalis; species Acanthacorydalis orientalis. The sequence continues at coordinate 10,245,315 of CM068319.1, read as the reverse complement.
TTAATTAAAATAATACAAAATTGACATGTTATTCAGCATTTCATTCCCGATTATTAGGTTGGTAGAAAAATAATTGCGGTGTAAGACCTCCAAATTCATGTACATTTTTAAAAATTTTATATTTTAAGTGGTCGAGGACTATTGGATGACTGGCGCTTAAATTTTGTGCAAGCTTTCAAAATGCTGTACATGGTTCTGATTCGCCTTCAGTTGGTCGTTATGAACTGAAGAAGAACGTCCGTGACCTTCTTCAAAGCTCTCGTCTCCAACACGAAATTTTTGAAATCACCATTGTACCGTACATTACTCAACAGTACCCACGCCAAAAGAATCGTTTAATTTACGGGCAGTATTATATACATATTATATAGTATTATTTGCTTGTTTTCTATTTTTAATTCAATAGCCTAATTTAAAGTATTAGCAATGAAAACAAAGTCCAATTTACCAAAATGCTGACCGGAAAATTGATTAATATCACATTAAAATGATATGAATATGAATACGATGAAATGACACTTTCATTGGAAAAAAATAAAGTTTGAATTCAGAAAAAAAGCGCAATTATTTTTCTACCAACCTAATACATTATATTTTGTGTTATTTTAGAATAAACATAAGTTTGACGCACTACATATTTAAATTTATATCAGTTTGGCTAGGGTGTAAACCATGGAGAATTTATATATATATATATATATATGTATATATATATATATATATATATATACATATACATATATACATATATGTATTTGATGAAAAAATGAAAAAAATATATAAATATCTATGCATAAATAATTGAAATTAGTATACACTTTATATAAATTGCCACTAAATTATTCTAATGACTCTAATGATGGGTGTAAATTGAATAAAAGTACGTGCACGTGTGAAGCTACTATAATTTATGTACTTATCATTTGTATTTTCTCCTGCTCTGTGTCCATTTAATAAATATTAAATTTCCTGTTAATTATATAATTTGATTCCATATACGTAGAATAGAGCAATGTCAATTTATTTAAACTAATTATTCTAATTTTAAGATAACTATATTCATGTTTAAAACATTTCAGTACTTATAAATGAATTTAACGAGAGTTATTCCGTTTATTTTTAATTAAATTCTATTTACTCGGTGGACTTTCTTCGTTTTTACATAATATACTGGAACAATGTGATTTTTATATTATTTTAAAATCCTGTCGAAAGTACATTCTTAAAATAATTGCATTTTCAATGAACAATTATTTACAGCTTCAGTTTATATTTAGATATAGTTGGTTCTTTTCTAATTGACAAATAAAAAATTTCAATTACATTTTACACTCTGAACTTTTTAACATAAAATTGATAAAAAAGTTAAATTAATTTATTTTACTGATACTTGATGAAAATAATCAGTTTTTTATAGTGGAAAAGTACATTTACTATTGGTTTGGATTTAAACTAATAGAACAATGACCTATTAGGCTGGTGAAAAAATAATTGCGACTTTTACATACCGAGTATAAAGACATATATATATATATATATATATATATATATATATATATATATATATATATATATATATATATCAGTTAAAAATTATATTTCTAAATCAAAATAAAGACCATTGGCCTGCACATATTTTTCCTAACGGGAAACATGTTTGTTTATTGCTACAAAATAGAATTCTGAAGTCCTGGAATTAACGAATTCATCGAAAGCACTTTGAGCTGATGCTTGATCTTTGAAAACCTTCTCTCGTAGGAAATTACTCAAATATTTTAAAAAAAATAATAAACTGTCGGAGACAGATCTGAAGAATAAGGTGGGTGAGATAAGGTTTCATAACCCAGTTCATTTATTTTTTTTACACTCATTTGTGAAATGTGTGGTCGGGCTTTGTCATGAAGAAGAATTGGTCCTCTACGATTGATTAATGCTAGTCGTAAACATAACAACTTCTCATGCATTTTTTTCAATTTCTTGATAATATTTTTCTGTTGTTATTGTTTCATCAGGGTTTAAGAAGTTGTAGTGAATAATGCCACTTGTGGACCATCAAACTGTGACCATAATCTTTTTTTCATAAAGCTTCGGTTTAGGAAACTGTATTTGTGCTTCTACTCGGTCTAGTTACTGTGATGAAAGTTTCCGATTATTATAGGGAATCCAATTTTCTTAACATGTGACAAAGCGATCAACAAAGGGATTATTTTTGTTATGCAAAACAGACAGACTTCGTATCAACGAATTAATTTATGTTCGTATAGTTCATACGGCACCCATTTATCCATATTTTTTGTTTTCCCAATTAGGTTCAAATGTCGAACAACTGTTAAATGATCAACATTGAGTTCTTCTGTCACCTCTCGAGTTGTGGGTCCGCTTCAATAATGGTTCATAAATCATTAATGTCTAAAGCTGAAGGACGTCCACGACCCTCCACATCATCAAGCTTTCGTTTCCATTATGAAATTTTTGGAACTAGTATTGAGCTGTACGTTCGCTAATTGACCCTTCATTAAAAACAAATTTAATATTTCGAACAGTTTCTGTTGTTTGTTGTCCCAATTTTAACTCATACAACAAAATCGCGCGAATTTTTTTTTCATGACTAATTTAAGAGGATATATCCAACAATACTCAATAATGAAAACAATAGACTTAAGCTGAAATCAATACTGCTAATATCATTTTTTACAATGATGTATCACATGACTATAACAAAAGATAACGGTAACTAGAAAAATCGACGCTAAACTTAAAATGATAAAAACCGCAACTATTTTTGCATGAACCTAATTCATTCTTCACCCCTATGTACATTTAAAATGTAATTTAATTCTAGTTAACATATACGAACTTTTAATTATACTTTTTAATTCGTATGTAATATTAATTAACATGTCATTTCATGTAAGTTAGTTTAAAATTTTTAAAACATGCAGTAAACCTCGACATAAATAATGTTTTCATTCAAAAAATCAAAGAAAAATTCATTAATGTTTGAATTGATGATATAATAGTAACAAAACCAGGTATATTGTGTATAAAAACAACATACACAAATGGATATTTTTTCCTTAATTAGCAATAACATGTTTAACCTAAAAACTACTACTCTATTTATGGAAAATTTTCACCCAACAATAACCACCAAACACACACACACACACACACACATATATATATATATATATATGTATATTAAATGTACGTGTTTTTTAAAAAAAATCAATAATTTTAATAAATAATTTAATATTCTGAGAAACATTCAGAACTAATTTTAGAAAAAATCAAAATTATCTTTGAAATGATTCGCGAATTTGTTGTTTTTAATCGGTACCTTCACTATAATCATTAATTTATACAAATTCTTTGCATATATTGTATCCATAAGAATAAATATACAATTTAATAATCAAAGTTTTAAATTCCATTTACATTCGTAGAAATTAATTTATATTTTCTATGTAGAAACATCGCTGATAAAAAATAACCAAATGATATTTTAATTGAATTTAATCGGGCAATAATTTAAAAATTTGGTCCAGTGAACATTTTAATTAAAATTAAATATCATGCACGTTTTTAAAGTAAAATCCGTTTAGCAATTAAACAAAAATTGAAGATAAAATATATTTACTACAAGAAAAAGACATCTACGTCCCTAGTAAGCCTTAACCTTATATGAACTCTATAAGGAACATATCAATTCACCCTATACAAACCATATATGGTTTGTATAAGTTGAGGGTGAGGGTCACTGTTATCCATATATTGTCGTTAAGCCTATAAAATGTGACCTAAATACCTTATAAAGATCACATAAAGTCACTTTATATGCCTTATAAGATTAATATAAGATATTTATATATATATATATATATATATATATATATATATATATATAAGGTGCTCATATAAGCATTCTAATCCTTATATTGATTGTATAAGAAATATCTAAAACCTTATACGGAAGATATAAGGTTAAGGATTACTAGGGATATGTACATTTTTTCCATATAGTCACCTCATATGTAATTTTTTTTCAATATACAACATCTCACCATTGGCTTCCCCGAATTTTTGGTATCGTGGCACTAGCTTCCTTATATCCATATTGTAGAACCATATCCATATTTGTAACACATGTCTTCAGATCTTCGTCATTTTTAAAACGTTGAAATCCAGGTCTCATCTCCAGTCACAATGTGACTAAAAAAAGTCGTGTCATTCAAATTTTCTTAGCGTTGCAAAAATTAGTCAGATGAATCCACACGTTTCTATTTGTACGCATAGGTCAACATTTTTGGTGGCCACCTAGTACACAGCTTTTTGTACTTTATCTTTTCTGTCACAATATCATAAATTGCTGACGGTAAAACTTCTGTAAATTCAACAGACAATTGTGAAATTGTAAAACTATGATTTTCTCGAATTTCCGTGTTCATCTTTTCCACCAAATCTATTATCACATAAAACCGACTACTATGCTTTCGTCTTGATCGTTCGCCCTTATTTAAATGAACGACACGATTGTCTAACCTTACTGTCACTCAAACACTTGGATCATACACGTCACAAATTTGCCTGTGAATTTCAGCAGCACTATTGTTTTTTCTGACAAAAACCGCTTTACGACACAAATTTTCCATCTGGCAGAATTATTTATTGTTGCACTAAATATAAATCACACACGTGACATCAAACAAGAATGCGAGAGCAACAAAATGACTGATGACTATCCTATGAACCATATAAAGCTATTGCGAATGCGCGACATTCATTGGCGGCAATTACAAAACAGATCTTATTTTAAAAACACCTCGTTGCTGAATTACAAATTCAAATTAAACAATTAAAATCCATGTATTTCATTCTGAAATATTAAAGTGTAGTAAATAAATATAAAAATTAATATTATTTTTTCAGTCAGGGTTAAATAAACCAAAAAATGGATATTAAAACATAACTTCTATAACTCAATATTGGTTTATAGATCACAGATTTTGCTCACATCTCATGTAGGCTATTTGGCCCAAAGTGTAATCTAAAATTCATGAGATTAAATTTCAATTTGAATTAAGATATTTCTGAATTTGTGTGTATTAGCTAAAATATGTCAACTATTAAAAAAGGTCCTGTAAAATTAACCCTGAATAACATTCCCTTTCACAAAAATAAAATTTTCATTCACTCAAAAATCATATTTGTTAATCAAAAATGTTAAATAATTGATCATTAATCATTCTTGATTGTTATTCATACGTATTGCAATAGTAATTCTATCATATTAAAGGGTTAAGTTACTTTATCAGTATAGGAATGATGGTATTGCCATTGAGATGTACATAAGAAACAATGAGAAATGATAAATTATCAATTACTGAATATTTTTTATCAAAAAAAAAAACGAAAAAAGAGTGAAAATTCATATATAAATTTATGATCACTTTCTTAACGTTTAAGTACCTTAGAATAATAGACCGTATCCAAAATGATTTTCTATTTAGTTTGTTTTTAAATCGAACAAGTTCGTCTAATAATAAAAAGAGAATGCAACAAAGGAAAGAATTAAAATTGAATAATTATTCATAAAGTGAAGTATTATTTTTTACTTTAGATATAACGGCTCTACGGAATTTTAAAGCTATATATATATATATATATATATATATATATATATATATATATATATATATATATACTGTCTAGTAGAATAATTGTAACATATTGGGAATCTCATGTTATCTTGATAAAGATATTATAAATCATCAGAGGAAACATCGGAATTTATTGCCACTAACGCTGTTTTTAGATAAAATTAATATCTACAGAGTTTCAAAGGCCCTATATATATATATATATATATATATATATATATATATATATATATATATATATATATATATATCAAAGGTTATACTGTTTCTAGAACAAGACAAGATTAAAAGTTAAGTAATAATACCAAAATAAAAATGTATATCTTATGAATTTTTCACACATTTCACAAATCACAATAACTTTTTCTAGTAAAAATGTTCAGTAATTGATTATTTATCACTTTTTATTCTTACTTAGTAGCAATTTGATAACGATGCTATTATTCTGATAGAACTAAGAGATTTTTTTGCACCTTAATGCTCTGAGAATAACATTATCATAGAATTGGGGTTAAGTAATAATCAACAATAAGCAATAATCCTTTATTGAACATTTTTGATAAATAATATTATTGGAGTGAAAAAGTTATTAGTTTGCTAGGAAAATAATTGCGGTTTTATTTCTGAATTTTAACCTTCATTTTTTCAATGAAAGTGTTATTTTATCGTGTTCATGTATCATTTTAAAGTGCATTTTTCGGTTTGTATTTTGATAACATCGACTTTGGTTTTATTATTAATTTTGCTTCAAATTGAGCTATTGAATTCAAAATTGACCTCGAAGAATGAGTACATCTAAATGGAAAGGTATCTGATCATTTCAACATCAAAAAGGGTGTTAAACAAGGAGACAGCCTAAGCCCACTTCTCTTTATAACATTTATAAATCAGATCTACAAAATTTGTAAAAGAAGAACTGTCAGATACTAGAACATGCAACCAGTATTGATACATGCCTTTATCTATGCTAATGATGTAGTTCTCCTAGCGGAATTTGAACAGGCGTTATATAAAATGGTCACAGAGTAGAACGAGGAGCTTAGAAGAAAAGGAATGGAAATTAATACAAATAAGAGTAAAGTAATGAGAATGGGAAAAGGTGAATATCGAGACTTGCATATAACATGCACTAATCAAACGTTAGATGAGGTTGTGTAGTACGACTGTCTAGAAGACAAAATTAGCAGGATGGGAGGATCGTAAATCAGAAAATACTAAGTAAGGTTAAGAATGCAAACAGAATCTACTACCAGCATACTCAAAAAATGATAAGAAAGAAAGAGGTAAAAAAGAAGACCAAGCTGCAATTGTATAAGTCAGTATTTCTACCAAAAATCTTATATGGAGCAGAAACCTGGACGACCCTCGACAAGCACACAAAACGCATTACGACAGTGGAAATGTAGTTCTTGCGAAGAGTAATAGGAAAACAAGGAGAGACTGCACAATAAATGAGAGAATTAGGGAAAGCTTGGAGGTACGGTCCATAAAAGATATTTTGGAGGAGAGACAGTTGAAGTGGTATGGACGTGCAAGCAGATAAAATGAAGAAAGTAAAGTGAAGAAATGTTTAGAAATAAGCCCTCAAACGGAGGAAAAGCGAAATCAAGAACTAGGGATACATAGAGCAGCTTGGAAGACGGCGAAGAAGCACCATGTAGGACTTGAAGAAATTGACCAGTAGCAGAGATAGATAGAAGAGATGGACTGACACCGCTCCCACGCTGGGAGTCAGATAGTGACAATTGGAGAAGAAAAAATATTAAAGATGCAAAGAAGCAAAGAAGAACATTTTTTGTATGAATTCAAAACGAGTGGTAGAGTAGCATGAATTGCTTGTAAACTAAACGATGCTTTTGGTGTGAGTACTGTTAAGGAATGTAAGATGCAATGGTGACACCAAAAATTTCGTGCAAGGGACGAAAGTCTTGAAGATAAAGGAAGTCTCAGATGTCATTCTTCAGTTCATAACAATCAACTGAAATTAGTTCAATCAGAACCATGCACAACAATTCTAAAGCTTGCACAAAAGTTAAGCGTTAGTTAGCCAACAGTTCTGGAACACTTAAAACTACTTAAATTAAAAAATGTATATGAATTTGAAGGGCATATAAACCGGAATTATTTTTCTACCAACCTAATACATTAAATGGGAGTTCTTATCATCAAAAAATAGTTATCATCCAACAATTCTGGTCCACTCACAACTAACAGCTAGGGAAAACCAAAAAGCTGTAATTGTAAATGAATCTGAAGATCATAAACCGTAATTATTTTTCTACCAACCTAATAGTTCTATTATAATAGTCTACCGTATTGAAAATCATTATTGTATTTTGTCTATCTGTTTTTATTAGATGTAAAAATTAATTCAGTGCCTGTAAGTTGAATCAATCATAACTGTCTTAAATTAAAATATTTTCTCGTCGGTTTAGGATTTTAAAGTGCCAAACTTATCATTTAAACACATATATCTTGGACAGGCTGTTGGCATAACCACAGGAAACAATAGCGAACATGATGAAATCCGAAAAGCAGTATATTAAATAAAGAATACTTTTCTCACTCCAGTTGAAAAAAATACTGCCGAAGCCGCGAGATTGACCTGTTCAGCTTTGGGGAAGGTGTTATGATGCATAAAACATGCAACAAATACCAAAACAGAGAAATAGGTCCGAAAAAACAATACGACTTCATCGACTCAAACTCGCCATCTTTTTTTCGACAAGGAATTCGTCAATTATCCAATAGATGAAGCAAAATTATGTAAAACAATGAGGGATATTTTGAGAATTGAAATATATTCAATTTTTCTGTAAATAAACATTCATTTTTTGTAAAAATGGCACTGAACATATATATATATATATATATATATATATATATATATATATATATATATATATATATATATATACATATATATATATATATACATATATATATATATATATATATGTGTGTGTGTGAGAGAGAGAGAGAGAGAGAAAGTGTAATTTAAAATTTTTGAATGAGGCAACTTGAATATTAATAATACGAAACAAATATGTATAAAATTTCAAAACTTTGAAATGTTATACCAAGCTCTGAACTGATATTCAAATTTCTAAAGTTAAAAGCTGTCGTATAGAAATAAATATTATTTACGTGCTAACGCATTTTAAAGTGAAACTTATTTTCTTGAAATCATTTTTTTACACATAAATTTCAATACAGAATAAACGTATTCGATAAAATATCGTCGCGTCAATTTCATACAATTAACTTCGTTTGAAACACAACTAAAGTTCTCTCAACTTTTCCGTCGACGACGAAAACTGCGTAAATACAAGCAATTAGTTTCAAGGAAATTAATAAATTTCGTACACTGTTTGTTTTTTCAGCAGTTCGATGTGAAGAGCACGAGCGTAATATATTTCACTTTAAGCGAATGGAACGTTGTCAATTCGATCGGAGACACTTGATTTTAATTGAAATCGACGCAACTTCCAAACTGAACTTTCCAATCTTAACAATCGGTTGTCTGTTTTATGATGTTTATCAAAAAATGAAACTGGTCTCGACGAAATTAAATGACCTGTATATAAATGGAAATTAATTAAATAAGTGACATTATTAGCAGACACTTTTTAATTGTAGATATTTAGTCTTTTTTAAATTGGGTTTTTTTATTAATTAGAAAATATCTTTATTTGTGATCGTCTTTTTCAGTTTGTACCTTTTTATAATAGACTACTAATAGAGATTTTTATTTCTATATATATATATATATATATATATATATATATATATATATATATATATATATATTTACATAAAATAACTTTATTCACCAAAATATCCCCGTTCGCATTGAGCAACCCTTTCTCAACGGTAAGATAAGTTATAAATTCAATTTTTATAAAACTGATTATTTTTATTTTTAAAAAATGTAGACACCTTCATTTTTAATTTTTCTTCATTATTAAACTGTTCACCACGCATACGATTGTCCAGAGAGAAAAACTGACGATAATGTGATGGAGATATGTCTGGGGAATACGGGGCATGGGGGAGGACCTGCCACCCTAAATTTATAATTTTTGTTCTGGTCTCTACTGCAACATGTGGTCGTGTGTTATCTCTCAAAAAACAATACTTTTTTACGATTTACAAGTGCTGGCTGTTTTATTTTAATGCATCGTGTACTCTTTGGAGTGGTTCACTACAAATGTTTTCCGTGTGGGTTTGACCCACTTGTAGATATTCATGGTGAATAACTCCTTTTGAAGTCCACCAGACACAGAAAAGAAGTTTTCGGTGTGTTAACTTTCATTTAGAACTTTGTGGGATAAGATCACTTATTGATAGCCAGTGGTGAGTACGTTTGTATTTGGAATAAATAATCCATTTCTCATCAGTGGTCGAAATTTGATCCAAAAACTTCTCTGATTTTAATCGTGAAATAAGATATGTACAGATTGTAAAACGCTGTAATTTGTTATTGAGAGTTAATTCGTGTGATACCCATTTATTTAATTTCCACCTCTTTCCTATTTTGTGTAATTGCTTCCACATTGTTTAATCACTTACTTTGAACCATTCTGCAAGCTGTTTACAAGTTAAACTAGAATTTATTTCAATCATTGTCTCCGATCCGTAGATATTTAAATTTGACTGTCTACCTGATTTAGTCTCGTCTTTAATGGATTCATCCCCGGCAGAAACTTTTTTTAAACCATCTCTGGGCCGTTCTTGATGTAACTGTATTTTCCTCAAACGCAATACATTTTTTTGCAGTTTCTGTAGCGTTAGTTCCAAGCTTAAATTCATAAAGCAAACACTCACGTACTACACTATTTTTCACATACATTTTTAAGGGTTAGAATTATTTTTTAAATTAAAGTGAACAGTTCGAAATTCATTTAAAACACATGTTAACATTACTGATAAACAATTATTTTAATTTTGTCCCATAACAAGTGTAAACAATTCTTGTATTGAACGTTATAACAACGACAGAACTTTATAGGTTACCTAATATAAATATAAATATATATATATATATATATATATATATATACAAATGACTGAAAAATGTAAAAAAAATGTTAACATTTTATTTTTAAACGATATGTTGATAGATTTTGAAATAATATATTCAAACTCTGGATACTATTTCAGACGAAGAATCATATTTATTTAAATTCAACCATGTATATTCTAATTAAAATTGCAAGAAAATAACTTTTTCTTACAGAAATTTTTGGTTTTGGATTTTTACACAAAGACATTTTTGCTTAAGATCACTTCAGAGAGAAAATTTTTAAAAAAATGATCAAAATCTAGTGCTATTGCGTTTTTCCATAAATGAAGAAATTTATTAGTCAACCAGCTGTGAACTGAGCTTGTAAAATGGGAAGATACACCTCTTTGCATAAAACATTCTAATCGATGCTTGAATTTTCTTATTTTGTTACATGTTCGGGTAAGTCTCACTAATCATCACTTTATGAAAAAACGACCGTTTTCATTTGTTCCATAATTTTCATGAAATGGTTACCTTTTTAACTCATTCCATTTTAGTTTGAAAAGTTTACTGATGATTTTCTATAGATCAAACAATAAAGAAAATTGAGGCATGTTACCAAAGAAGCAGTCGAAAAAATATAATATTTAAGAAAATATGAATTTCATTAGATTCAAAGAGATCATTAAATAAATAAGAAGCGGCAAAAGTACAAATTCATTTGCAGCTTGTACATGAAAGTAATCATAAAAATATCTTGGAATTGAAAATCGATGAAACAAAAGATATTCTAAAAGTGTAAATGTAAGCGTTTTCATCAGATACCCTAGAAAAAAGTGAAAAGAATCCAGTAGTTAATCATTTTTCTTAAAAATGAATAGAAAAAATTGAAAAAGTTTACCTAGCCTTTCACAATCTTCAAAAGATATTCTAAATGAAGGTCATCACAATCAATATATTAGGTAGGTAGGAAAATAATTGTGATTTTGGTTTTCTTAATTCTAACCTTCATTTTTTTCAATAAGTGTCATTTCATTGTATTTATATTAATATTATTTTAAAGTGTATTTTTCAGCCTGTATTTTGGTAATATCAACTTTGGTTTTATTATTAATTTTACTTCAAATTGGGTTAGTGAATTAAAGATTGCAAAGAAGAAAATAATAGCATTTTTTGTATATGTTTAAAACGGATGGTAAAGCAGCAGAAACTGCTCGTAAACTAAACGTTGCTTTTGACGTGGATACTGTTATGGAACGTACAGTACAATGATGGTTCTAAAAATTTCGTGCTGGGGACAAGAACCTTGAAGATAAAGAAGATGACGGGCGTGCTTTTTCAATTCATAACGACTAACTGAAGGCGTTAGTTGAATCAAAACCAAGCACAATAATTCGAGAACTTGCACAAAAGTTAGGACTTAGTCATCCTTCCGTTCTAGACCACTTAAAACAGGAAAAAAATCAAAAATGTTATAAATGTATGACTTTAAAGGCCATAAACCGCAATTATTTTTCTACCAACCTATTAGTTTGGCACTGTGTTAAAATTTATATTCACAAATGAGTTTTTTAGTTATCACAAAAATCACATTTTTTTAACAAAATCAGCATCTTTAGAGAGCTAAATTATAGAAAAATATGATTTTTTGTACTTTATTCTTCTGGGGATAATAGTATAATTCAATCTTTATCAAAACGCGCATAAGCAACAATCAAAAGTTATCAAAAAGGAATTATTGAGCCGTTCTGATAGAAATATTTTTTTTATGAAATGACTAAAAAAATAATTTATAAAAATTAGTTGTATACCCTCCAAAAATATTTTTAATTCAAATTATTAACATACTGTTCTAAATATAACTTGTATATTACAAGTATTTGATCATCCTATACTAGAAAAATACAAATCAAAAATGTTATAACAAGTGTAACTAATCTTAAATATAGAAAAAAAATAATTAATAACTTTATATGGGCCAATTTTGAACTTTATTCATATAGTGTATGAACTACACCATCTGAGTAATTAATCTCAAAAAATATATAAGATGTGTGTGTGTGTGCTTAATTACTTGTAGCATTGTAAGGCCCAAAAATATTGAAAAAGTAAAAAATTAATTCAAATCGACCGACTAAAAAGAAATCTTTTATATGTTTCTTGCAATAGTTATTCATTATTTTTTGCTATAGAAATTTATAATGAAATAAATACAATTTCTGAAAAAAACAACAGGTTTTAATTTGTTTTTAATGAAGTAAGTGTATTTTTTTATCAATTTGTTATTCTGTTTAAAACTTTTATTCTATTCAATAAAAAACTAACCGAAATTTATTAGATAAACACATTAAAACTGTTTTAAAATTAATATAACAATTATATTGAAAAATTACTTTCGCCTTTTAAACACGTACCAGTTGGAAAAGATACACACAGGATTATTAATTTACTTACATTATTTTTTTAAAGATCAGAACGCTGTACAAAAAATTACACTTCACACTTTTTTACATAATTTATTCATTAAAGTGTGCATTAATAATCATGTTTTTATAACATACTATAACACAATTATTTAATTTATAATTCATTAAATTATAACATTTGTCAAGTCCATATTAATCAATTATTTTATGTTTATATCTTTTTTATTAAAAATACACTTTTTCTGAATCAATACAATTATAGAAGCAATTAAAAAAATATTCGAAGCAGTCTCTGTACTCCATTCTCGAAATCGCCTTTAAAACCATGATCGAAGCTCTTTAGATAGCCTGAATGATATCGTAACGCTTTCCTTTCATCACCAACTTAAGTTTTAGGAATAGCTAGAAGTCGTACGGAGCCAAATCTGGTTAATACAAGGAGTATTCGAACACTGTGATACCTTTTTAGGGTAAGAAATCGCATACAATCTTGGATTTGTATTCCGGTGTATTATCACACAGAAGCGACCAAGACTCTTGTTCTTGGTATTCAGGCCGAACTCAAACAATTCTGTTTCAAAAACGATTCCTAACACCCAAATGGTAATCAACGTTCACCATTTGACATTCCAGTACGAATGTCTTATAGTTGATTCTTTTTGAATCGAAGAAAGTGATGAGCAATATCTTGATTTGGTTCTTTTTCATGCGCACTTTCTTCGATTTTATCTCTTTTGGGCTCTATTATCCCGCACTCTGCAGCTTTGTGAGTGACTTATAATAAAAACACCATATCTCTCCATCTGCTATGATATTTTTCGTGAAATCCAGATCAATATCTGCTGCTTTTAGTATGCCTTTGCAGAGATCCACTTATCCGTCTTTTTGGTCCTCTGTCAGAGTGTGAGGTACGAAGCGTAAACAGTTTTTCCTCTGCCAAATCCTCAGTCAGAATTTGATGTACAGTATTTTTAGGTATACCACTGAATTCGTCAATTAGTCTTGAGACACATAGTGGTCCGATCGAGGGATTTTAAACACTTTTTGCTCATTTTCGAAGATATGACTTGCTTTTGACGGTGGTGCTCGTGGAACGTTTGAAATGTCCTCCCTGGCGTCACAAAATCAAACATACCATCTAAAAATGTTGAAAAAATCCAAACAATCACTACCGTACACACTTTTCATTAATTTGTACGTTTCGCCAGCTGTTTTGTCCAGCTTAAAATAAAATTCAGTATAGGCTCTTTTTTCTACAACGAGCGTCAATAAGGTCCTGTCACATTTAATATAAAAACTAATGACACTGAAATGATTGCGCTTTGTAATTTTGGGTTGCCAGAGATTAAATATCAAGCTTCATAACGCAATCACTCATCAAGAGATAGTACTGTACGATTTTTTTTTTAAATTCAGTCGCACCAAACTCTAAACAGACTATAGATTTTAGATTTAGTCGACGTAAATGTAATTTTGTATTAAGCCTTTCTTATTCGTGTTAACTTTTAGTTTTTATATATTTTCGATAAAAATCTAGTATTAATTAAATGATTAAACATCGAACAGGTTCGAAATAGCATAACGAATATTTATATTTATTCTGTCGTATATTTTCATATATTATTTATAAACGTCCTGAATATATTTTCAATAAATCCAGAAATGAACTTTTTTTAATAAACTGAGAATCCTATTTGCTTTCTTTGTAGCATATACCAACGTACGGAGCTACAGACGTAATATACTGAGTAATAACTATTTATCAACATATGAATACGAAAGTTAATCCATTGAAAAAGATATAACATGGAATACATTTTCAATCGAACAGTAAAATTGCATCATATGATTCATTTTAACAAGCAACATTTCTTCGTAAGAATTATCCGTATTTCTTTTCAAAATATCAAGCGAGCTTTGCAAAGGAAGAATTTAATGATTAAACTAGTTATAAATATATATAACATTGCATGTGTGTATATATAACTGTATAAAAATATTTCAAATAAAATACTTAGTTTATATATATATATATATATATATATATATATATATATTATGAATAATTCAGCAAAGCTATCTAAAAACAAAGAAATTAAAACGCGAGTTATGTACTTATATACTTAAGTATAAAAGTACAAAGTAAGTTTAAATACAGATTTACTTTTATACTTACGGACACGTTGTTGTACTCTTTTCCGTTTTTATTGTTGAATCACTCAATAATTAAACAAGGAAATAAAAACGTATACAACTTCTAAATTATTTAATAGATACTAAAAATAATTAACATTCTCTAATATTACTATATATATATATATATATATATATACATATATATATATATATATATATATATATATATATATATCATAAAACAAATTTCCACAAACTTCCCAATCAATCTAAACATAACCTAAGTATCGAAAACGATCATAATAATAGATCCGTTAGTAACCCAACGGCAATAAATAAATAAAGATGATGATCTAACCTTTCATTTCTATCTATTCTTCTGTCTTCTGAAAAATCTTTGTTCTTACATCACTGAAAGCATTTTTTTATTAAATTGTATCTATTAGGTTGGTAAAAAATAATTACGGTTTATGACCTTCAAACTCATATACATTTTTCTCTTTTTCGATTTTCCTAACTACTTTAAGTAGTCCAGAACTGTTGGATGACTAACGTCTAAATTTTGTGCAAGCTCCAGAATTGTTGTGCGTGGTTCTAATTCAACTAGCGCTTTCAGTTAGTCGTTATGCAGTAAATAAGGACGCCTGCAACCTTCTTCATCTTCAAGGCTCTTGTCTCCAACACGAAATTTTTGGAACAACCCTTGCACCGTACGTTCCTTAAACTGTTAAGGTACGTTCCTTAAACGTTTGGTGTGAGTACTGTCACACCAAACGCATCGTTTAGTTTACGAGCAGTTTCTACTGCTTGCCACCCGTTTTGAACTCATATAAAAAATGTGCACTTATTTGCTTCTTTTCTATCTTTAAATCAATAGCCCAATTTTAAGCAAAATTAATAATAAAACCAAAGTCGATGTTACTAAAATACAGACTAAAAAATGCACTTTAAAATGATATTATCATGAACACGATGAAATGGCACTTTCTTTGAAAAAAATTAAGGTTAGAATTCAGAAAACAAAAACCGCAATCTTTTTCCTACCAACCAAATATTTGTTTAATTCTGTTTTATTTCCATTATAATAATTATTGTTGTTCCATCACACATTCCGCATGAGGTGTTGAATGATAATGTGTATATATATATATATATATATATATATATATATATATATATATATATATATATATATATATATATGTATATATATATATATATATACATATATTAAAGTCGCTATACTAGTTATATAAAATTTATAAAAGTTGCAGTTTGTAAGAACATTTTTGTATTTTTAAACAGTATTTTTCTCCTTTCCTTCTGTATCCGATGTTGTTAGACAATCCAGAATTTATTGAAAAATTAAGGAACGATTTAATACAATGATATATATATATATATATATATATATATATATATATATATATATATATATATATATACAGTATTATATAAAAACCAATTGTGGAGAAATTATTACATTTCAATTAACTCATAATGTGTTATATCTTTTATGGATGAAATTAAATATTTACTTAACAACCTGAACAATAATACAGATAAAAAAATTCTCAGAAATAATATTCATTTTAGTCGCTTTTTATTAAATAATCTTTATTATTATGTATCTTCATTATAAGAAATGAATATGCCTTTCCAATGTTTTATCTATAATTATACATTAGAAAATATTGTTTATTATTTAAGAATGTAATCATAATTATTATTAATATTTGTTATTTTACAAATTTATCATTTATAATATTGTCATTATTTCCCTTTGTACTGATCTTTAAACCTAAGTACGTTTTATATAAACTTTGATATATAAATGATTTAAAATAACTTAAATATAATTTAAATAATTCTAAATTGATTTTGAAACGTATTTAAATACTCTTGAAGATATAAATAGAGCTTTAATGTCAAAACTGTTATTAAAGTACAACAGAAAATTTAACAGTCCGAACGAAAACAATAACAAGACTAAAATATCTTTATTCCAATTTAATTAAAACCTCGTCTTGAAATTTATATGCTATTATATTATTTAATAAAAACAATTAATAATAATACAAAATCCCATATTAATTAATTAATAAATATAGCACTATGCCATAATATTCATATCCCATTTGTTTACCGAAAAATTCTTAATAAATCACATGATAATTTATTCTGCACACATTTTATAATTTAATGATTAATTGAATAGTATTTTATCGAATTAAATTTTATTTATACATTTTTACACTTCAGTTCTTTATCGGACTAGATAATTGTAAATGAATAATTTAAAGTGTTATTATTATTTAAATTAAATTATTATTTTTTAATTAATTTATGAAACTTTATATATATTTTCATAAATTTACTACTATATTATTTATATATATATATATATATATAGGGTAATTCAATTTAGGTTTCCACATTAAAGTATTAAAAAAATCTCAAAAATAAAAAAATAACATGATTTTTCTAATTTTTACAATTTTTTTAAATACTTTCATGTCGAGACCCAACTTGAATCATCTATATATAGTTGAACTTAGTATAGTGAGCACTATGAGATCAACATATTTCCTTATTATATCAATAATAGATAATTTCCACTAAATAATCATTTTTTTCTATATAAATCTCATTCAAATGATCGTAAATTGTGTTAGGAAATAATTCACATATTAAATAACTGTACATAAATAACACATGCATATATACTTATAAACAACAAAATATAATTATGTGAAAGATTGTTCCTGGTATTCATTCATTAAATTCATATCATGTATGATTGATACATTCTTCTATAATCCTTATTCGAGTTGATTCATTAGGCATAATATCACAAATATTATATAAAAACTTTTAATTAAATAATGAATAAAGTTTGAGAAAAGGCAAAATTTGTTTGTTCTATCTGTGAAATGAGGTAGAGTTGAAAGAGTAAGTGTTTTATGATATGGACGAACATAAATTAATATGAAAATTTAGTATAGAGGAGAATCGTTTTATCTGTGCTTGTTATAACCAAATTGGACTATGTGTATATATATATATATATACATATATACATATATATATATATATATATATATATATATATATATATATATATATATATATACAACAAACATTGTGCATATAAAATGGGCGCTAATGACTTTAGCTATTGAAGGGCCTTAAAATTCCAACTAAACTAACCCCAAGTAAAACCATAACTAACAGAATAACCCCAATAACTAACAACTATATACAAAACAGTATCTCACTCGTTTTTGTATTATATAACACTATATCTTAATTAATTCAAATAGATGTAAAAACTATTACAGCAAAGCTCGTTTACCATCCTATTTCCATAGTGTTTATTTTTATATTATTTTTCTTTCTTGTGATTATAGTATAGCAACTTGGATTCGAACTATTTGAAAAAACGAGAAAAGCAAGTAAAGATTTTATATTATGAAACTACTCCATGGTTAATATATGTTTTAAATGATAATTTACTATAATTATTGAATGCATAAAAATATCATATAATCATTCTTTTTAATATCTATGAATACTGAATGATATTTTTAGAAATGTAAAAATTAATATAAAAAATATAACTTTAACCTACCCCCTAGCAGTAAAACAAATTAATATTATTGTAAACAAAGATTCATATATACTCCAACTATATATTATAAGTTTATTTTAATCTTTAATGAAAAGATTATAAATTAAAAATATCGCTTTGAATGACACCTAACTGCAGGTATTTTTAGAACGACAAGAATGTACTATATTTAAAATACAGATATTTACATATATTATATATTGGTACTACTTATAAAGTATATACATAAGTTGAATTGTAAACAGTCTTTAAATATTCTATTTATATTAAAATACGTAATATTAATAAAGTATATATATATATATATATATATATATATATATATAAATATATATATATATATATATATGTATATTAATGAATTAACATAGATATAATACAATTCAATATTTGAAATAAATTATTTTTTATGTACTGATAAATTCTTTTTACTTTATATGTTTATATTATATAGTTTTAAATATAAATCCAATCATTTAAAATAAAAACTGTATACACGCACACACAATTAAAATTATTACAAATGCCAAAATATCGACGTAAATAGCTTGTAATAACCTTTAACTTTTATACCTTTTATTATCAAGCTTTAAATTAAATCAAAAAATCTATCTTGGGATTTGCATATACAAGGTAGCTAACTTACGATTTTACAACTTATTTGAGCCGCCATTTTGATTTGCCATCATTTTTGACAGTTATTATGTGATATTTCATCAGTGTAGACGAGGAAAATTCGTTATGGAGAGTTTTACGGTGT
Organism: Acanthacorydalis orientalis; assembly: GCA_034766995.1. Lineage (NCBI taxonomy): Eukaryota > Metazoa > Arthropoda > Insecta > Megaloptera > Corydalidae > Acanthacorydalis > Acanthacorydalis orientalis. The sequence continues at coordinate 10,225,694 of CM068319.1, read as the reverse complement.
TGAACATCTGTAATTTCATCCTACATAGATTGAATGATAACTCAAATTTTCATCAGAAATTCATTATGAGTTTCATCACTCACCGAGGTGGCAATGTGTTTCATCACACATTGCCACCTCAGTGGTTTTGTTAACAAGCAAAATTTCCGGTATTGGGGTAGTGAGAATCCTAGGTTAATTCATGAACGACCGTTTTATCCTCGTTGTATGACAGTATGGTGTGGAATTTGCTCAGAAGGTGTAATTGGACCATATTTTTTCGAATATGATACGAATAATGCTGTAACAGTGAATGATAATAGGTACCGTGACATTATCAACAACTTTTTGTTACATTAAATTAATGAGTTGGGCTTAGAAAACATGTTTTTCCAACAAGATACGGCGCTACATGTCACACAGCACAACATACTATTGCAATGTTAAAGAGGATGTTTCCAGGTCAATTAATTTCCAGAAACGGTGACACTGATTGATCGACAAGATCTCCTGATTTGACAGCTATCGATTTTTATCTATGAGTCTATCTTAAGGGATATGTCTTTGCCAACAAGCCAACCACTATTAAACAGGTTAAGCACAATATCATACAAGCTGTAAACGGAATATCGCCTGAAATGTGTAAAAATTCAATAGAAAAAGCTCGCACATATGCCGCACCTAGAGACGATCATTTGGCAACCATTGTATTCCACACATAATTTGCAAGGTCTAAATAAAGTATTTATGGAGTATTATCGAATATTTTTTATTTATTGTGAAAATAATTTCAATTTAAAGTTGTGATGTAAATTGGCCACCTGTATACACACCCACACACACACACACACACATATATATATATATATATATATATATACATATACATATATGTATATATGTATATATAAATTAAGTACAAAAATTAATTCTATGGATTTAAATTAAATCGATCATAACTCTGTATTAAATTAAAATATTTTCTCCACATTTTTAGATTTTAAAGTGGCAACCTTTACAATTAAAAGCACTATATATCTTGGCCACTATATATCTTAAAACTACTTAAATTAAAAAATGTATATGAATTTGAAGGGCATATAAACCGGACTTATTTTTCTACCAACCTAATAAATTAAAAAGGAAGTTCTTAAAATCAAAAAATAGTTATCATCCAACAATTCTGGACCACTCAAAAAATAGCTGAGGAAATTAAGAAAGCTGTGAAAAGCTATGATGATGATTCTGAAGATCATAATCCGTAATTATTTTTCTGTCAACCTAATAGTTCTATTATAATAGTCGCCCGTATTGAAAATCATTACTATATTTTGTCTGTTTTTATTAGATGTAAAAATTAATTCAGTGCCTGTAAGTTGAATCAGTCATAACTCTGTCTTAAATTAAAACATTTTCTCGTCGGTTTAAGATTTTGAAGTGCCAAACATATCATTTAAAATCAATATATATCTTGGACAGGCTGTTGGCATAACCTTACAAAGCAGTAGTGAACACGATGGTGTCTGAAAAGCAGCACATTAAGCATTGCATACTTTTCGCATTCTAGTTGAAAAAAATGCTTCCAACGCAACGGGAATGATTTATTCAGCTTTGGGTGAAGGTGTTGTGACGAAAAAACATACAAAAAATGCTGAAACAATAGAAGAGACACGAAAATTCATTGATGATTTCATCGACTGAAAGTCGTCACTTTTCTTTGGGCAAGGGATTCGTCAGTTACCCGACAGATAGAGTAAAGTAGAACAAAATAATGGGGGATATTTTGAGGATTAAAAAGTATTACATTTTTCCATAAACATTCATTTTACATAAAAAAGCACCAAATTAATTTGTATACCTAATATTAACACTCACTTCACTAACTAAATCTAATTACATTAATTATTCAACAGTAAACAAACTCATACTTTACACTAACACAAAACCAAATAACATAATTTGAAATACTATATGTCACTTATCTTCTTTTATCAGAATATAAGTAAAGGTTATTGAAATATTAATTTATTTATTTATTAGACAATTTCAACCTCATTAATTTTACTCATTGAGAGACCAATCAAAATTCATTTAGCATATTAACGGATTGCGATTTTCAGAACGACTACATTAATGCATAGTCAATACGTCGCAATATATACATATATATATATATATATATATATGTATATATATATATACATACATACATATATATATATATATATATATATATATATGTGTGTGTGTGTGTGTGTGAGAGAGAGAGAATGTATGGTACTTTTATTATTTCTCGCAAATATATTGTTTAATAACGAAGCTAAGTATATACAATACATCCTCTTTATATTGGAAGACAGTAGAAATAATAGCAAGAAAATTTTCTATGTAATTTACATTAAAACTAGTTTTGTATGAAATTTCATAAATTAAATTTTCTAATCCAAATAAGAACTGACTACCTTAATTTCAATTTTCTACAATAAATAATTGACTACCTTAGTCAATTTTATATAATCAACATAGAAATATATATATATATATATATATATATATATATATATATATATATATATATATATATATATATATATATATATATATATATATTACTAATATTCCTCTACGAATGATTTGAAACTGATGTATATTTTCTTATAATACATGTTCTTGAATACAAAAGTTAAACAAAGAAATAAGTAAATCCTTGTTTGAATAAATTTTTGTGACATCTATTATTAAATTTCATTGTTCTGTTCATAAATAATTAATATTTAAATCTAATTTAAATCAAATGAGGTTAAATACACATACACATATTTCTTTAATTTACAATATTTTAAAAATGAAATTTTCTAACCCAAATAATAATTGACATCCTTAATTTATTTTTAAATAAAAGTTAAATATCAGAATATTCAATTTTTTCTTATATGATTATTTTTTTAATTAATTATTTAATAAATGCTTAATCATAACATATTAAAATGACCACTTACTGAATATTTTGCGATCAATCCATCTGTTATTTAAGGTACTAACTCATTCATAAAAATCCGATTGTTTTATATAAAAAAATCTGTTTTAAAAATAGTCAAATGAAATATAAAAATTTTATTTACTTCCCTTATTACGTTGATTATTACACACTAATAGTTCTGCATGAGATGAATTATAAAGAGCAACTATGTTTAATATTTAATAGTTAAAATTTAAAGATATAAAAGCTGTTTCACTATTATTACGACCATTATAACTTTTAAGTAAAGCAATTAAAATACACCTCTCAATATTTCATCGTCTAGTAAAGCTAACAACGTGTAAGTACACACTTAACTATAAATTATCGCCACATATTGTACGTTCTCAGTTATTTATAAAATTACGCACGCATTCAAGTTTACTAACATTATATATCATATAAAAGAAAATAATAAATCTTTTAAGATTTACGTTTCTTTTTCTGTTTTTTTGACGATTTTACTATAAGCAAATTTTATTTTAATAAACGGAAGAATGTAAAACACTTAGATTTTATTTTTCAGCTTTGATTTTATTTACTTTTAGATTTTATTAACGGATGTAGATTAATTTTAATATGTTTATATATATATATATATATATATATATATATATATATATATATATATATATATATATATATATATATATATGTATATATATATATATATATATATGAATATATATATATATATATAACAAATCTTTAAGTTTCAATAATTTATATAATTGAATTTAATGTGTACTTTAGATTTTCTACATTTGTAAAACAGAATATAAAACACTTAGATTTTATTTTTCAGCTTTGATTTTTATTACTTTTAGATTTTATTAACAGATGTAGATTAATTTCAGTATGATTATATATATATATAATATATATATATATATATATATATATATATATACTCGTATATATATATATATATATATATATATATATATGTATGTATATATATATATAAGAAATCTTTAGATTTCAATAATTTATATAACTGAATTTAATGTTTACTTTATATTTTCTACATTTGTAAAACAGAATGTAAAACACTTAGATTTTAATTTCTAGCTTTGATTTTTAATACTTTTAGATTTTATTAAAAATATAGATTAATTTTAATATGGTTTTGAATATATATATAAATATATATATATATATATATATATATATATATATGTATATATATATATATATATATATATAACAAATGTTTAGGTTTCAATAATTTATTTAATAAAATTTAATGTTTACTTTATATTTTCTATATTTCATAATTGTACAATTCACTTAAAAAATAGAAATTCTCATTTTTTAAAATGTATTAAAATAGTTCATTGAGAAAAGTTAAGGTTCGCATTCAAAAAACAATGACCGCAATTATTTTCCTACCAACCTAAGTATAGTAAATTTATATATTTTTAAACGCATATTTAATTTTATATAATCAACATATATATATATATATATATATATATATATATATATATATATATTAATAATAATAATTACAAATATTCATCTACGAATGATTTGATACTGACGTACATTTTCTCATAATACATTGTCTTGAATATAAAAATTGAACAAAGATATAAGTAAATCCTTATTTAAATATACTTTTGTGACATCTATTATTAAATTTAATTTTTCTGTTAAATAATTAATTAATTTTTGTTATATAATTAATATTGAAGTCTAATTTAAATCAAACGAGGTAAAATACACATACACATATTTCTTTAGTTTACAATATTACTATTAAAAATTTCAATAAAATCGTAATTTGTAAAAATTTAAAATTAAGTAAGAAATCAATACATATAATAAAATTTAAAAAATATCGTAAGTTATTTATCGCAAATCGATAAAAACCTCATTACAGTTTATTAGCTTCAAATCTTTTATTAAATTGTAGATTTCAAGTAAGATAAAAAACATTGAAATCAAAAATTAAATAAAAATCAATCAATTTGTAATAAATTTCCAAAACCTAATGATAAAAATTGTTTATAGGAAAATTGATAAAAAAATCATATCGACTTGACTAGTCTACATAAATTTGCTGTTTTCACAATTCTGGTAGAAACCAATAAAACATTAATATAAAAAATTAAATAAAAATCAGTAACAGGTACTAAAATGGCAAAAGAATCATGATAAGTTATTCACAAAAGTTGATTAAACTTTGTCTGGAGTTTATTGGATTGAAAAGTTTTTTTGAAAATTGAAGACAATAAAACATGTCGTATTCTATTCTTTTCAAGAGATATAAAGAAATAAAAATAATTAATCTCACTCTTACTCTAAAATATTGAAATTATTTTATATAATTCTCATATTATCATTTACAATTCTTTTAGTGAAGAATTTTCAGCAACAGATTATACTGTTTTATACAAAAAAATTTTTGGTATCATAAAAAAAAGTGTTATAACAAAAAATGTTAATGTACGAAGCTTGGCAATTTATACATAATAAATCATAACTGGAATGTTTTTATCATATATATATATATATATATATATATATATATATATATATATATATATATATATATATATATATATTAATAATAATAATAAATGAAATTATTTTCAATTTTAAATTCACATTGTTTTAACTTACTAAATACATTACACGATCTCTGTTTTTAAATTTTAGAAAATATATTTCATCAATCTAGCAAAAAAAGTTTGTTTTTATTAAAACATTGTTACAACAAAAAAGCATTAATGTAGACTGTGTTAAACTTAATATGGCTAAATATGTACATAAATTTTAAAAAAATGTGTCTTGCTATATATATATATATATATATATATATATATATATATATGTATATTATTATTAATAATAATAATAATAATAATAATAAATGAAATTATTTTCAATTTCATATTCACATTGTTTTAACTTACTAAATACATTTAAACAATCTGTTTTTAAATTTAAAAAAATATATTTCATCAATCTAGCAAAAAAAGTGTGTTTTTATTAAAACATTGTTACAACAAAAAAGCATTAATGGAGACGGTTTTAAACTTAATATGGCTGAATATGTACATACATTAAAAAAATGTGTCTTGCTATATATATATATATATATATACATATATATACATATATAATACATTGCTCATTTTCATTTATGTACTGTTTTTTAACTAATTAAGTACAATTTTTAACAATTATTTCTTTTTAATGTGTAAAAAAAAGTTCGTTAAACATAACACAGAAACACAAAATTCACGTATAAAAATACTCAGTACTCAAGGTAATACGTTATGATTTATTCTATATGCAGAACAATCACTTGAATGCGTCAAACTTATTTATTAATTGAATATTTGTAACAAATATTTAAAGTAGAAATATAAAATATTCATTAAAATTTTATGTAATCGTTAAATCACCTCGTACAGTCGGGTAAGGAAACAGTTTAATTATACAGAAAATTAAATTTAGGCTTCCACGTGAAAGTATTAAAAAAAAACACAAAAATTAAAAAAAAACATTTTATCTTCCAATAAGTATTTTAGTTCAGTTGTATTTTAATATTGACTAAAACTAACTAAAATACTAAATAAAAAGTAGCATGACTTTTCTTAACACATGCGCCCTTTTTTAATAGTTCCATGTGGAAACCTAAATTGAATCATTTAATATATCACTGAGAGATTATTTAAATATTTCAATTTGAATAAAATGGGACAATACAAAGAGTTATTTTATTTATATTATTATTATTATTTTCATTTTGATATTTAAGAGTAAAAAAATTATTAAAATTCATAAAAGTTTTCTGTATTTCTTTTCATAAAAAAAATATATTTCTGAAATTTCATTTTATTATTCTACAGATAAACTGTTTTAAAAGTAATAAAAAATATTTTTAATATGATAATACAAATAACTAATCTCATACGAAATATTAATCTTCTATAATATTGGGAAAATATAGACTGAAACTTATTGATAATTGAAAATCATAGTGTGAAAATTTTTCGCAATTCATAAAAAATAACAATATTTTAATTAAAACAAAATTTGACAGTCTTAAAAACATGTTATAACATCTTGTGAAATATTTATTTTAATATTTTTCACCATTTAAATAATTATGGTAAAAGTTCAAAATTATAAACCAATTGAATCCGACCCTGTTTTCATTTTTAAAATTTTCCTATTTTTGAGAGACGAAGTTTTCATAGTTTTAATGTACAGGTTCGATTTGAATTCATTAAATTATAAAATACAATGTGGGTTCATGTATTCCTCAATTAAACTTTTAAAAATACATAAATTGTACTTTTACTGCGGTTTTTTTTTAACGAATGACTTTTCGGGCAATCTACGCAAAATATTAATATGTAAAAGGTAATTTTTTGCACTGTTTGACAATTGTTTCACTTCTTATAGAAAGAAATATTCGAACATATATTTCAATATATTAGAATTGTAAATTCTTGAAAAATATTTCCATTCAAATATATTTTTGAAATTTAATACCGTATAAACTAAAGATAAACTATTTTTAAATACCAAAAATTAGGAACATTTTAACATGACAACTCAATTGAAGTAATATGTTTTCAATTTAAATTAAATTTAAATTCAATATATATATATATATATATATATATATATATATATATATATATATATATATATATATATATATATAATTTTAATTTTAATATTAAAGATATTAAAATAAAATATCAATTTTAATTAAATGACATTTGAAAATATTGAAAAAAAATGTTTCAAATTCATATAATTATGTTGTTTACCAATCCATAATTATAACAAATTTATTTATAAAAGTTATAAAATATAATAAACTTCAAAAAACTTTTTTTGGTATAAAAATTTATCAACACTCATAATCAATTAAGTTCAATCAAATGCTACCATATGCAATATTATATATTTATAAAATACAAAATAAATGCTTTAATTTTAATTTAATGACTTAAATATTTGTAAAAATTATTCTGAAAGTTATTCGAATTTTTACAACTTGAAAGTTTTTCTCGCGCTCACTATCTTTTAAATAAAATACTGGTACCTAATGAATTATTAAATATTAGGTTATTTTTAGTCAAAAATAATTCTGTCTTCTATAATACACATAAATATGTTAATTTATATAAATATGTATATTGTGTGTATGTATTTGCGGTTTTATTTGTAATCAAATGTGCAAGTAAATATTTTAAATAACTCAAGTAATTTAATAACTGGAGAAAAATTCCTACTAATTTTACATATATATATATAAATATATATATATATATATATATATATATATATATATATATATATATATATATATATATATATATATATTTCTGGAAGTCACTATTTAATTTCTTTATTTTCACATTTATTTAAAAATATATAATTACTTTAAGAACATTTGAATTATTAACAGCAGAATCCGATTATAATTTATTTTATATACTTGACACTTTTTAATTGTTTTTAAGAAAAAGAAGAAATAACAAAAACAATACGTTTGTTTTAAACAAGAATACTAACTTTTTCAAATGGGATAATTACCACTGAAAATAAACTGATAATTATCACTGTTCGTCCTAGACTATTCCCAAAAAACGTCTAGCATGAAAATGTTCAGACGTCTATCTAGCGAAACAGTACCAATAATCAACAATAATTTTTAACAATCACTGACATTTCCCAATCGCTTCGTCGGACTGAAACCGAACGCGTTCCTGTTTTCCATCTCGAACAGAACGATTTATCGAATATACATCTCATTCTACAATTACTTGTAAGTGTTACGCAACTTTTGGACGCTGCTTGGTATGTATTTTTAACGCGAATATTACGCGACGGAGTTGAACAGTGTACTGGTGGCTAGATTGTTCGGCTGGTCAGAGAGAAGCGCGCCAAACCGCGTTTCGGTTCGAAATGAATGTGCCAACACGGACGACACAACAAAACTTTGAGACGGTGTACGCGTGCGCGAGCGACGCGTGTGTCGATTGACGGAACTTCGTACTTAGCGCGCTTCGCACGGTGCGTATAAACCAATAAATTATCTATGATTGCAATAATCTTAGAGACGTTGTTTATTTTCTAGCCGATAATAGAGACACATTATTTGGGTACACAATAGAACCACTTGCACGCTGTTTGTACAGGATATATCGACGAAACGTTACTCAGTATATCAATTTAATGTTTACAGTACGTTTTAATATAAACACCAAAGTGTTTAATGGAGAATTGGGACTGTTTTTTCTATAAATAATCTATTATTCAAGTAGTTAAAAGAGAACGCATACATACGGCTATTGTTTGAAACCTTTATCAATAATATGTATTATTATCTATAATTGATCTCGATACTTAAGCAATGTATATAAAAAACAGGCTTTTATTTAAAGAAAACTATTTACAAATAATCTTAATTTCTCTGTTTATTCGTAATTACATCCGATGACCTATTCGTCCTGATACATCGTTTTTTCGTTTTATAATAGAAACATACACTTACGAGGGGAGGTCCAAAGTTCACGGAAAAGAGGGAAACAGAGCGTCGCAGCCACTTCTCATTAGTGACGGTCGAACAGAGAACTTGTAATTAGTTTAAAAGCGAAGTATCATTGTGCTGTCATTAGTACTCATCACGCTGTCGCCGAAAGAACACCTCAACTCGGAGTAACTACGAAATCATGGCGAAAATTGAACTACACACTGTTGTTAAATTCCTTACTAAGCAAGGGAAACACCTAAAAATCAACAAGGAAGAGATATGTTCCGTTTACGGTGATCGTTCACTAGGAAAAGGTGGTTTATAACTGGTATTCTCTTTTCAAAGAAGGAAGAGAAGACTTGGAAGACGATTACAGTTCTGGACGCCCGATCGAGACAACCACCTCAGACATTATCGAAAAAATCTTATATAGGAAGATGGTCGACTAAAGAAGACATAACTTACATAAATGACTAGAGTATCCGATACCACTATTGTCAGAATCTTGCATGATCATCTTGGCATGATTAAGGTGAGTGTACGATAGGTGCCGAGAATGTTTACGCTGGTGCAAAAGAAGCAAAGAAATGCATGCAGTCGGAAGTCTTTGAAGTTGTGTGACAACGATTTTCGTGCGATTTTGAAGAGAATTGTTATCGGAGACAAGACTTGAGTCCATTACTATCAAGCTGAGATCAAACAAGAGTCCATGCAGCAGCTGAAAAATGGAGCAACACCACCCAAGAAATTCGATATGTCGCAATCAGTGGGAAAAATAACGGTGACCGTGTGTTGGGATGCATAATGCATTTTCTTAATTGAATACAAAGAAAAGAGCGTTAGCATAACCGGATAGAGCTACGCGTCGACTTCGAGAATCCATTAAAGAAAAAAGAAATGAAAAACGGTCAAAAGGTGTTCTTCTTTTGCAAGACAATGTTCCTGCACACCGAAGTCGCATTGCGATAGCTGCTGTGACTTAGTATGGCTTCCAAAACTCATCCATTCACCATATAGTCCAGATCTGGCCCCGAGCGACTACTTTTTGTTCCCAGATCTGAAAAGAGGCTTGAGGGGTAAAAAATTTCAAAACGATGAAGAAGTTAAGTCGTCTATTTCAGAACATTTTTCAAACAAACCAAAAGACTATTTTTTGAAGGTGTTGAAAAGCTCACTGAGTATTGTAAAGAATATATTAGTATAAAGGGGAACTATATTCGGAAATAAAAAAAATCCGCTTAATCAGACTTTTCTTTGCCTTTTTTTCCACGAACTCTTGGACCTCCTCTCGTAATTACATCATGATGGAAATAAAACGTATACCAAATTTAACCATTTAAGTGCTGACGAGCGCGACCGCGCTCCTCTCATGTGTTGTTAAAAATGCGGAGAGCGCAATCGCGCTACTGTTTGTTAGTATAATTTTTTAATTCGTATTGGGGTTGTGTTCACGACAATCGTGATTTTTACTAGGTATATTGTTGGAAATTACTTGGGTAACGGATATCATTTGCTCATAGATAACTTTTTGTCAAGCATTCAACTTGCAAAAGCATCATTACAACAAGACACATATCTAACTGGCACCATTGAGAGAAAAAGAAAAAAACGTTGTAAAGGAAGTAAAGTATACAGATGTTGGTCAACAAAAAAATTTCAAAAGTAGAGGAATTCTTATGTACTCTTAAACAAAAAAAATCAAAAACATCTCGTCTTATTGATTTCTACGAATTGTACAACAGAAAACATAACGGTAAGAAGAAGAGAGGAAATTTTGAATCTGTAAAGGAAAAACCTGCTATCATTTATAATTATTGTCGATGTACAGTTTTAATACTATTAATAAAATTTAGCAACATATTAAAAACAATATCTTTAAATTTTATGAAATATAAATGTAGGGAATGTATAAAAGTAAAAGAACATTCGTCAAAGTACAAAAACTACTGATGGAAACTATATGAAGAAGTAAATAATTGAGAACAACGCTCAAATGATCTAAAATGACTACTACTATCAGAACAATCTATTAAAAAAATCATTGAAACTTTGTATCAATAAATAAAAAATTCTTAAAACATGTAAATCGAATTGTATAAAAAAATAGTTTATATACAAATTTTCAAAACTTTTACTTATATATGTATACAACATCCAGTTCATGAGCACGAATCTTTTACACTGCTTTAAAACACTTTTCAACAAGAGCTGAAACCAATCCGGTATGGTCTAGTGGCTAGGATACCTGGCTTTCACCCAGGAGGCTCGGGTTCGATTCCCGGTACCGGAATCTTTATTTTATGAAAAATAATCTATTTATTTTACATTAAAGTAGTAAGCTTGATAATCGTAATGAAATAGAATTTAATTTAAAAAAATATATTATTAACAATATTTACAAGCAAAAAATAAAACAGAAAATTACAGAAAAGACATGTTTATATTATTTTCATAAAAAGCTTTGGATAGATTGAATTGCCATCTTGCATTCTAGACCCGGTCCCTTCTAGATCTGTCTTCAGTAAGAGACTAAAGAAAGAAATATGTAATAGGCGATAGTTTTATTCTCAAATCTATCTGCCGTGTACTAATGTATCTTATCTTAAAGACATATTAATATTACTATTTACATGTCTGCCATTTATATATCTGTTATTATTTATATGTCAAACATGAATAAGTCGAAATATGGTAAAAATTAGTTTACTCTATTATTCCATACTTTATAGAAGCTTGTAAGTAGCAGAGATTAAAATGGATGTCCTTCTACATCCTTACAGCCAAAATTTAGTACAATCTCACTCTAATAACTAAATTAAAACTTACGTCAAAGATTGGCCAACGGAATAAATATCAGATTTGAAAAAAAATTGTAACACTTTGGACAAAATGTATTTACTATGATAATGATTATATTTGAAAATAAATAAACCATTTGAAAGTTTACATTCTAAGATTCATTTTTTTCTTGTATTTCATCTCAATTTCTCAAACTATTTACAAATTATGAGCTCGGGTGCAAATCTGTTAGGCTGCTCCTCATACTTTGATATACGTTTAGTAAATGAGTAAATTATTTACCATAAAAATATTTTTTCTGTTAACATTTCAATATTATTTAAGATATCTGTTATTTTTGTTTTGTCATTATTTTTTGGAGTAAAATAATTATAAATAAATCAACGACAATGTATTTTTTAGGATAATAAGTACAGAAGTAGTGTATTGAAAAATTAAGGTGACAAATACTTCATTAAGCCACTGTATATTGAAAACAGAACATAAATATTTTTTTTCTCTAATATACGAATAAATTATATTTTTTTATTGTTATAGAAGTGAATCGGGAACCAAATTTAAATTTATACTTTTAATAAAACGTTTGCTAATACACCAATAAGAGATTTAACTATACTATTCAGCTACAAACATAGGACAAACAAATATCAAATGTCTTGAAAGTGTGGCACACGATTGTACCTCTATGCTATTAATTTCCATATCCTCGTTTTTATGACCAGTCAAAATAGTTTCAATGAACTCCCTCATCGCTGCGATTACAATTGAACGTCATTTTGCTAAATTGAAATTAATGAAAAACTATTTGAAGTCAACAATGAATCAGCAACTTGTAACCTGTTTCACTGCGGTGTTCATTAAGTATGTAATTACATGGCTCATTTATATCAATAATAATATAATTGGTACATTTGCATAAATATAAACATGAAAATGTAAAGTGTTCATATCTTCGTTTCGTCGATGAAGAGGTAATAATATTGATTTTGTATTCTAAATTTTTTATATTTAATATTATAATTTGTTTAATTTGTAATATAATAATAGAATTATTGACGTTTTTAGAAAAATATGTTTTCAAAAATATATGTTTATCTAAAAGGCAAAAAAAGAAAAAGAAAATATTTTGTGAAAACTTGTTTCATGGATTTAAAAAAAAGAAAAAAACAGATAAAATGATTTAATAACAGAACGAGGTATAACAAAAAGGAAATAAAAATCAGTGTCACATCATATATTACAAAAATATATCAAATTACATTGGCCAGCATGTAAATTATATATGTATATATCAGGGTTGGGCAACTTCTTCGATAATAAGAACCACATATAATACTGTATATACATTTTTAAATGTTCAAGAGCCACAGAAAATATTACTTCAAAATTGTATTTATTTATTAGACAAATAATTGCGGATTATAGCCTTCAAATTCATATACAAAACGTAATTATTTTCCTATCGGCCCAATATACGAGTAAGTAATAAAAAATACAACTATATAGTAGTCCTACTCACCAATACAGAATATTTTAATCTCTACTCATTGAAGACTTTAATTGAATATTCATTTTTTCAGTTAAAATTTGTCGTTTTTTGATGATTTGTGGAGTAAAAAATAATACATTTCTGAAAATAAAACATATTCTTTTTTACTAACTATTTGTTTTAAAAGCATAAAAAATGAGAAGTAAACAAATTGTTGTAAAGATACAGGTAGTCGTTTCTAAAAAAAATTTCCACACATTAAGCAAATACACATTTTACACATTAAGTACTCTTCGCAGGTAGGTGAAAATATTTCAAAAAACCTCATATTGGAATCTCACCTTAGAATAGTTTAAAACTATAACTAAAAAATATCTTGAGCATTTTATACGGATATTTGTAACGTTTTCATATACGTAGTGTACATATATTGACACTTCCTATAGATCTATCACCTTTAGAGTGTAAATAAGTTAAAAAAGAGGATAATAAAAACATTAATGTTTATGAATAATTAATTATCCTTATCAGAAGTTTGTTGCAAATTTAATGTAGTACATGCGCGATAGATAAGAATAAATTAAGTACATTTTAACGTATTAACATTTTGATCACTCAGTCGCTCAAATCTGGGTGACAGTTATGTTTCCACGGGGGCTCCATCACTCAGCTGTGGACGACGCTTTTCTTCAACAAATTATGCAGACTTTTACAAAGAATTTGCAACAGTTTTCATTTGTAACACAACTATTCAATAGTAATAACGTATAAGTATATATACAGATAGATAAAAATATTTTTTCAACAAAAATATATAATATTATGTTACTTTTGTATGGTATTCGCTGAAACTATTCAAACAAAACTGCGGTGTTTTTTGGACGACTAGGACAATATGATCCTGTTTTTTTTACATTTTTCCTAGCTTCTTGTCGTTCCAAAGTTTGCCTGCTTTTCTGATAACAGAGGACGCACATTATTCTGATTGTTTTACCTTGCAAATTTTTTCTAATTTTTAAATTGTGAGTCGCTTTTTTTATCCCTTTGCATATTGTTGGACCTAATATTTTGAGGAAATAATCATTTCTTAGCATTGAAAATAAGAAAAGAAATTGTTTTCAACACAATTCTAATTATGTTGGGAAAACAAACAGATCAATTATAAGCACATATATTACTAGTGGGTCACGCTGCGGTGCAATGTGAATTTAGGCCCCGCAGGAAACACCTACGGTGGGCGATCAATGTGTTAAAGTAGTTATATAATAAATCGCTACCAATAAATAAAAATATTTTGTTCTGATGAGCAAAATGGACAATTGACTTTTTTTAGAAATCAAATCTTTCTATTTTAAGTTAATTAATTCGTGTCTGAGCAATTTCATTTATTTATTTTTTGCTTATATATTCACAGAATACTATAAAAATATAGATATAATGAAATAATTTTAGAAAAAAACGGTGCATAAGAAAAATCAGACTTTAAGAATGGATTTTCTAAATCGAAAGTAAACAAAAACGAAGAATTTTGGAATTTGGTAATTCAGTAATTTGGTCGGACGAGGAAAAATAAATATTTTTTATTTGGATAGAATTCAATACATCAAGACAAAGTCAATATTAATCTTTCAATTGAAAATGCGCTTTCTTCTGTGAAAATGAACGTGAAAGTTCAGTGATTTGGAAGTGTATCTTGGCAAATGCAGTAAGCAATTTTCATTTTATCGATAAATATTATGGATAAATGGGTCTGACTGAAAATTTTTAAAATCATTAAAATAAAAACTGCCATACAAATTAAAATACTTCACGATTAAAAAAAAACAGCAAGATAATGACAGAAAACATACAGCAGATGTTAAAGTCGGGTTATTTGGAAGATTCCGCAATAATGTAATACCTCTCCACATAGTCTAGACGTGAACCCTATTGAAATTTGAATCATTTTTAAAAAAATCGGACCTTTTGTATATATGATTTCTTCGAAAAAATATTTAAAGAAAATAATAACAGAAGCGTGAGAAGAATTGACTCAAATGCCATAATAAGTTAATCGAATGTATGAAAATTCCTCTCATCGCAGTCCTCAAAGCCAAAGGATATGCACTAAATATTATTAACAACAAAAAATATTTTAAAATAATGATTTTCAGTATAAACTTAAAGTATACGAACAATAGTCATGTACATATACTGGTACATAAACGTACTTTTTCAAATAAATATAAAGTTCTTTATTTCTATACTAATATTCTTATTTTTTCTTATCATATTTTATATTTCAATAGTTGATGAATCATAAATAAAAAAGTTTAAATAATTTTTTAATATAATATTAAGTGATATTTAACCTTTTGCACTCATAATGCTAGTTGTACTGCCCAGACATTTAAAGGCGTTCTACTTCTACGGCCAGTGTTACTGCCCACATTTTATCATTTACAGATAAAAACTTTGATAAGCATTCGTCCATCAATGTCATCAAGTGTTTATACTTTCTTCTGTTATTCATACTCTTATCCTAATTCGTACTACACAAACTTCTGATCTGCTGTATAGCCTAATTGCTTGGAATGCAAAAGGTTAAAGAAATTATGAATGCACAAACAGTAGTATTATCTACGGTACATATATGAATGTTTTTGATCATATTGATAAAATGATATTCCACCTATTAAGCGTTACATAAAATAATTCAAGAGTATTCATGCAATTTTTGATTGACATTGTGTGTTTAATTTCAAAATTGCAGGTTTTTATGTGCATTCGAGCATATCTCACGATATACGGAAACGTCACAAGTGTAAAACATATCAGCATCCCATTACAGTAATCGGTTTAATCTATCAAATTCATTTATTATTGATTTGTAAAATATGAACACTTTTCTAAAAAAAATATTTACTTAATGGTATTTTTCGTTACATAGTTCAGATTTCTTGAACACAAATTTTAATTGCAATGCGTAGATCATATCCGTGTTGAATAAGAAAATAAAAATAAGAATAAAATTATTTAAAATGTTACTTAATATTAAATAAAAACTTCTTCCTTGTTATTAGAATACGTTTCGTTAAAATTATTAAAAAATGCCATTATCAATTATATAAATATTTATCATTCAAAATCTACTGTTCATGATGGTACTTGCGATGCCATCTGTCAAGGTATATAAGAATAACAGGCACACAGGTTCGGATTCAAACTAACAGCTGGTTATTTTATACATTAATTAAGTTTAATAAACTAAATATTTATATATTTATTAATTGAAAAGCTGTATCTATATTTAAAAACACATAAATTATGTTCAAATGCCATTGTAGTTTTTAGATGATAATTAATTTTTTTGTTGTTATGTACAAGTAATCATCTGAAATAACTATTTAAAATAAAGGGAACATAAAAGCATACAATAATTGCATTTATAATTATTTTAGGGCATACTTAAATTCATAAAACTAATATATCTCAAAACTAAAAAAGTAGACTTATACACACACGCACACACACATACATACACAAACACACACATACTCACACACATACATACACACACATACGCACACACACACATACGCACACATACGCACACAAACACACACATACACATACACACACATACATACATACACACACACATACATACATACAAAACTGGAGTTGAAAACTGTAGAATTGAAATCGTAATTTGAACAGCTTGTATTCACAAATTAATGACCGTTTGTTCTCATTATTGTCACTTTTTTCATCCTTTTTTTCCATACAATTTTAGCAATTATACTATTACAGGAAAATATAGCCAATTTGTCTGTTAATTCGAAATCCATTAAATTGTGGAACTACTATATATATATAGAGAGAGAGAGAGAGAGAGTGAGAGAGAGATGCAATTATGATATGTATGTATTGTATAATACTTTTATTAAACTCGCCATTGTTATTCATACTTCATATTTTCTTACTATTCGATATGAAATATGATTATATTAAATTAAAATATAATTCACCTGTTTTTCGTTCTTGAACAATAAAATATTTATCCCCCGGGACAGTGAAGATATAGCAATTACGCTTTGAAAAATTTATCGGCAATAACAAATTCTTTGACAAACACTAATACGGTCATAAACAATGTTAAATAGATGAAATTTTTAAATATCGTTTTGCAATACAATTTTTCTTTGACCAATAACAGAGCATTTATGTGTTCATGTTCTCCGCCAATAGTAAAACAATACACAAAATAACTTATAAATCGAACAACTAGCGTCATCCATTGGTGTCTCACAAAACTAAATTGCATTCTATAATTTTTTGTTACTCGACTACACTGATTTATGGTGTATATTTACATTTCCTCATATGCGGGTTATCTTATGCCAAGCCGATCAAATAACAAGAAAATATGAGCATGCTATTACTATGACAGCAACGGATGGCGTTAGTTATTCTATTTATAAGTCATTTTGTATATCGTTTTACTATTGGCAGAGAACATAAACATACAAATGCTCTTATTAGTGAAAGAAAAATTGCATTCTTAGATAAACGCTGTTCAAAAATTCCAAGCAGCAGTCAAAGCAGTAGACTTGTGAAAGTGTGCTGAATAAGAAGAAGACGGTTCTGTTAGCTGGGGAGGTGATAGTCACTGTTTTTTGGGATTCCCGAGAAATCATCCTGATTGATTACTTAACGAAAGGAAAAACGATAATAGAAGCCTATTATGCAACATTATTAGAGCGTTTCAAAGAAGAGACAAAAACGGCCAAGATTGGCACACAAAAAAAGTATTCTTTCACCAAGACAACTCGCCGTTCCACAAATTGACTGTCGCAATGCCAAATTTACATAAATTAGGCTTTGAATTGATCCCTTATCCATCACATTATCCCATCCACCCCATTCTTCCTTTTTCCAAAGTTAAAAAATTGGCTCAGTAAAAAGAAATTCTTGTCGAATGACGAGAATTTCTGCTGGACTAAGTGTACAGCCGTCAATGAAGACTATGTTAAGAAATAAAATCGATTTTTTCCAAAAAAAAACTGTTTAATTTACTTTTTTTCCTTACTTGTAAACGACCCTCATACTTTATAAATTATTATTTTTTACATTCAAATATACAACTCCTAAATTAGTATCTTTATTTCAAATAATTTAGAAATATATTTTTATAAACCCGTACATGGATTGAACTTATTTCCTACAATTCTCACATGAACAGTTCTGACACTGGCTAAATTCACAAAAACAACCCACGTATATTAATTATTCCATGTCTTTTAATTCAAACTTAATTTCTAAATCCTGAGAATACTAAAACTTAAAAAATTAAATCCAGTAAATACCAAACATTTAATTAGTATATTTTAATAAATACATATGTTTTTATATATTATTACCTAGAGAGTTTCAACTATTATCTCGTTTTATTGAAGAAATAATATAAAGTATTAAAATGTGTTCCAATTTATTCAAGGAACAAAGTAATACTGTTATATAAATGACTTCCTGTACATACGACACATTTTAATTTCAAATAATTATTCTCAACTACTTTCATACCGAATTTGTGAAATAGACTACATAAATATAGCTTAATTTTGTATCTGCTGTAAATTTTGGCACATTTTAAAATTTTTCAGTAGAGAAAACTTAATATGTCATTTAATATAGAAGTTCTTTTAATTTTAAGGATATTCTATATTTCTTGAAAGTATTATTTTTATATAAATTATTTTTTCTGTACGTTAGCATTTAGAGGATGATGGCATTTTCGTTGACATGCACCTAAGCAACAATCAAAAATAATCAATGATTTATTGAATACTTTTGATCAGAAAAATATAATTAATTTGTGAAAGTGAACTTACTCACAGTGTAGGCACTGTACTGTCGGAGAATTTAAAGTTAATAGAAGCAAAATTTTAATTAAAACACCTACCTTATCAATTTGAATACAAATTTACAATATAAAATACATTATAGCCATTCGACTATATGTATAACCTTCACAAATGTGTATTTATATATATATATATATATTATATATATATAATGTATACACAAATGTAGTTATACATACTATTATATTAATAAAAAATTGAATTATTAAAGAAAAATTAACCAGTGGAAAGAAGCAAAATTCCTAGTCACTTGAAAAGAAACTAATAACAACCATAACTTAATATATTAAGTTATAACTCACTAATAGTTTTGAGACTGTATTCAAATTCGCTTTTGCAAATAAATTTTTCATTTCCTCCCCATACAAAAACTTTCTTCTGCTTCAAAAATTATCATTTATAAATGGTCAGTAATCAATTATTGATCATTATTGGAATACTAAGATAAAGAAAAACCATGTGCTTTGTGAGGGTTTTTTTTTTTACTTATTTGGTGAAAAATTCATTTGTGAAAGCAAACTTTCAAATTCATCGACTTCTTAAATTTGACCATTTATTAAATCATCAAGGATGACCACCTTATGAAATATAAGAGAAAATGTTAATGTTTAGATCAACAATTGTGTTATATAGAAAAACAGTGTAATATCAACAGCGTACTTCATTATAGGGTGATAGATAATTCAAACATAGTATAAAGTCTTTAATCAAAACTTATCTACAAAACAGACACAATTAAAATATACACATTATATATGCTGAAAAACTGGTAAGGAATTTATAATAATTCTATTAAAGTTCCCAATGTATTTTATTTGTATAAGGTAAATTGTATAACAAGCTAAAAATAATAAATCATACAATCTTCTCACTTAAAACCATTATATTTACAATGAATTTAACTGTATCATCAGTGTTAATTATCAATAGTTTATATTAATTATCATATACACATAACTAAATATTATAAAATGAAATAATCGCAATTTCCATATACACTCCATGATACATAACTTAAAATAAATGAAAATTTGAAGAAAATAAAATTAATAAATATCTCTCTCTCTTTGAACTTTCCTTCTATACTTAACACTCTTAAAAAAATACAAAGCAAGGAAAAATGTATTTTATCTGTTCATATTATTAACTATTACAATATTTTAAAAAACCCTTCAGGTTTTGTGCTATTTCATGTCGTAACGATTGAAATAAAAATCATCTGGCATAATATAATGTTTGTATTCGATTTTAAATATTTTCCTACCTATGATTGAATATTCACACTTTTGTGTAATTTAATATTTTAATTTATTTTAAAATTCAATACTACTTATTTTCATAATCATATATCTTACTAGATTTCCAGTATTATCACATCTTTATTCCTATTACCATATCATTTATTTTGTTTCAATATACAAATTAAAAAAAAATCACATTGATTAATTTCAACATACAGAACAAAAATCCAGCCAAAAGAAGTATACACAAAAAAATAATGACGCACACAAATTTCAAAAATATTAAAATTATAATTATGTTAGATATTCTCTTGCATAATCAATGTGAATAAGATATTTTTTTTACAATAATCACATATGTATTAGATACAAACTAAATAACACCATATTTAAACAAATATACTTTTCAATTGTATCTAATTTATCAATCTAAAAATTAAATATAAAACAGTTTTACTTATACATGTATGTGTACGTGTATATATATATATATATATATATATATATATATATATATATATATATATATATATATATATATATATATATGGGTGTGTGTGAGTAATAGGTTTATACTTTGTTACCACAGTTTGTATATGTGACCAATAAAAAAAATTATAATATAAAACGTAGTTAATGCTGCGGATATCGCCCTCGAAGGGTATTCCTTTGCGGTTGTGTTTGACCAGAGAACTGATTGGGATTAAACATTTGTGGTGCATTGGACTGTAAAAAAATTGATAAGTTTAATTTATATATTGTGTCAATTGATGTTTTTTGATACAATTTATTTTGAATATATCTATACAATATACTCGAACAGAGCATTCAGAGTGCAGTGCAAAAATGTAATGAAAGCAATTTAACATAATATGAAATGATATCTTTTGAAATGATGAAATTGCACAAGCTTTAAGCAAACTGTAAGAAAATAATAAATTAAAGCATCTGCACAAAAATATGTAATAATGTACATACCATCACCATATTATTATTCAATGTTTCTGAACTAAACAAACATTTTACGAAAATATAATTACTTTATATAAACCTTTTGTTAATTTTTTGTCTTAATTTTACCTTAAAACTAATTTCAATTGAATATTTCATTTATTATTTATTTATGAACTCATTAATATTTTTAAAGAAAACAGATTTTAGCAATTTAAAAATAAAATTGAAAAGACAAAAAAAGTAAATAACAAAATTTTAATTACCTTCTTTTTTTAAAAAAAATGTCTACAAAACAATAATTAATGATAAAATTCTGTTGCATATTTATGTGTGTCTGTATACATATCCAGAATATGTACTTTTCTTGTCTCATTACGAAGTTGTATAAAAAGTTATTTGTGAAATATAAAGACATAAATAAAAACAATAAGCGTTCATTACCTTTGGATTAAGTCTTTGCGGTTTTTGCATGTAGTGCTGCACCTCACGAGACAAGGAACTCGTAGAACTCCATCTAGACATCTACCCACCACAATGAACAAACTAAATGCATCACAACACCCACAACCAAGAGATAAATTTATAACTAAACATTTTTATAATATTTTAACAGAAAATTGAATATACATTAATACAAATACACATATACATGTTTAACACACACAAAGATATGAAATTATACAATGCATATAGAAATTAAATAAAAGAAACTATTGTTAATATCAACTATTTTTAAACATCGATATTATAAAATTCAAAATAATTTTGATGTAATAAGAAAAATTAGTTAATAATTGAAAAACAAATTTTCTGTTACTTATTTGATTGTTTTTCAGATATTTTCCTTTAATTCTTTTATAAGTAAAAATTAAATTCTGTCCTTAATAATAATTTTAAAAGTTAACAGACGAGTATTTAATCTTATCTAACTGTCTTAATAATTATTTTTTTCAACAAAATTAAACATTAAATTTTAAAAACAATTTCAAAAAATATCTTATCAAAATTATATTCAAGTTCTATATTAAAAGTTCGACAATCATTTAATTTTTTACGAATTACTGTTAAACAAAACATGGCATAAAGAAATGCTGTGCAGAAATAAGCAGCATGCATGAAGTGAAAGATTACAATCACAATTATTTCCTTACTTTATATTGAAAAGATGTAGAAGGTTCTTCAATGCTGTCGACATATAGAACAATTATAACGTTAGTAAAAAAAATCAAAAGATTTATTATTTAAAAAGTTTCAACATAGAACACAAAAAAATCTTTAAAAACTATTGAATGCTGCAATTTCATAAATGTTACAAAAGCATTAAAACCTAATAATAAAATATACTGTTTAGCAAAAATAATATAAGGTATGTTGATCATGCAATTTCCAACCACCTGAAATAATCACACACAAACACAATTTTATGTTTTAACGAAAGGTGTCTGTGCTCAAACATCTAATGATTTCGGATGATTACCTATATTGCTCTTAAAACAAACCTACAAACATTCAATAATCAATTAATATTTGAGACTTTACACCACTATCCTTATAAATACATATTCCTACAAAAGGTATCAAAATAATTTAATTATATGTATATGTGTGTATATATATATATATATGTATATATATATATATATATATATATATATGAGTATATATATATATATATATATATATATATATATACATATATAATATATATACATATATATATATATATATATATAAAACATAAAAATTAATTAAGAATAGTATTTAGTGGTTTTCTTACATTCAAGTAATTTTGAAACATTATTATTGTTAAATATTTACAAATGACCTTAAAAAACTAAGATAAACATTTTAAATTAGTTGTAAATTTTGAAAAAGTACACTTATCCAACATTCACATCAATTGTAAATGAGTAATTTATAAAATACTTTAATTAATATTAGTTTGAAATATATAAATATGCATTAGTTTATTAATATGAAAAAATCTTTAAAGAAAGAACTTGCTAAGTTTAAACTTTAACGTCTCGATATTTACCTGAATATTATCTTGTTGTTCAGTGGAACTGTCTTGACTAGCAGCCGGCATTAAGAAATCTGTTGGAGCGTTTGGATCATTGACAGGTGCCGGTATAAAAAAGTTCATTTGACTTGAAGTTGCTGGAGTAGGGTTTATACCATACGTGTCGGGCACAGGCAAACTATTAGCAGATTTTGCTCCACCTGGGTTGAAAACGTCGACATACGATTTTTTAATACCTATTTAAAACAATTTGTATCAGTATCTCACTTATTACAATTTTTTAAAACTAAAAGTTAAAATCTATAATTGGATATTTACTGTCTTATTTAAAACACTAATCTTGCCTGTTTAAAACTAATTCAGTTTTTAAATGAACATTACTAATAACATTTTATTTTGAATTTTTCGACTCTTACCTCGACCTCTTTGCATCTTGAACATATTCCCTTGAGAAGGTAGTTTATTAGTTTCATCCAGACTATTTTGATTGTTGTTTGTCATTGATTCTTGGACTGTATTTGCTAATCCATTAGAATTTACATTATTGTCAAGGTGCATTAAAGGATTTGGGGCAGATCTATTAGCAGACTGATTGCTGCTTAACGGCACTGATGGAGGTAGATTAGATGGTTGTATTTTAGGCATCATTTCAGACATTTTTGGTGGAGGTTTAATTTCTGTACTTTGTTCATCACTACCTTCATCTAAATTCACCCAACGTTTTTTATCAGGATCCCATACAATCTGATTAAAATGCAAATTGTATTAACATTAATTCAAAAATATATTAGTCAAATAAACATCACATTGAAAAATGACTTTACACATTTTACATTTTTGGATCTCTTTTAATTAAAGAACACATTATTAATTCTAACTGCAATACATAGATGATATAAAATTGTCATAAATTAAAGTTTTCTAATTATTTCAATATTAAATTTATATAATAATTAAGAAGTACTTCATTATTTCTTATGGAATAAAACTAATTATAAATAATTTTCATACATTTTTTATGAGAAAAATTACAAATATTATTGTAAATATATATACACAAAGAAACACCTACTACTTACAATTTTATCTTCTGCGTAAATTAATAAAGACATTATTACTTACCGATGGGTTTTTATCATCTGGCAATTTCATTTGATTTTTTGGACGAAGCGATAATCTATTCCAAATACCACCAAACCATCCAGGGCTACTATTTTCCTTTTCAGATTTTTTAACAGCCGGTGTGGATTTTTTGAGAGCAGAAATTTTTGGCACATTTGTAGGGGTAGGTTCTTCGTGATCATCGCCAGGATACATAACTTTCATTGGAGTAGAACCAGGCATTGAGATCTGCGGCCGGGAAATCGGTTCCTGGCATGCAACATATATTGTAAGCGACAGCGGGTTATTCGATTTAAAATTTTGAATGTTATGTGCATAAATAAATGTGTTAGAAAATTTCATATGATCTATTTTGAACACCTTTGTGAGATAATAATGGCACAATGATTAACACTTAGAAGCAATGTTATTTACAAGCGTATACTGAAATGTGTGTAGCTATGTGTAAATCAACATATATGTACACCCATATATGTATGTCTATACATACAAATACATATTTATACAAAATTTATTTTTATAAAATTAAAAGAATTTTAACTCAAGTTCAATGCAATATTTTCAACACATGGAAATAACAGTAATTTTGTTTGATATATAGAGAAACAACATTAACATACAAAAGTACAAAGCTTAATTTTGATAATTACTTATACTATTTTGATAATTAATAAATATATACTATTTTGATAATTAATAAATTACTAAAATCCACAAGCACTATAACATTTCAATATTTTTTATAAAAGCTCCTATTTTACATATACTTATATACATAACTATAGTTCACACAAACTATTATAAGAAAATTCAAATTATTTATCGAATGATGCATATTAACTACATTGATTAATTTATATATTTTTGATGATAAATCCATTTTATCAATGTATATATATATTAGTTATCTTAATATATCGTTCAATCGGTTTTCATAAATTACTTTTAAATAATTGCTGTAACATATTATTTATATATATATATATATATATATATATATATATATATATATATATATATATATATATATATATATATATATATATACATATACAAATATTCACTATACAAAAGGAAAAACTTATTTTTAAACATTTATAAAAATTAGTTCACAAAACTACTAAAAAAATAAACAATATTTGATTAAAATATAAATTTATTTATTAATTGCAAACCAAAACACAAAATTTTGAATTATTACTTTTACACTGATTATTGAATCACAGATATCCAATTTTAAATTTCAAACACTAATCAACAATTATGAAAATGTATTCAACAACTAAAAGCACTTGGGTATGTAACAATAATTGAAAAATCAAATTGAATATCTGCTTATAATAATAGAAATAATGCAAAGAATGAAAACTAAATTGTAACAGAAATAATACAAAGCTACAGATCACAATTCAAATGTAATATATAGTAATCTATACAAGTTCAATTCACAATAGATAAAAATATCTACAATGAATATTATATTTACTATAATTCAACAAATATTTGACAATTTCATTTCAATAAACTTACAAAATGTAAAATCGATATCGGATCAATAGATCAACATTATACTGATGTATGATAAATAACACTTGTTTTATTCATCGCATGAAAATGAACACTATCAGTAATTTACAAACACGTAAACTGTACATATAAAAAATCCTTTTGTATCTTTTGAATGATTTTAAAAGGTTAATTTGAAAATAGATGATGTTTAAATGTCACAGAAGTACAATTGAGCTGTTTGAACAATTTTAAACACTAGGATGTTAATCTTGAAATGAAAAAGCTCAAATATTACTTAACGATATTGATCCATGTCGTACGGTGCATCTATATCAAAGGTTCTAACTACAGGTGAATGGTTTCCGCTACCAGGACGGCTGGGTCCACGAGACCCGTCGCTACAAACGCTATCCTCTCTATCATCGTACGATACTAAATCTTGCCCGTGATCATTAGGACTCATCGGTGCATCTATTGGATAAGTTCCCCCGAAAACAATAGGTTTATATTCGATTTTTTTTGATTTTGGCCCAAAAATGCTTTTACGGATGTTTGAAAAGACATTTTTCGATTGTTTTTGATTGTTTTTCATAGACCACGCATCTACAGTATCACATATGATATCATGCCTTCGAGGAGGATTTCTACGTTCGTTTTTTTTAGACTTAAACATGGATTGATAACATTCATCGAGATTACGTTGGGAATTATTACGGTAATTAGAAACATCTTTACTCTGATAATAATCTAAATTTCTGTCTGTGATATTATTGTACTTCATTACCCTGTGATTATTCTTTATTGCAATACTTTTATCCCTGTCTTGATAGCAAATAAGCTGCGTGTTTTCCTCTTTCTCATAAGCTAAATTATTATCTGATTCGTGTTCACTTCCTATATTTACGTTTTCAAAATTACTCTCAGAACTGAATGTACGTTTAGGCAAATTACAACAAGAACATGCATAATACTCAGAATTACGTGTTATATTGAGATTTTCATGGACATTACAATCACAACTACACTCTGTATCTTCAGCATAACCGTAATAGTTTATTTCAGAAATCTGACATTCACATCGCTCACATAGACTATCCTCACATAAACTATCGATATTATCGCCACGGCCACAACGATTAGCCGGGACATTACACACGCAGGGGGGATTTGTTATATCGGTACGGTTGGTGCGTTTGCGCAATCCGTAACTTGCAACGGGAAGCTCACGCAGTAACGTATCGCCATTTGGATCATAGAAAGGAAGCTGTTGCTTACTTACGTCTTCATTTGGCTTTTTTTCCTCCAAGGCTGGTTCCGGCTGCGTCCACATTAAACGCATACAAATACACAATAGTTGACATACAGAGAATATTAAGTATACAAAGTATATATTTAATATATACATTGTATTTCTTTTTAGACTATATTTTCTACAGAAGTTTACTTAGTGACATTCTGTCTATTGTTTTTCCTTATAAACACTGCTATTTTATTTTATAACATTTTTTGAATTATTACTAACAAACAACAAACATTTGTTTAATATTATACCATTCAATAAAATATTTTTTAATAAATCAAAATACTGTTAATTCATTGTTCTGTATATAAATCCAAATGTTCAATTAATAACAATAATAATAATTATATATATATATATATATATATATATATATATATATATATATATATATATATATATATTTATATTTATATATATATATATGTGTGTGTGTGTGTGTGTGTGAAATACAATTGTTAGAAATTCAATTAATTAAACATTCTGTTAACTGATAACACTACAAGGTATTAACAATCATTTTACATTGGCAAATTCTTTTATACCCTGTGAAACTAAACATCACAAAAATATTTTAAATACACAACATTCTGACATAATTTACATAAGTAGAATATATTAATATTATTAATAAAAATATATATAATTTGCCATTTGTAAAACTACACTAAGTAAACTTGTATTTCTTATTATTTAAATATTTTTTTAAAGAATAAACATTAATAACCTAACGATTTATAAAATATAATCATTTTTACAAAATAATAAATGAATAACAAAAATTATAAACCAAACAAATTTTATAAATATGTAATCAAATAACAATACTAAAACTGTAAACTAAATCATTGCACTCAATCACCCATTCTTAAATTTATTATTGTAATATAGACCAAATTACGATAAAGAAGATAAAATGTGTTTTCGCAAGTGAATTTTTCACTCCCACGCAAACCATAAAAATGATTTCCAGTCAAAAATATTCAAGTAATGATCATAATCAATTATTACTTATGTGCATTTAGCAATGCCATCAACCTTAGAGCGCTAAGGTACAGAAACTGATTTTTCTGGAACTTAATGCGTTAAATATTATTGAAATTATCGAACATTTGATCAGAAAAAATTTTTGTGATTTGTGGATAAGTGAATAATTCGTTTGTGAATGTGAATTTAGCCATAATGCCAAAAATTATATTGTGAAATAATCTGTATTTAGTATATATAATAATATGCTGTTAATCAATAAAATATTGAAAGTATATCATTACTTTTTAAAATATGAATTCATACTTGGAGTCAAGTTGTAATATGAATTTGTTAAAAAAAAAACCCAAGAAAAATAACTTTGATATGAAAGTCAGTACTTACATAACAAATAGTTGTTAAATACCCCAAATAATTCTAAAAAATTGGTCTTTCACTTACCTCTGGATGAGCCATAGTACTAAGGTAATCACTCTGTTGCTGAGGTTGTTGATAGGCCATATCATTATGTTGAATTTCATTCATTTGATTTCCATATACATCATTTGTTTGTTGATTTGTGTTATACTCATTGTTCCACTGTTGATTATTCCAATACGTATTCTGTTGTTCAGAATTTTGTTGATATGAATTATCTGTATTTTCATAATTAGACTGTTGATAATTAACATTTTCTTGAAACTGTTGATTCACTGAATTTATCTCCTGCTGCTGATCTGTAACCCATTGTTGCTGTTGCTGATTTAAATCAGGTTGGAAATATTGTTGTTGGTCATTTGATTGATGTGTCTGTTCCCATGATGTTTGCTGCTCATAATTTTGGTTTTGTATATGCGTAATGGCTTGATCTGTTGGTGGTGTTATACTACTTTGTGTTATGTCAATTTCCGATGATGCTAGATTGCTCAGCGACTGTGTTTCTTGATTTAGAAGCCCTCTCATCTACAAAATTAAAGAAATGTTCTTATAAAGTTTTATGTAATATTAAATACATGTTTAAAAAGAATGTGATTAAAGACACTAAGTGTAATGAATGTCTCAAAATATAAAATTACTATATGCTAAACATAAACTTAACTAAAAAAAATCTTACATTACAATCATTCAAAATTGCCTTTAGATCAGCTATCCATCCAATTTCTCCTGAAGATTGCTCAGCTTCAGTTTCAGATAGATCCAACTGTAAATCTGCTATTGTAGTAGGATCTCTTGCCTGTAATCTTTCAGCAAGACGTAAAATTTTATCTGCAAGTGTTACATCATATCTAGCAGGATTCGATGCAATTATTATACCAATACGTTCTGTGTACAGTAAGGCTCGCTCTAAGAATCCTCTTTCAGCGAGACGGCATGCAAGGATGTATTTGTAGTACTAAAAATATAAAATTGAAGTGAAAATATCACTTAAATATCATACTACTTACATAATATTTCAAGTAATATAAAATATATTATATCAACCTGTTAAAGTAACAGAAAACAAAAAGTAATAAATTTTTATTTTTACTTTGTACCTCTTAAATAATTATCTTTTAACTATTTAAAATCAAAATTCTTTTAAATAAATGTTAATAATTATATGCAAAAAACACTATTACATAAAAATAAATTCTCATTTTTTTTAAAAAAAAGTGTATTACTAAATATAAAACAAATAGAATATACTTTGAAATATGCTAAAATGACACTAAATATTATTATTATTATGCAAAATAAATAATGTAACTGATGTAAGAAATCTCTTTTACTTGAAAAATAAACTAAAAAGATTTGTTTCGTATTATTCACTACCTCTAATAAATATATTTTAATACAAAATTATTTTCAGAGAATTTAATCTAATACATATGAACTTAATTTGTTTATTTATGAAAAATAAATATATGATGAATTTATAAAATGCAATAAACGTAACCTATTTATAAAAATAAAAAATACAAATCATAAAGTTTACAAAAATATAAAAACAGTTTAGTCATACTTGAAATTCAGGTATGTTATATGCTCCTTCACTTAAACTACAAGCATATTCATATATTTCAGTCATCATTATCGCCTCATTTGTTGCAAATGCTGTGAATGGTTTTTGGTGTGACGACCCAAGCAACACCAAACGAGCTGATTTCGAACCATACTTTCCAAATCCAACCTTAAAAAAAAATTAATATAATTTTCTTAGCAAAAACAATATCTACATATATTTATGTGTGTGCATATGTGTGCGTTAATGTGTATATGTATATATATATACACATACACACAGTACTTTATTGTTACCTTCTTCAATACATGTTGAATGTTAACTTACTTAATTTTTGATAATATTACCTGTGCCATTAAGTAACAAAAATGTGCTGCATATAAAGACCCTCTGGCTTGAAGAGTATCACCTAGTGTTGTAATTGCTTTATGATCTAATTCAGGTCTTTGTGAAGTATTTGATAAAATCATGGCAAGATGTGGTCTCCAATCACCCCATTTTTCATCAGCTACACACTAAAAATAAAATATAATTGTTAAGAATATACAGCTTAAAAATACATTATCAAATTATATATTAAAAAAATGTACTAACTGTTACAGCAGCTGGCTGTCGCCCAGATAATAGTTGATAAAGAGTTTGTAAAGGATCGTTTATTGTTAAGCCATTAGCAAAACGCATCATGACATTAGCATGTGTACGTTTATCTAATTTACTGGCTAAAAACAAAGCATGGCCCCATAAACCATGTTTCATAGCCCACTCTAAAATAAACAAATAAATGAAATATTTTTACTTCAAAAATAATGCCATTTCATTTAAATTATATTAAAATTAACATTACCCAGAGCTTCTTTCCCTGAGCCATAAATTAAATACTCTCTAAATTTATTTGTTATATCAACTTCACTAAGATTTGATTTATGTTTATGAACAGAAGGTAAAGGTAATGATGGATGGTTGTCAGAGCCCTCATCATGAATGAACTGATTAGTTTCTTCATGAATGCTGCTCACGGAAGATACTACAGATGTACGTCTACTATTTGCATTAGATGAAGTTGATTTACTTTTCATAAGAAGTTCAGCTATATCTGTTCCAACAACTACCTAAAAAGCAGAAAACGATTAAAAATTTGTTTACGATTCACACTTTTTTTTGAATAATTAATTACTCATATTATTAGTTAAAAAATAATACTTTTACTGCTCAAACACAATGTCAAAATTTGAATTAATTCACAAAAAATAAAGTGAAACAGTTCACATATTACTATCTAATTAATTAATATTTTATAAATTTGCAAAATTGTTCATATTTGAATATTATACATGATGATAAAACAATAATATTAAAACACAAATATAATTGAGAAAAAGTGAGATAATATTTAAATTATTGTGATACTCTTGAAGTATATTTAAAATAAATCAATGCACTTATGACTTAACAATTACAATTGGTATAAAAATTTATGTTATAAAAAAATATCATTAATAATTTACTT
Organism: Acanthacorydalis orientalis; assembly: GCA_034766995.1. NCBI lineage: Eukaryota > Metazoa > Arthropoda > Insecta > Megaloptera > Corydalidae > Acanthacorydalis > Acanthacorydalis orientalis. Next base: position 10,193,373 of record CM068319.1, on the reverse strand, counting down.
ACTCCATTTTGTCTCAGTAACAAAATTAACAAATCCCACATTAATATATATGACTCTTTATCATTCATTTCTGAATTAGACAGAGCCTTCTTGATCTTATTTTCACAATACTCAATAAGAGTTTTCTTGTGAGTAATACCTTTAACGAGAGGACCTGGATAATCGATTAGTTCTTTTTGATATTCATCATCAGCAAGCAATTTCTGAAGATCTATTATTTCTACCATTGCTGACTGACCATCGATAGGGTAATGTGGCAATATTTGCACAAAATGACCAGAAGAAATGTTCGCTTTGATATGTGCCGTAGAAAATTTTGCCGGTGTCAATCGTTGAGAAACTACTACAGATTCTTCAAGATTTAATGATGAATCAGTTTGATCAAGAATCCTATTCAAAATATACATTTTTAGTTAAGACAATGCATATATATATTACTTTGAATACTACATTTCATAAAAGTATTTGATTAAAATTACAACAGTACACCAATTATTATTTTAATTTAAATATCTCAGTTACATATACATAAGTGAACTGATCAGTTTCCAATTAATTGTTATATACTTAAAATATTACTAAAATATAACATATATATTATTTTTTATGATAGTTGCTCATTAAATTTGCAAACATGCACTCAAATATAGCTAGCAAAAATTATCGAACAGGTAAAAAAAGTTTTAAGAAAATTCAAAACTAAGTAAAATAGCAGATTATTCATCAGCTGAACAAAAAAAAAAGATTATTTTATTCAAACTGAAAAAAAAAAAAACAAAAAATAATACAATTCAAGAAACATAATAAAATAAATGTTATTAAATGCTTGCACAATATTAATCTCAATTTCAAATAGATATTTAGAGTAACAATTATTATTGTTCATTCACCAAATCATAATAATAAACTAAATTAATCTACTTAATCTGAACAAACTGTTAAATCAATACAAATAAATTATAAAAATTAATCTATTTACGATCTTTTTTTATTTTGACACATCTTGTCTATTTAATTATTCATTTTTTGATCACTTGTATTACTTATTCAGCTGATGTATTGAAATAAAAGCATGCATACATAAAGAAAGAAAATAAAAGCAATGCCCTGGAAGAAAATATGAATGTCGTTAACTGATCTAAAACAATGATTCCTACAACATGTAAGTATGACATAGTAATGCTTTTTATCGATCTCACCTAGAATCATCATGAGTATATGAAACAGGGGCTTGATTATAATAATCCCCTAAATGAGGGGTACTTGGTTGACTGAGATAATAACCATGTCTCGTATACCTAAAGATGGAACAAAACCGTAAAGCCAATAAAATAAATTTTAATACATATATATATATATGTACATTAATATTTATTATTACGATAAAGAAATTCTTTAATTTAATAGAAATTTTAAAAAAGTGTGTGTGTTGTGTATATGTATATGTGTGTGTGTATATATATATATATAAATATATATATATATATATATATATATACATACATATATATACATTACATCGGTAATATAGTCACATATATTTTTTTACGAATGTTTTTGAAATTAATTCTTTTTTTATTATGTTTTGTTCTTTAAATACTGTATACTTGAACATTTTCTAGCAGAGTTGTTGGGCAGAAATCATAACAAATATAGTAATTATAATAAACAGTGTGCTAATTATTAGCATAAATGTAATGATAAACATGTTTTTTAACCAAAAAAAATTATATTAATAATTATTATGTATTTTTGAAATAATAACAACATACAAATAATTAAAAAATCTTAATAAATAATTTTTCATAGGTATAAAAAGAACAGCCTTTTCTATACTGTTGTATCAGTACATAACATAAATTTATCAAGTATTATTTTCTTATATAAAAATTATTTTAATACCAGATTTTTGATTCCCTTTTCAACTTAAACTTTATATTTTAAATATCAAATGTGAAATAGTTCGAAAATTATCAAAAAAAAAAGAAAAAAAATTATTAAACGTGAAATGAGATCATGTATAATCGATTTAATATATTATGATACAATTTATAAGAAAAATGCAAAATGAGAGCGCACAAATGCAAAGACGTGATTCCAGAAGCTAATATGAAAACAAAAATGTTGATTTTCAAAAGTAGACGCCAGCTAGAAAATAATAACAAATGCTATAAAAATTAATTTGTATAAAAAATATGACTAATCATGTAAAAATTATATCAGTAACTCTGATTTCAAATTATAATTCCAATAACTAATTAACTTCTTTACTAAAAGCCATAACTTTTCATTACTGAAAAATTTTTTCTTGTGTGAAATTTACTCAATTAAAAAATATATTTTTTCTATATATCAAAAATTACTTTTACATAGAATATATATTTAAACTAATAAATATTATATAAAAATATCTATGATTACAAAAAATGACAGTTCGAATACAAATGATTCAGCAATCAATATGAAAATAATTCACAAATTTTATTTTGAAGCGATTAATATTAAAAAGCAATGTATGGAATATCACATACAGAAGAGTTATCTTTTTAACAAAATAGTAATTAACTTAACACTTTGTAAGATTCTCTATTTGTATTTTAAAAATCAACAAAGCAAAAATTGAAATTTTACGATGAAATTATAAAAAAAAACAAAAACAAACAGTCACAAAAAAAACAATATTTTTAAAGCATTATATAGAAAGAAAACATATTTCATGTTATAAACTTACCGATCTTTATGTGCATCTTCATTAGCTGAACTACGACCAGAATGAACAGATGCTCGATCATCATGCCCATGATAACCTTGAGTAGATCCACTCGTAGAAACAGCGCCAGGACCCATCATTCCATTAGCATAATATTTACGATATAATTCAGCGTAAGCAGCTGGATTAGTACGACGTAAATTTTCATAATATTGATACTGTTGTTGATAATGAGAGTAATATGGATTATAAGGATCATAAGCACCATAACCCTATGATTAAAATATAAATTTTCTTAAATATAATCTTTTATATGTAAAAAAAGGAAAATAAAAAAATATATACCTGATAGAAAGACTGATATGGGTCTCTAGAGTCTCTTGGTTTTCGATGATGGTCCCTGTACTGGTCATGTCTACGATCTCTTTCTCGATAAGAATCGGACCTACTCGATGGTCTTGAACTGTAAATTAATCGTAACTTATTTAAAACAGTCAAGACAAGCATTATTTATTATTCACAATTAAATATTATTTTTATCTTGTGAGGAACTTTTTGTTTAATAAAATTATTATATAAATTTATTTAATTTTTATAAAAAAAAAAAACTGAAAATAAATATACATTAATGTATAAAATATTAAGACAAAGACATTTTAATCCACTTTCATAAATAACATTATCTAAAAATATAGTATAAAACATTTTTTAACTCACCCTCTACCCTCTCTTCCATAATAATCATCTTCATATCTACCATAATAACAATCGTCTCGTCGTGGATCTCTCTCGTAACTATCTCTAGGATCTCGAACTCTCCTTTTGTCGCTTCTATCTTTCTCTTTTCTTAAACTTCCATACCTTCTATCATATTCTTCTCTTTCTCGACTATCCCTAGGTCTTCTGTCCCTTCGTTCTTTATCGCTATAATAATCTGTATCATCATCATAATACCGATCTCGATACCTCCTTCTATCACTTTTGCGATCATGATATCTATCTGGAGAATTCCTATCCCTTCTATCTCTATCGTCTCTATCATAATATCTTCCTGGAGATTTTCTTCTCCCGTCGGTTTGTCGTTCGTGAATGTCGATATCTTCCTCTGAAGAAATACTTCTATTACGACTTCCTCTACCAGTTTTTTTATCTTGGGACAAAGTCGCTGATAAATTTGTATTGTCGATCATATTTTCTCCATCTGTTTGATCTCGGACATTGAAACTTTGTGGACCTCCATCTGTTGTCTCTCTACGTGTACTGTTATTACTATAAGAAGAATATTTTTGTGTAGTGGCACTCGTCACGAGAGATATATTGCTTTCTTCTCTGGTGTCAGCACCATCTACATTAGTTTCTCTTTGCTCAGGTTCTACTGAATCGCTACCTACGGCCGTTTCCCTATTTCCTGATATCCCAGGTTGGTTTAAAAATGGATCTCCTGAATCAGAACTTCCAAGAATTGCTGAAGAAGGTGGAGTATCAGCTCCAATAGTTTCTGATCTCTGTGAAGGTTGAGATACAACACTAATACCCATACTACGAAGTTCTGATTCTGAAACAACATCGTCATCATCATCATAATTTGGATTTTGAAAAACCGCCGACTGAAAAACAAAATTTCTAAAATCTGGTGAACTCGATTCACCAGGCACCATCCTACGTAAGCCAGGAAAATGATCATTGTTTGATAAATGATCCGGTACATTGTGACTTATCGGTTGATTATTAGGCACAATTGATTCTTGTTGTTCTGGTTCACCGTCAATAATCCGGTCTAGACCTGTTGGAATTCGATTATCAGAAGCTATACTAGACATTGTACTTGGTTCTGGTTCTGTACGCCCTAATACCATTCTGCTTAACCCAGGAGGAGGTTCCTCTGTGTTAACTTCAGTCGATGTATCAGCACACTGGTAATTATTACTAGAAACATACAAATCATCTCTTGACTGGTTGTAACCAGGAGTGTCATTTTCAGACAACTGACCAGTTTCTAAATATTGATTTCGATCATTTTTTGGTGTTACTTCACAATTCTCATGAGACCATCTATTATTTTGTTGATATTCCGGTTGAAGTATATTTTCTGAATCTGATCTCACAGTTTCTACTGGTAACTGATCCGGTCTTTCTGAATTGTCAGGTATAGTTTCTAAATTGACACCAATGTTTACATTTTGTCTATTTTGAAAATGGGTTTCATGACCGGTGTTTTGAGTTGAAAAATTATTAGGACTATTCGAAGAAGCATACGTTTCAAAATTATTCTGAAACTCTAAAGATTGTGAATTACCATCTGAACCTAAAGCATTCACTATGTCCGTATTTTTACGATAGCTACTTGTATTTCTATGAGACATAGGTGTTACTCTTTTATAAGGATTACTAGTCGCAGAGTTTTCTAGGTTAGTTTGATATAAAGGCGGAGATGGATTATTTGGTGGCACATAAGGAGGAGTAAGATTTTTCATCGGTGGCGTAGGATTTCTATATTGATTTCTCTGTTCAGTAGGAGATTCAACATACTCATTCGGCTGAGAAGATGGTGCTGCATGAGATTCTGGAGTCACTATTTCTTTATTCTCAAACTGAACATTACTATGTGCTAAAGTCAAATTCTGTATTGCACTACGAACTTCGGCTATTTGTGATTGAACTGCTGGAGTCTCAGAGAAAGTAATATCACCATAAACTTCATCTGCAGGATTTTGTTCTACATGTGAATTCAACGGTATATCACCTGGATATATATCAGAGTTAATATCATGCCTAGACGGTGGTAGGCTCGGAGACTGACTTATAGTTGAACTTCTAGATAGCTTGTTACTTCTATTGTCACTTTCAGAAGTATGTAAAATATCATCCGACGAGTCCTGCGACATTTGGGATTCAATCGACCACTGTGATGTAAGATTGTCACTTTGAGCTCGTCTACCTGTAGGCAGAGGAGGTAACTGGTCTAAACCTACTACATTTTGTACTTCATCACTAGATCCAGTTAAGTATTCTTTATTGTCATTTGATGGCTCGTTTTGAATATTTTGTAATGAACTACTGACTGGCATATCACTGTTTTCCTTATGTTTATATGCTGATTTACCAATTTTTTCAAATACCGGTGTAGATTGTATCGTCTGTTCAGTATTTAATGGTTGCACGTTTTGTATATCACTTTTAGGAAGTGTTTCAATACTGTTCTCCTTCTTCGGCAATGTAGATTCCTATAAAAGAAATTAAATTTAGTATCAATTTTCGTGATTACAAAATAATACTTAATTGTAATTTATTTTCAATATTTCAAAAAAATATCTCTAATACTTTTAGAAATATGATACTATTTTGTCTTATTTCCAAATAATTTTCAATATATATTATAAAAAAGATACAAGTAGTTTATTGCTAAATGTAAATTGTCAGAATAATAACAAAACATATGCATATTGATACAAAGTACATCAAAATTCACTATTTATTATAAAATATGAAATGAATGAAATACAAATGTTCTATTTACCAACAACTTTCATTAAAAAAATAAACAATTGAGTATAATTTTGCTTTCTAAAAAATCTAAAAAAATACATAAAAGCGTACAAAATGTCTAATTACTTTTACTTTTCTAAAAATTATAATCAATTTCATTCCAAAGATCAACATTACCTTTTTAGTTTTAATGGATACTTTTGATTCATTCTTAAAACTATTACTGGTGGAACTTGAAGAATTTGAATCATCAACGGACCAATTCCAAGTATCATCGGAAGTCCCAAAACTTTCAGCTATTTTTTTATTCATATTCTCATTAACTGTATTTCGTGCATCTATTACCTGGCTTTCTGGACCCATTGATATATTTGAATTGGTATCATCTCCCCATCCCCAATTCCAAGGATCTTGCTCTGTATTGGTTTGATTTGGCATATTAGTTACAATATTTTGACCATGTACGTTGCTAGAAGTCTGTTGTGTGTTTGTATTAAAATACTGTTGCGGTGGAGGATAGTTTTGCGATGCTGATGGGTTATAAGCAGTTGTATTTTGTACATGAGTTTCATGTTCTATGTTGCTATTATATTGTGTATTTTGATAATAGCTCGCCTGCTGATTCTGAACTGGTTGAAATTGACTATACGGAGGTGCTGACTGATATTGATTTTGCGGTGTTATATTTGACTGGTAATTATTAGCATTCGCATGTATATTAGGATTGTAATTTGGATGAGATAAGTTATACTGTTGCTGCTGTTGAGGAATTTGTGGCGGTGGTTGTTGTTGCCAATATCCTGTAGATGGAGGTTGTGGTTGCTGTTGAAAAGATTGAGTAGATGGTTTCATCGAGACATTTTGATTTTGTGGATACCAGTTGTTCGAAGGATTGTTATATTGTTGTTCTTGTGAAAGTTGGGATGGAAAATTTGCATGTTGCCAAGGTTGCTGTAAAGAAAATATCAGCTTATACCATATGATACAATCTATTAACATAATCAATAAGTTATTTATATAAATTATATTTCAATTAACTATATACACATTTTTATGATAATATGTAACATAAAAAAATATTACTATATACAAAATATAATGATATGAAACTAATTGTGCCAATCAATGAATTACATATCACATGGTTCCTCATAAATACAAGTCTTATTTTTACCTTAAAACTGGTAATTTGAACAAAAATGTAAATCATTTGTAATTATATAATAGAAGACATAAAAAATAATAACATATACATATCAGTAGTACATCTATTAATTATAATAAATCATTCTCATTTTTAAACAGTGCTATACACCAAAAGGACTGTCATATACAGAATAATTCAATATTTGAAAATTGTAATAAAATTATTGATTAATTTACTCATTTCTTTAAAAAAATACAATTATTGAATCAATTATATTAAATATTAACTGCTTAACAGCAACTAATACTTTACTTTTTATTTTAAAGACACTGATTTAACATTAAAGTAAGAATATGAAATAAGATATTTTATATGAATTAATCATCAAAATTAAAAATGAAACTGATAAAAGGAAACAGATTTACAATTAAACCTCTTGTTTCTTATACATATGTTTTGAAACAAATATATGTTGAAATGAAAATTATATCCATTATTGATATTATAACTAATTCAAAAATAAATTACTGTGTAAGAAAATCCCATTGTTTTGGTATTTCTATATAATAGATAAGGAATAGTTGAAAAAAGAAAAAACATGATATATTTGAATAATTGATTTTTTCATAAAATTACCTGCCCAGCAAGTTGATTAGGATTGTATAAAGGAACTCCTGAATTTGTGGGAGCCGGAGAAGGCTGACCACGTCGTTTCATCCACGACATTTATTCTGAAATGATTTTTTAAACATGTCACATTAACACCACACTGACATACTGACCTACTATAAAATTTAAATATAATTGAAAAACACAACTGAACATTCTGATTATGATTGTTGATACTACATCATGTACTTTATTTTTACTTTGAAAAAATTTCAAATAATAAGTATACGTGTTTAATTATTTTTTTTTAGGAAAAAAATAATACTATAACCTAATTCGATACAACATTTTATTTAATAGTTTCGTTGATTAAATATGAAAACGTTTATGTTCCAATTTAATTTCAATGTACGTATAGTGAATAACAAAACTAGTTCTGTTTTATTGTATATTAATGTCACATATGTTTCCTGTCACTAAATGATCATTATTTTTTTTAATGTAAAATATGGCGAAATGAAACGGATCAAAAATTATTGAAGAAATTTATTGCTAACATTAGAATATACAAAGACACTTACAAAAAAACTATGAAAGCATTTGAATTAAACAAAAATAATAATTTCACTTGACACAAATAATTCACAAAACATTGATCAGTGACTTTTCTAGTGGTTTGCTGTGTTGGAAGTTTTTATCAACTGAGCTTTCATACATTCGCCACGGAATACCTGCTACAATTATACACAAGAAGAAAGTCAATGACAAAGGTATCACGAAACCTAATAAATTATTTCCCACTACAAGTTATTATTTATTCATTTTCCATTTGTAAGATTTTTTAAAAATTATGTCAACGAAAACAAAACAAAAATAAACATAACAATACGTTGATGTATATAAATATTATAAAATTAAATCATTTCCCAGACTGAAAAGACTCAGATGTATACGTAAAATGTTTACAAAAATGCATACAATTTATACAAACTCATACAATGTTAAATATTATTACCTATCAAACCATACTTTTCCAATGTATTACGTTTTATATAATGATAATTGAATATAACACATGCATTTGTAATATATATATATATATATATATATATATATATATATATATATATATATATATATATATATATATATATATATATATATATATGTATATATATATATAAAGATAGAGAGAGAGAAAGAGAAAGCATTTTTCCCTTCAAAAAATTATATAAAAGTTTTTTGTGTCTTATAGAGAAGTATTAAACATTTTTTAAATGTCCTTGACTTTGATATGTTCATGATATAATATAATCAATCTCTGACTTGTTTTACCAGTGTACCTTAAATTACTATTACTTCAAATTAAAACCAACCTTATAGCTATAACCGTTCTTTCAATGTGAGGATTATTTTTGACCTAAAAATATGACACATCAAAACGAATTTTTTAAATATTTTTTTTGATATATTATCACTTGTAAAGTAAGTTACAAGATAATGTTTTACAGAGATACTAAAACGGATTGAAAAAAATAACAAATTTATACAAAAAATTATTGTAAAAAATAATTTAGAACAAAATCACACTTTTTGTTAATATAATCCAGTCGCAAGATTCACCTATATTTAAAATCCTTATCATTACGTATTAGAGATAGTGTGTTCCACCGTTTACACAAGTCTTTATATTAAAAAGGTGAACTTTTTAGAAACTAATGAAAAACAAGATACAGGGTTGACCATTTTTTTAGAATACATGTCTTAAGTTCTTCATAAGTCTTCTAATATTCTGAAATGAAACAATTCTTTTTAATCTATGTCACAATAAGAGCAAGGCAATTAAGGCATTTTCCCATATGCGATGAAAGGAGGGATAAAAAACAGTAATTATATGAAGAATATTTTATATTTTTATCTCATCTGCAATCATTTTAAAAATATTTTGGCCTATAACAGACACAATTGACAAAACACTGAAAATAACTGATTTTTAACGAAAACAATTTTATAATTTTAAAACAAACTTTTGAAAATTTCGTTCTACACTTTTAAAAATTGTTTTTTGTCAGGATTTTTATTAACAGATCAGAATTTTATGTGCATTAACGCTCTGAGGATAATAGCTTCGCCATCGAAGTGCGCATAAGATAAAATGATAATAATGAATTATTTAACATTTTTGATTAAAAAAAATTGTGTTTACTGAGTTGAATGAAAAATTCATGTATAAAAGTGAATTTATTTATGGTTTTAACACTTTATTTATACGTAGTTATAATACTCTTAAATTTAATACAAATTCCATGTTCTTCAATAAAAAAACATATAGTGAAACGAATATTTTTTTAATTCTTATATTTTTAATTTTTTTATTTAACGTTGTGTTTAAAACAAAACATAACATTGTGATGAATAAATCTTTTATTAGTTTAAATGTCAACAAACGTTCTATAGAATGAAAAAGCATCAATATGATACAAGAACAAAGGTATTGTGTTTTTATATCAAATTTATTATATTTTATACTATAAAACGCTTTCGTCATTAAATTAAAAGACAATAAATACTTTGCGTTCCTTTATTCTACATGTACTCATTTAAGGTTTTTCAAATAGATTTTTAATATATATCGATTTAAAATAATGTTATTTTATCCCACAGTTAGATACTTGATAATAAAATGATAAAGTTTTTAATTTGATTAAATACATTTGTAGAAAAATGAATTGTTGACTTTTGAAAAATATGTCTTTATAATCTACATAAATAATCTGAATTTAACTGTTGATTTTATTGCTATTTAGTGCTTATATGTTCGTATCATATATATGTATATATAAATATATAAATATATAAATATATATATATATATATATATATATATATATATATATAGAGAGAGAGAGAGAGAGAGAGAGAGAGAGAGAAAGAATAATAATGGATTTTAACGTTTAAAAAATTCGCATTATGTCACTAAAAAAAGTTTGTAAACATAGCAATTTAAATCATAAAAATAACTGAATTTTAATTAAATTCAAATAAATAAATAATGCTTATGCAAAAATAATCCGTAATGAATAATTTACAAAGAATAAATGAAAATAATAAATAATTGGTAATTAAAAGTTAATTTTCTACATGGTTTTATTTAATACTACTTTGTACGGAGGTTTCTAGTTCAAATTGAAACTATTTTTTTCACAGAAAATAGCACTTAATAAAGAATAAAAAAAATATTTAAAAAAACATGAAGTACTCATATGGTTAAATTAATTATAGTTTACCTTAGAACACTTAAAATATATTTTTTAATATTTATGAAAATAGATTTCGTGTAATCTTTAAAGTGTAAGATTTTGAAATAAATTCAATAAACTTTAAATTTTTTTCTAACTTTTATGTTGAATGTATGTCCTAATTCTAAAACAATCATTGAAAATAATTTAGCTTTAAATAAGAAACAAAAGTCATTGATACTCAATGCAATTTATCTTTTATTACACTCTAATCGTGACCAGTATATCATACATCTATATATCTTTCTCTGTCTATTTATATAAATATGAGTACGTGTATGTATATATATATATATATATATATATATATATATATATATATATATATATATATATATATATATATATATATATATAAAGAAAAAAATTGCCAATTTAGACCGAAATATATAGTCATACAGGACATGATAAAAATATGTTGTTTATTATTTAATTTTAATCAAACTCAATGCATGAACATATTTTAATGTGTTAATTTCTTTATAATCAAGTTTCACTATATTAAAATTTAAAAATATTTGGTTTAAATGTTTTATAATCAAGAAATATGAATGTAAATATTTTTGTACACTGTCAGTTAAGTAGTACATTATATATGCATATATATATATATATATATATATATATATATATATATATATATATATATATATATATATATAAATAATTTATATACATCACACACATTCATACATACACATATTCATATTAAACACAAATACTGTTTAATTAACATAATTTTTATCTAGGTTCATATATGATTTAGAAAGAAATAGCTAAATGATAATAGGTAATAAATCCATTTATTATAAAATTTTAGAAATATTTTAAAACGATAAAATAATTTCAAGACATAAAGCAGAACATTTAAAACAAGTTTGATTTTATGATTTACTTTATTTTCACATAATCCATGTTTACATTTTCAGTTCACTGAAATGGATGGGCAACTTTGACAATAACCTCAATTCACGAATATTTGAAAGAATATTGACAGGGAATAGACACGTCATATAGAGGTTAAGTATGTTATATAGTACACGTCAGGGGTTTTGAAGTAGTTAATCCTGTGGAGATCTCTTCATTCGTAGAAAAAATCATAGATTCATTAATGGTAATGAATAAAATAAGACATAATTAATATCAAGTATTAACGTGTATATTTTAATCTTCCAGTTGTAATAAAAATATATAAAAATGGTATTGATGACATTAATTGCAAGAATACGCGATGGTTTACCATTGGCAGCTACAATGCAAGAAGATGAACAAAGTGGTCGTAGTATATTAGATTATCAGACACAAGCAAAAATGTTGGTTCGTAAACTAGGTGTGACATCCCCTTTACGTTGTGAAATTGATGCACCGCCATATGTTTTTTAGTAGGTATAGAATGTTTGACTTTGAGATTGTTATTCTTACATATATGTTTTTTAGTTATTTAATCGAGAACCAAGTTGTCTTCCTCGTATTATGTGAAAAACATTTTTCGAAACGGTTGGCATTCAGTTTTCTTGAAGATATAGCACAAGAATTCAATGCACAGTATGGAAGACGAGTAAATCAGGTAACGAGACCTTATACATTCATTGAATTTGATATGTATATTCAAAAAGCAAAGAAAACTTTTACGGATTCGAGAGCACGAAGAAATATGAGTGCATTGAATACACAGCTTCAAGATGTTCAGCGGATAATGGTACAAAATATCGATGATGTTTTACAACGTGGAACAGTGTTATCAGGTATTGACCTTTTTCATGAGTGTTTTTTATTTAAAGTTAACATTTCAATTTGTTTTTAGAATTAGATACGAAAACACAGAATCTTACAATATTAACTCAGAAATATAAAAAGGATGCAACATTTTTGAATCAAAAGTCAATGTTTGTAAAAGCTACAGTAGGGTGTGTAGTTGTTATAATTTTTATATTATATTTTTGGGTATTATAAAAAGACTATTGTCATTATTATTTTGTTTTCATATTGATAAGCTTGATTATTTAAATTATCAGAAGAGATCCCCTATCATGAGCTTGAAATACATTTTGATATCAACTTCAGATCTATGTAATGTCGCTAACAAAATAAAGTATTTTATAAATGATATTCAAATTATTTCGATGAAAATAATTTTTAGCAGTGATATAACTACTTCAAATCATTTTTTTTAAATAGACACTAAATCTTAACATAATATAAGCTTTTATACTGTCATAGACTATAAATTTTTATAGCGTAGTAGTTATATCACTGGGTTTAAGTATTTCTATTTACGGTGACAAAGACAATGTATCGGTGCATAGTAACTCGTATTATGGTTTTCTATTAGTTAAATAATTTTAAATAAATTATTTATCTGATTAAATTATTTAATTATGCTATTTTTGTAAAATCTTGGGGTGAGAATAGAATGTGTTTGTAAAAAGATTTTTTTTATTTGTTCATATGTATTTCTATATTTATATATATATGTACACATACATGAAATATGAACAAATATATATCCTTACATTTGACTCAAATTCCATTATTTAAAAAGAAGTAATTTTATGGAGATTAAAAAAATAGTGACTATATAAATATTACTATTTTATAGGAAATGTGTAAAATTATTTTTTGTATATCCAAAAAAATATGTATTAGATTACAGATGAGTAGCACATATTGATTTTTATAATTGAATTATAAATGTATTGAAAGTAGTTTTGAAAGATATAAAAGAAATATTGAAATTAACTTTTGACAGTTACAAGAAATTGAAATGCAAGTAGTATTTGTATGGATTCTCAGAATAGTAACATCTATAAAGATATTAATAATTTATTTGAAATGAAATTGAAAAAAACATATAATCATAAAGTGATATTTGTTATATTTTGAAAACAATTGTAAAAATATATATTATTTCAAAACTTTTAATATCAAATTTAATAAATGTATTGAACTTGACATCTGACCTATTGTATTTTGATTGTTTATTTTTTCCTATTATGTTTTTGTTGTCAATTGTCAATGAGATAGAGCAATGTATAAAATGCTTTTACAGAAAAAAGTATATTTATATAGTTGAGTGAAGTTAAATGGTGAGTATTAAAATATATTACATGCCAATTGATACTAGGAAGATGACTGTATTAAATATACAGGTAACATAAAGTATTAAAATTGCTTTATAAATTAAGACTGATGTAATATTTCATTTTACAAAAAATATATTTCATAATTTGGAAACTTATGAATGATGAGCAAAATTAATGAAATCATATCAATCTTCTATAAAGATGTTTTTACTTAAGTGTTGTGAAAAAATATAAATAGTTAAAATGTATCATGTATTATGATACTTTTCAGTTTTTATAATAAAGGAAATTTTAATTACTTTTTTAGATTGAAACATACACCATGCCATTATAGATGTAGGTGAAAATTAAAATCTTTTATAAAAAACAAATCATTTATAAATATATACATTTATGACAGTTTTTGTATAAAATAAATGTGAATAATTCCTATAAACATATGGGTATGCAGCACTAACAGCTAACAGTTGTCTTTAAATCTGATATTCACAGACACATTTTCATTTAATTCTTTTCGGCACTTTGATTTTTGGTGGTTTCATTTCATCATCACTACTAGACAGTGAAAGATCATCATCAGAATATTCTGATACAAAGAGTAAATTTCGTTTTTTATCTTCATTTTCTTTTCTCTTTATGTTTGTTAATTTTAATAAAGTATTTCCATTAACAATTTTTTTATTTTCAGTCTCTTCCAGCTCTTCATCTGTTAATGATAAAAAATTATATTGGAAATAATAAGTTACAATTTAAAGTAAGTAAAAAACCATTACCTGTATCAACAACATCATAAGCATCCGAATGTTCTTTAAGAACAATGTGAATAGTTGGAAATTCAATAACTACTTTACATTTAAGACAATCTCTTACAGTAGTTGTCATATCAATTTCATAATATTTAGTACCAGGGCAGTCTTCCGCTTTAAGAAACAATCTAACACCATTCATACCAACAGACTGATAAAATATTAACTTTTCTGATACTGTTTTATCTCGATCTGGATCAAAAAAATGATCGATTAACGAACCTATTTTTTCAGACTCGAGACAAAGTGGAGAATTCAATTTTAAATTATCAGCATCTGGGAAAACCCACTGAATTCGCCAATAGATTAATTGTGATTTCCAATCTAAATATGTAGTGTTTTCTTTGTGTCTTGTGAAGTTTTTTGGAAGGAATTTTAAAAGAGTGTCTCTTCTTAACGATGCTGCTTTTAGTCTAAATAAGTGCTAAAATGTATTAAAATTATTAAAAAAAGACATACATATGTGTGTATATATATATATATATATATATATATATATAATTTTTATTCTAACCACAGGTAAATCCCTATTTATTCTCGTACAATATTTAGCCTTATCATTTTTAAAATTTTCTACAGAACGTGTAATTTCCTCCATTAACCGATAATCACTTAAAAGATCTAAATTCGTAAATTTTTTTAGAGGGACAAATTTGGTCTTATCTCGAATTCCATCACATTCCAGTTCCTTTTTATGTACATTAACACAACTTAGACAACATGTTCGCACTTCACATTTTGGACATGTATATATCGCATCATTACCACCACATACTTCACATATTCCTAATCTAAAAATGACAAAGTAAGATAATATAAATGAAAATATACTTTTCTTTTATAGAAAGTTTATTCTGAAAGTAAATTAAATAAGATAGTAAACATTATTTTAGGTTAAAATTATATTATGTGACAAACTATATTAAAAATCAAATGATTGGCATCTACTTACTTCTCAGATAAATTATCCATTTTATAACTATATTTTCAAAGTCTGGAAACTGTAAATCATTTTATATTAATATGTTAAAATAAACATTTCTAATGAAAATGCTTTAAATCGAAAATTTAAATCGTGCCAACAAAAGTCCAATCACATTCGGTTCTAGTTTTCTTCTTTTATGTCTTCTAACTTCTAAATAATAAAATATACAGTTTAAAACCTGCTGGTTTAGTTGTATTTTAAAAATATTTAATATTGAAAATATTTTTATAATGATTACTGTCTTAGGTTGAAATAAATGTGTCACAGATATTAATTCTATATTGCATTATTTTCTTAAGAGATGATGTTAATGAATTATTTATTTGTAATTTCATCAATTTGAAAGAATAAATCGTCTTTCCAAAAAGAAAAATTATTTTTATTGTTGAATGTTTTTTAAATACTTATATAATTGATATAATATTTTATAAATTTAAACTAAAATATTGTTTCTTTTAAAGTAATCAATCATATTACAATATAGTTTTTAAAGCTGCAAAAATAGTTATCTGTTGACAGATATAAAAAATAAAAATATTATGGAGGTATTTGAAAAATATTTGTTTAAAAATATAAATCTTGCTCGAATTATAATTTATACTTATATCGAAAATACATGTGAATATGTTTGTGTAAAAAAATTAAAATAACATAACATTTACTACATTTTGTAAATACATGCTAAACGTTATATATATATATATATATATATATATATATATATATATATATATATATATATATATATATATTTGGTTTAAATTGTTTTCTTATTTTACATGAATATCATTTTTTGTTTTAATTTTAAAATGGTGTTGGATTATTTACAGACTATTAAATTGCAAAAATGTATGATTCATTGTTAATATTTTAAAAAGTGGTTTTTAAGTCTGTCATTTGTTGTATGTTGGTAACAATGTTAATGTATTTCGTTATGAATATTTTAAAAGCTATTCAATTTTTTTGAATGCTTTACTTCGATTCTAGTATAATCGATTGAACGATGGTTTTAAATAATTGTTATGCCTACAGGCCATCATCTTAATAAAAATAATGAATCAATTGAATTGTATTGAAGTGAACAAACATCATGACCGGAGTCAGTAATGTTCTGTTAATATAAAAAGTCTGTACATAATTCTATTTATTGTCGTATGACTTATTAAAGACATACGTCATGTATAGACAGGCAGAAATTGCGAATTCGGTACGCATGAGCAGTGGCGGAGTCGTTCACGTCTGTTCTAACATGCGAAAACCCTTTTTTAGGGGAATACACATTGTTCCCTACCGATGTTGCAAACTGGGAGAAATAAGTTTCCCATAAGTGTCCGCCGCGTACGCCAGCCAGCGAGCGAAGCAGGTGAAATAGTGGGATAGAGATCAATATATGAAATGGAGTTGCAATAAGTGTGTGTAGGTGTTTGATTATGTACCATGTAAGTGTGTACATCACCGGTATTTTTGTCAAATGTTATGTGATTATACGCCGTTATTTAATGTGTTCATGTCGTGTACTTATTCGCGATCCGGGCAAATGCCTGGAAAGCTTCTACTACAACTAAATTGGCATGTGAGTTGTGCGGTATGCATACATATAAGGGAGGTGTGCCTTTAAAATCGTGTGTTGTTTTGTTTTCTGTTCTTCTTTCATCCCTTTTATAGTCTCGCACTGGCATGTGAAAATTTAATTAATACAAAACGACATGCTAAGTGTTTTCCCGATAAATCATCCACTCGAAAACATGATACATTCGTGTTGTGGTTAATTTTTCTTCACGTTTTGTACACAAATATTTATTTATATATTTTACGATATATATGCATTTCGAGTCCGTTTGTGGGTACACACGTTCGACTACTCACATTGTTGTGAAAAGTGATCTGATTTTGAAATTTACTCGTTGTTTCTGTTTTCAAATATAAAAAAAAGATCATTTTTAACAATAAATTATATGATTGTAGTTGATAAATACATTTCTCGTTAACAATTCATGTCCAGTAAATATTGATGTCAATGTGTATTAAAAATAAAATCACGGATAAAATAATTTTACAACTATTCGCGGCTATTTAATTGAATTGTCAGATATATTGTAAAATATTAATTTCACGTTTTTTTAAATGAACTGTGGCTAGAATGAAATGTACGTTTATACGAAGTGGTGCATTTAGCTTCTAAATATTTTAAATGTAATTCGGTCAGTATGATTTTCTATATTAAATGAAAAATATAGTAAAATACTATTTTAAACACGTAAACAGATACATTTAATACACGATTTATCGTAAATAAATCTCTCTTTTATACACAAGAAGATATAAATCACAAATACAGTAATGTTGATAATTAACACCAACATTTATACCTAAAATCAAATTCTAGTACTTATTAACTTTATTCGAAATAATCGTTTGACAGAATAGAAAAGGTAATTATTTTAATAATTAATATTAAATTTATATAACTACTCATATATATACATGTATATATATAATAAGTATATAGTAGGTAGTAAGTTAGTATTTGTAGTAAAATTTGATATATATATATATATGTATATATATATATATATATATATATATATATATATATATATATATATATATATCATATCTTTCTTTTGAGTGTTTATATTACATCTTATTTATTTGTTACGAAAATAGTTTTTCAAAGAAATAAATCTCTATTTCAGAATGATTTTATATTAGTTGCAAGGTGATATAAAATGAGAGATTAATTAATATTAGTTCATTTATTTGGAAAATTTGAAAATAAGGTAAATTATGTTTTATAATTTTCTGTATTATAGAAATAATTTCTATTATATATATATATATATATATATATATATATATATATAAGAATACACACAATAAAATAATGTATTATAAAAGTCTTTACATGCTATCTTCAATTATGAAATCTTATAATTTTTATATAACGAACATATTTCTATTACATCCGGTTAAATATAATTTTTGGTCATACAAGAGAAAATTTATTATTTTTAAATTCATAAAGTTAATTTATATTTGATGATTCATTAATGTTTAAATATATATATATATATATATATATATATATATATATATATATATATATATATATGTATGTGTGTGTGTGTGTGAGAGAGAGAGATTTTGGGTTCATATATATTCTGTTCTATTTTTTTTAAAAAAAGGTGATTAAATTTGCAATATTATTGATAAATATATTGTTCTAGTAGTGGTTTGCAAGATTATTTTGCAATGAACGTTTTTAAATTAAATATGATTTTAAAAATCTATACATACTTGTTCATATTCTCTAAAGGATATACAGGTGATTTTAGTACAGAAAACTGCATATAATGTTTAATATTTTTTTTAAGAAAACGTTCATTTTAATACTGAATTTACTTTGAAATCGAATTTAACATTCTACAAATAAAACGAGTAATTCTTCAAGTAAATGAATTTAAAAAAGTACATAGTCAAAAAATAAACTATTTAATAACATAAAATACATATATATATATATACATATACATATATATATATATATATATATATATATATATATATACATATACATATACATATACATATATATACATATATATATATATATATATATATATATATATGCGTGGCTAAATTCACTTTCACAAATTTTTCTATGCTTGGTGATCTGAAGATGATGGCATCGCTATCAAAATATATGTTTATTCATGCACTATTTCATCTTATAGTTTGAACTATTAGTTTCACAAAATAAATTATTTACTCATTCTGTGTTTCTGAAGTATGTTTTGTGGTAAAATGTTTTTCTATTATTTATAGAGCTGATATTTGTAACATAGAACATTATCTCAAAAACACCTCAAAACTACAACATTTTTAAAAGTATAATTCCTAATTACTTTTATATGTTTATAAATACTGTTTTTTACATAAATTTCGAAAATATAATAGAATTATATGTTTTTGTCTTTTTTAAGAAAATATAAGATAATATGTCGAAATCGGCTATAGTGGTGCGAGTATATTTCCTTTTTAAACCAGCTATTTGTTAGTATAACAAAATAGTTTTATTCAAATACTTTTTCTTTCTTACATGATAGTTTCTTATTAAGGAAGAAAGAGATATGTGTAATAGTCAAAAAGAGAAATATTTAAAATATATTTTTACAATGAGTGTATTATATATATAAATATATATATATATATATATATATATATATATATATATATATAATCGTCTATTTACATACGAGGGTTGTTTGATGTATTGTTGAGTATAGGAAAAGACAAAGTAAATACAAAAAAAAGACAAAGTAATACCGTTTTTAGGAAAAAAATGATTTTATTTCAACACAGTCTCCATTGAGGGTTGTACACTTGGCCCAGTGAGTCTGAAAAATACACATTTCTGGCGATGACATCCTCATTCGATGAGAAATTCTTCCCACCTAGCCATTTTTTTAAGTTTGGAAAGAGTTCAAGTCAAGTCCGGAGAATAGCGTGGATGAGGAATCAATTCGAAACCTATTTCGTGTAATTTTGCCATTTCCATCGTTGATTTGTAGTACGGTGCGTTGTCTCGGTAAAAGAAAACTTTTCTGTGGGCAAATCTTGTCCGCTTTTGTTTCAGCTCTTCTTTCAAACGGTCTTATGATGTTACATAATAGGCTCCTGTTATTGTTTTTCCCTTCCTTAAGTAGTCAAGCAGGATGATCGCTTGGGAATTTCAAAAAAAAACAGTGGTCATAATTTTCCCAGCTGATAAAATGGTATTCGCCTTCTTCGGCGCACTTTCATCAGTCGTTGTCCACTGCTTTGACTGCTGTTTCGACTCATGTATGTAGAGGCGGATCCATGTTTCTCCCACCATGAAAAATCAATGCAAAAAGGTCTGCGGATTGAGATTAAACATCGCTAAACACTGGGTCAAAATGATTTTTTGTGTACGTTTTTTGCTTGACAGTCAACAATCGTGGCATCCATCGTGCACAAAGTTTTTAATGTGCAATTTTTCGTACAGGATATTGTGTACTCGTTCAGTTCAGATATATAAAATCTCATAAATTTCGCGTATTTTCATTCGGCGGTTTTCCATAATGATACCATGGATTTTTTAACGATATCCTTCGTGGTGACCTCAACTGGGCGACCAGAGCGTGCTTCATCTTCAGTGCATGTTCGGCTACGTTTAAATTTATTTATCCAGGAACAAACAGTCTTCAACGCGAGTCCTCATGAATTTCATCCAACCCCGCTTTGACCTAGTCGGCCGTCCACTTTTTTAAATAAAAATGTTTTATCACTGCATGAAATTCGTTTTTTTTTCTATATTTGCGGTAACTGCTACAATGCTCGCTTCAAGTGTTTGTAGAACATGAACAACGCGTGGCTTCTGGTAGAAATTTCGCCTATGCTAGTTTGAAAATTTACACTTGATAGCCGTGAAGTTACCAAAGGAATGGTGTCGCTATATTATAGAAATTTACTAAACTTATCAAACTACCCTCGTATATATATATATATATATATATATATATATATATATATATATATATATATATATATATATAATCATATATTTACATATAAAAGTATTAATCAAAGTATTGATTATTTAATTTCTGATAATTTGTGTATTTAACAAGTAAATAATTTTATTTTAAATAATAATAAAAACTTCAAATATATTCTTTTCATTTAATTATTAATTGTTGGATATATATGAATAAATATAAATGAAAACATACTGCGACAAAATATTCTCTATACATAAATATATTTAAAAATAATTATATATATATATATATATATATATATATAATAAATTTACATAATTGGCAATGTTATAAAATATTATGTAATTAATATGAAACATGCGTTTTATTTAAAATATGAGAAGTGAATGCATCTATTCCGTATAAATATTCTTAAATTGACATGGAACTGAAACAATTTTTAGGATGTAAACGGTTAACTTCGAGGTGTGTTTCTGATAAAATATGAATAAAATTGATATTAAATAGATAAGTAATAAATAAAAGGACACAATTGAAAATGAATATGTAAAGTTATTTTATCCGTCATTGTCATATAGACTTGTACATTTAATGAAATAATATTGATTAACAACAAAATATTGTGGATTCATCGATCATTGAACTATACGATTCCCTCATGTGTATGCAGTATTTGCCGCTATGGCTGGTCGCAACGTTTGCGTGGCTCGGTACAGTTTCTGCGGTACTACCTCCTGACGACGATGGAGATTCTGTATTGCACATCGGTGGAATTTTTCCGATCGAAGGCGAAGGAGGTTGGCAGGGCGGGCAGGCCTGCATGCCAGCCGCGGACCTTGCCTTAGAAGATGTCAACGATCGTTCAGATCTTTTGCCGGGTTTTACATTACGCTTGCACAGCAATGACAGCAAAGTGAGTAAATCTTTTATTATTATATTTAATGTGCTCAATTATCAGTACAAATGTTTAATGTAATCTATGAAAGCTAATTATTTTTTTTAACTATTTCAAACAGGAAGACATGTTTAAAATTAATGTTTATGTAGTTATTAAAAACGCGTGGAAAAAATATCATATAAACTATATTGAATACGTTAATATATTTCTTTTTCATGTTATTTACAAATAAATCTTTATTAATGATACGGATCGTTTATTGTAAAAGTGGTGTAAGTCCATTTTTTCTTGTTTCGAGATATTGAAAGGTTTGCATTTTAGTCTATTCAAAAATACAAATAAAGTCTACTAAGTTTGCCTACGTTTATATAAATATAGATATATGTAAATTCATTACATAAATGACTTCTATGAGAATTAAATAAACCTTTATATATTTTCTGGGTCGTAAATAGACTTGCCCCATTTTCATAATTATTGAACTGTAAAAATCATTAAACTTTAATTATTTAAATTTCAATTTCACTTAAATTCCGTTATGTTTTATTCCGATTTTGTTTATAAATAAGAACAAGGAACAAAATAATGTTGTTTAATCTCAATATTTATTTAATTATTGTTAAACTACTTTATGCTTATACATAAGTTTATCATTATTATGAGTTAACATTAGCTTCTGTTTTTCATTTCGGCTTGTTATGTGGAAGTGTTTTGAAATATTCGTGAAACACAGGAGGTATTTAAGGCAATAACGGCATCATATCATTATATTTTTTGGATGATTACATCCGAAAAAAGAAATCCAAAATTTAAAAATGTTAGACCCATTAGGGTCTAACATTTTCAAATTAAGATATCAGTGGGATTCTTCTAAACTTTGAAGGCCTCCCTTGACCGGTTGGTGATAAATTTAGAGTCATAAATTCCATGTCATCTATTGATGTCCTTTTACAAAATAGTATATGAGGTGCACTTCCGGAAAACCTCATCCAACATATTTCCAACCAGTTCATCTTTTCTCCATCACTATTCTTTTTCCTTTTTAGAACTGCACTTTCTAAAGATTTCTTTCTAGAATTTCCTATCAGATTACACGTTTGTTTGTAAAATTCAACAATTTTATTCCTTTGCTTACACAGTGCTTAATTAGACTATGGAAAATGGACTTGCACCACATTCATAATAAATGATTATGCAATATCATTTACTAACGAATTTTCAATTGATCAAAGTATATAGAGATTTATAATATAGACTGTGAATTGTCTATAAATAAAAAGTTCACACTTAATTATAAGTAAATTATTGATATATATATATATATATATATATATATATATATATATATATATTAGATTTCTCAATTTTTTCCAAAAATGGACTTACACCACTTTTATAATAAACGGTTCAAATTAAAAATATATTTGAGTATATAATTAAATATGTATATTATTATGGAATACATTTCAACCAAATTAAATTATTTGATTTCTTTCAAATATACTAATCTATATATATATATATATATATATATATATATATATATATATATATATATATATATCCAAGTTGAAAACTTACTATTTGGCAATGAACACTGTAAAATCCTGTACATTTACCAATATATAACTGTTGAAAATATGTTATTTTTTTCCTGAAGACATTATGCTTACAAAGTTGTATTAATGCATCCAATTTCTTCAGTTAACTCGAATTTTTCAAAGAATATAAAATAGTAAATAAAGTAAATAATAATCGAATAAAAAACGTAGAACATTCACAACATACTATCTTTTTTATTTCAAGCATTTCTTCATCAGTAATGGATATTTAATACATTGTTCTACTAATTATAAGGTTATTTTACACATTTATTTAAGTCGATTTAGTTGCAAAATAAATTCTCTTAAATTATATGCTGCAATTTTATTGTTTATAAAAATTTGTTAAAATTCATCAGGCAGGGGAAACTAACTGCCTATATTATGTAAAATCGCGTATCGATGTTCTATATTACTTTTTCTTTTTCTCTTTTGAATGAATTAATGAAACTACAATTTATTATCATCTATTTATTAAAAAAGTAATTATTTCTTTATACTCTGTCAATTCAAATTGAAATTCTTTGATTTCAAAAAAACTGTTAACTGCTAACACGATAGCAACAAATTCACTTTATTTACTATGTTGCAATATTAAATACTGTTATAACAGAAAGTTATAATTACATAACAAACAGTAGAATATGAAGTTGAAATGGCAGTAGCAATTATTATCGCCTGAAGTTAGTAATCATAGTAATTTGTATAAATTAATGAAATAAATATTAATATTGCTATAATATCAAGTTCTGATACTGTAATATAATAAACAGTAAAATATGAAACAGAAAATAGTAATATGAAGGGAGTTTTAAGGGTACTAAGAAAATTATATTGTTCCTTTAAAGGGTATAATTCTTTATTAAAACTGCAATTGCTTTCAATATATGTTTTATATTACTTATTTCAATAATTATTCTGATAATACTACGATGATAAAGGAAATTTTCACTTATATTGCCATATGAGAACGAACCCATTTATAAATATGAAATTGTTATGAATTATGATGGTTTTAATTCTTCTGGATCAAATAAGTTTCTGTGTTTCAATAACAGCCAGTGAAGAATAAAAATAATGTGATCCAAACAGACAAACACCATGAGTACAATACATAAGAGGATCACATGTATTAAAACATATAATTTTGAAAAATAATACAATTTTACAACTTTTGTTGAATCTTAATGTTATAAAAGTGATAAATATATTAATACTTAACTTATAAAACATATTATAAATTAAAATAGACTTGATTTCAAATATTTATTCTATAAGGTACTTTGATTACTGATATATTGTTATATATTAGGTTTGTAGGAAAAATTTTGGTTTTTG
This sequence comes from Acanthacorydalis orientalis, assembly GCA_034766995.1. Lineage (NCBI taxonomy): Eukaryota > Metazoa > Arthropoda > Insecta > Megaloptera > Corydalidae > Acanthacorydalis > Acanthacorydalis orientalis. The sequence continues at coordinate 10,167,889 of CM068319.1, read as the reverse complement.
TTTTCAGAATTCTAACCTTATATTTTTTTAATGAAAGTGTCATTTCATTGTGTTCATGATAATATTATTTGAAAATACATTTTTCGGTCTGTATTTTGGTTACATCGACTTTAGTTTTATTATTGATTTTGCTTCAAATTGGGCTATTGCGTTAAAGATGGAAAAGAAGCAAATAAGAGTAATTTTTTGTATGACTTGAAAACGGGTAGTAAAGCAGCAGAAATTGCTTGTTAACTAAACGAGGACAGAGGAGAGAGCCTTGAAGATGAAGAAGGTCACGAACATCCTTCTTCAGTTTATAACGACTAATTGAAGGCATTAGTTGAATCTGAACCATGCACAATAATTCGAGAGCTTGTATAAAAGTTAAGAATTAGTCATCTAACAGTTCCGGACCTCTTAAAATAGCTAGGAAAATCAAAAAAATTGACAAATGGGTACATAAACTGCAATTATTTTTCTATCAACCTAATAAGAGGACATGTGTACGTATTAATAGGTTAATATTATTATAATGGACATTCACATTTTTTAAAAGCTAAATGAGATTTCGAACAAAAATTTTTAATAAAAAATAATGATATAAGATGTATTTTTATAAGGAAATAATAATTAATTAGTAATGATATTTACCTATTAGCTTTCAATCTTATTAAATATGTCCTCTATTTATATTTTATCTTCAGAAATTCAAATATACAAACGTATTCACTCAAAAAAAAGATTAATAAAATTGTTACGTTAATAAATTTGAACATTTTTGCAGTTTTACTCATATTTTTTTATCCTAATAAAATATTAAAATAATTACTATATTAAAATATATTTCATTCGAACATTTTTTGTAAAATATTTTTCATAAAGATATGAATTTTCATTTTCATGTTGGATCATTAAAAAGATGTGATCGTAGTAATTAAGTAAGAAGAGGTATTTTAAAATTCAATTAATTTTCATAATTGTAGACATTAAAAAATATCCAATTAATTTTAGTAAATAATACATGAATAATAGATTCTTATTTATAATTTGTCAATGGAATATAAGTGGTATGGTAGAAGAATGTTTTATACTTTTTTTAAATATTACCAAGTTCTGCATACTTAGGTACGTCGGTGTTTGTGCGAGTATATATATATATATATATATATATATTAGGGATAAAAATTAATTCGGTATCTTTAAATTTAATCAATTATAACTGTGTTATAAATTAAATTAAAATAGTTCATAGTCATTTTAGGTTTTGAAGCGTCTAGCTTAAGATTTAAAACACTGTATATCATGGATAAGCAGTTAATATTATCTCATAAAACAGTCGAGGACAGTAGAGAAGAGAAGCATATTAGGTATTGCATATTTTTCGTATTCCAGTCGAAAAAAATGCTGTCAAAGCTGTGAGAATGATTTGTTCAGCTTTTGGGAAAGGTGCTGTGACGCATAAAACAGACAAAAAAATGCTAAAATAGTGAACGGGACCCAAAAATGTATTACGACTTCATCGACTCAAATGTTTTATCTTTTTTCAACAAAGAATTTGTCAGTTACACATCGGATAAAGTAAAATTATATATATATATATATATATATATATATATATATGTATATTAATGAGGGATATTTTGAAGATTGGAACGTTTACATTTTTCTATAAATAAATATTCATTTTCTATAAAAAAGCACTGAATTAATCTGTACAACTAATATACATATATATATATATATATATATATATATATATATATATATATATATATATATATATATTAGGTTGGTAGAAAAATAATTGGAGTTTATGACCTTCAAATTCATATACATTTTTTAATTTAAGTGTATTTAAGTGGTCCAGAACTATTGGATGACTAACGTCTTTTGTGCAAGCTTTCGAATTGTACGTTGTTCTGATTCAACTAACGCTTTCAGTTGATCATTATGAACTGAAGAACAATGCTCTTGACCATTTTCATTTTCAAAGTTTTTGTTCCTAGTACGAAATTTTTGGAACCACCATTGCACCGTACATTTCTTAACAGTACCTACACCAAAAGCATATTTCAGTTTATGAGCAATTTCTGCTGCTTTACCGCCCGTTTTGAACTCATACAAAAAATTACTCTTATTTGCTTATTTTCTATCTTTAAGTCAATACTTTAATTTGATGCAAAATTAATAATAAAACCAAATCTATGTTGCCAAAATGCAGACTGATAAATGATATTAATATGAACATAATGAAATGACACTTTTATTGAAAAAAATAAGGTCAGTTAATAGAATTCAAGATTCGAAGGTTTCCTTTTTTCCTCTTACTTGGATAATAATATGACAGATTATTCCAAATCCAGAAAGAATTAGAATGTAAACGTTGGATGATCAAAAATCAAAATAAAGTTGATATAAAATAGGATTACCGCTCCGGTTATAAGGTTAGTTCATAGAATTCAGAAAACAAAAACCGAAATTATTTTCCTACCAACCTAATATATATATATATATATATATATATATATATATGTATATATACATATGTATATACATATATGTATGTATGTATGTAAGTAAATTAATATTTTAATCTCATTACGTGTCGTATATTCATATTACCCTGTTTGAATCAACCATGAATTTTACAAATTTCATTAGTGACCTATAGTTTTAATTTTTCCCTTATTACAGTGTCCGGTGATAATGAGACGCGTAAAAGGAATATATCTATCAGAATAATGTATTACACAATTATGTTATGCTATATAATTCTATCTATATATTTATAATTACAAGAATCCAACCCTTGCGACAGCCATTGCGCTCTATTGCTACTTATTCAGGCATTTGGTATTTATGTGCGAACACCATGTTGAATAGTGAATATTTAGGTTTACATTCTTTAACGTTTTCGAAGAATTCGGAAATTACTGTTCTTGTGTCAATATACTTATTCTACGGTATTTTGTGTGAAAGGAAGTTCGTAAGTGAAAAATATTTCTTAAAAGAATTCTAACGATGAAATATATTATCTATTCTTCGGAAGGTAATATATGTTATAAAGTTACAAATATATATATATATATATATATATATATATATATATACATATATAAGGTTTTCAATTATTCTTCTATGTAGATTGTATAGCTGCAAATGTAATATTATAAAATGTTTGCAGAAACTTACTTCACATGGGAAATAATTAAAAATTTTACGGAAAAAATTCAAATAGGTATTCTTTTTTTTATGTACAACATATGTTTATTTAACATAAAGTGATTTTTATTTCATTATTTACTTTAAAAAAGTAAAAAAATATTATATTAAAATCTATCATTGAAAAATGTTATCACATAATCATTATTAGTTGAATTATATTGTTATCAAGGAATGTTTTTGGTTATTTAGCATATATATATATATATATATATATATATATATATATATATATAAGGTTTTAAATTACTCTTCTATGTAGATTATATAGCTGCAAATGTAATATTATAAAATGTTTGCAGAAACTTACTTCACATGGGAAATAATTAAAAATTTTACGGAAAAAATTCAAATAGGTATTCTTTTTTTATGTACAACATATGTATATTTAACATAAAGTGATTTTTCTTTCATTATTTATTTTAAAAAGTAAAAAATATTTATATTAAAATCTATTATTGGAAAATGTCATTACATAATCATTATTAGTTGAATTACATTGTTATCAAGGAATGTTTTTGGTTATTTTGTGTATATATATATATATATATATATATAAGGTTTTAAATTACTCTTCTATGTAGATTGTATAGCTGCAAAATGTAATATTATAAAATGTTTGCAGAAACTTGCTTCACATGGGAAATAATTAAAAATTTTACTGAAAAATTCAAATAGGTATATTTTTTTTATGTACAACACATGTATATTTTACATAGTGATTTTTCTTTCATTATTTACTTTAAAAAAGTAAAAAAATATTATGTTGAAATCTATTATTGAAAAATGTTATCACACAATTATTATTAGTTCAATTACATTGTTATCAAGGAATGTTTTTGGTTATTAGTATATATATATATATATATATATATATATATGTATATAATATATATATATATATATATATATATATATATATATATATATATGTTTATAGACGGTGGGCAAACTGAGGTACAGGAGCCGCATGCGTCTCCCAAATCTACTTTGTACCGGTCCTGAGACAATATTGGTTTTCATTACCATTGTTCCCAAGCTTTTATATTGACCCTTAACGGTCCAGAAGTATTTTAAGTTTGCTCACCGCTGGGTCCAGGCAGTTTTTTATACGAAGAAAAATTATCCGCTAAGGATTTTTATATCAGGTATAAAGAAAAAAATATTTATTTTTTGTGAAAATACAGATAACGAATGGAAATGAATTAATTAAAAGGAAACGACGTAGCATTTAACGTGTTAAATGAAAATGTAATAACAATAACAATGATGAAAATGATAAAATGATTTTTTTACCGCAATGTACGCGGCATTCGACCTAATAAGTAAAAGTGCTACGCCGCGTATATTGCGGAATTGGTCCGCTAATGATTAATATTCTATAGTGGTGATCTGTATAAAATTTTAAACTGTTAACTGTAAAAATGAAGGCTCAATTAAAGTCTTCAACGAGTAGAGATTAAACATATTCTGCTTTGGTGAGTAGGAGTACTATATAGTTGTATTTTTTATTATTTAAAATACAATTTTAAAATAATATTTTCTGTGGTTTGTGAACATTCAGAAGTGTATGAAAAATATTATATGTGGCTCTTATTATCGAAGAAGCTGTCCACCTCTTATATATATATATATATATATATATATATATATATATATATATATATATATATATACAGTAATCGCCAGATATATATTCTCCCGATTTGCGTCGGAGTAAAATTTGAGACTGTGATCCGACTTGCCGTCTCTTTTTAGTTACGGTTTTAAAAAAATATGTTTGGAGTTTCCCAAAATTTTAAATAAGAAATATGTATGTATACACTGCTAAGAGAGGCTTTCTCTTGCCTCATTTCAAAACTTGTTTTCGTTGTGAAAAGTAATCATTCAATCATGAGAGAAACTATTTTTTGACGTTTTCGATTTAAAAAATTTTAGCCCAGTTATCGGTAATCGAGGTAGGTAAATAAATATATTATTTAAAATTATTTACGATATGTATTAATCTAGAGAAAATATAATTTAATGAAAGATGAGTGAAAAGCGAAAGAATAAAGATCTTGGTGGCTCTCGTATGAAAAATGCAGATCCATCCTATATCATTGAAAAGGAAAATGAATGTTATTCGATGTTCTGAAAAGGGAGAAAAGGTATTTAATATTATCTAATTAATAGATAATTATTTTGCTATGTATTATTGCTCTGAAGATGATGGCATCACCATTAAAAGATATATATATATATATATATATATATATATATATATATTAAAATATGTATAACTATTGATCAGTAATAAACAATAAAAATTAATCAACAAATATTAATCAGATTTTTTGTGATTTATGGAGCGAGTGAAAAGTTTATTTGTGAAAAATGATAATAAATTCTCATTTTATTTCATAATTATACATTAATAATTTTATACATAATTATACATAAATTATAATTATTTTACTTTTTTGAGCAATATTTAAAACTGGGCTATAAATTAATTCTTTTTTTTAATCCCAAAATAGTCACAATATTATTATATTAATTTTGGAGTTATTTTTTAAAATGTAACGAACATTTTTGTTCAGAATACATGTATATCAGATATACTTATTAATTCGGTATTATTTTTATAGAAAATGAATGTTTACGGAAAAATGGAATACCTTGCAATCCTAAATATTCTACATTATTTCGTTTAACTTTACTCCAGCTGTCGGGTAACTGACAAACATCTTGCTAAAAAAATATGGCGACTTTAAGTCGATGAAGTTGTAAGTTGATTAATTCAGCTCAATGGAACTACCGCCAACAGTAATAACAATTTTAAAAAATTCAGTAAACATACGTGCGAGTGCTGCAAGAACGGTACAATCTGTTGAAGTGACAATTAAGTCCAGGCCAATATTATTAGAGAAAATGGAAATGCGTTAAGTACATATGTTAGATAAGTGACTTAAATGAAAAAAAAAAATAGTTTTAACCAAATTTATTATCCAGAAAAAAGTAATAAGTTTATTTAAAGACTTTAAAGGAATGGCTGATGAAAACGATAAGAACTTCAATTTCATCACTGGTTTCAGATAGCTAGGAAGATTTAAAATGAGAGCACAACTTCACATTGTAAAAGTACATAAAAATGAATGTTAAAAGTACATAACTAAAAAAAAAAACAGAGATTTCTTTTTTAACTACATATTTCGATTTTATAACTTTTATTTTTGTGCTACTCGATTTACATTTTTTCGTTCTGCGTCGCCATTTTTTGGAACTCTTCTCAACATATATCGAGGGATTACTCTAATATAGAATTTGTACTGAATTTTCTTAAATGATTCTATATGATCTAATATTATTATATATGAATGTCAGTGTACATTCTCAAAATTTTTGAATCGAGTCATAAGTGTATGCATGAAAATGCTCTTAAACTCTTTCCTTGTAAATATTCTGTTAGTTTTTTAAAGCGAACCGAAACATTGGATTTCATTTAGTTTTTAATGTTATATTTTTTCATTTAAGTCGAAATTTAGTTCTGAAAAAATATAAAAAGGTTGTAAAAGTTAAGTTTTGTAAAAAAAAAATTCGAGGTCAAGCTTCACAGGAATGAATGATTCTCTAAGGAAAACAGTTTATTTCTAAAGTTACACTCATGAAAAATGGCTTGTGTAACAGTTGCGGTTTGGATTAGAACGTTGTCGTGTAATATGTGAATTCCCTGGTTAATAATTTTGTAATGTTTTTCTTTGATGGTGTTGTGAAATTTAAGTAGTAAGTTGGCATAATGTGTTTTATTCTTTATGGATTTATGTTGTTTGAAATTAATAATGAAATATTATTCCAATTTCAAAATATTACGGTCATTATTTTCTCATTGCCAAAAAGAACTTAATATTTAAATATTGCCTCACTACTTTATTAATTTCATATTGTATGCAAGTTAGATTTTGTTTTATAATACAAAGAGATTTTTGCTCTCAATAATAATTGCTAGATATCTTTTTCTATTCAATATAATTTTCAATTTTTTAATAATTTCTTCTTTCTTGTAACATTTTCTTATCTTTAAACGATTCTTAATTAAGAAATTTATAAACAAATTCACGTCTCAAGCCAATTGTTGATTCGTTCTAGACAAAATTTATATGGATTATTATTAAATGTTTCATTTTCACATAGATATAAAATTAAGCTGTTTTTAAACTTAAATACGGAGGGAAATAGTAACCGTGCACAACATGCAAATGTCGATTTTAACTTGGATAAATTTTATGAGATTGATAGGAAAATAATTGCAATTTTTGTTTTCTGAATTCTAACCTTAATTTTTTTTAATGGAAGTGTCATTTTATCGTATTCATGTCAATATCATTTCAAAGTACATTTTAGGTCTGTATTTTGGTAACATAGACTTTGGTTTTACTATTAATTTTGCTTTAAATTGACCTATTGAATTAAAGATGGAAAAGAAGCAAATAAGAGCATTTTTATATGAGTTTAAAACGGGTTTTAAAGCAACAGAAAATGCTTGTAAATCAAATGATGCTTTTGGTATGGATACTGTTAAGGAACGTACGGTGTAAGGGTTGATCCAAAAAATTCGTACTGGGAAAGAGAGCTTTGAAGGTGAGGAAGGACGCGGGCGACCTTCTTCAGTTTATAACGACCAACTGAATGTGTTAGTTGAATCAGAACCACGCACAAAAATTCGAGAGCTTACAAAAAAGTTAGGCGTTAGTCATCCAAAAATTTTGGACCACTTAAAACAGCTAGAAAAATCAAAAATTTTGACATGTATATGAATTTGAAGGTGATAAGCCTCAATTATTTTTCTACCAGCAATAGTTACCATGAAGAAATGCAAATGTCGATTTCAATTTGGATAAAATTTACTTTATGGAGACGATTTATAATAGCATGGTATCACATTTAAAACCTTTTGTAGAAATTACAAGAAATAGTTTTTTTGAATTCATTTTCATTCAAATATTAATGAGATGACGAGCTGAAATTCATATCTGTAAAAACTTTCAATTTTGTGGGTAGATGAGGACAAGTGGGTAGTAGTTATTCCAGATAAACGTTTGAACTTTATGAAATATACTGAATATGTGATTATAAAGGTTCAGACACAGTTTTGTAGCTAGTATTCGATACTAAATAGGAAGTTGAAATGATCAGTGAGAGAGTATGTTTTATTTCAATTTCATTTTTGTAATCATAATGTATTCAGATTGGATTTAGGTTTAGCACCTAATATGAAGCGACTACAGGTGTTTTAAAATCGGTATGTGTCTCATAGTGGACATAACTTATGTGATGCGAAACACAATTGGTTCTTTATGATCGATGAATTTATCAGAGTAGATGACGCAGTCAAAGGGAGTGACAATGCGTTTTTATAAACATTTGGAAAGAATGATCTTGTTACTGAATATTGCTGGTACAAGAAGTTCTGGTTGTTTGCATTGGAGGACGAGCAGTAACGATAGCATTGGTGAGATGATTGTATTTTCGGCTATACTGACTAATAAGAAAGTACTTTGGAGTTCCGCTGATTCAGCTGCAAGAAGTTATCATATTGAGAGGCGGAACATATGAAAAATTGCTTCACTAGAAGTAGCTCAGGCTGTTTGTATTCGAGGATGAGGATTAACGATGGCATTGGTGAGACAGCTGTATTTTCGATCAATAAGGGTGCGCTTTAGAGTTCCGCTGATTCAGCTAAGAAAAGTTGTCATGTTGGGAGATGGGACGTATGTAAAATTTCTCCACTTCTTAACCCAAATCTGTTGACTTGAGAAAAGACACTGCTATGTGGGTTGTTTGAAAATTTTCTCACGTATTTCCAAGAACAAGGTCCACACTTGACACAAAACAAGATAATATATGATAACACGACACTGGTAGGTTTCGGGGTGATACATCCCGAGGTACAAACACACAAAATACGACAGTACACGATAACACGACTCACACACTCCAAAAATGCTTCGTGGAAAAAATGCTTGTGAAACGAATTTGAGAACTTTTCAGCAATGCGAATCGTGAGATTCAGTACTCAGTACTCGTACAGAGGAGGAGAGGAAGATTCAAGTGCTACCTAGTCTGTTTTATAATATTATATTGTTTAAAACTGAAAATAGGTACATAAAATATATATTGATTTTTCATTTAGTATCGAAGTTAATTGAATGAATGCGATTTTTCCCTTTTAATCAATCATTTTATTATTACAAGTAATCAAAGGAGTTCATTAATACAGTTCATAAGAAATATTTTAAATAAATAAATTGATAATCGTGAAATGATTGAAATTATAAATTTTATAGGTGCAGTTTTTAAAATTTTTAAATTTTATTTTGTAAAAATTATAACAAATAATTTTTAATGAAATAAAAACTTAATCAGTAATCAAAAAATGTTCAATAAATTGTTATCGATCATTTTTTGCTTATTATTTATGCATATTTTGATTATTTATCTTTAAAAGATTTTTCTGTACCAATTTTTCTGATACCATCGTGCTTCAAAAATGATTGAATCGCCATCGAAATGCATACCTTTTTGACCAGAACTTTTTATGATATGAGCAATGAAAAAATAATTTATTAGTAAAACAGAATTTATCTACAGTTTCTTAACTGTATTGTGATATAATTTGACAGTTTATATTGTTTGTAAATAAGGTGGTTAGTAAATAAAATAATTTTTGTTGATTCTTTAGCTAATACGTGTATAAATTTTATTCATTAAAAATAATTTAGATGTGTATGTTTTCATTAAGCAGTTTTTTATTCAAATATCATCCGTGAACTTATAATCATGATATTATCGAAATATTTTCAGTTAGTTTGTTAATTAGTTATTGAGGTTTTAGGGCGCTTCGATAGCTAAGGTCATTAGTGCGTTTAAATATTTTTAGAAAAACTATTTGATATAAATATATATGTTGATAGTATTTAAATAAAATGACAATCGCCATTCTTAAAATGAAAAATCAATATTTTTTTTTTATTAACGGAAATATAATAACGAGAATTACAAATTACATAACTATAAAATTAAATTAGAATTTAATCCGTTTGTGTGAGAAGTAATATGAAGCCTAACCGTAACTTTTCATTCTACAAATAAAATTATCAAACGACCTACATGTCCAGCTAGTTTCTCATTAAATACACACAACTACTCTGTTTATACAAAACCTTAAAAACTCTAACCGAAACTCGTTAAACTATATACTGTTTCGCTCTCGGTGAAATGTTTATTTTCTGATTTCGTTGAATTTTATTCTCCGTAACGCCCGTACTTTACGTTCTTCGGCGCAATCAACGTATTTATAGAGCTTGTAAAATATAAGATACTACTACTACGATTACTACAACTACTACCGACGTCTATTAGATACGTGGAGGAATTTAAATTACGGGAAATACTATTTAATACCTGTGCATGTTGTGGATGCTGGGAGGTTGAAGACGATCGTAAATTTAACGGTGCTCCGTTTGCATCAGTACCGCTCTCTTTTCGTTTCAATTGACATATCTGCAGTTTAATTAAAACCAAACACGTTCTGGCTATAATTCGTTTATTTTTTCTCAATTATTTCTTTGAATATTAAATTACATTGAATATATTTACATGCAGATTTTTATGGGTATGGATTTTATCTAATATTTTCTATAACCCGAATATATTATGTTTAAAATATAATAGTCCAACTTAATATAATGAAGGTAAATTGATAATGCGAAGTAAATATGTATTTTATTTATTTTCTTGAAATGTTTGAAATTTATAAAGTTTGCTATTTCTATCGTTTATTTATTTTCTTAATCATTTCAGTACACAATCTAATGACACGAAATGACTATTCTCTAATCACTATAGTGAGAGATTTTTTATTATTATACATTGCTATAAAAATAAAAAAAATATCGTCCTAGATTAAAATAAAATATTTAATATAATAATTATCATATTAAAAATAAAGTCAGTAATCTAAGGATTTAAGATTACAACAGAAAAAACTAAAGTTTCATTTCATATTGAACGCATGACATTGCATGATCATTCCTGTCTACTTAATTTGAACTATTTTATATGGATTTTAATGTGTTTCACAAATAGAATTAGTGACAATTTCACCTTCGTTCTGTGTTAATTATTTTCTCTGACAATATAATCAGTGATTAAACTTTGTGATGATGATTTTACTAATTTGTTATGTAGTTGGTAACATCCAGACATGTAATTCTTCAGCTTATATTGGAATTTGAAGACACGTTCAAAATTTGTGTCATGAACAAGAAAATAATTTTTCAATTTACTTCAAAGTTTATGACCTTCTCGAATTATATTTTCAGTGAGGGGGATAGGTTTTTCTCCCATTTCACTATTGTTTTCTGGATCTTAGTCAATATCTAAAGTTATAACAAAAATATCATCATCACTTAAAGCATTATCTACAAACAATTCATCGACATCATTTTGGGTAAGGGTATCAAAACCTCAACAAATTTCATGAGCCAAAGTAATAATTTCAGCCGATAATATCGATGTTTGAATGGTTGCACTGTTTGTAACACATCCAGGCCAAGCTGCTTTCCAACAGGCATTTAAACGTTGTGGTTTTATTTCAGCGATATGAGATACAACATGATTCAAACAGTCCAAATTAGAAAATTTTAAATTAAAAAATATAAATTTAAAAAATATAACAATTTAAATTTAAATTTTTTTAAACAATGTGCTGCTCATATATTTATATATAACGGGAAAACCCCGAATTTGCATGAAATATGCGCCGCATTAAAAAGATAAGCATAAAAACAGACTCGACTGTATATAATAATTGGCTTACAACTTACACAATTAAGTTACTGATTTTTTTAGATAATTCACGAAAAAAACTATTAGTTGTAAGAAAATAAAACTTTTACGTTTTCAATAATTTTATTTCATGAAATGATATCTATTTAAACACCTTCGAAGTGTTTAAAAACTTTACATTTACTTTATCCAGCATTTATTCCTGAATAGTATATACAGTGAAAAGTATATTTTAAGACTTTAATACTATTTTATGAACACATTTAATTTGTTAATTGGAATAAAACTTCGAGACAGAAATAAACATTTCAGTTGTCAACGTTAAACTTTAATACAAGGATCAAAAATATCTTTTTGACAGCGTCGCTGCGTCGAGAAATAAAAACCAGAAGCTATTCAATTTTTATAACGCACTAAAATTAATACCTGAATGTGAAAAAAAACTCCGGCTAAATTTTACATCGTTAAACACTTTCAAAAAGTTTTGTATGTTCACGTTTTATGTTTACGTTCTGGAATTATGCAACTTGACTCTTATTTCAATAAGTCGCAAGAGATGTATGCAAATTTCAAAGCTTTCAGTTTGAATTGAATACTGACAAACAAACAAATATCCGCATTGATGTTTACTTACCGTTTTTGCTCATGGAAAATTCTATGAATTCACGAAATTCAAATACTCTTAATGCGTTCCAATCTCTTCCTTTTACTCTCTATTTATCTCTCTCTCTCTATACATATATAATGATTTCAAAAATGAACATCTTAGTAAAAGTATTTTATTATCTTACTAATATTCTACTGTCAGTTTGCTCATATGTTTTTTATTTGCATGTTTAATTTATCATAAAAGTAAGTGTTTGTGAAAATGATGATATTTTAAAATGTATTATAAGCAATATTCTCAAAATAATTATCTCTGTATTGTAAAATAATGTAACCAAAAAGTGTTTCAACATTATAACTAGGAAGTAGAACTATGCTCGACATAACATTTCAATTTAGCAGCTCGGGTATCTAGCAGTTTCAACATGAAAGTTTCTAATAAGTTATCGTATGTATTTGGAGTTAAACTTTTATTTCTTCATAATTATATGATTTAGCATCAATAATATCGTCATGCACAACTGAAAAGAAAGTAGTTTCAAAGAAATTTATTTAAACATTCATTTAGAAATGTAGTTCTGAAATTTGAAAAAGATACGTTGATGGAATAAATATCTTATGACTATATATTTATATTGTCATTATTGATACAAATACAATGGATGACGAAAAATATTTCTGTTCTTGTCTCGTAGATTAAATACATTCATTCTTAATCCTTAAGATCCTGTCGGGATATAAGTGGGTCGTTTGATAAGTATAGTAAAAAACATGTTAAACAATGTTTTTTGGAAAAAAATGATTTTATTTTCCAACATAGTTTCCATTGGGAGCTACACACTTGGTCCAGCGCGTTTTCAATTTTTTATCTTGTCAGAAAAGTAGCTTTTCTTAAAGTCCATAAAACACACTTTGGCGACGGCGATAACATCCTCATTCTACGAGAATTTCTTCCCACCAAACCTAATTTTCAAGATTGAGAAGGGAAAGAAGTACCAAGTACGAAGGATCGGGTGGATGAGGAATCAATTCAAAGCCTAATTCATGGAATTTTACTATTGCGACGGTCTATTTATTGGACGGCGCTGGTTGTCCTGATGAAAGAGTACTTTTTGTGCGTCAATCGTGGCCATTTTTGTTTCTGCTCTTCCTTTAAATGGTCCAATAATGTTGCATAATAGGCTCATGTTATCGTTTTCTCCTTCGTTAAGTGGTTGATCAGGATGATTTCTTGGGAATCCCAAAAAAAACAGTGGCCATCACCTTCCCAGCCGACAAAACAGTCTTTTTCTCCTTCTTCGGCGAACTTTCGCCAGTCGTTACTGCTTTGACTGCTGCTTCGACATAAGTTTGTTGTGGTGGATTCATGTAACACCACGGTGACGAATCGACCCAAAAAAGACTACTTGTATTTATTTTGGTGGAAACTGCTACAGTGCTCGCTTCAAACATCTGTAGAACGTGAATAAGTCGTCGCTTCTGGCCGAAATTTCTCCTGTGCTAGTTTAAAAAGTGAAATTTGATAGCCGTGACTTTACCATATGAATAGTAGTGCCACATCAAAGAAATTTATCAAACTTATCAAGTGACCCTCGTATATGTGCCAAGAATTTTTCTTATAAACATAATATATTTTTTTTGGCATTAAAATTGCATTAAGTTGGGATAATTTAGGATTTTGTAGTATGATTGGAGTTTTCAGATGCCAAACATATGATGCTATTGTAAATGCAGCTCTATTTTGGTTTTAATGCGCCATGTGATTCAACTGTATAAGGAGGTCTTGCTACCTATTTTGGATTTATTCATTTTATTATGCATTTATATTGTGAAGGGGGTTGATCACAATGATTAAATGGTGTCTCTGTACGATTTAGATAAAAGGGTAATAAATGGTGGATAAAAGTTTTTTTATATTCTTTTGATATCATCTGTTTTCAATTCCAATTACCATATAGAAGAATGCGAACAATAGGATACCTTTTAAAAATATCTAAATCACTAACGAATGTAGGAGATCACCTTCCTGTGAAGGAGGAAAGTCGAATATGTGTTAGGTGTTCTTCAAGAAATAGAGGAAAAAACTGAGTACCTTTGATGTAAATCAACATTTTTTTATGCATTGATTGCTTCTCAGTTTACCAGACATAAACTATTAAATTGATAGAAAAATAATTGTGGTATATGCATCCATTTGTCAAACTTTTTTGATTTTTCTAGCTGTTTTAAGTGGTCCGGAACTGTTGGATGAGTAACGTTTAATTTCTATGCAAGCTCTTGAATTGTTGTGCGTGATTCTGATGCAACTAACGCATTCAGTTGGTTGTTATGATCTGAAGAAGCCCGCCAGTGAACTTCTTTATCTTCAAGGATCTCGTATACAACATGATATATTTGGAACCACGATTGCACCGTATCGTTTATTTTACGAACAGTTTCTGCTGCTGTACCACCCGTCGTGAACTCCATTATTTTATAGAACTTTGCTCCATCTGTTGGCTAACTGACGAATTTCTTATCAAAAAAGATGGCGATTTTGAGACGCTGAACACATCAATACATCTTTTGACTTCTTCCACTATTTTGGTATTTTTTGCATGTTTTATTTATTAGACCTTTTCCGAAAGTTGAAAAATCATTCCTGTGACATCGCTAGCATTTTTTTCAACTGGAATGCGAAAAGTATACAGTTCCTTATATACTGTTTTTCGGACGCCATCGCATTCATTACTGTTTAGTGAGATTATGCTAACTACATGGCCAAGATATATAGCAGGAGTGGACATCTTCTATAATAAGACCCACATGTAATACTTTTAATACATTTTTGAATGTACAATAACCTCACCCTGACCCCACCCGTCCCGAATTTGTTTTTATTGCATTCAGCAAGTCTTACACAACAATAAGTAGTACCTAAACGGTAGTTTGGACACAATACATATGGATCTTTGAAAAGATAATGTGAATTACCCGTTATATATATAAAATATTCTAATATGTGTACATACTATACTACTATAGGTTATTAATATAAAAGTTTAGGAAAAATGGCAATGAAACTCAATATTGTCTCGGGAGCAGCATAGAGTAGTCTTAGGAATCCCATGCGGCTCGAGAGCGGCATTATGCCTACCGTAGATATATAATGTTTTTAAATGTTAAGATTGACACTTTAAAATCTTAAAACGACAAGAAAATATTTTAATTTGGAATAGAGTTATGATTGATTCATTTTAAAAGCACATAATTGATTTTTAAATCTATTATTCTAGTGAAAAATACTTTTCATATTTTGCGTTATTAAAGAACACATGACATTATATATTGTTCTTTTATTTTATTAGCAATTACCTATATATTATCAATAATTATCGTAGTACAATTCCTTAATCATTTTTTCTTAGAATTTACTACACAAATATTATTATTAATTTTTTCAATACGAAAATCCATTTTACCAGTATTTGGTAGAATGGAAAATGTGAATTCTTTTACTCAGATTGAAATAAAAGCTTAATTATAAAATTTAACATATATGACTTTTTGATTAATAAACAAATTTAACAACTGATGTTTAAATAATATATGTATGTATAAAAACAGTTGATTTATTTTGCTTCAGATTTACATCATCCAACTTACTTGTTTTTTTTTTTTTGTGTATTAAAAAAGAATATAAAAAATATGAAAAGGAAAAAACCCTCAACTAAAAAAAATTCTATTTTTAATCTTGTTATATATAAAGGATGCCCTTCGTAAATTATTATGAAAAATAAAATATTATTTTCAATTAAGGTGTAAAATGTGGAAATCACGTGACACCTTTATGTACAGTCGATAAACTCGGAATTGTGATGCAGTATTAGAGGCGCACAAGAATACAAATGACAGACAATTTTGTATTGAAATATCGTCGTGGTTCACGACAAAACTTTATTTTACAACAATTTGTCGCTTGGAACAATGTAAAAGTGTTATATATATATATATATATATATATATATATATGACACTGATTTAATCAATGCTTGTTAGACATATTTAACGGCGTGTTGAAATTTATCACTGAACATTTTATGTTTTATACCGTAACATTAAGCATGACGTCAAGCCGTTTATTATTTTAACTTTGCATTTATGCTTTCAATTTTTTTTAGTATTTGACAAGTTAATTTCGGAACACACCATTTCGTTTTACGGTATTAAATCGGTCGAATAAATTATTGGGACGTGTACCCGTTTCTTTGACATCGGGTGGACAGTGTCATTAAACACATCTCGATAATTTATGATACATACAAGTATACAGCTATTTGTAATATTTTATAGAATATTTTCTTCCGTCATATGTGTAATTTTTCTTGTGTCTTTTTTTTCTAAAATGAGATATAGAAAGTGTCTTGTGCAAATATAAAATATTATTGTATTTGAATTTAAGTATATTCATTTTATATTTTGTTATATTATATTTATTTTATATTTTTAATTAATTTTTTTCCAAGAAAATGAGATCTTATGATTTGCGATAATTTTAAGTAATGGCAGATGTAGAAGAAAATGCAAATTATGCCTATAAATATTTTCAAAAGTGTAACAAATTTTAAAAGTAGTGTAATATAATACAAAGTCTAGATGATTTTTGGTTTTATATACAAGGTATATTGAACTTTTTAGGTGTTAATAAACTTTATAATTTATGTTAAAATAGTTTGTTAATATATGAGGTCTATCTGCAAAGTTTTCCATTTGAGCTTATGAATTTAGAAATACTTTTAGTAATCTTGTATATACAGATCTACGAGGGAAGAGTGATAAGTAGCCGTGTTTGACAAGAAAACACATTTTTCTTGAGTATATTCTTTTTTATTTTTTAAGGTAATCTCCTTGTAGCTCGATGCATTTAGTCGAACGCATTTCCATTTTTTTTATCCCTTCCGAATAATACGATTTGTCAAACTCCTCAAAATAGGCATTTACAGGAACGATAACTTTTGAATTTGATGCAAATCTGTTACCTCTGAACCATTTCTTCAAGTTAGAAAACAGGAAAAGTCAGACGGTGTCAAATCTGGAGAATATGGTGGATGCGGAACCAATTCGTAGTGAAATTCATACAGTTTTGCCATCGCAATTGTTGATTGTGTGTTGGTACATTATTGTGATGAAAGAGCACTATTTTCTTTGTCAAATGAAGACTTTTTTCTTGATTTAATCATTCATATGATCCAATAATAATGAATAGTAGGCTTCTGTTATTTTTTTTCTCTTTTTCAAGATAGTCAATTAACAAATACTAGCTACTTAGCATCCCAGAAAACAGTCCCCATAACCTTTCCAGCTGATGCAATGATTTTTCCTTCTTTACTGCACGTTAGCCAGGAGAATTATATTTTTTGACTGCTCTTTCATTTCAAATATATGGTGATGGATCCACGTTTCATTTACAGTTATGTTTCGATGCAAAAATTCATACCGATTACGTTTAAACATCATTAAACACTCCTTCGAAATGTTCATTTGAATGCGTTTTTAGTAAATTATGAGCAAATATGGCGCACATCCGACGGAAATCTTTTCATATGCAAATGTTGGTGTAAGATGTTCTGTGCACGTTTATCTGAGATGCCTACTATTTCAACTATCTCATGTATCTTGATTCTACGATCATTTAAAACAATGTCATAGTTTTTTCCAATCTCTTCTTCAGTAGCCACCTCAATTGGACAATCTGGCGGTTTTTTATCACAAACGCTTGTATGACCACGTTTAAATTCATTGAACCAATATCTGACGGTTGTCATCGAAGATGCAAAGTCCCAGTAGACAGCTGTAACTTTTCTTTAATTTATCTACACGTTTTACAATCCAAAAACAGAAATCTAATCACTGACCGATACTGACTTTTTTCCATAGTTAAAAAAGAGCAATAGTTGTTTACTTTGAATGATTGTCGAAACTAAGCTAATTAACGTATTGTGATAAAACGTGGACATCAGCAGTTTGAAAGCTATTACTGTTGAACATATTGCAGTTTGATATCAGTAGTGCAATCTATTGTCATACATGGGTAATTATTACTCTGCCCTCTTATTATAAGTTATTGAGTAAAAATATGAATATTTTTAAGTTTAATAACACCTCATACAGATAAACCTGTCGCAACAGATGATCAAATTCATCAGTAATGTGTTAATCTTTTAATCAAAGAAAACGTCTATATAATTCAGATATTTTTAAAGAAAGAGTAGCTCATCTTGTATACATTTTAGTGTTGAGAAAGATTTGTAATCTATGCATTTTGTAAATTTCGACTCCACTGTCAAACGAGTTGAAATTTACTTAAAAAAATTGTAGTAATATGAAAATGAAGGTGATCATTGTCTGCAGTTTTTAATCACCAGAAATGAAACCAGGGTCTTCATTTTGACTTGAAGAAAAGCGACAGTCTCTAGAAAACCGCCCTGCTTCATCGACCAAAAAGATTAAAGTCCAAAAATATTGATACTTGACATTAAACGTTTTCAATACTGTAACGATAATTTTCTAGTATGAAAAATCTGTTCATTTGGTTGATTTTTTTGAAAAAGAATTAATTAGTTATAGTGGATTTAAATCTTGCACAAGTTGAAACTTTATGACTGAAGTGTGCTTCATGGTGGAAATACAAGCTAACACACTTTAAAACTCACTCAGGAAAATGTAATGTTCTTTCACACTACTATTATAGATTATATCTCTTATAATCTAAATTACGATAATTTCTTTTTATGGTAGAAATTTAGACTCTAACAATTAAGTTAGACGTGGTTAATCGAGAAAGGTAGCCAGGGAGGATTAATTGCATCAAAAAACATCAGATTTCTTTACTAACAGAATGAAAAAACTTGTTACACGTCGAAAGTTATGTATTGACTAAATATTTGCATTATTGCAAAATAAATCAAATAAAAAAATCTTTGTCCTTTATAATTGATAACTGAATGTTTTACATAGAAGCTTGTAACTCTTGAATGGTTTTAAATATTGGAATGAAACAAAAAAGAAAGAAAGCTTAAAATATATTATTAAATTATGTATTTATTTTTCAACAAAATTACGAGTGTCATTCATACATTTCTGCTTAATTTTAACAATTTTTTTTATTCTGTCAGTGATAAAATTTAGTTTTTGTTCTAGTCAATCCTTCACGACAACTTCAATTTGAATATTAAAGTTAAAATGCCTTCCATTCAGATTATTAGTTATCTTATCACTAATAATCTGAATTCATTGAGATTATTAGTGATAAGAATAATTAAAGTTAAATGGTGCTAGTCAAATGATTAAAAAACGATTAAAATTCTTGATAATCAAATAAGAAAGTACAAGTTGCTTATTTATGGGATAGAGAAAACAAAATAAGAGATTTTCAAAGACAATGAGACAGTAGTTATAGTTTTATTTGAAATCAAATTAAAAATTGTAGTTAAACAAGATAAGATTATTAACAATTATATGTGAGATGTAATTTTGATTGGAAACATTTTGGTATACACCGTTGCTAGGTTTGGGCTGTAAATAGAGTACAGGAGGGCATAACATTTGTTCAGATTCAGGAATTCTTGTATAAGTTTTGAAATATATGTTTTTTTACTGTTATGATTAACATATTTCGTTCAGATAAAGCTATTGTGAAAAATTGGCTGAAGGAACATTAGATTTCATTATTGGTGGAATAAAAAAATACACATTTAAAAAAAATTATTGATAACGATGAAAATTATGAGAAAAAGTAAATAGAAATTTTAAGATATTATACTCAGATTTTCTCCTTTTTGTTTAATTCTAGTATCTTAAAACCATTCAAGAATCATAAGCTTTCTTGTAAAACTTTTCAACTGCCTCTCGTATGCTGTTGAAATGAAAATAATACAAAAACGGTTATAGGTTACATTAACTGGGAAATTATATCTTGATACATGCAATTTATTGATTTAAACTTTTTAAACTTTTTGTTATGTGCGAAAATTTCCTTTATAAGGTTGTAAGTCTAACACTAATTATTTTTTTAAATTAAATTAGTTCTTTAGTAGAATTATATTACATGTAATTTTATATAAATTGTTCATTTATTTAAATGTAATTTGTAATAAACGTGTTTATTTATTTTCAATTAAAATTAATTATTCAGAAAGGCATTATTTGTAAATGAATAGATTTGGTGAAAGAGTGACAAACAGAATACATGTATGACTGTTAGATAAACACTAAGAAAAACTATGCAAAGGAAATAACATTCTGTAAATTATTTATTTCAAAAATATTTATCATTCCTATGTTGAAATTCCCAAGAAATTCCACTATAAGTTACATTATTTGTGTTCATTTACGTTCAAACGAATACATCTCGGGTGAATGTACGCAGTTCCATTTTATTTATTTATTTATATTTGTGAGATACTGTTTTTCGATGCAATAGATACGTTTATTTTCTGTCACATAACCTTTTTGATGTTCGCTACAATGGTTGACTGTTGGAAATATGTGCCGTCGCCGTCATCTGGGCTGCATGTAGACTGTTCCGATATTTTATTCTTTGTATGAAACATGTAACGAGAAACGTCTTTCGCATAAATAGATAGTAACGAATGACATCAAACATGTCCATACAGAACGATCGTTTCAAAATAGTGCACGGCACTGACGAGTATTTCTTTTGAAATTGAAGTCAAACGAGTATCGGAATGGTTAAATGTTTTCAAATATTCGAGTATTTAATGTGTTTTATATATAAAAATCTTTGACAATTGATTGCAAATTGTATTCTAAATGAAAGTCAGTAAAAATATATACGATTTTTGATTTGACAAAAAAAATATTTTTAAATAACTAACTTAATAAGCTGTTTTATTTTTAAACTTCTTTCATCCTCACTATCAATTTTGATAAACATTCTTTTTGTTATATTTTTTTATTAAGAGTGTTTTAAAAATATATTGTTTAAAAAAATCATTTCTTGTTTTCCAAGTGATAATTAATACTGTCAACAGTTTACTTGTATATAAATTAATTTTTATTTATTTGTTACCATTTATTGACTACTTTTTAAATTATTCAAACTTGTCGTTATTGTTTCTATTTTTATTTCCCCCTTTCTGTTCTGTAAAAACCATTACAGTCCAAGTATGAAGGATTACAAAATGTTCTTTTAATTCTGAATTCAAAAATTAGCTTCTAGTTCTAATTAGTTAAGTTTATAATAAACTTTTAATTAATGTAGTTTAATGTTAGCAGAATACAAATGCATTTTCATAATTTTAGAGATACTTTTGTTTCTGAAAAGTTACATTAATTAATATTTATTAATATTATTCTGTACATATATTTGCAGTATAATTATAAGTTACAAAACTTCATTTTTGGACTATTATCATGTTTTATAAAAATATTCAACATTTTCTAGCAAATAACAAAATTCGTATTTAAAATAAATGTAACTCTCTTCAGTATATGAAACCATATGTGAGGTATGTTAAACAATTCAATACAAAATTCAAAAATTATTAAACTGATATTCATATTTTCTACATTTACCTATAGAAATATGAACTTTTTTTACATTTTAATTGGATGTTACCTGGTGAAAATTTCAAAATCAGATAGACCAGTCCTGTGCTAACTTAAACTAACTTACAACTAACTTAACATAATAGATTGTTGTTAGTTTTGCAATTTTAGTGTCACTTTTACTTTTGTTGACGTTCTTTTGTCAGATCTTCCTTCACTGTACTAGCACGACTTCCTCAGAGAGCCACTTTGTTCTAGCCATCTAGACTTTTTCATGGAGATGGTTTAGTAATTAATCCGTTCACATTCGAATTAATTGAAATTCGATATGACCAAAAAATACTATTTATTTTTCAGCTTAAGATTTGTGTAAGCTTCACAAAGAAAAGAATATTTATACGTTGTTAAATAGTATAATTCAATACTAATAACCAAAATAAATAAAGAATAATTAGATAAAAAAATAAATATTAACTAAATAGTCCTGTAGAGTATAAAAAATTTTTCGAAACATTCTGGTAAATTTAGAAGTATTGGATATTTTTTACACTGCCAAGTCGTTTCGCTTTTTATATTATTTTTTCTGTAAAAGTTCTATAACGGGTTTTGTTTTATACGCTTTGGCTCCATCTTGTTGAAAACACATCTGTGGACGATTATCAATAGCTGGCCTCAAATTTTTTTCTATCATTCTACTGTATTAATCACCATTTATGGTAACGGCAGTACCGTCTTCATTTTCGAATAAATAAGGGCCTATAATCGATTTGGACGTTACTCATCATCAAACAGTACTTTTAAGTGGATAAAATTGTTACTGATGAAGTACTTTTTGATTCTCTGTAGCCCATATTCTACAATTGTGTCTGTTCATAAAGTCATTTAAGTGGAAATGAGTGCTTCATCACTCCTAATCAAATTGTGAATAAATTTATTACTTTCTTCTGCTTATTGGAGAAAACGAATTGCATAATCAAGCCGATGTTGATAATCTGTTCGGTTTAACTTTTACATAAGCTGCACTTTGCATGACATTTTTAGTTCGACCAAAAATATTTACACTGACCTCTGAGATATTCTAAGTTGTGTAGAATGTCTTCTGGTTGACGTTTGAAGACTTCATTAGTCTCCTACACACGTTGAATATTTTTCTCAGTTAGAGTCGAACTATGGTATCCAGATCCTGGACGTTTATTAACTGCAACTTGTCCAAAATGTGGAACCAAGCGATTAGTTATTGACTCCGATGGTTCTGTTCGAACACCAAAAAAAAAAACGATGATATGCTTGCTGCGTTAAAATAATTAAACCCTGATTTTCAAGATAAAATTCAATTCTTTTGGTACGTTATCCCGTCATGTACCTTTCCATGATAAATTGTCCAAGTTCTATTTATAAAATTCTGAAAAGGAGAGATAGAAAACATTTAAACAAAAAAAGTATTAACTATTCAAACCCTTTTGTTCTTTTTGTGCCACCTTGTATGTATTCTTGTATCGTATGGTGAATATTACCTTCGAACTCATCTTAGAATTCATAGCATTGGAACAGTTACATTGTTTTTCATTTTTTTATATTTTCAAATTGTTAAATCTGTGTTTTTTATATTCATTAATTGTATGATATAACTGCGATGGTCGTTTCTTAAGTATGATAAAAAAGCAAGTAAAACACCGTTTTTTGGAAAAAATACGATTTTATTTCTCAACGTAGTCTCCATTGAGGGCTATACACTTGATCCCGCGAGAATACAAAATACGCATTGATAGCGAAGATGATATCCTCATTCGACGGAAATTTCTTCTCTTCGAGCGAAAATGTCAAGTTTGGAAAAAGGAAGAGGTCGCACGGGGTCGAGTCCGGAGGAAAGGTTGGACGAGGAATCAATTAGAAGCCTAATTCGTGTAATTTTGGCATTGAAATTGTCGATTTGTGGGATGGCTGTTTGTCCTGGTGAAAGAATACTTTTGTATGCGCCAATTTTTTTGCGATTATTTCCGTTGTTGCTTGGAATGAGATGGTAAAAAGAGAACCCACAACGTAGCTACAGTTTCGGGAGTCTTAAAGACCCGAAAATCAGTATATGTTCAAGGATATAACTAGCGTCGTCAAATGGCAACAAAGATGTTAAGCTTCACAGGTTGTTATGATCTGAGAAAAATTGCAAACCCAGATTTCTTCAGAAAAATCCCCCTTCCCAAGGAGTAAAAAAAGGGATATGGAAAAGAAAGGATTAGGGGAAAAGGAAAAAGGAAGAAAAATACAAAGTCAAAGGTCGTCGTTCGGTCAGAGGACTGTCTTCAAAAATACTCTCATTGAAAATAGTATGGTTGCACAAACCTGTTCTTCCGCCTGTGCTTAACTACTCTGTTAGCCATGGGAATGAACTAACAAAAAATTGGTGTGCGACAACTTTGGCCGTTTTTATTTCAGTTCTTTTTTTAAATAATCCAATAATGTTGCAAAATAGGCTTCTGTTATCGTCTTTCTCCTCTTTAATCAGTCGATTAGGATGATTCCTTGCGAATTCTAAAAAACAGTGGCCATGACCTTTCCAGCCGACAAAATGGTCTTCGCCTTCTTCAGCGCAATATCAGCAGTCGTTGTCCACTGCTTTGACTGCTGCTTCAACGCTAGTGTGTATCTATGTCTCATCGACGGTGACGAATCGACACAAAAGGCCTGCTTGTTTTTTTCAATTTTTGCGGTAACTGCTACAATGCTCGCTTTAAACATCTGTAGAACGTGAACAACACGTCGCTTCTGACTGTAATTTCGTCTATACTAGTTTGAAAAGTCACACATGATAGCCGTGACATTATCAAATGAATGGTGGCATCACATCATAGAAATTTACTAAACTTATCAAACGACCCTCGCATAATATTTTAAATATATTTAATCGAAAATGGTTGATTTGTATCACAGCTCTATGATTTCATTTTTTTGTTATACAATTTCATGTTGACAGGTCAACGTACAAGTATAATGATTAACGGACTATTTAAATATATTAAAGTTATAATTAATGAACATAAAATATTTGATATTTTTTCTCATCATATACCTATATATATATATATATATATATATAATTATGTATAATATATATATATATATATATATATATTATATATATATATATATATATATATATATTTATTTATTTAGATATTCAACTTTTTCCTCTCAAACAACTAAAGCATACAAATTCTGTTCGTTTATTCGTCAGAAATTGTTGAACGAGTTCAGTTTCACTGCAAACAACTCTCAACAAGTGTACAAAATAAATATTTCGTTTCGTATATGAAAACCTACATAGCTATAAGCTGCTTTTCATTGACTTAATACGAGACAGTGATAAATTTTAATACGATTTTAAATATCAATCGTCTATTTACACTTTTATAAAGAGACGTTTTACGCACGAGTTTGAAAACTTGCACGCATATAAAACACAGATCTATATACGTACATGTGTGAGGTTATATATAGAGATGGATGTGTACATACACACACGTTCATAGTACGTGATTTACAAGGGTTGTAAGCCGGAGCAATGTGGTAGAAGGAATGGACGCGGATGAACATGCAGGGTATCAAAATAACCGTATCGAGATGTACGGAAATAAGCAGATTTGCATGATGTTGGCTCAGTGCCAAGTTATTTACGAATAGACCGTCACATAAAATCTCTATAATAATAATAATAGCAGCGACAAGGCTAGCTAATGTTTTATATTTGTAAAATAGTATGCGTGACAATGGCAATAGAATAATAAGTCCGTGATGTAAGTTGTCAGTTTTCCGGTCGTAAATTTATTATTATGACTATTGTATTTAAAATCGTTTTTAATAAATAAACAGCAGTGAGTGAGTCGCACGAATTGGCAAATTTATGTACGACAGCGAATCAAAAAAATATGAGTCGTGTCTAAAAATTATATAACAAATCTTTTTCGTCCATCTTTGCACGTCATTTTTAATCATGTATGGTTGACGAAATAAAATCTATTTTATGTAAATATTGAGTTTAATAGTGATATAAAAATATTTATTAAAATCATATCTGTAAGAAAGTATTTCAATAATTAACTACTGAAATATCTTTAAGAAGAACACTCCTGATAATAATCACTTGATAAGATTCTGAATACGTCTGCTTAAGATTGTCAATTCGGCGACGGTAATAATGAAAATATACGAGAGAAAAGAGATAATAAGAAAAATGATATATTCTTAACAATTTTTTTTACAATATATTCTTAAGCTTTCACTACAGAACGAAGTCGTTTTAACAAATAGAAGACAATTTTAAATATGCAATGATTTATTAGGTGTAAAAATTAATTCGGTACCCTTAAATTGAATCAATCATAACTCTGCTTTCAATTAAAGTATTTTCTCTACGTTTTCAGTCGATGAAGTTTCAATAGTAACTTTTAAACACTAGGTTGCTAGGAAAATGCGGTTTTTGTTTTCTGAATTCTAACATTAATTTTCTTCAATGAAAGTGTCATTTCATCGTGTTCGTGTTAATATTATTTTAAAGTGTATTTTATGGTCTGTATTTTAATAACATCTACTTTGGTTTTATTATTAATTTTGCTTCAAATTAGGGCATTGAATTAAAGATGGAAAAAAAGAAAATAAGAACAATTTTTTGTATGAGTTCAAAACAGGTGTTAAGGCAACAGAAACAGCTCGAAAACTAAACTATGCTTTTGGTGAGGGTACTCTTAAAGGACGTACGGTGCAGTGGTTGTTATAAAAAATTCGTGATGGGGACCAATGACTTGAAGATGGAGAAAGTTTCAAGCTCCAGAACTTCGAACATTGGAATTTTACACCAACAGAATAAATAAACTTTGAATTTGAAGAACATGAACCGCAATTTTTTTTTACCAACCTAATACATTGTAAATCTTGGCCAGGAAATTGGCATAACCTCACAAAACAATAGTGAATTAGTTAGCGTCTGAAAAGCAGAGTATTAGGATTGCATACTTTTCGTATTGCAGTTGAAAAAAATACTGCTGAAGCTACAAGAATGATTTGTTCAGTTTGTAAGCATCTGATGTGATGCAAAAAACATGTAAAAATGGTTTCAAATGTTTGTGATTAGTGATTTTGTTCTTTCCTATCGACAACGTCTTGGACGACTGAAAAAATGTGAAGACGAGGAGCTTGAGCTGTTGTTAAGTGTAAGTTTCACTTAGACTGAACAGGAAATCGCTCAATTACTCGAAGTTATCCAGTAAGCAATTTCCTATCGTCCACATAGGTTGGGAAAAATTTAAAAGCTAGACTATTGGATTCCACACGAGTTCAGCTCGGAAACAAAGAAAACAGGTATGGTACGACTATGTCCTAGCTAATAAAATTGAACAGGAAAAATTTTTTCATAAAATTATAACAAGAGATCAAAAATGGGTTTTGTATGACAATCCTAAGCGCCAAAAATCATTAATTATTTCCGATGAACCATAGAAACGATTCTGAAACCAAATATTCACATAAAAAAATGTTAGTATGTATTTGTTGAGACATTAAGTGTGTGGAGTATTATAAGTTGCTCGAACTTAGTCAGACTGTAAATTTAGAGCGTTACCAACAACAGCTCATTCGTCTGAGTGACGAATTAGAGAGAAAAAGATCATTCACTCGCGAGAGAACGAGAGAAATAATTTTTCAGAACGATAACGCTCAACTAAAGACATTATTTATTGGTTGGATTAGGAAGTTCTTTCTTATTCGTCGTATTCATCAAGTTTAGCTTCGTCAGATTGTCACTTGTTCCGATTCAGCAACATCACCTAGTTGATACCAATTTTAAAACAGTATAAGTGGTCCGAAAATGCATTGACGAAAGCCGACATGTTTTTTTTTGATAAGGGATTCTTTACTTACCTGAATGATTGAGTAAATTTATATAAAATAATATGGAATATTTTGAGAATAGAAATATATTTCATTTTTCAGTAAATAAATATTAATTTTATATAAAAAGGACTTAATTTGTACAGATAATATTAGATGCATTTAGAAGAAAATTTATTTATTTTACAGAAAAATATATTTTATACAGATAAAAAGTATAATAATTCATCAAAATAAAACTTAGTTAGCCTCATTTGTTAGATTCGAATAAAATAAACTATTTTATCTTTTTGATCTATTCTGATATATATATATATATATATATATATATATATATATATATATACATACATATTTATCATATAGACATACTGTATGTCGCATAAAAATTTTTTTTGTTTGAAGTAGGAATATGGAAAGCATAAAATGTCAATTATTTGAATCGCCGCTTACATTCAAAGAATAGATAGATATTAATGCCACCCCGGAAACAAATAAACAGAGAAACCAATAAATCTGAAACACAACAGAAGTATAATTCAGAATACAGTATTCATAAAAGTGGATGGAAGTGGTCATATACATACATACGTACATATATATATATATATATATATATATATATATATATATATATATATATATATATGTATGTATGTATGTGAATGAATGACAATACATTTAAAAAGTAATGGATAAACGTAAGAAAAAAATTAATGTTAAATTTTACCGTTTGTGTATAAGATAATTGAAAAACGCTCCCTAGTTCAGGAAGAAAATCTCTTTAATCCACAACATATTATCATGAGGGATACTGTAAAACATTGATCAATTCAGAAATATTGTGTTATTAAAAAAGTTGAAATTTTATGTTATATTAAATTGATGAAAGTTTTTTTTTTTTTTTTGTAGATTGAAATTAATTTTTCGTAAATAATGGAGTTTCGCTGTTTTATATTGTGAAGACTTAAAATGAAAACGAGTTTATTTTATGAGTGTGTTCTTTCATTTTCACGAATTATTTTTTTACTCCCCAAATCATACCACTTTTTTTTCGATCAAAAATATTCCATTCAAAATTATTGATTGTTGATTATCATCTGTATTTAGTTGGCAACGCCATCATCCTTAGCGTATTAAGGTACAGAAAAAAGATTTTTCTGTATCTTAACAATTTTTCTGTACCTTAAAAAATTTTTGTTTCGTCAAGTCGAAATCCAGACTGACAAAAAACAGCACGATGTGAGTAATAATTAACAACGGAATGATGTACCGTATAATAATAAAAAAATGTATAAGGCAATGCGATTCGCTCAGTCCCTTTCTCTTTAACCTGATTGTAAATAAGTTAATAGAGGCAGTAAGAAACAAAAATGAGTACAATATTGGTAATAACAACATAAATATCATATATTTTACTGACGATGAAGTTCTGCTGGCCAACAATGTAGACAACCTCCAAGGACTACTGCATTAATTCAATTAGACTGGAAAATAGTACAATATGAAAATTCCTGTAGAAAAAAAATCAAAACTATGGTGATTTATAAAAACACGATTAGGTGCAAATTGGAAATTGATGGTGGTATGGTGGAGCAAGTTATGTCTTTTAAATACCTAGGCTAAGAAATAATAAGCATCAAGGATTTGCACCGAGAAGTCAGACAGTAAGCAGGTAAAGGAACTCAAGTAGCAAGTCATTTAAAAAGTACTATTTGGCGAAACAAGTACTTTAGCCAAGATTGTAAAATTAGAATATACAAAGTGATGATCAACCTAGACTTGAAATTTGGAGCAGAAACAAGAGCGAAGACAGCTAGAACAAAACAAAAGTTTAGGACTATGTAAATGAAGATCTTAAGATCCATCTCAGGACATTAACATTAACACTTATGGAATATCAAAGAAGTGAAGATGTAAAAGCGAAATGTGGCATACAAGATGTGATTGAATGGACTAAGGTTAGAAGAGAGGAGTGAAACAACCATGTGGATAGGATGGGAGAAGAGTGACATGTAAAAATGGACGACCTTTGGAAAAGATATTACCTGGTTGACCAGCTAAGAGATAGGCACAGCGCTGGCAATCTTCATCCACCGAGCTCGGGTGAGAAGAAAAGCAACAGGGAAATAAATTCTAGCTTAATAATAATAAAAAGAAAAAAATACATTTTACAAGAATACATTTTCATACTCGAATAGACTTGTACTGGTAAATATGATAAGACTATAATAATATTTAATCAAGGTTCTCAAGTCGACTGCTTTTTATATCGAGGAAAAATAAGCTGACAAATAACATAAAGAAATATTAAAAGAGAGAATGAGTCACTTACTTGTACAAATCTATGTATCGCGGTGATAAAAAAGATCAATATCCTTTATAATCAAATAAGAAAACAAATTACTTATTTATGGGATAGAGAAAGAAAATGAAAAAAAAATTCAAAGACAATGAGACAGAAGTTATAGGTCTATTTGAAAGTAAATTAAAGAAGATTAGATTAGTACCACTTATATGTGAGATGTAATTTTGATCGAAAACATTTTGATATAGTTTGTGAGTTTAAAAAAATCATTTGTAAAAGTGAATTTATTGAAAATCTCAAAAATTTTTTTATATTTATTTATTTCATTTTAATTGTCAAAGATGTCTAGAATATTAAAAATAACAAGTTGATATTTTTTTTAATAATATTCTCTTTTTTGCTACTGGTATATGTAAATTTTGAATTTGATTCTCAGCACCATTTGAGATTAATTAGATTTTAATTTTTAATATTTTACACTTTTGGTTATGGAAAAACATATTGTTGAATATACTATGAAGATCGTTTGACAAGTATAGTAGATTAGATGGATTAAATTAGATTATTTTTGAGGGGGGAGGAAGCTATCTTGCCTCCCGGCATTTAGACTCGAGGTCCATTATGCCTTCCCTCGACTTGATCAAAACTACTCGGGAAGTCTCGCTTCCTTCCAGAAGCCTATCAGCTTGCCCGAGTTTATAGATCCTAATTCGGCCTCGGTGAGGAAAAACTCTTCAAACCATCATCACCCTAAATTTACCCATGCCGAACAATCCGCGAGGAGGTGAATGGAGGTCTAGTTGGCCCCCCACATCATCTACACTTCCTGTCCGTCCTTTCGGCCTTGCATATGTTCGTGGTAGATTAGTCTCCAGTATCATGTGACAATTCGCACCAGGATCCGGAAGAAGAATCTGCCACTTGTATAGATTCTTTTGGTCCAGTCATTATTTGGGACCTGACGTAAGGGTACCCTGGATTGATCGTCAATCTTTAGCCACTATTCTGGGTGTTCTGACTCGACACACTCCCGAATGGCGCCCTTGGCCCAATATCTCGCTAGCCCTACGAAGGGCTCTGGCCCCTCCACTGCGGACCTGGCTCCTACTGTGGCCAGTCTGTCTGATATTTCGTTCCCTCGTATGCCCGTATGAATAAGTATAGTAAAAAGCAAGTTAAACACCGTTTTTTGGAAAAAAATCAATTTTATTTATCAACATAGTCTTCATTGAAGGCTATACACTTGGGTCAGGGAGTTT
Organism: Acanthacorydalis orientalis; assembly: GCA_034766995.1. NCBI lineage: Eukaryota > Metazoa > Arthropoda > Insecta > Megaloptera > Corydalidae > Acanthacorydalis > Acanthacorydalis orientalis. Next base: position 10,136,254 of record CM068319.1, on the reverse strand, counting down.
CCAATTTTTTCATCCATCGGAAAAGTAGCTTTTCTTAAAGTCTGCAAAATTCGCTTTGACGAAGGAGATGACATCCTCATTCGACGAGAATTTCTTTTTACCAAACTAAATTTTCAAGTTTGATAAGAGAAAGAAGTCGCACCGAGCCAATTTCAGAGAATAATAAAAAATATTTATCAATAATACCATCAATAAAATGAAAATTTATCATTCCATTCGTCGATTCACTTTCCAAAACCATTAGACTTCCATCTGTAGTAGAAAGTACATATTTTCAATTTTAAAACCACCGTTGTCTCTAGAATTATAGAATTTCATTAGAACTAAAAACATTTATTTTTATCTCGACTGACAAAATAGGTAGATTTTAGAACTTTTTGTCTCTGTATATGATTTGGCAATAGTATTCTCTGATTCTTGTTTTTCTTAATTATGTAGTAGTTTTTTCAAGGAAATTGTTCCGTTATATCCATGTTTCCACACTTTTCTACGAATTGTCTGATAAGTCACTTGTTTCCAATTATTTTGAACCATCTGATACAGTTTTGGAGCAATATTCCTGCGATCTTCGCAGAGTTTGTTTAAATTATGTCAATCATTTCTGTTACATAAAATACTTTTTGTTGATTTTTGTTAATTTTTTCTACGTACTTTAATTTTTAAACTTATCTACAATATATTGTAGACAGTGGAATGCGTTTCATCAACAATTTATGTTATATAATTGAGAGATTTGTCTTTCAAAGCAAGTTTTATTATCATTCTCTCTAAGTCAATATCAAGATGTTTTCCTTCGTCCGTATTGTTCAATAAAGAGTTCGATATTAATTTCTGAAATAAAAATGAATACGTGACATTCAGTGCAAACAACAAATAGTTCATTGATTTCCGATCAATCATCTATCCTTTTTCAATCTCAACGAGGTACTCCGACATAATGAAAATATCGTGGATTGTACGGGTAGCAATTTTGTATGAATACAATCATAATTTAGTTTAATATAATTTTACTTATTTATATGATAATATTTTTATATCGTTTTTATAGATTTTGTTTCTGATGTATTGCTCCATAATGTACTAAAATACAATTTATATTCAACATATTTTTAATAGAAAAATAGTCATTCTATGTAAGTAATGTGGGTCTGTGGATACAATTATTGAATTATATTTCTAATTAACTTTTAAAGTATATATTTCAAGTAAGTTAAGCAAAATAATCTTAACTAGTAAAACCATTTCAATTAATAATATAATTTTCATTTATTCTTGTAATAGTTTTCTATCTTTTATATAATACTGATATTATAAAAAAGCCATTGACTGTTATCTATAGATTTTCAGATAAAGCTGTAATAGAAAACTAATACTTAACATAAAACATTTAATTGAAAAACATAAATTTTTATTTCAATCCGTCTGATCTAAGAAATATACAAGCCATTTTTTTTATATCTACATAAATTCATCTAAGGCAATAAATGTAACACGACTGCGACTTTTTAAAATACATCAATTGTATTCTTTGTATGAAAATCTACGAGCTTAATTGCTACTTTATGTTCAATTTCTGCCCGTCTGTTCTTTGCAAGAAGTTTTAATGCTCTAAAAGTTATCAGACGACACGCGCTCTACAAGATGCTTCACTTTCTTAATGAAACGTGATCGAGTTGTAATCAGTTTTGAACCTTTGGACTGTATTGGCTACTCGTTAAATGTAGTTACTGAACTATGTTGACCTCTTTGATTTCAAAGTTAATGTAGAACCATAAAGTAGTTATTTGTCAACGTTAATATATTATGATTTTGATATATAGAAATATGAATATTGATATATTCTTGATAAAAGAGAAAAGGGTACGAGTCCAAAATGTATGAAAATTAGTTTAAATTAAACTGAATTTTCAAATACTTTCAAACATTGTGGTTAAATTCACTTTTCAAAATCCATTTCTTCACTCACTCCACAAACAACTCATTTTTTCAATTCAAAAATGTTTAATAATTGATTATTTATCTCTTTGATTGTCGTTTATGTGTACTCAGAAGGTGAAGAAAATTTTTTTGCACTTTTTACTCAGATAATGTTGGAATTATAATTGAAATGCATTAAACAACAATCAACATCTTTGATATAAAAATTTGTGAAAATGGTATTTAACATTAAAAGACATATTGTATTATTCAAAATGTGTGTTTAAGGATAAAAATTTAAAGGAGTATCTGAGTAATATACGAGGTTCGGAAATTTAATTCTCCGATTGACGCTGCAGCAGAGTCATCTGAAATTCAACCAAAATGATTCAAATCTGATTGAACTAACGCCTTCAGTTAGTTGTTATGAACTGAAGAAAACCGCCAGCGACCTTCTTCATCTTCAAAGCTCTTGTATCCAGCACGAAATTTTTGGAACCACCATTACATCGAATGTTTCTTAACAACATTCACATCAAAAACATTGTTTGGTTTACAAGCAGTTTCTGATGCGTTAGCATCCGTTGTGAATTCATACAAAAAATTGCTCTTATTTGCTACTTTTCCATCTTTAATCCAATTAGATAATTTGAAGCAGATCCAATTAGATAATTTGAAGCAGAATTAATAATGAAACCAAACTCGATGTTACTAAAATACAGACCAAAAAATGCACTTTAAAATGATATTTACATGATAAAGATGAAATGACACTTTGATTGAAAAAATAAGGTTGGAATTCAGGAAACAAAAACCTTCAATTATTTTACTAAAAACCTAATACAAAGGAGAGAAAGTAAACCAGAGATTTTGGATATTCTTCTTGGAAATTATTTTATTTCTCACATTAAAGAGCTTGTTAAAAAGATACCATTTTCAACGATCAAATAAATAAAAGAAATTTCATAGGCTGATCTTAAGAGCGATTCTTAAAAATGCCTACAAGGAGTGTATTCAGAAAAGGAAAAGGCATTAAAACTGGTGAATAGCCACAGAAGAGAACTATTTTGAATGGGATTGTTTAAATTTTGAATATTTTTCTAATAAATATTTTTTTATAATGCTAGTTCTAGTATTTTTTGATTAAACGCCTTATTAATAATTTATATGAAAATATTTATGAAAGGAAAATATGAGATGAACGACTGATCTGTTGAAATCTAGAAAACTTTTAGAAAGTGATCATTTCTTAAATAACATGATCAATTGTTAATCAATATACAATATGTTCCAGTTAACATTTCTGAACTATGACTGTGTCGTTAGTTATTGAGAAAACCATTGTTTCAAGTTCTTCAACCTTGACATTTTTGAAAAATAACAAACAAAGTGCGGAGTAAATAATCCAACTTATTATACTAAACTGGAAAACATATTAATATCAGAAACCACTAATCATATTTCTCGTACGACACAAAGAAATCACGAAAACGATAAATAGACTTTCTCAGACTCGATTTGTTTGTTTTCACTAGTAAAGTTCATAGAGTGTACGAGTTCGATCGATATCAGGACGACACGGCAGACTGACTCGTACACGTTATATCGCGTTCACGTTTCCGAAAGTCGGTGAACGAATTCATCATAAACTTGAATAATAATAATAATCGTCGATGACGACGATCGAACTTTCTTCTGAGATTATTGTTTTAAGTGCGGCATAAATAAAAAAAATAATTCGATGTAACGTTGGGAAATTTCGAATAACGAAACTTTTCACACACACACACACACAATCATATATATATATATATATATATATATATATATATATATATATATAATATTACGTGTACAAATTAATTCGATACTTTTTTTATATAAAATGAAAGTTTTATATAAAAAAGTAAAAAACATTTAAATCCTCGAAGTATCTCCTATTATTTTATATAACTTTGCTCCATCTGTCGGGTAACTGACGAATCTCTTGTCGAAAAAAGATGGCGGTTTTGTGCTAATTGAAATAATAATACTTAAATGGCTCCGTAAACAGACAAAACTGTGGAATATGGGGTACAGAGTATCCAAGAACACTTTATCAGCGGCAATTATACCCACTCAAGTGTGCTGTTTAGTGCGAAGCAACATCCGAATAGATTATATGCCCTTATTTTTTCATAAGTGAGAACGGTACTGCTGTAACAATAAATAGTTCTCAATACCGTACGATAATAGAAAATTTTTTGAGGCCAGCTGTTGATAATCGTTCACAGATGTGGTTCAAGAGGAAGACACAGTGCAAACAGCAAGATCCATCATAGAACTTTTACGGGATTTTTTTTCCGAGCGTATAATTTTAAGAAACACCAATTTTAAAGGACCTGGGTTTTTCCTGATTTGAGAACTCCCATTTTTTTCTTTGGTGCTACTCAATAGAAGATGTATACGTCAATAAGTCAAAAACCATCCTGAAGCTTAAAAATAACACAATAGAAGAAATTCGAGCGTTATGCCCAGAAATCATGAGAGAAGTGATGAAAAATCTCTTAGAAAAAGCTGAAATTTATGAAACCGAAAATGGGCATGTTATTTTCATGTGTAATCACGAAAAATTTCTATACTATTTCTTGGGAAATAAAAAAGATGAAAATATTACAAAACAAAAAAAATATTAATGTTTTAAACTCTTTTTTTCTTTTTGCGTCACCCTGTATAAAAAATATATATTGTAAAATTCTTTTTTGAAATGATAATATATTTGTTTTTTTTAACGATTTTTGCATTCAGAAGATAAAGTGATATTACTGAAAAAATTAGTAGCAAATTATTATTTCTTAACCTTTTTAGTGCCTACCGAAAAAATAGAACCTGAGCGAAAAGTATTGAGCCAGACTAGTGTAATTTGGTAAGGTTCGAGCAAAAATTGCAAAAATTTAGTTTTAACTGATAATTACAAAATTTGAAAAGGTACATGTTAGGAAACAAAGGGAAAATGGATTATTGAATAAAATATTTTAATATTTGTTGAAAATTATGTAAATAATGTTTGTTCGAAACTATAAAGAAAATTCGAAAAGTTAGCCATCTTTTATAAACAGCATTTACTAATAAAAAAACATTGTTATACTAACATAGTTTGGCATAGAACATATAATACAAAACATAAACAACGTGTATTCATTTATTTATAATAATATTATTGATATTTCAAAAGATAAATAAATAATAATTCTATGATGCACAGCAAGTGTCAAAAGAGTTGTCTACTACAAAACTGATGATTCATGTATGTGTTATGTGGATTGGTATGAATATGGATTTCATAACGGACTAGGATTATATCGACAATCATTATTTACAGTAAATATCATGAAAATTATTGAAAGAGTTCTTGTCATTTTCACCATTATTGTCAATTTCCAAATCGCTGCACTCTCACTACTACTAACTCCCCGTGGATGACGTAATCTTAGTGTGAATAATAATTTTTTATCACTGTCACTATTTTCATCACTTACTCTTAAATTACTAATCAATTGAATTAATTCGATATTATCCATAGCAGTATATATTTTATAATATTATAATTGGGTGAACGCAACGGAAACAACAGAAATGAGTTCTAAACTATTAGACACATTTAACAGGTTAGCGAAATCAACAATATGAATGAAAAATTAAAAACCAAATAGCCAATGCTAATCAATAGATATGGGCCAATGCTATTGCAAGACAATGCTCGGCCACACGCATCTCGAACCACAATTTCCAAATTAAATTCATTAAATTATGAAATTTTACCGCATCCACCTTATTCACCAGATCTTTCACCGACAGATTATTATCGTTTTCGCCTCTTGGAATAGTATTTAAAATAAAAAATTCCGAAAACAAACAGAAGCGATTCAAGGATTCGAAGAGTTTATAAGCTCTAAAAATGTTAATTTTTATAAAAATGGGATAAAAAATTTAATTTCTCGTTGGCAAAAGACCATTTGAAGCTGATGAAGCTTATTTTTATTAAATATATTTTGTTTTGTTAAAAATATTGCGTTTTATTTCTCACCTACAAATTCCGCAAAATCATATGTTACACCCTAATATATATATATATATATATATTTATGTTAGTATGTCTATATAAACATTCTCCCAAATTATTATTTGCACCGTGTTGTTGTATAAAGTTTTTTGAGGGTAATTTTGATTTTATATATATATATATATAAATATAATATATATATATATATATATATATATATATATATATATATATATATATATATATGTTAGTGTGTATATAATTATTATCGCAAATTTTCGCAACGTGTTGTTTTATGTACATATATGCTAGTGTGTCTATATAATCATTATTGCAGATTAAAACATGCTATTTTATATATGAGATAAACATATTGGGGTACCATGGGAATTTCGACGTCATAAATAAATAAATGACGTCATCGAGAATTTTTTGTCGATAATTTTGATTTTATATATACAGGCATACCTCGAGTTATGTAAGTAATGCGTTCCTTAAACCTTTACTTACCTTGAATTTTACGTAAGTCGAATTTGTAAATTTCTTAAGTGTAACATTATAAGAAACTAATATTTATTGTTATTATATGTATGTATATTGTTTGCAGTATTGTGCAAAACAGAAGCAACAAATCCTAATTAAACATTTAAGTGTGTTTATCATTTCTTCCAATTAATCTACAATGATATTAATAATCTATACTTATATATATATATATATATTGATGAAACAAAAACAAAATTATACATTTTCAAAAATAATAATAATTCACTAATATTGAAATGGTAACAAAAACAAATAACTGCAATATATGATAGTGTGCAAAACTGAAGCAACAAATCTAGTACATTGTGTAAAAACACCTATTTATAATAACACCAGTACACCTGCGTTGCATTGATGAAATTAAATTTAAAATGGTGCTTTCGGGTATCTTTTCCTATTCATTTTTCAATGCTTGAAACAGTTCACGATTTTTTTTGAAGCGTTCGCCCGGAACTCGTCGTTTCAGAACCCCAAAAAGATTTTCAATGGGATTCAAGTCTGATGATTGTGTTGGCCAATCAAAAACTTGAACGCCATTATCTTTTAACCAATGGTTTACCGAGCTCGATGTGTGTTTCTGATCATTATCGTGTTAAAACACCCATCGAAGCGGCATATTTCAATCAGCATGAGTCATCATTTGTGTTTCTAAAATGTTTTTATGTGCGAAACGATCCATTATCTCCCCAATTTCATAAAAAGGACCAACATCATGAAAAACATGTCTCAAGTATCACGCTGTCACCTCCATGCTTGATTTGAGAAGTGATTGATTTGAGAAGTTGTAGGCCAGCGAAAAAGCCACTGCTGGGAAGAAAATATTAACAAAAAAGTATTGTATTTTTTTTTAAAAAAATACATCTTTTTTGAAAATCACATTTCAAAGCATAAAATTCAATTGAACTACTAGTTTCAATTTTGAACAACTTGCCAATTGAACAAGTTGTAATTTTACAAATTTATTACGTAACTACAAATTTATGTTAGTTGCATGTTATGTAACTCAGGGTGTCCCTGTATATATATATATATATATATATATCTATATATATATATATATATATATATAGAGAGAGAGAGAGAGAGAGGGATTGGAAGAGCATATTTTTTGAGTAGCATAATTTGAGCGTTGTTTTCTGCTTTGGTTGGTTAGTTATTGGGGTTTTAAGGCACTTCGGTAGATTTTCTGTTTTTGAACAGACAAATGTCGACGTATATAGTTCGTCATTCCACCGCAAGTGGTTAAAAAGTAATCCAGATTTAAATTTTTCTTATTTTTTTTCTTATTTTATATACATATACATACATATATATATATATATATATATATATATATATCTATATATATATATATATCTATCTATCTATATATATATATATATATATATATATATATATATACATACATACATACACCCATACATACATACATATAAAGTTTTGTTACATTTTCAAATTGTTTTATATACGAAGTAAGGGTTAGAAAATATCAGAGATGGAATTTAATATCCAAGTACACGCTAAAACCTGTTTCATGGTACAATTAGTTAGTAGTAAATTACGCGTGTGAAATCAGATTGTCTCTGTGCTTTTCGTTAAATTTTAAACTAATGACTATGTATCAAATTTTATGCGAAAACCGGAGGGATAATTTGCGAAAGTTCAAAAAACTTACGACGAGGATAATTTAAATCAAAACATTGTTTACGAGCTAGTTACATGGAAGGAAGGTAAAGTTTCAGTTAAGGATAAAATTACGAGAAAGTTAGATAAAAAATTAATTTCATATACGTTGTATATATAAATATATATATATATATATATATATATATATATATATATATATATGTATACATATACCAGTGAGTTTTCATGTGAAAAATAATTAATAATGAAATTAATACACAACAAAATATATTTTATAATGTTGTGCACGCAATCTTTTTATAAAATTGCAACTTTTTATTTTACTAGTCTTATAAATTTATTAAGGTAAAATTGTAAATAATATTTTTATGTATAATTATTTTATCAATTATAGTATTATTATTATATTTATTTAATTAACGATATTTCATCTTAAGAAGTTAATAGATAAATGTTAAAAAATGATATTGTTATATATTATTATTTCCCCTTCTCTCTCTCTCTCTCTCTCTATATATATATATATTAGGTAACTAAGAAAGTTCTGTCGTTGTTATAACGTAAATACTTCCAAGAACTGTTAACACTTGTTATCAGATGAAATTCCAAGAATGGTTTGTCAGTTATATTAGCATGTGTTTTACTGTTAATTGTTGAATGAATCTCGAACTGTTACCTTTAATTTCAAAAATAACTCTAACCTTAAAAAATGTATCTGAAAAATAGTATAATACGTGCGTGTTTGCTTTATAAATTTAAACTTGGGACTAACGCTGCAGAAACTGAAAAAAAAATTTGTACTGCGTTTGTAGAAAGGAAAATTACATCAAGAACGGCTCAGAGATGGTTTAAAAAAATCTGCCGGGGATAAATCCATTGAAGACGAGACCAGATCAGACAGATCATCAAATTTAAATATCGACGAATTAGAGACAATGATTGAAACAAATTCCAGTTTAACGTGTCAACAGTTTGCAGAATTGTTCAATGTATGTGATGAAACAATACGGAAGCATTTACACAAAATAGGAAAGAGTTGGAAATTAAGTAAATGGGTACCACACGAATTAACTCCCAATAACAAATTACAGCGTCTTACAATCTGTACATCTCTTATTTTACGACTAAAATCAGCTAACTTTTTGGGATCAAATTTGGACTATTGATGAGAAATGGATTATGTATTCCAACTACAAATATACTCACCACTGTATTTCATTAGGAGATCCTGTCACACAAAGTCCTAAAGAAAAGTTAACACCATGAAGTTTGGTGGACCTAAAAAGGAATTATTCACCATGAATATCTACGAGTAAGTCAAACCCTCACGGAAAACATTTATAGTGAACAACTCCAGCGAGTACATGATGCATTACAACAAAAACAGCCAGCACTTTAAAATTGTAAAAAAGTTTTATTTTTGCAGGATAACGCACAGCAACACGTTGCAGTAGAGAACAGAACAAAAATTATGAATTTAGGGTGGGTGATTTTCTCCCATTCCCCGTATTCCTCAAACATATCTCCATCAGATTATCACCTGTTTTTATCTTTGGACCATCATATGCGTGGTAAATAGTTTCATAATGAAGAAGAATTAAAAATGGTATACGTTTTCTGAAAATAAAAATAATCAGTTTTATAAAAATAGAATTCATAAATTATCTTTTCGCTGGAAAAGAGTTATTCAATGCGAAGGTGAATATTTTGATGAATAAAGTTATTTTATGTAAGAATACACAATTTTTTTCTCGATTCAAAAAAAGATAGAACTTTCTTGGTTACCTGATATATATATGAAATAAAAATATCTATTAGTAGTCTATTATAAAAAGTTACAAACTGAAAAAAGCGTTTACAAATTAAGATATTTTCTAATTAATAAAAAAACCCAATTTAAAAAGACTAAATATATACAATTAAAAAGTGTCTGCTAATGATTATATATATATATATATATATATATATATATATATATATATGTATGTTAGGTGTACATATTAATTCGGTGCCTTTGAATCGTCGTTTTGAAAATAAATAAATTCAAAACACTGAGGTTCAAAAATTAAATTTCAAATTCAAATACAGTAGAGTCATAGAAATTTAAATACCTTAGTTAATTTATCCAATACTAGTATTACTGAAAATGTCTTCAGGTAATAAAATATTAGATGTGAAAATTAATAAGATGTCTTTAAATTAAATCAATCATAAATTTATGTTAATCGTGTAAATCTGTTTTATATAAATTTCTTCCATCTGTTATGTAACTGATGAAATCCTTGTGAAAAAGAGATTGTAGCTTTGAGTCGATTAAATTATCACTGCATTTTTGGACCAATTCTACTGTTTTAAATTTCTTTGCATATTTTGTGCATCACAAAATTCAAAGTAGAACTGACCTAAAGTAGAACAAATCATTTCTGTGGCTTTGGTAACATTTTTTTTTCAATTGGAATCCGAAAAGTATGCAATGTCTTATATGCTGTTTATCGGATGCCATTGTATTCAGTACTGTTTTGTGAGGTTAATCCAAGATATGTAATGTACTTAAATGTTAAGGTTGGAACTTAAAAATCTTAAAACGACGAGAACATTTTTAATTTAGAACAGAGCTATGATCGATTTCATTTAAAGGCAGCGAATTAATTTTTATATCTAATATTTTATTATCAGAAGATATTTTCAATAATACTAGTATTAGATAAATTAACTAAGGTGTTTAAATTATTACGACACTCCTGTATTTGGAATTATTTGAAATTTAATTCTTGAACCTCACTGTTTTGATAGAATTTAATTATTTTCACACCGATGATTCCATTTAAAGGCAGCGAATTAATTTGTACACTTTATGTATAAAAAAATGTGTAAAATAACCTACTTTAAAAAGTATATACGGTTGTAATAGCTTATTGTGCTGTTCAAATGTAAAACACTTAGAAGTAGTTTGTTTTTTCAACGAATACAAAGTCGTTCCGTTAACTTATCTGTATTTATATATTAATAAATTTATACAATATCATATAACACGAAAATATTTTAGTTTAAAACTTACCACAGGCGGTGTTATAAGAGAATTTACCTTTCTATCTCTCTTTCTCTCCCCCCTCTCTCTTTCTCTCTCTCTCTCTATATATATATATGTCTGAATATATCTATTTACAAATATATGTATTATTTACGTAGTCCCACAATTGATACACAATAACGGTATGGAATTAAAGGTATTTAAAAGCAGATTTAATTTAATATTCCAACAATATTCTATATACAGGCATTTATTGTATCAAAGAGTTTCATATATATATATATATATATATATATATATATATCTATTTATATATATATATATATATATATAAATGTAAGTATTTACATAAATGAGCGGTACACGGATTGAAATTTGAACACCTATTTTCTCGGACCATTGATGTTTCATGTCCAGACCACACCCAAACCCAATTTCCCTTTGTATTGTCAAGCTTTGAAAAATAATTACACACCAGCTCTCCCTGTTAATTCAAATGTAACTTCTACAAACGTAAATAAAATCGATTCAATATAAAAACATGTTTCTGTATAAATGTTGGTTGACGTGCTGTGTTTGAATAATAAAAATCAAACGTGAATTACAAGAATAACATATTTGTAAATAAAATGTTTGTAGTATTTAGTAATAGAAATGTATTTATGTTATATAGTAAAAATAAATTGTATATTATATATATATATATATATATATATATATATATACAGAAATTAATTATTTTGAAAATAAAATAGCATGGATCAAAGTTCTGCATAAAATACAATTCTGAATACATTCGATAAAATCCCGATATAGATATTGGTAATCATGAAAGTGTTTATCGTTTTTGATTTTATAGTTGAAGTATTAAAAGTATGTGCCAATTTAATAAGTAAAATATTTTGAAATGTTATACTAAAAAATTAACATTTAGTAACCAGTTATGTAAATAAAAGAATATTTCTAATATTTATTTCTTTAATTTACTTTAATTTGTTTTTGTTTAACTTTTAAAACAATCTTGGTTTACTTAACCTTATATTACTAAGGATAGTTTAAGGATGTATATCCATATCTCTAATATATGTAGTTTTATTTTAAATTGTTAGATGATATTTCAGTTTATGTATGTGCATGTGAAATTCGAAAAATCTGCGATTCGATAATGAAACTGTGGTTATCTTCTTGGAATTATTTTCATTTTTTAATATAATTACTCACACTATGTCCACCAATCCTTTAATACTTTTATTCCGTTTTAGACGTTTAATTTCTTATCGTTCTCAAAACAGATGCTCTATTGCTGCTTTCAATTCAATATTTGAAGAAAATCGCTTACCATTAAGATTTTTTTTATGATTTGGGAATAGATAGAAGTCCTATGAAACTGAAGCACTTGAATATGTCTGACGATTTATTTTTCATTTTGGCGATTTTTGCCACAAAAACGATACTTGTATGAGCACATGTATTATCCTGTTGAAAAAAAATTTTTTCTTTAAAAAAGTTGGTCCAAAAGGTTTCAATTGTACTCTACTATTATCGTTTTATTCTTTAGAACAGGGGTTCTTAACCTGTGATGTGCTCCTCTCCCGCGAAGGTGCAAAGGGGTTAGTGGAGAGGTGTGACTGTCCTCTATAACATTTTTATAATTGCTTTCTTTTCGCATTTAGTTAAGTTTATACCCCGAATATATGATCTCATTGATCATAAATAGCAACAAGTATCTCATTAAATGACACTGAGAGCTTTAATTGACTTCATAATCATGCTAAAAAACAATTACATGTTCCTGAAGAACAAAATTTTCTTTACTATTTCTGTGTATCTGAGGATGTTAAAATAAAATTTCAATCCCAATTACGTAATTTATTTATTATTAATTGCATTTGAAAAGGAGGAAAGGTGTGAATTTTAAGTTTACTTTCGAGGGAGGTGTGAAACTAAAAAGGTAAAGAACCCCTATTTTAGAACATAATCAATCAGAAATATCTACTAGGCATACCAGAAAATGGAAGCCAAACTTTTCTTGCAGAAAAAATGGCCTTTTCCTTCTTTGATGGCAGAGAATCACGTTCATTTCATTGTTTTGACTGTTGTTCTGTTTCCAGTATAGAGTGATGATTCCAAGTTTCATTTGGTTACAAATGGACGAACGAAACCAATCGTATTCTTCATAACAGTGTCGAAACATTCTTGAGAAATTGGTATTCAGTTGCGTTTTTGTTTAATTGTCAGCAAACGCGGCATCCTTCTTATTAGTAGCTTTTTTTATACATAATTTTTCGGTTAGGATATAAAATACTCGTTTATCTGTGATACCTGGGTATGAAGGTCAAGATAAAAACGAAAGAAAGTTTCCTTATAAAATGTATAAAAATACTTGAAACTGTTATGAGAGTTAATTAGGATATTTTATATTTAGGATATCATTTTAATACTTAATTTCTATTAAATATAAAATTTAAGAAAATCTGATAAATGTTTCACAAGCAAATTAGTAAATTCTTACTTCTTTATAAATGTAATTCATTTTCTAGATAACTCCGTATGTCGTATAAAAATAAATGTAGTATATAATAAAGTATATTTTTGAGTTTTATTATCATTAGTATTCACATTTATAAAGTGGATAATTTTTTTATGAATGACTGTCTATATTAGGTTGATTCAGAAATATATATGTTTAAATGAATACAAATAAGTATTGTTATATAAGGAGACCAAAAGTGTTCTTGTTACATTAATAACAATTTCAAGATGGGTAAATTTATACAATTCTAAATGAATTCGGTGCAATCATCAATCAAAAAACACAAAGTATATGTATATATAATGAGAAAAAGTTTATAAAAGTATATAAATGTACCAAAACAGAAATATGAATGTACGTACACTTGCTATGTTTTAAAGTCAGTATATTTATATAATATGTATGTGCTCTCATTTGATATTGAATTTAGAATTTCTTCATATTGGGAGGACTTGTGAGCAAAGCGACCATAATTTGAGTTTATGCAGACATCTCCATTAATATAATAAAGAATATAACTACAAGCGTACTATATTATCAGTACGAATGGTTGAAGAAACCTGTAAATTTAAATTTGGTATAAGGTGTGAGTCACGGAGGCTGATGCGCACGAATTATTCACACGAAGTCTCTGAAATTATTCACAGTAGTATTCGAGGAAGTGGATAAACGTATAAAGACATATATAAAAGTATAAATAGTGTATAAAGGTATGAAGATGAATGTAAAATTCTCGAGTTGTCAGCTGTTTCACCTGCAAAGAAATATATAACTGTAACATATTATTAATGTTACATTCGAGTTTATAACTTTTAGTTGGAAACTTAATATTTTAATCAAAAGAAATTGAAATAGATGAATATTTTATGAATTTTCTATTACTATTATCGATAAAAAACTAAATTATTGTACAATAAGAAAAATAATCAAAAAAGGACTGTAAATTTTTGGTAGAAATATATTGAAATTATATTCTATAATTGATTCACATGAATATAAATTTAATCAAATTAAATCTTAAAATTATTCTCATGTGTTCAGAATTGTTCATAAATCCACTTTATTGCACACATCTCACCATATAAATAATCGTCCGTTGATAATACGTTTTAACCTAGTGATCTTAAGTACACCATTCTCTGATTCTTGGAAACTGTCCAAATATTTAGTTGAATGGAATTCGCCGTATTCATTTGATTGATCGTGTAAATAAATCGTTACACATTTCACGAACGTAAATAAATATTTGTTACGTTTGTTTGAAATCGAAATGAGAATGTGTTATTTGTTTCACGTTCGGTAAGAAAATGCATTGTGTAATTTCATTCTTATATTTTATTTCATTCTTATTTGTATTATACTGGAAAGGAGTTCAGTGAACGTTTTGTAAACATGGAAAGATATTTATTTGTATACTTTAGTATATATTTTTAGTATATATTTTTATTAATATTTATATACAGAAGACTATTCAGTATTTCGATGATAAAGCAATTTTAAATATTAGGTTGGTAGAAAAATAATTGAGGCTTATTACCTCCAATTTATATACATTTTTCTCAGATAATAATCAAATTTATTAATTGAAATAAATACTATTAGAATCGACACATTTTCGACAATTAATTACAAGTTTATTTATTTGGCTGGTGTAAAATTCCAGAATTCTGGAGTTGATAAAATCTCGAAATGCTCTTTCGGCAGCAGCTTGGTTGTTAAACACCTACAAGAAGCTATAGAAATGCTTAAACAAGTGATAATCTGTTAGTGAGATGTCTAGTGGGTATGGTGGATGAGGTAATGTTTCATTGCTCAATTCGTTCAACTTTTGGAGGGTCAATCATTAGAATTGGACCTTTTCATTTGACTAGTTTGGGAATCAAACGACGCAGTTCTTGGTGTATTTTGTAGATTTCTTGACAATAACTTTAGTGTGTAGCGGATTCGTTAGGATTCAAAAAATTATAGTGGATTATACCGAGCGCAAACCATCAAACAGTCGCCATAATTTTCTTTTGGTATAATTTCGGTTTTACAAAATGTTTTGGGGCTTCATTTTTGTCCCACCATTATATAGATCGATTTCTGTTGTCGCAAAAAATCCACTTTTCGTCGTACGTTACAATACGATCGAGAAATGAATCTTTGCTTTTCTGTAAAAGAAGGTGTGAAGGGTCTTTTCTTTTGTGAAACCTCGTAACGGCGATTTTTATCGGTTTCGTTCAGTTCGTACGGCACTCATTTGCCAAGATTTTTTGATTTTCTTAACTGTTTTAAGTGGTCCAGAATTGTTGGATACTAACGCCTAACTTTTGTGCAATCTCTCGAATTGTTGTGCGTGGTTCTGATTCAACTAATACCTTCAGTTGGTCGTTATGAACTGAAGAAGGAAGCTCGTGACCTTCTTCATGTTCAAGGTTGTCGTCCCCAGCACGACATTTTTCGAACCACCATTGCACCAAATCTTCCTTAACAGTACCCACACCAAAAGCACTGTATAGTTTACGAGCAGTATATGCTGTTTTGCTACTCGTTTTGAACTCATACAAAACAATTGCTCTTATCTGCTTCTTTTCCATCTTTAATTCAATCGTTAAATTTGAACCAAAATGAATAATAAAACAAAAGTCGATGTTACCAAAATACAGACCGAAAAATGCACTTTAAAATGATATTAATATGATAAAATGGCAGTTCCATTAAAAAAATTAAAATTGGAATTCAAAAAACATATACCGCTATTATTTTTCTACCAATGAATTACATTTGTGCTAATTAAATAAATGTACACTATGAAAATTATTGTATCTAGAATATATTCAGATTTTTAGTTATAGTAAAAATATTTATAATACAGTATTGATTAAATATATTTTAATTAATATAACGGTAAGATATTTTATTCTTGTTTTATTCATCGTTTTGGATTACATGAGTTTCTGTATTTTGATACTAATTTCGGCACGTGTGCCATTTTCAGGTAGAGTTTAGATAGTATCTGAAGATGCTACACGTACAGTTACTGATAATGAAATTACACTGTTCCAAAATGTCTAAGACCACAAAGACAATATTTTAACGGGATTGCAGGTGTAAAAATATATCATAATAATTTTAAAATATATTATTCAGAAAAATATTTAAAGATGATGACCTGAGTTACATTTTCGATATTATTTTTTTTTATATTAATCATATTTATACATGTTTTAATTAATTATTGAGAGTTTTTTACATTTAATATTAAATATTCTATCTTATATATATATATATACTTTCCGAAAAAATATTGGCACATTAAACATTTTTGTAATTGAAAGGGTATAATTACACCATTTGGAAATATTTTGTATCAGATTTATTATTTTATATTTACTAATGTATTATTTATTTAATAATATAAAAATAATCACAATAATTTATTAGAATTGCACAAAAACGTCGTTAATTAAAATAGACTCGTTTTTTCCGCGAAAAAAATAATTGATACAACTTGTGGTTATTTGAATTCCACTAATTAGTATTTATCGAAAACTTGACATTCATAGTATGTTAGTTAACCTTTTCTCCTTCTTACTTCGTTTAATCTATTTGACATTGAAGAAATTAATTTGTAGGTCACTTCCGACTTTATATTTCTCCATTCGCATTCAATCACTTTCTTTAATTGAGATTTATTATTTATATTAAGTTTTCTGATCTTCCTATACAGCTTATCCCACAAATGCTCAGTTGTATTTAAATCAAGAGATTGTGGTGGTGTGTTAAGGGTATGGGGAATGTTATATAAAATCTATTCTTTTATTACGTGGCCTGTTTGCTCGAAGTCATTGTCATGTTGAAAGAATAAGTGATTTTAAGCGCTTTTTTGGGTTATTTTCAAAGTATTTATATAAATCATTTTATCCATTTTCCCATCGATGAAAACAAGCTCTCTAACACCAGATGCTATCATGTAATTCCACAGCAATACTCCTCTATCCCCCATGTTTCACAGTGGGTAATAAAATTTCTGAATTCAATTCTGTATTAGATTTTTGCTAGACAGATATTCGGCCATAGCGTCGAAAAATATTAAATTTACTTTCATTAGAAAAGATTACTCTTTTCCAAAAATCGATTTTTTTATTTTGGTGGTTTTTACATATTATTTTTTTAACCTTATTGTTTTTGCTCATCTAGGATTTTTTTCTACGTACTCTACCATTATAACCAGTAGAATTTAAAATATTTTGCATGGTCCGGGGGTTACAGTTTTATTACAATCTATTTTTAATTGTGCTGCTACTTCTGAAGTGATTCTAGAGAATATATATTATACATTATAAAAGGAAATATACATTAGCGTTCTAAGTATATAGCATTTACATCGAATAAGCACAAGAAATAATTAAAAATTGTCAATACTTTCTTATGAACATTTTTGATCACAATTTTTTTGTTATTTTTCAAGTGAGTAAAAAGTTCATTTATTATTAGGTTAAATCATTAGGTAAATGGAATTTAGCTTCAAACTTATGGAAATAAAATGAAATTAAAAAATATTCTAAATAAGTATGTCAAATTTCACCTTTCAAAGTCGTTTGGTTTTTGAGCTATACATTTACAATTTATGTTTATTAAAAATAAGTGTTCTTTTATTTATATGCTTTAAGATGTCAAATATTAAATTTAAATCAGTTGTAAAAAATTCGCGAGCAATTTTTTTAAAAATATAAATACTTGTAATTTTCACTTTAGTTAGAATTTCAATTTATTTATAAGATAGGTTAGTATATGGTTTTTAATTAAGATTTAACTTACAACTCACAAAGAGTGTGAGGTTGTGACTGAATTTATTGTACTTTTCATTAAAAAATTTTTCTTTACCTTAGCGCTCTGAAGATGATGACTTGTCATCGAAATACGTGTAACTAATAACAATTTATTGTATATTTTTGATTGTAAAATTGTTGATGTAGTTTGTGGGGAAAAGAAATATGTATCGTGTGCATATTTTTCTTTATTTGTATTCTGAGGATGTTGGCATTACGGTAGAAATGTGGATAATAAATCAAAATGATCAAAAATGTACAATAATTAGTTATTGATTAGAGATATTTGACAAATAAATTCATTTGTAATAAAATTCAGTTTATTAAAAATAATAAAATATTGTTTATTTTAAAACGAAATAATTTATTCTTTTATGTAATATTTCTCTTGATAGTATAAACGTATTTTATATAAGAGAAACTAATCATACAAGTTTATGAAAAGTAGTGTTGTTTATACAAAATTCTACTTTTTAAAAAAAGTTAAATGCACTTCTGCAAGAATCTATGTTCTAGACAAATAATTTACAACAACGTTTGTTTTATATATCATATTTAATAATATTCCGTCAGAGTATAAATCACTAAAAAAAACCTAAGACATATATCTTCTTTTTCTTTCAGTGTGAACCCGGTCTTGGGGCGAGTGTCATGTATAATTTATTATACAACCAGCCCCAAAAACTAATGCTGTTAGCTGGTTGCAGTACTGTGTGTACGACAGTTGCCGAAGCAGCCAAAATGTGGAATCTCGTGGTGGTAAGTTTAATATTTATTTTTAATCTATTATATACAACATATATATATATATATATATGTATATATATATATATATATATATATATATAATAGGGAAAATGTATGTAGGGAGAAAAAAATGCACGTGTTAAATTTTTCCGACCGACTCTAGCGATAAATTTAGAAGAAAATCTTCTCACGATGTACTATTATTTTTGTGGTATGAGTAAGGGGATAAAAAAGGGTTACGTTTCTTGCCAGAGGGTGATACTGAATTCATTACTGAACTAATGACCTGACCTGACGGTCTATTTTTATCTCTGTTGAGGGGATATATTTTTCAAGCGGTTTTCACCTTTTAGAATATTCGCTCGATTTATAACTGCTGTAGTTAGTTTTTGAAATGGTTTTCTATACGCCAGCAATAGAAAACGACAAAAATATATTTACATAAACACAATACCTACATACCTATGTATATGTATATGTATATGTATATATATATATATATATATATATACATATATGTATATATATATATATATACATATATATATATATATATACATATATATATATATATATGTGTGTGTGTGTATGTATGTATGCGTATGTAAAGAGGTTTAATGTAGATGTTATTATTTATATAGAGATAGAAAATTTCATTTATGTTTAGTAACAAATAGTTTTAGAATATTTAGTTATTAAATTATTTGTAATTAAGTTTATATTTTTTTCAATTAATTATATTAAATTAGTAGGAAAATAATTGCGGTTTTTGTTTTCTGAATTATAATTTTAATTTTTTGAAATGAAAGTATTATTTCATTGTGTTCATGTTATATCATTTTAAAGTGCATTTTTTGGTCTGTATTTCGGTAACATCGACTTCAGTTTTATTGTTAATGTTGGTTCAAATTGTGCAACTGAATTAATGATGGAAAAGAAGAAAATAAGAGCAAATATTTTGCATGAGTTCAGAACAGGTCGTAAAGTAACAGAAACTGCTCGTAAACTAAACGATGCTTTCGGTGTGGGTACTGTTAAGGAACGTACGGTACAATAGTGGTTCCAAAAATTTCGTATCTGGAACAAGAGCCTTGGAGATGAAGAAGGTCGTTAGCGTCCTTCTTTAGTTCATAACGACAGACTGAAGGTGTTAGTTGAATCAGAACCACACACAACAATTCGACAGCTTGTACAAAAGTTAGGCGTTTGTTATCCAACAGTTCTGGATCATTTAAAATAACTAGGAAAATCTAAAAAACTGTAAATGTATATGAATTTGAAGATCATAAACCGCGATTATACCAACTTAATAATATAGAACGAGTTTTAAAAAGATCTCAATTATTCTTCTAAGTTAGTTAAAAGTAAATAATTAAATATATATGTTTGATTAACAATTAATTAGTAATTGTCCACTTATGTTTAACAGTAATTAATTTAGTATCTTTTTAACATTACAATTAGAGCATTTATGTAGACTACGCTTGTGTAAATTTTGTTTCACAAAAATGAAAAAAATGTATATGAGGTTTCATTAGAACTTTTTTTATTTTAACAGATAAAATATAACAATACAGCACAAAATTTTATGTCGTTTTCTAAAATCGAAATGTTGTCCTTTTACTTAATTATTTTAGTAGTTTACTAGAAGGCATGTGGCACACCGCTGTTTAGTATACCATATTTACTATATTAAAAAAGAGACATCAATACGCAAGATATACTTTTTAATTATCTTTGTCTGTATTTTTTTATTTTTTACTGTTGTTGTACTCTTCTATGATATGTTTCGGGATTTGCAACATCTTTTCTGGCACCTTGATGCTATTTATTATTACAAATTACATAAGGTGGTTCAGGATCAAAAATCGTTCAGAGAATATATCAATTAAAAAATACATTTTCTTTTAATTAGAAAAATAAATTGTTCTCTTATAAATTTCGTATATTTATAAAATTTAGAAAATAAAATGTATCGTTCTTTGACATTAACACATCTATTCTTTTCATTTTAAGTTTTATTCTATGTTAATTTAAATAATAAACTACTTTCATCAAATACTAAAATATTCACTTGCCCTGCATCGTTCTTCAAATTTTCGACCACTGATTGAAACCAGTCAATTAAGTAAGTTTATTTGCAATTTATGTTGTAATATATCTACAAGAGGTACACACTCACTAACATTCAACAGCGAACGCAGCTGGGAGTTGGTGAGCACAGCGAGTAGAGAGAGGAACCCCCGAGTATTTATATAATAGTGTGTCAAAGAACCAAATCAAACCAATAAAATAATATAAATCATCTACGTGGCATGCTTTCACATAAATATATTGGGTATGTAGTGCATGTAAAATGCATTAAAAGTACCAAATTAATTTTTATTCCTAATGTATATATATATATATATATATAATATACATAATATATATATATATATATATATATATATATATATATATATATATATGAGTTCAATTATGAGAGTGTGTATCACACTGGTTTTAAATATTTCGTCCATATTCTGTTATGAATAATATTTTCATTTAATTTTTAAAAGAATAGGTACATATTATTGAATGTTAGTAATATTTTATTAAATGTTTTGTTAATAATAGTGACGTTAAAAAATTATTACCAAAAAAAACCCTTCTACTGTAATTTATTTGCAGGAAATATTGTCGAGGCATACAATTTAAACATTCTTGCAAGTGTCTACTTTGGCATAGAAAGCTCATGACGAGCTGGACTCGTCATTTCAGTAGAAGGGGTTAATAATGTTTTACGAAAGATAGATATTCCATTTTACTCATTTGCGTTTCTATTCTAATTATTCTCTTTATGCTTATTAGAGATATTTTTTTTGTAATCTACTGTAATAGATATAAATTCATATATAATTAGATTTACTTTAATGTTTATTTTTGGTCTATACTGGACATTTAACTGCTGAATAAGAATAATATAAAGAAGAATAATAATAAAAATTGACACATTAATTGGATCAGAGGTGTATTTATAATAAAGGGAAAAGATGTTTGTAATTAAATATGTTATAATTCTTAATTGCTAGAAATTTATCTAACTTTTCTTATAAAAAATATAAATGAATGAATATTACAAAATTTGATTAATGATTTCAGCAATAACAATATTCTTATTTCTATCTCACATTGCACAACAAATACATGTATTGTATGAATACTTTTACATTTTTTTAAAATAACTATATACATTCTTATACGTTTTACTGGTGTGAAGCCTGCATTGAAAAAGAATTCAATTGTGCTCTGTAACGTCTCTGTGCACTGATGAAAAGCTGTACCTTTTGATTCACGTACTCAATCCATTTATTCATATATCATCATCATCATCGTCATCAATTATACCTGTAATCTTTTGTACGTTGCAAGAAATCCTCTTCTAATTGCTTCCGTCTCTATGTATTTTCGGTTTACCTCAGATTTATCACACCTGTTGTAACGTTCAGCTTATCTATTCGTCTTATTGTCGGTTTTACTTTCCGTCTGTTGTTCCGTTGTGTTATGTATTTCAACTTGTCACTCTGTACCCGTTCAACAAGTCTAAAAAATGCTTCTGACTCTCTGATTCTTTTGTATTCATTGTGTTTGTTCGGTGTAATTTTTAATAATGGGTTCAGTTCGTTATTTTATTTTAAATAGAGGCGAACAAATATTTTTATTCGTATACGGAATTAAAAATTATTCATTTTTTTCATACCACTGATGTGAATTATACATTTTCACACTTAAAACGTACGAGTTTGATTGCAAATCGAAAAACGTTTTTATAAAATAAAATTTGTTCCCAAAATTGTTTATATCTTCTTGAATATGTTCTTTTCTATAAGCTATAAGTTTGTTTACTCCATCTTGAAAGATTGTTAAGTTCATAGAACCAACAAACTTCTTAAAGAGTTTTATATCAGTATGTCGGTTTTAAAGTTTTTACCTTTGAAGAAGTTTTAGTTGTTAAAATAACTGATAATCTGTTGTAGAGAGATTGGGTGAATGCAGACGGTGTAATAAAACTTTATATTGTAGTTTGTGTAAATTTTTTCTAGTGGCGAGAAAGTATTCATCGAATATTGTATCAGATTATTACAAGAAACTTCCTAATTGAACATGCAATTCATACAATTAAGTCAGAAAAGTACTGAATTTAGAATAAAATATTCATTACAGGAGGTTGTTACTTATATAATAAGTGATATTATACAAGATAGAGCATAAGTTCAGTTTTCTAATTTGAAAAATAAAAAAAAAACATTATTATATGTAAAAAAGATTTATTGTGCAACTTTGTACCGTCCATGAAAAATCAGTTTTTAAAAATAACATCATCTGAATGTAAACCATTACTTTTATTAGCTTTTTATTCATTTACCTCAAGGAAGATTACACATTAGGATTAAAATGCCACATTTCATCTTGAAAGATTACTACTGTATTAACGTCACTTGAAGACAGAATAATTAGGTCAACGTTTAACATATTTGCCAACACTGTTCTCAACTCAAATAAAATCATCTATTTAGTTACTAGTTGATGACTATGTTGTCTATAGGGAAACTGTAAGGAAATTAAATCCCGTCTGCTTACAGAAAGGTACGTATATGTTGTCTCACAATTGGTACACAATAACGGTATGGAATTAAATGCATTTAAAAGCAGATTTAATTTAATATTCTAACGAAATTCTATACACATGCATTCATTAAAGCAACGAGTCGTATATATACATATATATATATATATATATATATATATATATATATATATATATATAAGTGTATACGGATTGAAATTTGCACACAAATTTATTTGCAACAATGAATTTCATTTTTTAACCGTACCCAAATTTTCTATATATTTTCAAACTTTGAAAATAATTCTACATTTATCTTCTCATTTTGTATACATGAAACATTTATAAAAGTAAATAGAAGTGAATTTTAAAAATAAATACGAGTATAATAGTTTTTGTACAAACTGTTTGTACGGGGAAAGTAAATTAAACCATTTTTAAAAAAACGGCTATGGATGCTAATGAGAATTAAATATGAATTTTATGAAACTTGCTTGGAAAATTTAGGCATATGAAAAGAATCTTAAGTAGTACTTTTTCTTAATAGGTTTCTGTGTAAATATGTGAAATTTTTTATAAAATTAAATAATTATTTTAAACAGGATTTAGTTAATAAATAAGTTAAATGTAATTTTAGCATCTGCATAAATAAATCGTGATTTACAGAGAGTAACTATCGTTGCTTACATTCAAACATTACAGAAATTCTATAGATTTTTTTTTATGAAACACATTTTTATTTAATTGTATAATTTTTAATATTACTGTTAGAAAAACAGTTCGAAAGGTGTAATGAAAATGATTTATCATTACCTTATTCGCAAATATTATGCATGCAGATAAATTAACTAGCACAGAATCCTTATCGATGTGAAAACACTTTATTGCATCATAAAGCATCATTTTTAATTCACGATTTAATCATTACAAGCGCCTCTATGGGAACTTAATCCAAATTAACACAAGAATTTATCGTATATCTTTGTTCAACTCATAAATCCGTAAAGGATTAGAAAAACATCACTTCAGTCTACATACCAGTATAGTAGTACAACTGGAAGGATTTCAGTCAGAAATGAATTAAATCCGATTACGTATCATAAACTCACACACACACTTTATATATATATATAAAACTCTATGCGTATAGTAAGTACAGATTTTAATGAGTGACAAAGGTAAATGGAATCTAAAACTTAATTATTTCCTTTAAACCGTATATATATATATATATTCTTAATAAACAACAAATGGAATCACGTGTTCAATGTAAATAAGGTTATTAAAAACAATATTGGATTAAAGATGGTTGTTAAAAGTTTCAGATATTTTCATCCGTTAAAGGATATATTTTAAGCAGTGCCTCGAATTTAAAAGAAAACCCCTTTTAAGTACTTGATATTAATTTTTTAAATTTGATTTTAAATAATGTATGTTTATTTATATAAAAACTATTATAAACTCTATTTTTTATTAATGCAGATAAACGTATTTGTGTGTATATAAATGAGTTTTTTGCGTTACAAAAAATATGTTACTAGAAAAGTAAATCATCACTGAGAATGAATATTGTTCATTTTTATATAAATTGTTTACAAATTTAAAAATAATTTTAAATTTCAAACCTTGTGTGTTATCTATTTTAATTGTATTTTCTCTTAGCTCAGAGTAATCTTATGGTTTAACAATAACTTTGCTTGGAATTTTGAATATTCTTTTTTTCTAGTAAGATTCTGGTAGGCAAAATAGAAATTCAAATAAAGTAATAATAGATGTAGATTAAACTAGACATTTTTCTCTGCCATAAAAGAGTGAGAAAATAGATTAACTTAGGAATTAGGCAAACCAAAGAACTAGTACTATAGAGGAAAAATAACAATAGTTGTGAACTGAAGCATTTAGTTTAAAAACAGTGACTATAGGTGTTGATATATATTTCATTTTATGGTATGGGTATTTATAATTATATTCATATATATATATATATATATATATATAGGGTTCTCTAATAAGGACGAAATTTTTAATTTGAAATAAAACACAGAATTTGTGTTGAAATTTCAAGTTACGAAATGCATTTTTTATAGAACGACTATTTTCATAATACAATTGTATTATTTCAATACTACAAGTACAACCGAAAGAAAACGGTTTGTGTAAACAGGCAATATTAACGAATTCAAAATATCCTTGGCAAATTATTTATGCGGAATTGAAAATGAAGTGGTAAATGAAGGACTGTACCGCTAGTTTAATTAAATATATAATAGATTTTTTTATAATAAACAGCTGAAGAATTATTGTTAAAGATATGAAGATCATGTTTACCATTAACAAATTCGGCAGCAAAGAATGTTTAAACAGAAAATGCTATTATAAAAGTCTTAAAACAGAAATGCTTTCTGTTAAAAAGTTCTTTACTAAATTGATTTTTCAAAAATCAATGAAATATACTAAATATTAAGTTATTTTTTCTAGTAATATTACTTTACAAAATTCATTGTTCATTTTAAATAACGAAGTGATTGAAGTATTTAAGATTGTAGTTGTTAAATAAAGCTGTTCGGTGTCATGTGATGAAACGAACAGTCTCACACGATTAATTAAATCTTTGTACAAATCTCAAATGTTCAATTTCAAGATAAAACCAAAGCGTGTAATGTGGTCTAGTGAGTTTATTTTGTAAATAACGATTTCCTCTTCCACTTCTGTTGATGTTAAACGGAAATTTATCTTAATTATTACTCGTATCTAATTATCGTCTACTTTGGAAGGTCGTTTTAATTGGTACACTGAAGACACAAGAATGATATTTTTAAATTATCTTTAACGAATTTGTATGTTTAAGAAATGCGTAAATTTAGTAATATATGTTGATATACGGATATAACAACATTCAGTTATAACAATTCATTTAACTCAGTCTCTTATAAATTATCTAATACTACATACTACAAAAAGGGAAGCACATTTGCTACACCAAACCAAAGATACATATTATTAAAGCCATCTGTTGAGTTGAGCTGTTGTTTATATGAAACTTATAATTTTAAATTGACCTTTATATTAAATATAATATTATTGTCTTTGTTTATATGTTTGTTAATAAAGTAATAATTGACTTACAATTACCTATTTGGTAACAAATTCTTCAAGAAGAGGTTTTATAAAATCTCATTGTATATTTCACTAAATATGTTCATACAGAGTGTTTGAATGGACTATAATTCTCTAACAATTTTTGAATCTGTTAATATTACTTATTTACACAAACCGACTTCTTCAGGTTGTATTATTTATTGGAACCTTTGATTTTGTTTGACTTGAATAAGTCATAATGTTTTCTTTGATTCAATGGCATACACTTTTGAACTCCACGATTTCTTAATTATGGTCAAATCAACAATCACTAACATCAAATACTTTGGTTATTATTGTGTCCTTATATAAGTAATTAAAAGCTTTAAATGATATTGATTAATTTTATTATTTGGCAAGTGTCTTAATCTTCTAATAGAAACAGTTGTTTATATAAATTTAATCTACTCTTTATACCAAAAAAAAATAAATTGAATGAATTTTGTTTCTTGTTGAAAAGTATATTAAATTTATAAATTTTTTATTTGAAATATTCAATTTTTAATGGAAAACTAGTTTGTATCTAATTTTTAAACTATGTAGTTTTTGCCCATTTATGTTAACATATTTGCATATTACTTTTTATTCTTCCTCGTTAGTAGACTTAATCTGTTTTTTCATTTACATGGTTTCTTTGAGGCGACTGTATAAATGAGGAGCCCCATCGTTTAGTCTGTCCATTTTTGAGACCATTACTACGTATGGCCTGGAAAAATTACATTCATTTTGTGTAGACGTAGGCTTGACTGTGAACAAAGCATCTCTGAGTAGTTTCAAATTTGCTGTTCCTGTACCCGTTGTTTGAAATATATGAAATTCTTACTTAATAGTCTGATATTTATCAGTAACACCAGATTTCACTCCTCTCACATTTTCTGTTAAAGATAAATTTAATTGTTCTTGACGAGACAATTTTTCATCCATTTTTTCCATTGATTGGAACTTCATTAACATCTTCTTAATCAGTATCAAACTGTTGACAACTATTAAATATTCTATTTAACTTTTCTTTAGAAACTTTGTAAATTTCATTTTCTGAGACTAGTAGTCCAAAAATGTATTTTTTTCTTCACAAGCGGGATTTTGTAAGAATTAATAAAGACATATGATGTTATTGTTTCTTCTTTTACTTATTTCATCTTTAATTGCAAAAAAATAAGAATCATTTTGTTATCGATTCCCAAGAAATAAATTTCTGGAGAAATGAGAAAAATAAATTTTACTTTTTTCTCGAGAAGAAACATTATGATTCTCGAGAAATGAGAAAAACAAATTATACTTTCTTCTTGAGAAATTCTCGAGAAGAAACATTATATATATATATATATATATATATATATATATATATATATATGTATGTATTAAGATTTTGACTTGACGTTTTCAAAATTAATTTAACATTGTACTTATATAAGAGCTAACAATATGACTTTTGTAATGAAGATTTTTTAAGCAGTGTTTCTAGAAGAAAGAGAAGAATTTTACAGAAAAAAATATACTTACATCTTAGTGAAAAATAAAATTTATTCGATATTTTTTTGTATAAGGAGTAGATTAAATTTATATTAATAACTGTTTCTGCTAGAAGATTAGGACATTTTCCAATGTTATAATTAATTAATAACATCTAAAGATTTCAATTGAATAGAGAAAGACACAATAACAACCAAAGTATTTGATGTTAGCGATCCTTGATTTGTGTGTTGATTTCTTAATTGTGATTTCGATCACAATTAAGAGATCACGGATTTTAAAAGTGTATGCCAATGGATCAAAGAAACATTATAATTTATTCAAGTCAAATAAAATCAAATGTCACAATAAATAATACAACCAAAAGAAATCGGTTTCTGTAAACAAGTAATATTAACGAATTCAAAAAATTCTTGGTTAATTAAAGTTTATTTAAACACTGTACAAATATATTTAGTTAAATATACGATGGAAATGTTTAAAACCTCTTCTTGAGGAATTTATTACAAAATTGGTAAGAGTTAATAGTGAATTGCAAGTAAAACTGTATAAAATATTATTATTAAGTATTTTGTATAGCTTCAGTCAGTATTTTATTAATTATTAATCTACTTATTAATAATTATATTGATAAGTTATTATTTAATATTAAGGTTTTGTAACATAATTTGAGAATTATTCTGTGTACTTTTATTAATATGTGTCCATAAGACAGATAACCAGTGTAGAAATAAATAATGTGAAATTAATTTGATATATATATATATATATATATATATATATATATATATATATATCTTTTAATATAGTAGATTATTTTTCACTTCCTATTTGAATGATTATTAGATAAATACAAGAGATATTATTCAGTATGAAAACAGATGGAGCTCTATGTTAATTTGTATAACTTGAATATGTATTTGTTGTTTGATAAATTAATTTGATATCTTTATTCAGTGAATGAGTATATATTATTGTAATTAATTATATTCAGAAAATATAATTGCTTTGACATATAGTTCTATATATACAGAGTTGATATTAATTATTTAATAGTTTTTTCTAATAAACAGAATTGCCGAGTAAAAAATATATAACAGTATATCTAGTTCAATTACTCTTTTTAATTATTGACTTTTATTACTGTTTTAATTAATTACTTTTTTCTAAAATTAAACCTAAACATGAAATACAGATATAAATATCTGTTATAGAAATCTTACGGACAAGTTATAATAGCACTGAGTAATCTATACGGCATCAACATCGATGATGTAACACTTTTGTAGTCTATATAATTTTTGATACATTTATTAAAAGTAAATTAATTCGTGTAAAATGTACAGCGTGTGTTTCTCTAAAGTTATTTTATGAGCAGGGAGAAGCAAATTACTTCTAGGTGGTCAGTGTATAAAGTACTTTTTTTAATTTCTCGCTCGAATGAATAGCAACATTAGTTGTTCCTTCATAAAATATAACCTGTATATACACACAACTGATACGAGTAACAGGATAGATGTCACTTTCATTTTATTCAGTACGTAGTTCTTTAAAATGAATGAGTCGATGTTTATATGCATTAAGTAAAAAATATATCTCGTAGTTGGATTTTTCACTTAGGGAAAGTGAAGGGTGATTCAAGGTGAGTTTCTATATAACAGTAGTGATTATTTTTCAAACGTGAAAGTATTTGTCAATGTTAAAGTAGTTCTTGTAGAGTAGAAACGAATAAAAAATTAATCATGGAGTAATACACGACGGACCAACCCGTCAAAATAATTGTAGCCTAATATGAAAATTGATGTTCGAGGAAATGTGCACGCCGCTCTCTATGTTGATAATTTGGTATACAAAATCAACTTTCTGAGCGTCCAATTTGGAATTTGATCAAGAAACTCGAACAAACTGTATCAGTAGCAAACATCAAAACACCTCACATGCTCGTGCAGGTCGCTCGGACGAGAATATTCACATGGTTTGTGAAAGTGTGGCCGAGGAAGTCTTTAATGGACAGCGTTTTCAAGATATAACTGTAATACGAAAGTTAATCGACAATTTCATAGCCTTAATGTTAATGTTTTTTTCTCTCAAAAAAATTCAAAATTTACCCAAAAGATGGAAGAAAATCAAAGAAAGCAAGGGCAACTAATTTTATGATTTAATTGTATTTTAAAGGGGTTTCCAATAAGAATGTGATTTTTTAAGAGTTTACATTTCACAGATGTCAAACTGATAGCTGTATTTCTTACATTTGTTAAGTTTCGACGTTGCCATTTTTAGTTATGACTTCATATTCAACAAAATAACGCATTGAAATAATATAATTGTATTATGAAAACAATCGTTCTATAAAAAAAAAACACTTTGTAAATTACGGGATATTTATTCTAGAAATACTCATCCATTCGAATCAATAATTCTTCGATTAGTGAGTAAATTTGAAGAAACTGGATAGGTTAAAGGTAAAGAAATACTAACATGTATTCGTAGTGCTTTTTCTGAAAAAGATGTTGACTTGGTTCGCGAAAGTGTACCGGAAGAGCTAGGAATGTTAATTCCACAACGTTTATCGCAATTGGGCCTTATACAGATGACCACATGGAGTATTTTGCATAAGGATTTATTTTGAAGAAGGGTTATAAGGTTAAATTAACACAAGAATTGAAGCCAACAGGACATTTACTGCATTGAAATTTAATTGTTTACTGAAACACCACGTTTTTTCTAAAAAAAGTCATCTTTAGCGATGAGGCTCACTTAAAACTCTCTGGCTACGGTAACAAGTAAACTTGCTAAATATGGGGTGAAGAAAATCCGAAGGTGATTGTGGAGAATCAACTGCATACAGAAAAAGTGACTTTTTGATGCTTACTTTAGTCCAATGGAGTCATTGGTCGTTATTTTTTTGAGAATCTGGCTGGGTAAAGCGAGTACTGTGAATGAAAAAAAAAACACTGAAACATGATAAACAATTTTTTGTAGGCAAAATTAGGGTGATATTGATCTGGAGTACATTTGGTATTGAAGGCGTAACAAGCTACACAGCTGGCGAAACGATTTATTGAGGACGAAATTCATTTCTAGAAATGGAGATATTAATTGGCAACCGAGATCCTGAAATTTAACACCGTTTGACTACTTTCTTTGGAGTCGCGTTAAAGGACAAGTGTATGCCAATAATCCTTAAACAAT
This sequence comes from Acanthacorydalis orientalis, assembly GCA_034766995.1. Classification (NCBI taxonomy): domain Eukaryota; kingdom Metazoa; phylum Arthropoda; class Insecta; order Megaloptera; family Corydalidae; genus Acanthacorydalis; species Acanthacorydalis orientalis. The sequence goes on along the minus strand of CM068319.1, from coordinate 10,104,565 downwards.
TTCTGACCTAAGAGATGAAATTCGAAGAGTAATTGGCGAGAGAGAGCCCCAGTTGTATAGGGATGTAATTGAAAAATTTAATTAAAAATGAGTACTTGTACGAAAGCATGTGGTGGTCACTTACACGATATTACGTTTGAATTATAAATAGCATACCTCCAAGTATTAGTTACAATAAAGAAACTTGAAATTTCAGCGCACATTCTGTGTTTTATTTCAAATTGAAAATTGTATCCTTATCGGAAAATCCTGTATTATATTACATAAAGCAAACTTTTGTCAAAAAGACTAAAAACCATGCACATAGCTGATAAAACTGACCGAGATTATTCATCGAATTCAATAACAAGATGATGGTAGTTTTTACCTAATAATAGTTACTACTTTGTTGACTATGTGAAATAAAGAACTTTGAAAAATGGATGAACGTCTATCGGTGATAACGATTACGCATGACCGAGAACTTAATGCTGACTTTATTTTAGAATTTAACGGGTTATATATATCCAACCGGGTTGAAAATTAATGTTTTTAGAAAAATTTTTAGGAAGTATATTCTAAAAAATAAAACAAAATATGTATTACACATTATTGATTGGTCTTTTAGGAACAAGAAAAATTTTATTAACACTTTTTTTACATTAAATTATTTATGTTAATTGAGATTCTTTCCACCACCACTAAAAATATGCCGCCTCACTATCTGCATGATATCTTCTTTTGTTGTCAATCATTCTACAAAATTAATGAAGATTCTTGTAAAGTAATGTTGTCATAATAATAAGTCGAACCAAATTTTGTAATTTCAAAAAAATACACAAGTTACGACGTTTTAAAGTCAAATATTTTTTATGGAATATTTTGATTTTTAGTTGTTTATAAAATTCATTAAATAAAACATCAAAGAAATGGACTGATAAAAAAGGTATTTTGAATATTAAAAAAAGTGCATCGAAAAATATTAAAACTGTCTTAGTTATCGTGCAGATAGTATAGAAAAACAAAGTTTTGAGAAAAACTCGTTTAAAGTTTTCCATGTAAGAGTTTTATGAATAGGGTATGATTCTCGTGAAGTTACGCTTAAACTCCCATTCCGGCTTCATACTGTACATGCGTGCTTTTTTCTGAATTTTAGTGTATTTTATTGTTTTTTGTAATTTATTAGCTGTTCAAGCTTGTTTGGTTGCCTGAGTCGCTCAAACCTGGCGTGTTTTAATCGGTTGGCATCTTCTCTTTCAGTATAATTATATACCTCATGCTCAATTTTTACTCTAAGTAATTCTAATATTTACAAATAGCTTTTAGCTCCATCATTGAATGTAATTTTTGTTACATTGGTTGCAATTTCTGTAATTTTACGACTACCTGGTGTACATTTAGGGGAAATTTTCATTCACATTTTGAGAAAATCCATCCAGACATCTTTATAATAAATTATTTTCACTTAATGCTTCATACACAGGTTTTATTGCAGTCTGCACTATTTCAACTAAGGCAGGTTTTTGTCGATACGCTTTCAGATATCATTCAACTTTTGCTTTTTGCCATTCACACCAACTGCAATCACATTTATCATTATATCTTCGTCATTGAATGGAATTTATAAAAAAAATTTTTTAAATATTTATCAAATTACAGTGAATAAGAATCAAAAATAAAAATTGATTCTTTTGAAAATTCTGGAGGTATGTAACCCCTTAAATGGCGTAGTTTTGGTTCATTTCACAAAAATTAAACAATAAATAGCAACAGCTATTGTCTGAAGTATTCTAATTTTTGAATACAAACATGAAAAGCTTGATGAAAAGTAAATAAAAATCTTGTAAAATGATTTTCTTTATAACAGTGTACAACAAATGAGGTAATTTAATTAGGAATTAATTCGTTCGTACATATTACACATGAATGACGCTGTGCAACGAGAAAACAGACACATATCGAAATAATGAAAAAGAAACGTTGTCTTTACATCGAGATCCATCGACGTACGTTTGAATTACATCCAGAGTCTCGTTCGGTATAGTCGTACACCACACATTAAAAATAATTGAAATTCTATATTTAGAAATTTCCATTTTAATTATCTTTCAATTAAAAATATTTTATACGCTCCCATAGCGCCACTGATTCGAGTCGAACGTTTTAAAACGTTCCGCGAATCACTACTTTGTAATGAACGTTTGTGTTTTACGCCTGTATATATTCATTATTGTGTTTACGAAGCGTAAAAAATTAATTATTTGGTTTTCGACCAATCATTTCGGACGATTACAATTCATTAGTTTCCAATAGGCGATTCGAATTGTATATAAAGCGGTCGTACTATGGAAACTTTAATCTCTATTATAAATTGTATCGGGATTAAGTTTACATCATTTGTACTAAATACTAATTATCTCTGATTAGGTTGGATCGCGGTTCAATGCTAGTAATTAACCTCGTTTGTGTATTTTTTTTAATATTGTTGGATCGTTTTTAAGATATAACGTGTACACGCACACATAATCTCCTGAAATATAACGTTCGATTTAATTTCTGATCGAGTTATTTTTTTAATTAATATATTTGTGTAAATTTATCAAAATTTGTTGTCAATAATTTGAAGATAAATCCATGAATTATATATTTAGGTAAAAAGTAAATTTAGAAAAATTACAGAACACTTCATTAATCAATACATTATATCCACGTTTTAATATGACAAGATTAATTATTTTAAATTTTTTAAAAAAGTTATTCTTTTGTAATGACGTTTTGATTCTGTGATGAAAACTAATTGAAAAATTACAATTTTTAATTGTCTGTATATTTTGTATTTCATACTTTCTGATATGTTCAAATAGAAATTAATTAGATGTAATACATTAGTTATGTGAAGATGAATGGATAACAATTAGGTGTAAAAATTAATTCGGTACCTTTTTGGAGTGACACTACTTTAGCCGCGTTAGGAATAAATTTTCAAGGTCGAGACGAAAAAACGTTAGGGATGGAGATGATTGTTCATCCGTAGACGGCAAAAGCGAGCGACAGTTTCGTTAACATTGTCATTTCCGTCATAGATATGACTGTTGTGAAGACAATTGTAATTGTAGCGATTCATATTTCTCCGAATCAAAAAATGGATGATACAATCTACTTTAAACACTGTACAAACACGGAGAGGCAGCGTTCGTTGACAGAGAAGAGGATAAACTACCAATGATTCTTAGTGGAGATTTTAATGTAAATTTCACATCAGAAGATTCAGCACCGCTTCCTTATTTTCTGTAAGAAAAACTTAATTTAACTATGAATACTGATCCTATAATCGCACCGAAAAAATCGAATACTACTACAGATGCTGTATCTTTTCGCGATATCTCCAACACATAGAATCCAAAACATACATTTCATGTTTCAGTTATCATAAGTCCATAGTATCACTTGTACCCTGCTAGAATAAATCATGGAAGTTGATGGAATATAGTAAAAAAATGTTAATTTTCTAATTAAATTCTTATTGTTTTATATTTATCGTCTTCCTTTTATAATAAATTCCACCTTTTGTCCTCTCTCCTATACTGATTCTTCAAATAACAATAAACAAAAACAAAACCATTCATTTTAATGCATGGTACCATGATTTTAAAACTCTTTACATTTTAACAGACGGTAAAGAATTGTTTCTCTTCTGGTGATGGTGTGTTACATGCACTTTTTTTTTATAGCAAATGAATGTTTACAGAAAAATGGAATACATTTCAAACTAAAAAATATCCCCCATTCTTTTGTACAACCTTGCTCCATCTGCTGAGTAACTGACAAATCCGTTAGATAAAAGATGGTGGTTTTGAGTAGAAAATACATTTGTAACTTCGACCATTTGATTTTTTTTCATTTTTTATTCATTACAATACCTTTCTCTAAAACTAAATAAATCAATTCCCTAGCTTCGGAATCGTTTTCTTTAAACTGAAATGAGAAAAGTATGTAATGCCTAATATGCTAATTTCAGGACACCATTGTGTTCTATACTGATTTGTGAGGTTATATCAACTGTATGATTAAGATATGTAGTGTTTTTGAATGTTAAAGTTGGCACTTCAAAATCCTGAAACGCCCTGAAAATATTTTAATTTAAAACAGAGATTGATGAATTTAAAGGCATCGAATTAATTTTCATACCTTATAGATTTTTTTAAATTTGAGTTTCATTCAGTTTTGTAAATTGTCATATTATCATGAAAAAAATAAATTCTACAAAGAAGATTCTCCATTTGCATTCTTTTTTAAATATATGAAGATTTTACTAATTAATCTTTCAGGTGTGTAGACTTTTCGATTTTCAATACATTTTTAATTAGAAGGTTCTTTAAGAATTTTTGTAATAAAAGTTCCCTACAATTTAAAATATTGAATTTAAGCTTGTACTATGTAATATAAATAGAAGCAAACATTAGAAAAACAGATATGCTTAAAGGAAATTTTCAAAGCGATAATTGATCACTAATATGAAGTTTTAAATGCCTCTTATCATTTTTTTAAAAAAAATATTCACGAAATATTTCCTGAAAATTCTCCAAATTGCCCAAACAAGCAGAGTTTTTAACTGTAAGGTAAATCATTATTGGGTTAAATTAAAACTTCATTGGGTTTGATCTATAGATCATTGGAAGTGGTTTGAACAAATGACTTTATTCTTGACATTGAATTTATTGTATTAGTTTGGTAGAAAAATATGTGTGGTTTATGACATTCAAATTCATATATATATATATATATATTAATTTAAGTGCTTTTAAGTGGTTTAGAATTGTTGGATGACTAACGCTTAGGTTTTGTGAAAGCTCTCGAATTGTTGTGCGTGGTTCTGATTCAACTAACGCTTTTATTTGGTCTGTATGAACTGAAGAAGAACGCCTACGATCTTCTTCATCTTCAAAGCTTTCGCCTCCAGCACGAAAGTTTTGGAACCACCATTGCATCGTACATATCTTAACAGTACTCACATCTAAAGTGTTGTTCGGTTTATAAGCAGTTTCTGCTGTTTTACTGCCCGTTTTGAACTTACAAAAAATTACTCTTGTTTGCTTTTTTCCATCTTTACTTTAGTCGCCCAGTTTGAAGCAAAATTAATAAAATCAAGGTCGATGTTATCAAAATACAGACCGAGAAATGGACTTAAAAATGATATAAATAAAAACACGATGACATGACTTACATTGAAAAAAAATAAAATTAGAATTCAGAAAACAAAAACTACAATTATTTTCCTAATATTATACGAGCATAGTATTAATTAGTATATTTGTAATTCAGTCGTTTAATTATATATTTGTATCCACGTGGTGATCAAAAATAATCTTCATTTTGTATTGAATTATGCATTAGTAACTTCTGAGAAATTTAATTATTGTAATATTATTAACTCTTTTTTATACAACTGTAATTGAAAGAATAACGTAGTTTTATATATCTTTGAATTTCTAGCATTACAATACGGTTTAATTAATTATGAATGGCCCTTAACTAAATTTAAATTGATTACATATTAGTAAACAATCATTTTCTTAAAAGTTAAGTAAAATAAAAATATTATATATACGAGTATATATATAATTTCAATTAATTAATTAATTAATTTTGTACGATAATCATTAATATAACAATTTTTCATTATTATTACCCGAACAATATAAAACAGCTCGAGGGCAGATTATTAGGGCATATTTTTTTACGGCACTCATTAGCGAGCTGTGTACATTTTTCATGTTTTGGGAAAATATAATGTGAAACATTTATTTTCATCGTTTTTATATTTACTACGCTTTCATATCAAAAGTTCATCATTCTATTTTTCTCTTCTGCAGATACTTTATTTTTATAATATTGTAGATACAGCTGCAATGGAATCAGTTCTAATTCGATTTCAGCTAGATATAGATTTATTGTTCGGACTCGTCAACAACAATAAAATTTAATTAAAAGTATATTTATTATATTGCCTGTCGGACAGGAACGGATTTTTATTAGATCAGCGCCATAAAAAATCGATAAACGCGCATATGTCTGTATTCTTATTCAGATATTGAAGTAATGTTTGCTTTATGTATTTATTTTCTAAAAAAGAAAATTGAATTATTTCTGTAAAATATTTTAAATAATTTCATATAGTGTATATATATATATATATATATATATATATATGCGTTGTTCATGTTGAAAAAGTAACACAATATAAATATCTAGGTTTATCTAGGGTTATATTTTGAAAGATCTACCAAATAAAATCGAGATCAAAATATAATTGCTGTACAAAGTTAAAAAGTCATACAGTTAACACTACAATTTAAATTAGGTCGGTAAAAAAATAATAAGCGGAGTTTTTTATATAAATGTGAAGGTCATAAACCGTAATGATTTTCTACGCGCCTAATATATATGAATGAAGAGATATCATATGAATTGAAATGCGAATGTTTGAAGCAGTGGTGAAACCCATACTGACATTCAGAGCACTCATATTCGGAGTAGATGAAATAATAAAGGAATTAAAGACAATAGCAAATAATTCTACAAGGAAACATTGAGAATAAGCACATTGTCGATCACAGCGGTGGACGAAATAGGATTACCAAATTCAGAATTTATATCAAATACCTGTCCATATTATATTATATAAGTTTAATAGATTGCGAAGGGAATGATTTGCGAAAAACATGTCTACAATGCCCATATTCGATCTAGAATAAAAAAAATACTAGAAAGTCTAGAAGTATTCAACCTGAATAACATAAATATTAGAAGATATGTTATAGAAAAAGAAGAAGGAAATGGTAAAAAGACAAACTGTAAAAACGGTACGCATATTAGGTTGGTAGAAAAATAATTGCGGTCTATGATATTTAAATTCATATACATTTTTTAATGTAAATGGTCCAGAACTGTTGGATGACAATACCTAACTTTTGTGCAAACTCTCCAATGGTTGTATATGATTTTCATTCAAATAGCAATTTCAGTTGGTCGTTATGAACTGAAGAAGGATGCACACTACCTTCTTCATCTTCAAAATTCTCGTTCCTAGCACGCAATTTTTGAGTCCACCATTTCACTTTACGTTCCTTAACAGTACCCATACAAAAGTATCGTTTAATTTAGGAGCAGTTTTTATTGATTTACTATCCGTTTTGAACCCGTATAAAAAATTGCTGTTATATGTTTCTTTTCTATCTTTAATTCAATAGCCCAATTTGAAGTAAAATTAATAATAAAACCAAAGTCGATGTTATCAAAATGTAGACCGAAGAAATGCACTTAAAAATGATATTAACATGAACATGATGAAATTACACTTTCATTGTAAAAAATTAAGGTTAGAATTCAGAAAGTGCACTCCGCAATTATTTTCCTAACAACCTAAATCTAAACATTTTGAACAGAACAGAACGACGACATATGGCTATGATTAAATTGAGAGTATGGAAATGGCATAGAAAAATGAAGAGCATTCAAGAAAATGCGTATTATGTGATAGTGATCTGAAGAATACTTAGTATCAAATTTTAAACGAACTCATGAAGTTAAAAATAGAGTCTCAGCTACCATAAAAATAGACAATATACAGGAAAGTGCAAGAAGAACGAAGGGGTTTGAATACTTAATAATTTTTTTGTCTAATGTTTTTCTCTCTTCTCTTCATAATTGTGTAAATAAAATTTGGGCAATTTATCATGGAAAGGTACACGAAAGAACAACGTACCAAAATAATTGAATTTTATTTGGAAAAGCAGCGTTTAATTTTTTTGACGCAGCGAGCATATCGTCGTTATTTTAATGTTCGAACAGGTCCATCGGTGTCAATGATTTATGGTCAAGGTGTAGTTAGTAATTGTCCAGGGTTTGGAAAGCATCAATCGGTTCTAACTGTGGAAAATATTTAACGTATACACGAGATTATTGAGTATAGTACTGAAACGTCAACTAGAAAACGTTTAAACCAACCATATTTCGGAGACCATTGCAAAGGATTTTGGCCATATTAAAAATGTTCCTAAACAAAGTGGAGCTTGTGCAACAGCTAAAATCAACAGATTATCAGCATCATCTTGATTATGCAATTCGTTTTCACCAATAATCAGAAGAAAATAATGAAGTTCTTTACAATTTGATTATGAGTGATGGAGCTCATTTTCATTTAAATGGCTTCATGAAAAGACAAAACTGTAGAATATAGACTACAGACAATCCAAGAGCATTTCGTCCGCGATAGTTACACCCATTAAGTGTACTGTTTGGTGCGGAGTAATGCCCGAAAGGATTAAAGGTTTTTATTTCTTCGAAAATGGAGACGAAACTGCTATAATCATAAATTGTGCACAATACCGTACGGTGACAGAAACTTTTTTGTGAACAGCTATTGATAATCGTCCACAGATGTAGTTCCAACAAGAAGAGAGTCAGAATGCACATAACAAGACTCGTTAAAACACTTTTACGGGATATTTTTGGCGAAGGCATAATATTAAAGAAACAGCGATTAAAATTGGCCCGCGCGTTCGCCTGATTTGAGTCCTCCCGATTTTTCCTTAAAGCTATTTAAAAAAAAAGATATGAACGTCAAAAAACCATCCTGTAATTAAAGAACAATATACGAGAATAAATTCGAGCGTTATGTCCAGAATCGTGAAAAAAATGATGGAAAATGTCTTAGAAAGAGCTCCTCTTTGTCAAACCCAAATGTGTATCAATTTCGTGGTCATTTTTCATGTTTAATCAGAACAAAATCCCCATTCTTATAATATATTTTGGAAAATAAAAAAAGGTCAGAATATTACAAAATAAAAAAAATGTTAATGTTTTAAACTCCTCCGTTCTTTTTGCACCACTCTGTATATAAGAGTACGGATTGTAAAGGTACAGCAAAATATTTACAATTATTGTTTAAGTTAATTAATAAAAAAATATAAAGTACAATGTAATGTAAAATACAATATTTTTCGATTTGTAACTAGGTGAGATTTACAAAAAATAATAATTTGAATTTAGTTTAGGGAATAAATATAATTTCTAAGATTAATAGTTCATATAGTTCATCGATGATAAAATCATTCTTAAACATTTTTTTTTAATAAATAAATATACTTACTTTCCTTTTTTCAAAATATTTTTTTATGGAAATAGATATTTTTTTTTGATTAATCAACCAATATCTTATGATAGTCATTAATATATGTATTTAACATTAATAAATTGTACCTAATTAAATGTGTTAGTAAACAAAACCTCAAGTACGTCTTTTCAATACCCACCTGATGTTTGATCTGATGTCGGTGATAATAAATTATAAGATGATAAATGTGTTTAAAAAGATGTCGAGCAAGAATAAAATTAAACAATAAAGAATGAATGAAGAACATAGTAGTTACCGTGAAGAATATTATACAAAATCGTTTCATCATTAAGTAATGAACATCTTGTTAGTTCAATTTAATTAATAACAGTTTAAAAAATCCGACAAAAACACCAAATCGAACGTATAACTGGCAGTTCGTGGGAATGTACTATTATACAATGAAGCGATCATTAAATTAAACTGTTCATTCTCGGTGTAAGGAAGACGATCAGGAAACTTAAACTACCCGTATAAAATTAATGTAGTGCAACAGGTACGAGAATCGTATAAAGAGAAACAAACATAGTACTGTGAACGGTTTGAAGGATTCGTCAGGGACTACCTTCCTGATATTCTGTCATGTTTTTGTAGATAAGATTTATTCGAAATGTAAGCGTTTCAGATATTCGTAAGACGTCACTGTGCGCGATCGGGTAAATAATGGATGGAGATGTTTTGCGAACGATTTAATTACATACTGTTTTTTTGTAATCCTCCGAGATTGTATGAAATTGTTAAGTATAGGTTTTTTAAATTTTATTTTAGATAGAATTTTCGAATTGAATGAGTTGTAATTGGATGATAGATTGATTAGATGGATTATTGTTTATTCAGTTGTATATATTTATTTGGAATCATAGCATGTATCTTGTTTTAGAAGAAAAAATAATATAATAAATGTAAAATCATGTGATTCTAATGAAAGAAAACAGTCAAACTCTCAGGATTTAACTTCAATGATTTCAATTTTGATAGTATTTAAGTGATATATTCTTATCAAGAAAACACATAAAAGTTGTTATCAGTTTTATATTAGGTTTGTAAGAAAATAATTGCGGTTTTTGTTTTCCTAATTCTAACCTTAATTTTTTTCAATGAAAATGTAATTTCATTGTGTTCGTGTTAATATCATTTTAAAGTGCATTTCCGGTCCGTATTTTGATAACATGAAATTTTGTTTTATTATAAATTTTACTCCAAATTGAGCTATTGAATTAAAAATGGAAAAGAAGTAAATAAGGGCAATTGTAATAAGGCTAAACCGCTCTTTAGTTCGAACGCAAAATATTTGAGTGTCAAACATTAAGAGAACATCTTATAAAATTCTGATATACTCAGAGATAGATAAAATATACATATAAATTGATTTAGATTGATAAAATATCTGAATCCTAATTGGAAAAAACTAATGAACAGTAAAAAATAGAAACATGCTGTTAAACAAACTCTAACAGTAAAGAACAATAAGAAAAAGTACAGTGTCGGATAAAACTAAAGCATACAATGGCCCTTGTCAATATTCTGTTAATTAAAATTGTAATATGTGAACAAACTTTATTTTTTTTTGATTATTCTAATACAAACATACATTAGTTATAAGATAATAACATAGTTATAAAACATTCAATTTATTATTTAAATAAAATAAAATATCATAAAATTAGAAGTCATGTATTGTACTCAGCAGCAAGAAAACAATAGCACTGGTACTGGTACTAAAAAGATTATTGGGGAATTCCCTGACAAATGAAATTGAAAAATGGTGATGTACATGCATGAAAAAACAGGGGAATTCCCTGTTAATTTCAAATGTAAAAGTGTAATAGAAAAATTTATGCTATAGGGAGACTGATAAAGGTAATGAAGTTGTATTATATAGAAACCGTGTTATAAGAGTACCATGTTATAGGAGAGTTGTCGAATTTTTACTCCGCGGTATGAGAGTATCGCGTTATCGGTTTACTATACATAAAAATGGAATGTCTTACTTTTCTGTGATACATACTGAAATGAATACATTTATTTGAGATTTCAACAACTGATTTGAATAAATTTAAACTGGTCACTACAATTACAACAAACAAGATTACAAATGCACGTACAAATAACAGTGACATCAATAAAAAAAATATTATGGATACTTTTATTGGTTCTCGAATGTTCAGTCAAAAATTTGATTTTGTATGTTCATGGACGATATCTATGAAAATTAAAAATATTTCCGTTAATAGTGAAAAATAAATATTGCATTAGTCTTGTGTGTTGATCTAACTTTGTTTCTTATAAATTTACTTGTGTACTTTTGTGATAAATAATTAAAAATTCCTACGGTTTCCATTAAAATTGTACACATTTTAGTAAATATAGCTGTGATCTTAATTTAGATCACAGCTATATTATTGAAATTATCAGTCTGTGTAAATACACAGACTGATAATTTCAATGTAAAACTTACAAACAGAAGAGCAAGAGAAATGCAATTTTTTTATAGATCTATTGCCTTCATAGTGTAAATAAGTAAAATAAAAATGGTAATATGAAATGTTACCTTTATGAATAATTAATTAGCCCTAGTAGAAAATTGTTGAATATTTAAAACAGGTAAGGACATGCTAAATAGATAAGGGCACATTACATATCTTTTAATGTGTTAGACTGCTTCCAAATTTTTGGGTGCATTTAAATAAATACATTTTGTGCCGATGCTCAAGATTTAATAATTATTTGACTCTAAAACATTGCTATCTGTCTAAAATGAAATTGATATCTGTCTTATCTGGGCTAAAACCCGTATCTGCAAAGTTGCATTTATTACATTTTTTTTTAACATATAAAGATTTCTGCATAAAGTGGTCATTAAAATCAGATGAAACTATGTTTAATATTGAAACCCCGTGAAACAGTCTTTTACAACTAATTGTTTGATTGTTTGTTGAGAAAATTTGTAAAAAGTAATGGGGGATATTTTGATGATTAAAATGTAATTCAATTTTTCCACAAACATTCATTTTCTATGAAAAAAACACTGAATTAATTTGTAGAGGTCATATATCTCAATAATTCTACAAACATTTCATTTCATTTACATATACAAACTTGCAATCAACTAAAATAAATACTTTCAATACTTTTCATCAGTCAGTTTCAATCATCTAGTACGTACAAAAATATTTTATTTAAAACCTCCCCATCAAAACCATATCTGATATATCCGAGATTTATTATATCTCAATCAGACACATCATAAATGTTCTTTATAATTTGTATCATTGTACAACCTCCACGCGACTCATACAACATTATGTGTCGCATACACAATTTTATTAACCATTTTTTCTCATTTTTTTAGCATAAAATTGCTGTAAAATCAAAGCCAGTTAAAATGAATGAAACGAAAATGAAACGATTATATGAAATGACATGATAATAATCAAATGGTTTCATTGATTGACAGTTGATGCCATACTATTTCTCAAAAACACATTTTTTATTTAGTTTGCTCAATGTTGTTTCAAGAATATTCTGTATTATATATATATATATATATATATATATATATATATATATATATATATATATATATAGATATAGATATAGATAGATAGATAGATAGATAGATATATAGATAGATATAATACATTCATATTTATTTTATTTTTATTTTTTTTATAAACAGTTAATAGTTTTCGTTGGGGACTTTTTAAAATCAATAGAATATGACGAATATATATTAAAAACAGTAATTAAAAAAATGAGAATTAATTAATGATTATGAAGAAGTATCATCCAATGTTTAATTAATGTAAGGCTGTGAAAAAGGTTGGTCAATATCAAGAAAACAAGATATTGACAAATCTTTTTATCTACTCATTTCAAATATGTGGTATGTGTAGTTTAAAAGAGTGGTATTTTTTTAATTAGTGACAACTATACGATTCGATGGTATTTACTCTTTGTTTGATGATTTAATTTCTTATTACGTTGAATGTAATGTCTTATCTCAATTCTTGAAATACTTTCAGATGTTTAAAATCCTGTTTTTTAGAGAATTGTAATTTTTGTTTATTACTTTACGAAAATATGTACAAATAAGTATGGAATATGAGACAGATAAATCATCTTAACAAGGCTTAGATTGGTGCATAAAAAAGTGCTCTTTCGCCCGGATAACACGCCTTGCCACAATTCGACCTTTGCATTTGAAAAATTGTACGAATTAGGTTTTGAATTGATTCCTAATCCACGCTACTCTCCGGACTTAGCCCCTTGTGACTTATTCCTCTTTCCAAATTTGAAAATTTGACTGGATGGGAAGAAATTCTCGTCGAATGAGGATGTTATCGCCGCTTTAAATGAGTATTTTTCAGACTCTGTGGACCAAGTATATAGCCCTCAATAGAAACTATGTTGAGAAATAAAATCGTTTTTTTCCAAAAAATGGTGTTCAATTTGCTTTTTTTGTCATACTTATCAAACGACCCTCGTATTTATTACAGAACTGATAGGCGCGCTACGCGCCACCGAAAAAAAATACCCGTCAGCCGACGTCGACGACTATCATCGACACATACACCGCCTTTTCATAACTTTTCATAAATTCCTTGGATTTTTTATATGGCGGTGGGTTAAAAAGGGGGTTATTGACGGGGGGTTATTAACGATGAGTTAATGTTCAGGGGATAATTTTCCCAGTACCGAAGTGCTCTTGTGTGAAAAAGACAATTAAGTGCAATTCAAAATACCATTCTACTCTTCCTTGTTGTAACAAGTAAGTCAATACTAGTTCCTTTTTTCAGTAAGAAAGTCCTGTACTTCACTTTCTATTTTACTTATTTGTGCTTAATTTCTTTTACTTTCATATTCTATTATTTTAATTCCTTCAGGTCATATACATCTTTTCAATAAAATCGTTTTCATGACTCTCTTATTCTTCTCCATACTTTGCTTAAATATAACTTGTTATTCTGTATAATGCCTAGATATTATATACAATGTTTAGAGAAAGTATATTAAAATAACACAGATATTTCATGCTTTGCCTAAAAATGTCACATATTCTATAGATTTTCAACACAAGTAACATATATATATATATATATATATATATATATATATATATATATATATATATACACATATATAATATGCATAATGACTACATGAGACAGATACAGTTCCGTAAATAAGAATTGAACTTATGGTCTCCTCTCTAACAAATAATTCACGGAAACCAGCACTGTTACAAACGTTGTGGTTTTATTGTTTTATTAACGTGGCAAAAGGGCTATAATATACTCTTCAGTGTACTGTAGTTTATGTTAGTTATTTAACAGGTCGTAGTTTCAGTATCGTTCGTCTGAAAGAAATACATAATAAAAATGAGAGCCATTTTCTCGAGACAGTCATTAATCCGGCGACGAATAAAAAAAAGTTAGTCTATCAAATGGCCTAATGTGCCCAAGCGTACAAATGTGTACACTTTACGAACTAACTTAATGAAATAACATTTTAGAAATATCTATCTATGTTTGAATGTATATATATATATATATATATATATATATATATATATACATGTCCACAAAATAAATACCGCATATATTATTACGTATCTGTAAAAATTTATGTTTTGATGGCATCGCTGCAGAAAAATACATTCACACACGCCCACACACACACACACACACACACATAGACTCGCGCGCTTATATTCACACACCTACAGATGCCGTTACTTGTATTGTTCACACTATCCGTTTTATAGGCCACATTAAATATTAACGCCACGTATTGAATGGGGGTAATAAAGCTTTTTCTCAGTCATGGCATTTGTTTAGATACATTATGAGGGTACATGTGCAGGTAATATATTTTTTATGGGAATGTCGGGGTTTTTAAGTATAAATTTTTCAGACGCGCGCACATTAAATAAATTTTTCAGAAAACACATCACATATTTTTTATATGCATTGTAAATGTATCCTTTATCATATAATAAACATTTTAATGCCGTTTTTTATACTTTTATACACACGTTTTATATAAATATCGTTTTGCATTATTATTAATTAGTACTTGAGGATGGTTTATTATTGAACGAATGTCTGAAATACTCACATTATTTATGTTATATATGTAATGAAAAATAATATATGCTGAATTGACTTAATGTCAGTGTTTTTTTTAATGCTATAAAAATGATAAACATTTATTAATGTCTACGGATTCTTGCTGGAAAATTGCTGAGAATCAAGTGTTGAGATTTATAATTCAGGCGGTACATTGGCTTTAAGTATTAAAAAAGTGTTTAAAAAGGTCTCGGACACTGTCTCCTCTACATACTTGTGTATATGGTTTTTCCTGACTGAATGATTCACCTGGTAATTTCATATCTGTTGGGTCACTATTTTATGTGAGCTTAGAGAAGGTGTGCACCATGAGCGTTCTCTCATTCTAAGCTAGGGTTATGCAAGACAGTGTGGTATGACTGTTAACGTTTATCAACGATATTTATCAATCTGTTTATCAACGACATACTTAATAATCAGACCATTGTCCTATGTCATGTAGTTTTGGAACTCAAGAGTAATGTATACGCTTCAACAGCGTCAATCAATAATTTTTCTATTTACTATCATACGTGGCATGTGAAAATTAACACTAAGTGCTAGGTGGTATTTTTTCCTATTCGCATGGGGCGTCTTGAGTCGATGACCTCGTTCTCAGTGACTGACCAATTGTGTGGATTGATGAGACCAAATACATAAACATTAAATTAGACCAGAAGCTCATATTCAATAACGACTAACATGTTGTACACACTTTGAGTTTTTGCAGAATGTTTTCGCTATTAAATAATTGGTTGTAGTTAATGTTACAAGGGTCGTTTGATAAGCATGGTAAAAAAGCAGAAACACCGTTTTTTTTTAAAAAAATCGATATTATTTTTCAACATAGTCTTCATCGAAGAGGATATACATTTGGTCCAGAGGTTTCTAATTTTTTCATCCAGTCAGAAAAGTAACTTTCCTTAAAGTCTTCAAAATACGCATTGACGGTAGCGATGATATCCTCATTCGACGTGCGTGTCTTCCCATCGAGTAAAATTTTCAAGTTTGGGAAGAGGAAGATGTCGTATGGGGCCAAGTTCGGAGAATAGAGTGAATGAAGAATGAATTCGATACCTATTTCGAGCAATTTTTCCATTGTGACGGTCGTTTGAGGTACGGCGCGTTGTTCTGGTGAAAGAGCACTTTTTTGTATGCTAATTTTGGACGTTTTTGTTCATATCTTGTTTCAAACGGTCCAATAATAATGTATAATAGGTTCTGATTATCGTTTTTTCCTTCGTTAACTAGTCGACCAGGATGATTCCTTGTGAATTCCAAAAAAAAAACAGTTGCCATCACCTTTCCAGTAGACAAAACGGTCTTCGCCTTCTTCAGCGCAATTTCACCAGTCGTTGTCCACTGCTTTGATCACTTCTTCGACTCATATGTGTAGGGGTGGATCCATTTTTCATCCACAACGATGAATTGATACAAAAAGCCTGTGCATTGCAATTAAACATCGCTAAACACTGGGATGAAATGTACTTTCGTGTGCGTTTTTTAGTTGACAGTCAACAATCGCAGCATCCATCAGACAGTTTTTTCGCATACAGTTTTTTCATGTGCAATTTTTTTACAAGATATTGTGCACTCATTCAGTTGAGATGATTACAGCTTCAACAATCTCAAGTATTTTCACTTGGCGGTCTTCTATAACAATACTATGGATTTCTTCAACGATATCCGTCTTAGTGACCTAAACTGGGCGTCCAAAGCGCACTTCATCTTCAGTGCATGCTCGGCCATGTTGAAACTCATTTATTTAGAAATAAAGAGTCTTCAACGCTGATGAAGATCACCCATGAACTTCATTCAATTCTGTTTTGATCTGAGCGACCGTCCACTTTTTCAAATAAAAATTTTTTTCACTGCACGAAATTCGTTTTCTTTTTAATTTTTGCGGAAACTGCTACAATTCTTGCTTCAAACATCTTTAGAACGTGAATAAAGTTTCACTTCTGCATGAAATTTCGACTATGCTAGTTTAAAAAATGACACTCTATAGCCATGACATTACCAAATGAATGGTGGCACCATCTTATATAAATTTACCAAATTTATCAAACGACCCTCGTATTAATTAAATGCGTGCTTTGTAAGAACTTTGGAAGAATGATTTCACACAATCGTTGCAAACGTCACAAATTGTGGCTCTACAATGGGAAATACATAATTGTCTGCTCGTCAGTTCATACAGAGTTCATAGGATATTTGTATGTATGTTTTGAGCAATGTGTTTCTAGCTACAATTAGATTTTGCAGCAATATAAACGTTTGTGTGAAACCGCTTTCTGCCCAATTGATCTTTTTGTATTATGGCACTGGTTTCAGCATGTTATTTACTTATATGAAACGAATGAAAGTGTTATAAGTGTCATAAGGCATCATTCCTTATCATTGAGAGGAATTAATTTGTGTCGAATAATACTTGGCATCGAGCTATAAATCTTGACGGTCGAAAAATGATTCCCTCGATAGGCTTCACATCTACAAAAAAAATTGTATTAGTAACTTGTATCTTTGTTTATTTGGAGTTCAAGGGCGTGTCGGCACCTAAGGTCAGTACCTCTCAAGTAGTAGTAACGATCTAACATATCCACTAAAAATGCAACTAATTTACTTAAGGGGACCCGGTGGTCTAGCGGCCTAAAATTTAAGCTATTTTAAAAAATTTTTTTCTATATGAGGGTAATAAATAATGCTTTCAAATTTTTTTATACTTATTTTATTACTAATAAACTACACAAAAATGAAAATAAAGACAAAAAAAATTTTTTTTTAAATTAGAAAAATGATACTGAAGTCTCCCTCTCTAAAAAAATGGAATTGCGTGGTGAATTATGATTTATCTCTCCCTCTGATTGACGAATTTTTAATTAGTATAAGTATAGCTATCGCAGGAAGTAGAATAAAAAAAAATGGCGCGTAGTCAAAAGTACAAGTTTGAAAACGACCAGTATTTTTGAATGTTTTGTTAATAAAAAAAATATAAATATTTTACGGAAACTATTAGTACGGAAACTACTAGAGAGCTAGAACTATTCAGAATAACATATTAAAATTTCAGACAAATCGGTCAAGTAGTTTTTTTTTCTGGCCCCCGCAAGACGAAAAAAAGTAGTTTCGAGATAAACCCGTTTAAAGTTTCAAGCTTACCACTTATTCTTCTACCTACCTGACCTTCTAATGGGCTGTAGATCCTGAAATACTCTGAATTTCGTCATCAAATTTTAACAGTATATTTTTAAGATACTATACTTTCGAGAAAAAAAAATCGATTTTTCGAAAATTCTAGACCACCGGGTCCCCTTAACAAACACAAGTAACAGCGAAAAATAAGACTACGAAACTTTTTCTTAAATCTGGAGCTCAACTAGTTTACGTTTTTTCATATATCTTTATCTAACATCGAGTCCTTGAATATATTCGTAAACTCCTCTATTAGAAGAGGTTACTAGTTTCGTACTCGACATCTAGTTTACTAATATGCCAGATTTCTATATCATTTGTCATAATCAGACATTATTTAGATGACTCGAAATTAGGTGAAATTGTAGCGAGCTGTAAGAATATATTATATATATACATTTACTAGCATTTTTAAAGTTGGTTGGTTGGTTATTTGGAGTTTAAGTGCGCATTGATAACTAGGGTAATTAGCAATTGATAAATTTTTCAGAATTTTAGTGGATTCATGTATAAAGAAGGTTACATATTTATAATATTATGTACAGTTACTTAAAAACCATAAAATAAGTCTAATTCTGTCAAAATTAGAATTAATTTATCTAAAGTGATATATTGTAAATCTAAACAAAACCGTACACAAATGTTCAAAAAAAGAAATAATTGTTATTATATTTTCAATATTTTTTTTTAAAAAATAAAATTCACACTGTGATAAAAGCATGTTTAAAAATACTTACAATTCAAATTGTATTTTTTTAAAACGGTATAGTAAAATGAATTCAAGGTTATTTAAAGATATATGTAATCCAAAAGAAATAACCTAATAATTTTTTATCAATTTATTAGTCTTTTTTGGAGTCTATCGATACATATAAAAATTTCATGTGTTTGTTTTTAAGAAAAATCATAAAAGAATCAACTGATAGCTTTTGACATTTTCATTCGAGGGTTATATATTTATATTGTTTTATTTTTTAAAGAAATATTAGGATCGACATAATGATTAAATTATCTCACTAAAGCGCTAAATCATGAAATATCCTATTCGATTTTACTTGTTGATGGTCAAAAATTTCTCGCTATACTTATCAATTACTTTCGAAATAACAGTACATCCTGGCATACAGTTTGAGATCCACTGTTTAATTTTTTGTGATATATTTCATTAACTAAATAAAGTTAAAAAACTAATACTAGTGAAGGTTCTATTTTAAGAGTAACTAATTTAAATGAAATAAAAGAATTATTATATAAATGGATTTACATTATGTAAATATGAATTGAAATAATAAATTAATAACACATGATAATTCGAAATATTGCCTGTAGATGTCTGTGCATTATCATTTATTGATGCGTCAGAGCAGTCAGTGAGAAACAAGATGAATTCCTGTAAGCTGTTTATTAACTATTTAATCGTAATTGTGCTTGTCAATAAATGAAAATACTAGTGTGTGAGATTACATTGAAACTAAGTATACGTTTATCACTAAAACAGTGTATGTAAAATAAATATGAAATAGGACAGGAAAAAGATTTAATTTTTCTATACCGTGTTAGCGTTTTAGACAAATTATTTTAAAAATCAGTTACGTGTTGTCCGGTTTGAGTTTTTCAAAAACTAATGATAAGTTGGTAAGTAGATAAAAATACTTCAAAAATAGTAAATTGAGAGATACATGAACATACACACACATATGTATATATATATATATATATATATATATCTGTGTTTGTGTATATTGTAATATTTTAAACAATACATAAACCTAATTTTTCACAATATGTGATCATTTTATAGCAAACGTAAATTTTCTACTCAATGTTGTTAAATTCTCATTTATTTAATACTAAATTAGAATAAAAAGAATATAAATATCAGAAGTAATTTATTTTAAATTAGAATTTTAATTTTTTTGTGAAGCTTATATAAATGTGTTTGACATTAGGCTCGAACTCCACTGTGCTCATATACATATATATGTACATATATATATATATGTATATATATATATATATATATATATAATATAAAATACAACATTATGTTATTAAACTACTCTCAACTTTTCAAAGATACAAGCACTGTGTATCGATTTCATTTTTAATTTACGTTTCAAATATCATAAATTATTTTTATAGTCTAATGGCATAACGTGAGTTACAATGCAAACAACTTTATCAAAAAACATCAACGAAAAACCAGCAATATTTAATCGTTCGGAAAAAAATTATTCGAATTTGTTAGAATTCGTGAGTGCGAGTCGCTTTTGAATTATTCATTTGAAGTACATTTATTATAAGCAATTGCCATTTAGTTCACAAATGAAATTAATCATCAGAATTTTTTTTGTGTATACACACACACACACACACATATATATATATAGATAGATATATATATATATATATAGATATATAGATATATAGATATATAGATATATATATATATATATATATATATATATATATATATATATATATCTATCTATCTATCTATCTATATATTTATTTATCTCTATATATATATATATATATAAATATACATATCTATATATATATATATACGATATCGTATATATATATATATATATATATATATATATATATATATATCTATATATATATATGTATATATCTATCTATCTATCTATCTATATATATATATATCAATAGCATCATCAGCCTCTGTTAATCCATTACTGGATAAAGGCCTCTTCCATGATTTTCAATTTTATACGAATGAATGCCTCTCTTTTTCACTGACTTCCAATAAAAAATTTAATTTTCTTATCCCATCTGTACACTGATTTTTTTTTGTCTTTATATTCCTTGGTTCCCAGTTAATAATTTCTCTTGTCTATCGGTTATTTTCTCTTCTTGCAACATGTCCGCCCATTTCCATTTCAGACTCTTTATTCTTCTTATTACTTCTGTGATTCCTGTCTGTTTTCATATCCATTCTATTCTCGTCCTATCTCTTCTTGTTATTCCTATTATATATATTTCCATACTCCTCTGTGTTGTTTGGAGACTGAATGAATTTGGAGTTAAGGACCCTTATTTCGCTGCCGTATGTATGGACTGGTTGTATACATTGATCAAATACTTTCTTCTTCAAACAGAGTGGAACTGTTTGATTTAAAAACTGTTTGATTTGTTGTTGTGATTTAAATATGGATGCGTTTCGTCCAAATGTGCTCCATCGCACTTTTATTCTCCTGTTTACTTCTTCAATGAATGATCCAATTTGTTGATAAGCTGGCCTAGATAGACATACTTTGTTACTTCTACAATTTCTGTTCTTTTTATTTCAATTTTCCTCTGGCAGAAAAACGCATTGAACAATACTTTTGTTTTTGCATGATATATATATATATATATATATATATATATAATATGTGTGTGTGTGTGAGTATGATTATAATAATTGACACAAAACTTTTTTAAAGTATAGTTCATTAGGAATTACTGTATAGAAATTGTTGAAAATTTCACATTATATTTAGCTATTTTATACGATTGAAAATTAAAGTAGTTAATTAGTGCAAAAAAATAGAATCAGTACGCTTTCAAATTAATCTTATTGAGCGTATACGCATGCTTATTATATAATACTTTTGTATTTGATTCTTATCATCGATTATTTTTTGCACATAAACAGCATATTTTTGCCACAATAATCAGCATTCCAACAAAAACTATTCAGTGATGCATATCAGATACTTCAATATCATATTTTTGTTTAAAGTTGATAGTTTGAAAGTTAGGTGCCATATAAGTTTATTTGAAAATTTTTGTAAATAATATATATATATACACGAGGTCAGACAATTAAGTAATGCGACCGATTTTTTTTTCTCGGCCTGTGGTAACACTGCGAACCTGTAACTCCGCCACCGTAATAGCAGATCCCTACTCTCTCGATTGAGACCTTGACCACCCTCGTACGATCATTTCTTCGCCAGCTGTTTAATGTTTTGTAACAACGCGCGAGTAGTGCATGTCACGAAAATGGAACAGAGAAATTTAGATAAGATTGTCTCGGGCAGGTTAAAAGTGATCCTACTCTTCTCAATCGAGTTATTACTGGTGATGAAAGTTGGTTCTTTCAATATGACCCCTAAACTAAACGACAAAGCCAACAGTGGCTGTCCCCTGGAGCACCAAGGCCAAAGAAGGCGAGAATGAGCAAGTCCAAAGTGAAAACCATGTTGATTTGCTTCTTCGACAGCAAAGGGGTGGTTCACAAAGAGTTCGTACCACCTGGAAAAACCGTAAATCAAGTATTCTACCGCAATGTGCTCGAAAAATTACGAAAAATGGTGCTCAGTGTGCGTCCAGAGATCGCGAAGACTTGGGTTCTGCATCACGACAATGCTCCCTGTCACAGTGCGTTCAGTGTCTCTCAGTTTTTGGCATCTAAAGGCATCGCAACGTTACCACAACCACCCTATTCACCGGACATGTCACCCTGCGACTTTTTCCTATTCCCCCATATGAAAAAATTCGTCAAAGGTCGACATTTTGACTCCGTTGAAAATATCCAAGAATCTGTGACGAGGGTACTCGGAGAGGTCCCACAAGAAGTGTTCCAGAATTGTTACGAAAACTGGAAAACTCGCTGGAATAAGTGTATAGATGCGGGAGGGGACTACTTTGAAGGGGATCGTAGCGATGTACCTTAATTTTTAAATATACTCGATTTTTGAATTTTGTCGCATTACTTAATTGTCTGACTTCGTATATATATATATATATATATATATATATATATATATATAAAGAGAGAGATAGAGAGATAGCAACCTAGCTGAAAGAGGGATTGACGAACGAATGAATAAATTTATCGACATATTACAATATCTGATATTTTTGTAACAACAGGCTGAACGTTTTCTATCTGTTATATAATTCGTATAATATTGTGTAAAAATACATAACGTTCCTCGTCAACAAGCTACGTAAAATGGTATATATAAGCAACAACTAATCAGAAACAAGAATTGAAGTACCAAATTACTTACGTACTTACAGAAAATTATATATAAAATGCCAACGAATATTAGCACGATGACTGCCACGCAACTTTTATAATTTTTGTCCTGGTGGCTACAATAGAATTTTCATTATTCTAAGCATATAATGATAGAACATGAAGTATTATGTTTACATAAGATCATATCCTTATCAATACTGAGTTTATCACATTAATGGTCACGGGGCAAATATCATAGCTCTGCAGTACACTAGGTTTCTCTTAATAAACTGTTTTTCGAATACTATCGTGCAAGAACAAAAAATGAATGTTACTTAAATCTTCCAGGCACAGTAGGGTCTGAAAGATTCACTGAGACGAAAAAACACGATTGTAAATATCTTAGACTAAAATAATTCTCATTAAGGTCTTAAATTTCTAGGGCATCTTTCATAAAAAGCTTGTTCCTGAAAAAATTGTCATTAGAGATTCTTTCTTGGAAGTTCATACATTTTTAATAGAAATAATTCAGTGAGTTCGACTGCAGTGTCGAGTAAAGACCAGTTCGATACTCTTTTATGAAAATAATTAGATTCACAATCTATTATCTCTGTTCATAGTTGTTATTGTTCTTAATCATCATCTGATTTGTTATTTTCTGATTATTTTTATTTCCCATACTTGAGACACTGAAAATGTTGAAAACATTAGGATCAATTTTGTAGAAGTTAGCCTTAAGAAGAACTTTGAAAAATGTTTTAAAAAGTTTAGCAACATTATAATAAGTTCTTTATGATGGAAGAAATGTGTTTGGATAAAACATTGTATAAAATTGTCCATTTTTTTATTTTTTTCTAAAGACGTATATTTTAAGGATTGAATTAGTTAGATTTTTATTTTTCTATTGTTCTTTGAAAATTGAAGGATAAATATAAGGCATAACTGTCTTATAAATGTAAGAATAATAAACAAGTATATTTGTTTACGACCTCAATTTATTTGTTGGAAATGTTTTTCAGATTTGAGTTGAATTTGGTATATACTATTTTTTTCAATCACATTTAATAGTTTTTAAATATACTAAAAAGTCAATGCGTTTATATTATGATTGAAAAAATATTAATGCTGAAATATATGCTTATAAGTAACTATAGTTTATTATGATATTAAAAAATTGATTTTAAAATTAAAAACATATCTTTCAACACTTAAGATTAAGGTTCTCTATTTAAACGCTGGTAATGAGTGTACTTAATAGGAGATTGATTCACACGCAATGGAGTACTAATTGCGGTAGGCGAGATTAATGATTCTCTTATGGAAGTGTTTCGAATACGGCCTTGTTTGTAATAAGCATATATACATCAACGTGTTTCATATTTAATCTAAAATATAAACACTTTTGTTACGGCGCTTAATTAAATTACACCCTTTTTTGTATGTTTTTCAGCTCTGTTACGGAGCCAGTTCTCCGGCATTGTCGGATCGTAACCGTTTCCCTACATTGTTTCGCACACATCCTTCAGCTACTGTCCACAATCCGACGCGTGTCAAACTCATGGAGAAGTTCGGCTGGTCCCGAATCGCAATCCTTCAGCAGGCTGAGGAAGTGTTCATTTCGGTGAGTGCTATTATTTATTTACATATGATAAATTTGTCCCTTGGACTTTTTTTTATTTGTTGTTTTCGAGTAATCTGTTTTTGTAGTCATTGCATTCGGGCTGGTTATATGTGACTAAATTCTTGTTTAAAATATAGATGTATCAAGAAAGATATCCGAAGAATTAAGCAATTTCAATATTTCATGCAATTCTTGGTTGTCAATCTGTTAGTTTCCTTGCATATTTAAATTACATGTAACTCTTATACTTTATATTCAGTTTTAATTAGAAAAAGTTTGAACAAATTAATATTGATGAATTTATAAAGCTATTGATTTTAAACATCTTTCAAAAATGTTTATGTATAGAAATTAATTTTTTATTTATATTAATTTTTCTTGGTATATTTATTGTTTTTTTTAATGACATTTTAAGAGAACTTTGATTAATCCAAGTATAAACGCACCAAAAATTCACATAAATATAAGATAAAAATGAACAGCAGTGATCTTAAAACGTGTCTTAGGTGTATTCATTTTGACTTTGAAAACTGAACAGATCTTTATTCGTACATTCCATATAATTTTATAGTCTATTTTCATGTTAGGCATTTTGATATTTAAAGATTTGTTCAAACAATTACGAATTCATCATCGATCAACACATATCAATAGCCATGCAACCAATCATGAAAGATTCGCCAACTTTATTATTACTTAAGAAATGCGAGTTGTACTTGATATAAAATAAATATTTTACTAGATATTGTTTCCACTGAAACTTTATTTAATATAACTAGAGGACACAGCTCTCTTCTCATTGCGATTGCCCCCCAGGGAAATAGCAGTAAGTCAGTAAGTCCAATACAGCGAAGAAAGGTTTTTAGGAGAGTCAGTCATCAAACCTATGACTCCTTCCTCAGATCAAATTTCATAGATAGGGATGAATCGTAGAACTGTCTATAATTATGAGAAGAAACTTGGACTGAGAAAACTCTATGTGCGATAGAGTGTTAAAGCTTGTTACCAGTCCTGACATTTGTAAATATTAAGGTCTGATTACTTCATCTTGTATCAACAACTTCGGTTCTTTATATCAAAAATAAAAATGTAAAAAGAGCCGTATAAATAAAAGCCGTATTAAAGCTGTAGGGGTTATAAATATTAACAGCACGTACCATAATTCTTAGTGTGGTTGGAGTATTCAAGAGACGAATTCTTTGAGTCTAAATAAATGATTGTCTGATTTATCCCATTAACTACCCGTACACGTGAAGCCAGGTTTTATAAAATATTCCAAGCCTTTCTTGCATCATTGTTCTTACAATTTTTGAGTCGATGGTTTTAAAATATTTCATCATTTTTTCGTCGCCGTTTTAAAGAACATTTGAGCCTTTTATCTTTGACCTTTTTATATTTGTTTTTTCAACGTATTGGCTTTTTCTATATTTTTTGCACTAATCTCATTTCTCTTCCGTATCTACTTCGTTTGCTAGAATAAATTTATATAAAATTTCACATTTTCGGTACTAAAAATACAACTGAATGACAATGTGAATAAAAATATAAAAAGAGTGCAATTGTTATAGGGGATTGTGTAGAAAAATAGTGAGTCTTAGAATTTTTTATTTTTATAATATTTTTCATGTTTTATTATACTGAAACGTCTTCTATTTTTATAATATAGATATTATATATATATATATACATATATATATATATATATATATATATATATATATATATATATATATATAACTATTATTTAAAATGAAAATTATCCACAAAAAAAAATTCGATGATGTCGAGGTTTCATGGTACTCAAATATGTTTATTTCATATATAAAACAGCAAAGTTGCAATCTGTCTGCGATAATGATTATATAGACACAAATGAGTTTAAAAAAATATGTTTATTGTTACATGTAGAGACTTATAATTGACAAGTGGGCCAGCGCGAGAGCAGGGGGTGAAGTCTCATAGAATATGTGTATATAGTTGTATATATATATATACATATGTCTGTGTGTGCATAATTTTATTTTTAGTGTCTGCAAAATTTTCAAAATTAACCAAAATTTCTTAATCAGCATTATATTTGGGAAACACTGAAGAATTTTACTCGAGATAATAAGGAAATTGTATGACGGTTAATACTTAATGGTTATATGTAACATTGAATAGAGTCTATACACTAAAAGGTCGTAAACAATAGTCTTCAGTCACTATTTAGACGTAACTATTTTGTAGCAAGTTTTCCGACAACTTGCCAGACAGGAAGAAATGTTGTACTGTTTATTCAAGCTTGTTTCCGCGCGTGTTTGTAACTGTCAAGTGTAACATTTCACCATATATATATATATATATATATATATATATATATATATATATATATATATATATATACATGAGTACAGAATGGGTTCTGGCTGAATATAAGGTTTTCTTTTTACAAAACAACATTCTATTATATTGAACAAAGTAGAACAGTTCTGGTACAGTAGTTAAATACAATAGTTTTATTGATAGCATTGTTCAATTTTTCAATAAAAACCAATAATCAGTGAACCAGTTTTCTAGTTAGTGTATTTGTTGAACTCATGTTGCATTTTTTTGATTTCTTTCTTGTATGTGATTGCAAGAATTCTTTTTGTATTTTTATTATTAAATTGTAAACAAATAAGAAAATATCTAAGTATTGGAAATGCCAGTGAATTTGTATTACGTGTCATAATTTTATTAGTATTTCTTTAGAATACAAATTTTTTTTATATTTTATTTGTTTCCTGGAAAAGTCTGTTATTATTATTGTTTGTAATAGATATTTACTTATTTATTCACTATTTCCTAAAAGTAGATATGGACAATATTGTTCTGGTATTGTGTCAAAATTTATCTTTATAAATGAATTTTTCACTTTCTCCATAAACCACAAACATTTTTTTGATCAAAAATATTCAATAATTGCACAATAAGTTGGATTTTTTTTGGATCTCCAAAATTACTCGAACTGATTTTGAAAGAGGTCCTCCTTAGTAGAATTTCTGTCATACTCATGAGTTGGTTCGAGTTTCTTAAAAATTGTTATATTTAAGTACAATTATTGACTATACATATTTATGAACGAAAATATTTTTGAATTTAAGATTTTCTTTTATAAATAGCATCTATCGATTCCATCCTTAAAATCCAACAATAATCCATCGGCATTAAAGGATTCCACTTGTTCTGATAATGCCGTTCTATTTCCAAAAGCTCTTGATAGAACTCTTCTCCGTGCTCATCACTGAGATCGCCCATTTTTTCTGAAAAAATCCAAATGAGAGTGCATTATGTGAGCTTTCAATGACATTGCAGCCCGTTGCTCTAAATACTTCCAACATGCCTTCCACAATTTTTATGTAATTTTTGTCCTTTCTGTTTCCGAAGAAATTCTTAAAAACCTCAACTATTGATCTTCATGTTCTCTTTTCTGTTATAATTAATTTATCGTCGAAATTTGAATCCGTTGTTCCAAAATTTAATTCGTTGATTTGGAGACCAATAAATATTCTTTCTTTTACTTTGGCCTCAGATATTTTAGGAAACTTTCCCTGGATATATTGGAATCGTTCTCCTTTACGATTCATTGCCTTCACAGAGTTTTTGATCAAGCCTAACATGATAAGAGAGGAGAAATTATGATTTTTTGTTTGTTCACTAAAGGAGAACGTTGTATGTTTTGAGTTCCAGGATTTTCATTCCATCCAATCCCATTTAAGATAATGGTTCGCTCTATCACGACTATCTCATATACACAAGAAGCGACAGTATTTGGTGTGACCTTGTTGCATCCTCATAATAACCGCAATCACTTTAAAATCAGCACAAATTCTCCAAAAATATTGATTGTAATTCATTTTCTCTAGCAATGTCTTCAGATTTTTCTACGAAATGCGAACCAACCGGGAATATTTAATATTAGTAAAATACATTGCGGTGCCGGAGCTTTTTAATCCCATTGTTGTTATTTCGGAAGTAAAATGTCTCTTAACCAGTATTATTGATCATTTTTAATTGTTGCTGGTGTGTATTTCGATGGTGATACAATCATCTCCAAAGTTTTAAAGTGCAGAAAAATATCTAAATCAGAAAATTTAGAGACCCGAATTAAGATTTTTATGTATATACTGCTCTGAAGATAGCATTCGTAGTTGAAATGTAAGTAACAAACAAAAATGATCATTCATCAATTGAATAATTTTGATCAAATTTTTTGTGTGATTTGTGGAGTGACTAAAAACTTTAATTGCAAGAATAAATGATTACTTTATAAACACAAAGATTTTATTCTTGAAATTTGCGTTATAGTCAAATAAAATTTAGAACCATAATAATCAAACATATAAAAATTAAACTGTCTATTGAACCTTTTTATTCTACATTTTATCAGAATTTGAGTATTATTTTTTTTCTTTAAAGAAGTATTGACTTTCTGTTAAGATTTTCTGCGCACTTTATATCATATTTGATATATAATATAAATACAAGATTGAGAAAACATTCTAAAGAGCCAATAAAAATTTATTATCTCGAGAATTTCTTAGAGTGTATTTTTTTTTAACTTACTTTCATATTTTTTTGGCTTTAAAGATACTTTTTACCATGTTATTAAATTTTACCTAATTTTAAGAGTTTATCAGTAATATGAAAACGCATTAAAATTTCATCATAAGAGGAAAATTCTTTTAAATAATGAATTTTTATTATTATCATGAAAATAAAGCCAGTTCCCAAAGGATGAATTTTATACTGTCTTATGACGACATTTTTTACATTATTTATAATATACAAGGACATTTGTATAATCTATAAGTACACACTTATAAAAAGCCAGAAAAGATGAATATCTATCTATATATATATATATATATATATATATATATAAATAAATACAGAGAGGGAGAGAAATATAAGAACCGTTTAGTAAAACAGATTCATATTGAGATTTTCATATCATTTATATTTTTTATCATCAGTTTTTACGATTTATTAAATAAATGATAATGTTATTAAGAAGTTTTGATGAGTAAATTTGAATTTTTATTGATACGAGTTTTTATTTTTGAATGAATTGAATTTTTCAAGTGGAGAGTTTCAATAAGATACAGTGAATCAGAATTACAGGAGACTCATTTAGAATTCTTCTGCAAGATTTGGAAATTTAATTTACGGATTGGTACAATGAAAAGAAACACAATTTAATTAATAAGAAAAATGTTTGATATTTGTTCAATGTAATCTTCATTTACTTCAATATATTTATTATAACGTTCTAAAAATTTTTGAAAACATTCGCCAAAGATATCCGTCTGCTTTAAATTTAGCAATTACATTTTTCTTAAAATCTTTTACGTTCTGAAATCGTTTCCCCTTAAGAACAGTTTTCAGTTCATGAAAGAGAAAAAAGTCTGCAAGTGCTAAGTCAGGTGAATAGTGTGGGTGATTGATCTGGACAACATCGTGTTTCGCTGGAAGTGGTTTCATAATCAGTGCAGAATGAGTAAGTGGATTATTATGCAATAAGAACCAAATACCTTTTTCTTGAAGTTTTGGTCGCACTCAAGAAATTTATTGCAATAATCTATTCATTACTTCAACGTATAATCATTATTAACTGTTTGCTCTTCAGACAAAAAAACTTTATAGATCACACCCTGTTTATCGAAAAATGTAATCAGCATGGTTTTCTTTTTGGATTGTTGCAAACGAAACCTTTTCAGCCATGGTGATGATTTTCCAGTTCACTGCATCCTCTGGAATTTCCTTTCAGAATCATACAGAGACACTTATAACTCATCACCAGTGACAATGCTGTAATAAAAATGTGCAAGTCTGAACGAAGTCTGCGCATGATCTTAGTTTTTGTTCATCCGCAAGACTGTGCGGGATGAACTTTGCATACATCTTCCTATTTCCCAAATATTCATATAAAATTTGTCGAATTGTCCCAGTTTTTGACGTTTAACTGATCTGACATCATTCTAAGCTCCATGATGATTGACAGAAATAAAATGTACAGACAACTTCCTGCACAGAAACTAACAGTTATTTGATTTTCGCTTGAGCACTCTCCGTTAATAAAACTGTGAACTATTATATGCTATTTCAACTTTGGTTTAATTTTACGTAACTCCAGTGCTGGAGCGTCAATCCGGGAATTAAATTACAATATCTGATATTAGTAAATTATAAAGAAACGATTAGTCCAAAATATGTAGTTTGTTTGATAAGTATAGTAAAAAAGCAAGTTTAATACAGGTTTTTCTTTAGAAAAAATCGATTTTATTTCTCAACATAGTCTTTATTGAGGGCTATGCACTTGGACCAACAAGTTTGCTAAATAGGTATTGATGGCGGAGATGACATCATGACTCAACGAGTATTTCGTTTAACTGAACCATTTTTTTAGGTCTGGGAAGAGAGAGAAGTCGCTTGGGGTCAAGTCTAGAAACTAAGGTGGATGAGGAATCAATTCGAAGCTTAATTCGTGCAACTTTGCCATTGTGATGGTCGATTTGTGGAGCAGCGCGTTGTCCTGGTGAAAGAGCACTTTTTTGTGTGCCAATATTGGCTGTTTTTGTTTTATCTCTTCTTTCAGACTGTCCAATAATGTTGGATAATAGGCTCCTGTTATCGTTTCTCCCTTCATTAAGTAGTCGATCAGGATGATTCCTTGGGAATCTTAAAAAAACAGTGACTATCGCCTTTTCAAACGATAAAATGGTCTTCGCCTTCTTCTGTGCACTTTCACCAGTCGTTGTTCACAGATTTGATTGCCGTTTCGGCTCAGGTGTGTAGTAGTGGATCCATGTTTCTACCACGGTGACGAATCGATACAGAAAGCCTGCTCGTTTTTTTCCATTTTTACGGAAACTGCTACAATGCTCGCATCAAATATTTGTGGAACGTAAACAGCGCGTCGCTTCTGACTGAAATTTCGCCTATGATAGTTTGAAAAGTGATTTTGATAGCCGTGACGTTACCAAATGAATGGTGGCGCCACATCATAGAAATTTACCATACTTATCAAACGACCCTGTAAATTTATGTTTGTATGTTTTATATCTGTGATCACGTTAATGTGTAGCCCTGATGGTCTTCATCCTTCAACAATAGAATTCCGTTTACAGTCCACAAAGCATAAAAGAATTTCTGATTAAAAATGTTCAGTAAATCATCAGCAATTATATTTGATTACCCATCTATTTGTCCAATTTCTCTTTTCTAATTTATTATATTCCTAAACGTTTATTTCTTTCTGCATTATAAAATGTTACATAATTCTGGGAAAAAAATAAGAAATGATGAATACTTCTACTATGAGATTTAACTATGCTATTTTTGATTTGTTTAAAATTATTAACGAATATTATTTATTAAAACAAAACTACATTTTAACAATAGTAATGTTGATAATAACATTATGAATAATAAATTATCATAATATTTGGTTTAAGTATTGCTATAAAATACGAAATTATAACCCAATATTTTACCATAATTAAAATGTACTTAGAATTATTTTAGAGTTATAAATAGTACACTATTTGTTTATACCAACAGTATGTATTTATAAACGTAACATTAAATAGAAATAAATAGCATCTGCCAACTTATCTCTTAAGAGAAAATTATGAGTTCGAAAGATTGAAACAAATGTGAAAAGTTTATATTAGAAATATAAATTTTAATTATTACAAATGCAAAATATCTGTCGCTGTGACTAATTGCTTTAACTATATATTTTAATAATTTTGGTTCAAATGTAATCAAAAAGATGACTTTATAAAAATAAAAGATATTAAATGAATTACGGAATAATTATTAGAAATAATGCAGTAGAATTAAATATTCAACAATGGATAAATGTTAACACATTGCCGACTGCAACACCCATTCGGTTGTGCAAGACCATAATGCAAATGGGTAGATCTGTCCATTCGGTCGAAATTTTTTATTTATTTTTTGGCACGAATTTCAAGATGTTCTGGTCCTAATATGGTCCTGTTACCATAGGCGTTTGTTGGCTATCCCTAGGGAAATGGTGCCCCGATAACAGCTAGTGTTGGTATAATATCTTCTTATAAATTTGATTAAACTCACTTGTTCGTGAAAAATCTGAGAAAAGACCATATTAAAATAAAAATAGTTTCACAATTTTTTTTCTTTCGGTTACATGATGTCCATTTTATTAATAGTAAGGTTGTGTAATGACAGAATACAGCCTACTGTACTTGAAGAAATCTCAACAAAAAAGTACTTTTAAAAAAAAAATATTGAAAATAATTAGATATTATTATCATACAAAGCATATTTTTATATCTTTATCCAATAAATTGAATATATTTTGATCATATATATATATATATATATATATATATATATATATAATTTTTGTCTTTAAAAATATCAGAATAAAAAAAAATTTGACTGATAAGTGTATGTTAAAATTTATTAATCAAGCGTTAACAAAATCTGACATTTTTTAAATCTCTCTCATTGTACATTTAATCAATTCAGACTCTCGATTTCAAAATGGAAAAGAAAATATTTCGTTTGAATTACTCTTCTGTTGGAAATTTATGCAAATATATTTCTTTGTTAAAGATTGCTTTTAACAAATCACATACTGTATTTCATTTGATATATTTTTCAATTTCATTTTCTTAAATGAAATTATAAATGTGGTTCTCATGTAAATCTCTTAATATAATGCTTTTTTCAAAAAAATGAGTATATCTTACATTTAATAATGTGAAGGATTTCAGTAAATTTTATTAATACTATTAAATTTTATTAAACAGAAATTAGTGATAAATTAATTTTGGTACAAAATTTGTAATTAGAAAAACGATTTGTAATTAGAAAAAACGAATTTCAAATTGTTAATTTTTAGAGGTACTGAAATGGATCGAAAATAGAGACAAATAAATGTACAGAAAAAGTTATATCATGATAAAACATGTTATTATATAATTAAGTTTTATAAGAATAAAAAATATCTTTAATTTTTTTTAATTTTTGACTTGCCTTAACAACTCTTCTGTACCTTAGTGTTCTGATGATGATGGCAACGCTATCGAAATACGCACAAGCAAATAATTACAAATAATCATTTATCGGTTTTTGAACATTTTTGACCAGAAACAATTTTGTGGTTTGAAGAGTGAGAGAAAAATTCATTTGTGAAAGTTGAATTTAAAATTAGAAGCGACAATCAAAAATAATCAATATTCAATTATTGAACACGTTTAATGCGAAAAATGTTTGCGGTTTGTGGGGCGAATGAAAATTCATTTGTAAAAGTGAATTTAGCAACAGTGATAGAATTATATTGTGAAAAAATGTAGTTTCAGTATTTAGGTGTATGCTTGTTCATATATACGATTGGTGCAAAAATAATTGCGTTTTTTATCGTTTTAAGTTTTCTACGCGTTCGCGTATTTGGAATATAAAGAGTAAAAAATCATATTTAAACCTTTCGCTATAGCGGAGCTAACCGCTAGTACGCCGCCGCTGGACAGGTAAACAGGCTGCGGACAGAGACTAAATCTGCTATCTTGTCGTACCAAGCAATTTATTATTGGGTGTTGGAATTAATTTGTAGCGTATTCTTAATGGAAAAAGATAGTTTATTTTAAATGAAATTGAAAAAAACATATCATTCAAAGTATTGTCCATCGTTAACCACTACTTTTTCTCATATTTTGGGTAGGAGACGAATACTACGTCGGAAGAATGGCTTGCCTTTAGATGCAATCCACGAATCGACCCATTTTTTGCAATCTTCATAAGAAGTGAGCTTCTGCCTAGACAGGCCATGACTCGATCGAAACAAGTGGTAATCAGAAGGAGCAATATCTGGAGAATACGGCGAGTGGGGTAGGACTTCCCATTTGAGCGTTCCCAAGTATGTTTTGACCGGTTTTGCGACGTGCGGACGAGCATTGTCGTGCTGCAAAATTCCTTTGTCATGACTTTCAAAGTATTCCGGCCATTTTTTCTTCAATTCACGGCTCAAGCGCATCAATTGTAGTCGGTAGCAATCCCCAGTGATGGTTTCATTCGGTTTGAGCAGCTCATAGTAGATCACACCTTTATGATACCACCAAATACAGAGCATGAGCTTAGATCCATTGATATTTGGCTTCGCCGCTGGTGTTGATGGTTGGCCCGGCTTAACCCATGACTTTTTGCGCTTGGGATTATCGTAATTGATCCACTTTTCATCGCTCGTGACAATTCGATGCAAAAATCTCTTCCTTTTCTCCCGTTGAAGCAGGAGTTCACAGGTAGAAAAACGCCTTTCAACGTCCATCGGTTTCAATTCGTATGGGACCCAATTTCCTTGCTTTTGGATCATTCCCATGGCTTTAAGGCGTTTTCCCACCGTTGATAAGTCAATTCTCTTGAAGTGTTTTACATGAATCTTCATTAAGCAATGCCTCCAATTCTTCATCGTCGATCTTTTTCGGCTGTCCAGGTCGTTCCTTGTATTCCAAGTCGAAATCACCACTTTTAAAACGTGCAAACCACTTCCGACACATTTGCTCAGCTAGAGCATGGCCACCATAAACTTCTACTAAAATACTATGACTTTCGGCAGCACTTTTTTCATGTTAATGTAATGAAGTAAAACTCCCCGCAAAAACAATTTATCCGGCACGAAATTTGACATATTTGATAAAGTACAAAGTGTTGTTATTTACGCTTCAACCAAATGACTATACTGAAACTGACGACTCCTACATACCCAGTGAAGCTACAGCTATTCATAGATTGCTTCAAAGATTATCATTTAAAATAAATTAAATTTTTAATAACTTTTTTTAAATGTATATATATATATATATATATATATATATATATATATATATATCTACTGTACTAAAGAGATGATACTCTATTTTTTTTATCTGATATATATATATATATATATATATATATATATATATATGTACCTAACAAAATATTTCCTAGTAGATTAAAGGAAACTTCCACTCATTTTTGGGTGATGGAGCCTCTATAGAAAAATACCCATTACTCACTTTCGGATGACGTGGCACTAAAAGAGTTAAATCATTGATAAAAAATATTGATGCCACTAAAAATTGTAATAATTGAGCAAAAACTTTTATGATATATTTATAGTCGCACTTAATTTACAACATTTTATTTATAAGTGTTGCATGTTGAACGTAACAAAAATTTATTATAAATATTAGTACAACATTTTCATCTTAAATGTACATTTATCAACGAAACATCAGCTAGTAATGGTAAAGAAACAAACAAAATAAAACAGTCATTGTGTACATACGGAATAAATATATATAGCTTTTCCATTATAGTAGCCGTTCGTGCACAGCGGTAGCCTCAACGGTCGACCACTATAGTGGCCATTACTAGCGAAAGCGTTAAAAAGGGAAAATATGTTTACTTGACTGAAGATCGAATTGAGATGTATTATTAAAGTAAAATGAAAATAAAATGGTAAATGAATAAATTATTCATGAATTACGAAGAATTATTTTCAGTAAATATTATACATTTTAAGTATAAGATAGTACTACTATTATTTTTCTTAACATTTCTAATATTCAAGAAAGTCAATAATTGGTGAGCGTCTTAGAAGTTAGAAAAGTAATTTTTTAACCTCCCCTTAAAAGTAGTTCCTTTCATTATGAGTTTGTAACAGATTTTAATAACAATAAATATTATATATATATATATATATATATATATATATATATATATATCAACAGCATCATCAGTCTCTGTCAATTCATTATTGGATAAAGGCCTCTTCCATGATTTTCCATTTCGTACGATTGAATGCCTTCCTTTTCCATCGATTTCCAATAAAAAATTAATTTCCTTATCCCACCTGTTCATAGTCTTTTTCTTGGTCTTTCTAAATTCTTTGGTTCTCAGTTAATAATTTCCGTTGTCCATCGGTTGTCTTCT
This sequence comes from Acanthacorydalis orientalis, assembly GCA_034766995.1. Taxonomy (NCBI): domain Eukaryota; kingdom Metazoa; phylum Arthropoda; class Insecta; order Megaloptera; family Corydalidae; genus Acanthacorydalis; species Acanthacorydalis orientalis. The sequence goes on along the minus strand of CM068319.1, from coordinate 10,067,522 downwards.
CTACTTGCAGCATGTCCCACCTACTTTCATTTTAGACTCTTTACTCTTTTTATTACATCTGTGACTCCTCTCTATTCTCGTATCAATTTTATTCTGTTCCTATCTTTTCTTGTCATTCCTAGAATTCTCCTTTCAATACTTTTCCATTTTGTTTAGAGTTTTTGAATGATTTTGGAGTAACCACCTGTATTTCGCTGCCATAGTTAAGGGATAGTAGTATACATTTATCAAATAATTTTTCTTCTTATACATTCATTTTTTTTTTCTAGAAAAAACTATTACTTTTACTCGTTTTATTATATCTGTGACTCGTGTCTGTTTTTGTATCCATTCTATTCTTTTTCTATCTCTTTTTGTTATTCTTATCCTATGTCTTTTTGTTATTCTTATCAAGCATCTTTCTATATTTCTTTGATTGTATATATATATATATATATATATATGTATATATATATATATATATATATATATATATATATGTATGTATGTATATATATATATATATATATATATATATATATAATTGTGACAGTAAAGTTTCAAATCTTTAGGAAGAGTATGTCACATTTCTCATAAAAAATGATCTTTTTATCTATTTTTAAGTATTTTATTTAAATATTATTTATTAAATACGTCGGATGATTATTCAATTCGTAGAGTGGTGTTCTATTTTTGAATACCGCATGACCTTCGGACTCTACCCGGTAGCAGCGCCTTATTCGACCTTAGTGGATTGACTTGTGTAGTGCCTACTAATAATTATGCGTCTAGTACCTGCGAAATAGGTTGTGGTCAGTGTGTCAGGTGTCGTCTTGGATGATTTATAGTAAGAGCAGCGTTATGGCGATCTTTTCTGAGTTAGGCTTGGTTTAGGTTCTACAGCAACACTTGAGCTCTACAGCGACACTTAAGCAAATGAGTGAAGTTTACAGTGATGAGTGTCTGAGGAACACACTGAGGAATCACAGGAAATATTTGTTGAAGACGGACTAATCATACTTCGACAGTTGACTGAAATAATACATAATTCATACATAGTCTGTCCAAGGTTTCTTGAAGATGAATTCATTTCATAACGACGAACTGAAGGCGTTAGTTGAATCAGAAGCACACACAACAATTTGACAGCTTACACAAAAGTGAAGCGTTGGTCATCCAACAGTTCTGGACCACTTAAAACCGAGAGAAAAATGAATTTCAAGATCATAAACAGCAATTATTTTCCTATCAACCTAATATTTATTGCCATGCGTTTCGAGTCTATATCTTCAATTAAGTATGTCAGTTGTTTTATAATTTTTTTATAACAAATAAACATTCTTTTAGAAAATAAAATATTATGTGAAGATTGTAATACGCTTTTTAGGAATAAATATTTTAATTATATGATCTTTTAACTTTAGTTATTGAAAAAAAAGCATCAGTTTATTTTTATTTGCTTTCGAGTCATCTTGATATAATACAATAAGTTTTTTAAAATACGTTAATAAGATTTCTCCCTTAAAATATACATTTCAAGGGAGAAACATTATAAACACTTTGTTCTGGATCAGTATTTGTCTATTAAACTTCATTGAAACTGAGAATTTATCGTCTGAATCTCAATTTTGTATATTTTGTATGTCTTCTGTTGAATTTTAATAGAGACATTAAATCTCAATTTTCTTTTAAATGTAAGATGGTTTATTATTTAATAAGCTTATCTATACATACACACTTTTCTCTCTCTGTCTTTCTTCTCTCTCTTTCTCTGTATATATATAACCTTTTATACTTAACGAATTATAAAAAAATACCTTAAAAATCTAATAATGCTCTTACGAAATATATTAATATATTAAAAGTAACGTTCAACTTAAGAAAGACGACCCGATATCTCGAGGCTACACACAGTCTATTTACAAGAAGAATTTGCATTGTGCTCTGTTATTTTTCATAATTAAATTAATTATGAAATAAGGTTTACTCGAAAAATACTTTATAATACTCAATCCGTCAGACGGAAAACTTTTTTCCAGCATACACATACATACATATATATATATATATATATATATATATATAAACACAAACAGATGTGCGTGTGTGTGTTTTCATGTGTACGCGTATGGTATTTTTCCTCTCATCTTCTGTTCTTCATTGTGCAGGAGATAATTAACTCTCGACCGATCTTACAAATCTTCTAGTTCTATTGTCGCACCAGAAATAGCTTTCTAGCTTATAAGATTAACTTTAACTCCGGTTTGCAATTGTTTTTGTTTAGGGATCGGTTCAATTTATTTTTATTCGGATTTAACGTACTAGGCCGAAATGGTTTTTAACGTGCCGCAAAGTATTGCCGTTCGTTTCACGTGATCGTTTCGTTGTGATTCTTTTTCCCCTTTTTTCGTTTCAAATATATTACACTCGTTCGGTGATAGATAAGCACACATACATACATCTTAATATATATATATATATATATATATATATATATGTGTGCAAATGGTACGATATTTATTATATCGATCGGTTCTTAACATCTGTGGCATAAGATGTAGCTCGACTAATATACATATAAAAGAGAGTTTGAAGTAAAATCTAAGTAGATATTAAAATGAAATTAAAGGTATTTAAGGGTATGCTATTTATAAATAAAAATAATATCGTGTAAGTGACCACCGCTTTCTTATAAATAACCATTCTTTTGTTAAAATTTTCAATAACATTTCTACACAACTGTTGTTCTATCTCACCAATTACTCTTCAGATTTCATCTTTTAGGTCGGAAATAGTTTTAGGATTGTTGAAGTACACCTGTCCCTTAACTTTACCCCAAAAAAGTAGTTTAACGGTGTTAAATCACAGGATTTTGGTCACCAATTATTGACTCCATTCTGGAAATAATGAGACCAGGAAATTTCCTTCTCCATAAATTAATTGTTTTACCAGTTGTATGGCTTTTTGCACCGTCCTAATGGAACCACACATTCTCCAGATCAATATCATCCAATTCTGATTCAGATGGATGAGTATGTCAAAAATAAATATTGCGTGATTTACAAAATCTATTTTTTATAGAACGATCATTTTCATAATACAATTGTATTATTTCGATGTGTTGTTTTGTTGTATACGAAGCTATAGTTAAAAATGACAATATTAAAACTTAACAAATATACCAGTCAGTTTCACATTTGTGAAATATAATCTCTTAAAAAATTGTGTCCCTATTGAAAAACTTTTATGTTGCTTTTCGGACGTCATCGTGTTCACTACTGTTTTGTGAGGTAATTGTCCAAGAGATATAGGGTGTTTTCAAATGTTAAGATTGGAAATTCAAAAGAAATAGAACAACGAGAAAATATTTTAACTTAAAACAGATATATAATTGATTCAGTTTTAAAGCACATAATTAATTTGGACGTCTAATATTTGGTATTTTTGTTCACTTGTAAATATAACTTTATCTTTTGTAAGATGCTAGAAGAGATGAAATACTTTACTTCAACAAAAAAAGCATAGTGAAATAGTAGGAAAATGCTTATAGATCATTAAGTACTTAATTACAAGTACCATTAGTACATTTTTAAATTATCAGTATATTTAATATGTTTTACAAAAATATTAAAAATGTTATACGAATATTCAAATCAATTAATGTTAGTTGATGGATGTTTTTTTAATATTTATAAAATATATAAATGAACATACTTTCTGAAGAACTTGACAGTGTGTTGAATCATTTCAATTGAATATAATCTAGTAAGAATGATTAAGGTAAATATTCTCCACTTTGTTGTCATTAAAAAAAGTATAATATGTTTTTCAAAAATTCAGGATGAATTTAAAGAAAAATAGAATTATTTTATTAGATCTTCTATGAAAGTTGATTGATTCGCAGTATGATAAAAATCAAGCTAAACATCATTTTTTGGAAAAAATCTATTTGTTTTATCAACATTGGGGGCTATACTCTTGGTCCAGTGAGACTGAAAATATGCATTGATGGTGGCGATGATATCCTCATTCGACGAAAAATTTTTCCCACCTAGCCAAATTTTCAAGTTTGGGAAGAGATAGAAGTTTCACTAGATCAAGTCCGGAGAATAGGATGGATGAGGAATCAGTTCGAAACCTAATTCGTGCAACTTTGCCATTGTGACGGTCGATTTGTGGGCCGGCGCGTTGTTCTGGTGACTTAACTCTTTTTTGTGCGCAAATCTTGGATGTTTTTGTTTCAGTTCTTCTTTCAGACAGTCTAATAATGTTGGATAATAGGCTCCTGTTATCGTTTTTCTTTTTGTTAAGTAGTTGATCAGGATGATTCCTCGGGAATCCCAAAAAAAAACAGTTACCATCACCTTCCCAGTAGACAGAACGGTCTTCGACTTCTACGGCCCAATTTCACCAGTCGTTGTTCACTGCGTTGACTGCTGATTTGACTCAGGTGTGTAGTGGTGGATCTATGTTCCATCCACGGTGACGAATGTTTGCAAAAAGTCTTTTCGTTTTTTCCCATTTTTGCGACAACTGATACAATACTCGTTTCAAATATTTGTAGAACGTGAACAACGCGTCGCTTCGGGATGAAACTTCGTCTATGATAGTTTGAAAAGTGACACTTGATAGCAAAGATGTTACCAAATGAATGGTGGAACCACGACATAGAAATTCACCAAACTTATCAAACGACTCTCGTATATTCATTTAGATTTTAATATATACTTTTTAATGAAATCACCGCTGATGTATTTTATTCCAATTCATTTTCAATGCTTATTTAATAAATTTTTTTTTTCTAGTTTTTTTTAAAAAAAAAAATTATTTTTAAAGCGATTTTTCTTGTACTACCTTTTCTAATCCAACTAAAATATGAAAATAGTTAGGTGTCGATTAACGAGAGTACGTATATGCTAATACAGGAAAAAAACACTTGTATAGATTCACACACTAATGCGGATTTGAAGACTGTTGTAATGAATATAATTATTAATAGAGTGAGGCTACACATAAAGGTCTGCTCATATAAGAGGTTTCAGTGTTTAAATAAGTTAAACGGGTATAATAAATTTAAATCGTTGAATGTATTTTTATTCAAAAAATGTATAAACTCTAATTTATTTAAAAAAAATATCCTGGAATATATATTGTAATATATACTGTACTTAAATATTAATATAATAGTCAATTCAAGGATTATCTTAAACCTTAAAGTTTTATCTTATAAAACTCTTCCGAAATTGGTATAGAAGTAAATTTTCTTATGGATTTTTAACAAAAGTAATAAGATTTTATGAACTCTATATGACGTCCCTATTAGAAAACCCTGTATTTATAATTTGACATAATTATTATAAAAAGTAGTGATTTTTTAACAATTTTTTTTATATATATTTAATTATTAATTAAATGATTATATATTATGACTGATATATAACTATCATAATTAATTTTTTAATTATTAAAAATGATACTGATAACTAAAACGTTTCAAACAGCATTATATATATATATATATATATATATATATATATATATATATATATATATATATATGAATTAATTGAAAATAATTTTATTACATAAAAGGGAATATTGAGTAAAATAACAATCATTGTAATGAGTTTTCTGTTCTTCCAAATGACTGACTTTTCGACCTAAATCTATCAAAAGCACAATCTCTAACAGGTTTTAAAATATATTCACGCAAGTGTATTTTAAAAAAAATTACATCATAACATTAATACAACGACCTTGTACCGATATCTAATACAATTAATGTCGAACGAAAGTTCAGTCTGTTCAAATAAGTGTCAATCTTGTTTTCAGGTTACATTATCGACATGAATGTAACGTGCTTTCAACGATAGAATAAGACCTAACACAACGAACGTTGCTCTAGTTCTTCTGCACGCAAACTTCTATACACAATTGATTCTTTTGTGTATTGTCCTTGCGGTCTAGATGCTTTCATGCTTGTGCAAACTGTTTTGATGCATGCATCGTCTCCATGTATTTTATATATTAACTTATATATATATATATATATATATATATATATATAATGTACGTGCGTTGTGTATGCGTGACACATTAGTATATTCACATTAAGTATTATTTAAAAATTTCCATAACTTTTTATTATAGGAAATATTTTATGTAAAAGTGTAGTTTTGGATCATAAAAATAAAGACGTTGGAATCTTTTGGACATGTTGAATTATTATATGTTGTTTTAACTTAGTCGATGCAACATGCATGTACGTGAGCGGTTTGAAGAGTAATTTTGTTCGATTTTAGAAACAACAGTTTCAGTTTCAAAGTTTACTTTATTTCTTGACATAATCCTCTCGAAGCTTAATGTTTTTTCAAAGACAAGCACTTGCCTCAATATTTCTCCAGCTTCGCGATTCCCTCCCGAAAGTGGGTTTCTTCGAGATCCTCAAAATATCTGTTTTCGGCCTCTATCGCCTCTTCAGTCGACCCAAATTGTTCTCCAGCCAAGAAAATATTTAGTTTTGATAACAGATGAAATCCCGAGAGACTCAAATCAGGCGAATACGGTAAATACGGAAGGATTTAAAACTTCAATTCGGTTAATTTTTGCTGAGTGACAACGCTTTAATGAACCGATGCATTGTCATGATGAGACAATATTTTATTCTTAGCCATTCTGGGACGTTTTTTTCACGATCGTTACCTTCATTTTCTCTTATAAAGTGCCGTGTAATATTAACCAGTAATTATTTTTCCCTTCTGATGATATCCGATTTATAGAATTCCTTTCGCATCCCAGAAAACTGATGCCATTACTTTTTCAGCCAAGTGAACCCTCTTTGTCTTTCTTTGGAGTCGTTTCACCACATTCGGGCCACTGTTTTGAATACAATTTTGATTCTGATATGATGGTGGATTCAAATAATCATAAAACGTTGAATAAAATTCGCTGGATTCTTCTTAAATAGTTGTAAGAAGTCAATAGATGTTTGTGTATGAATTCGTTTTTGTTCTGCAGTGAGAAAACGTGGCACCTATCTTGCGAAAAGTTTTTTCATACACAATTCATTATGCAAAATGAAATGCGTTCGCTCAGTTGAGGTGTTATCTTTCACTCGTCGGTCGGACAAAACCATATCGTGGGCTTCATCGATGATTTTCGGCTTGACAGTTGTTTTCAGGCCTCCTGAGCATGGTACGCTTATTATTCCCTTTCTGCCATGTTTAACTTCATTCATCCAAAGTTCAACAGTTTCGTAGGAAGGACATGAATCATACAATGTGTCTCTTCCAAAAAAAAAGAACTGAATCACACCTCGAATTCAGATTTTATCTATTTTCCATTTTCGCACGAAACGCTTGTATCAAAACAACTGTCAAATAAAAAAAAAATGAACGAATTACTTGCAAATTTACATGCATTACTGAAAAGAATGAAACAATATGAAAACATATATAGCTGTCCCTCTAACGAGTACACGAACCAAGTTACTCTTCAAACCGCCCTCATATACATGTGTTATACACGTAAAACTGATTCGTGAATGATATACGTTTAACACAAGACAAGAGTAATACATTTTTTAAAGTTACAATCTTAAATCATAACCATTATTTTTCTGTTTAAGCTAGACAACCTTATATTATATGTAAGCTTTAAAGTGATTTAGGATGAATTACTTACTTTTATCGTTATTTATAATCATAAAATAATAAAAAAATGTACAGAATATACTTTTTAATCTGATTTTAATGAAAAGTATTAATTAAATGTTCTTGAGGGTCATTTGAAAAGTTTGGTACATTTCTATGATGTGGCGCCACCATTCATTTGGTATCATTACTACTATAAAGTTTCACTTTTTAAACAAGCATAGGCGAAATTTCATCCAGAAGGAATGTGTTGTTTACGTTCTACAGAAGTTTGAAACGAGCATTGTAGCAGTTGCCGTAAAAATGGAAGAAATGAGCAAGATTTTTTTGTGTCAAGTTGTCAACTTAGATGAAATATGAAACTTCCACTACACATGTGAGTTGAAGCAGCAATCAAAGCAGTGGAGAACGACTGGTAAAAGTGCGACGAAAAAGGTGAATACCGTTTTTCCGGTTGAGAAGGTGATACTACTGTTTTTTGTGATTGTCAAGAAATGATACTGATCGACTACTTAACGAAGGGAAAAACAATAACAGGAGGCTACTGAAAAAATAAGTAGTACTACATAACACTACAAATATAAGTGACTATAGAACCATTTGAAAAAATAAGTGAAACAAAAACGGCTAAGATTGGCAAACAAAAAAGTAATTTTTCAGCAGGATAACACGCCGTCCCACAAATCAACCGTCGCAATGGCAAAATTGCTCTAATTAGGCTTCAAATTGATTCCTCAATCACCCTATTCTCTGAACTTGGCCCTGTGTGATTTCTTCTTCCCATACTTAAAAAAATGATCGTTAAAAAGAAATTCTCCTCAAATGAGGATGTTATCGCCGCAGTAAATGCATATTTTCTAGACTCGCTGGACCAAGTGTATAGCCTTCAATGGAAATAATGTTGAGAAATAAAATCAATTTTTTTCAAAAAACGGTGTTAAACTTGTTTTTTTTACCAGACTTATCAATCGACCCACATGATTTGAATATTTGTCAATCTTCTTATATTGTGAAGTCAAAAAAATGAATGACTGTAGCTATATTTCGGATTATATTAACGGATATGAATATGTGTTTTGATAATATTCAGGTTGCACACAAAGTATTGTACACTGTTTTTGTCCGACAAACATTTTTAGTCTGACATTCGTATAAGTAATATTATTTTTAAAAATAAACAGTGTCGTAGATTATTAACGTAAGATATGTTCCGTGCTTTGAATATGAAATATGATTATCCATTTATTAAAAATATCTCATTGAAAAATTCGTAAGTCTGTAGCAGTCGACGTGGCCGTATATATTGTAAATTTAAATAACGAAAATAACGAACGACAATCCAGAAACGTGCAAAAACTACGAAAAAACTCTAACGTTAAGGCAAATTTGCTGAAGACGACGTCGGCAAGTACAAATAATGTAAATAAGTGTGGACCGAATTGCGAATGACGAAATCGTCGAAATTATTTGACCCAATTTAGTATGGAAACAAAACTGAAAAACACACACCCAGTTATCTCTGAATAGATTATCACCGGCGGTCACGATGCGATTTCGGTTTTCATGACTGCATTAAGTATGTTTCTTTACTTCAACAAACCCCTCATAAATATGTGATTTTGTCGTTGATCTATTCATGTCACAGTGTTGTACATATTGAATCATTAAATCTCGTTCTCATTTGAATAAAACACTGTTGTTATAAATTATTCATATATCATATATGTATGTAATTTTTTTCCTCTCTGTACTCTTCTTCCCTTTTTTCCATCATTTGTTTCTATTTGAACAGTTTTTTTCTGTATACGGCCATTTTCAGTAATTGTAAGTGCGTTGTTGTTTTTCTCGAATTATAAATGATATAATGTCGACAATGTGTTGTATAAAATCATAAAATGGTTGAAATGAAAAATACATGTCGTGAAAGAAATTCAATAGACGGACGGAAAGTTCACAAAAAAGTCACACACATATATTCTCTTCAAACGAATACGTTTTTAGTCTCGTAACGTACTGGGAATTCTAGAAAAGATTTATTATTTTTTTTTATATTTTTTTATACGTACATAAATACCTAATTTACTAATTTTTTGTTAGTTGTAATCTAATCCTTTTCACTTTTTTATTATCTGTAGATAATTTATTGCCATTAAAATAAATGTTGGCTCTTGCTCTTGGAAAGTTTAATAGTTTTGTATTAAATATGGACTTATAGAAAAACAAACGAACAGAATATATTTGATTGGTTTTATAATAACTTACATTTTTATTATTATCGAAAAAGCTGGACTATAGATACAGCTATTTGATGGAAAAAAATTAAAAATGACCAGAATAGGTTGTATTGACTTTAATACAATTGACTCCGTGGGAATCACCGGTGGCCGGCACTGAAATTGCCTGTAGCGCAGTGGAGGTCACCGGTGACCGGCGATGCAAAGATTAGTAAAAACATATAAATCAAGTAAATAGCAACACTTTTAAAATTTTCAATATTATTATCGTTATTATAATGATGTAAAAACTCATGTTCCATAAAAAATTGAAAAATGCCCTCCAGCGCCGCGTAGGTCACCGATGACCCCCACTAAGATAAATGCATAGAACATGATAATATAGTTAAACTTGACTGTTGTATATTATATTTGAGAACAATATGTATCGCACAACAAAAAATTCGTTAAGGCACCATGGGTAAGTCATATAAAATTGATCCGGCATTCAATATCTTAATAGTTTACAGATGTAAAACATTTTATTTGTACTAAATTTATAATTTTTTCAACGAAAAAATAAAAGTAAAATATTTCGTTCATAATAATTTGATGAAACAAAATCATCAGATTTTATTATTTTCCAAAATCTTATATGTTATACTATTAGGCTGATAGGAAAATAATTGAGGTTTTTGTTTTTTGAATTCTAACTTTAATTTTTTTCAATGAAAGTATCATTTCATATTATTCATGTTAATATCATTTTAAAATGCATTTTTCGGTCTTTGTTTTAGTAATATCGACTTCGGTTTTAATATTAATTTTGCTTTAAATTGTTCTATTGAATTAAAAATGGAAAATAAGCAAATCAGAGCATTTTTTGTATGAGTTCAAAACGGGTCGCAAAATATCAGAAACTGATCGTAAAATAATATATGCTTTTGTTGTGCGCACTTTTAAGGAACGTACGGTTCCAATGGTGTTCTAAAAATTGTGCTGGGGATGAGAAGATAAAGAAGGTAGCTGGTATCCTTCTTTAGTTCTCAACAACCAACTGAAAGCTATTGTTAAATCAGAACAACGCACAACACTTTGAGAGCTTGTACAAAAGTTAGGCGTTAATCATTCAACAGTTCTGGCCCACTTAAAACATCTAGCTGAGAAAAAAGTATATAACTTTGAAATTCATTAACCGCAATTATTTTTCTACTTACCAAATAATTGAGTATGACCAGCTGCAGGATATATTATAAGTTTTAACTCATACTATGGTAATAACGCAATTTTATATTATGCGTTTCCTTTATTTATTAGATTGTCCAAGAAATTCATATCGTTTCCGTGACCATTTGAACGTTTTCAACAGACTGTTTTCATCAGGTACCGAAGTTGTACGCACTAGACGTTACTTGTGACGTACTGATTTCTATCAAGCAACTCCCAGTGGAATATTCCCTCCATTGCCTACCAAACACAGAGAATTTTCTTGCAAGGATGGAGATTTTGCATGACGTGCGAACTTGGTTGTTGTCCTTTGTTCACTCATCCCTTTCGCTGCATCGTATTCACATAAAGACACAAGTTTTCAACATCTTGTCCAATCAAAAGATAAATGATCGATGTTGTTGAGAAATGTCGATATAGACAATGAGATGGAGATGTTCGTTTTTGTCGACCTCGAGCTCCATAAACCCGGATATAAAAATCAATTTTAAATAAACGAAAATGATAATAGTGAATCTGTCAGGAGAAAACAAAAGCTGTAAAATAGTATGTAAAACTCAATGACAAGTAATTCCTGATGGGACAAATGATGCCTTAACTACTTCAAGTACAGTATATTTGATTAAAAACAGACCTTAGAAGTACAAGACATTTTTAACAGATTCCTTGATGTAGTCTAGTAGGCTTTGCCATTGTTATAAGTTTCAAGTAACAGCTGTCATTTGTCAGATAGATTATAGAACTACTAGAAGCCATCTCTTTAAATGGTTCATAAATTATACCACCGGAATGCATTATTCCAGACTTTTGAAATAATGGTACAAAAAGTATACCACCAAGAAACTGACGTGAAAAAATGGTGGTACATACATATGTACCACCAGACTGGAAAGAGGTAATAAACAACGGCATGAACTTATTGGACAACCCAATAAATATAGTAGAAATAATTCTGTACTGTTATTCATTATTAGTTTGTCTCTCAATATCGTATATATATATATATATATATATATATATATATATATATATATATAAATGAAAAAAAATTAGCATTTGTGATTGGTTACTATTGTATCAAATGAATAATGTTCAATTTTACTATAAAGAATTAAATTATTCCAGTTATACTTTTCAATCAATATTTAAAACTTATCCACTGTACAATGACGGATAATTTATGACGCATTTGAGTCTATTGTATGCTAATTTTCATTTGTGTTCGATAGAAATATTTTTACAGTGCACAACTGAATCTAAATTTAAGGAAACATGTACATATATATATATATATATATATATATATATATATATATATATATATATATATATAAAGTATATAAAATGTATGTATGCATGTATATGTATGTGTTTATAAATAATGTACAGACTGGTTGAGCTATAAAATATTTATGATTCGAGAAATCGAATAAAAATCAGCGCAACGAATTTTTTTATAAAATTGATTTATGATACATTACTTTATTTAAATGGACCGACCTGTCACATTTTTTTTTATATTATTTTTATATCGATTTGTGACAATATTTAATACATATTTGCGTCATATTTACTGAAATTCTTCGTGGATGTTTGTACAATTCTATTTAAAATGAATTGTTTAAAATACTAAAATCAATATTTCTATTTGAAATATATATATTTTTTTTATTATAAATAAAACTGTTTGTGCTGCATATATATTTAATTTTCATTTATGTTATTATGAATTGACTTGATTTAGCTTTTATTTAATTTAATTTTATTTTTAACATACTTAATTTTTCTACTACAATACCGCTATTAGTGGGTGTTTTTTAATGCAAGCTTTTAAAAAAAAAACATGTACATTGTAGCAATAGTCATAAAGTTATTTCTAATTTTTGTTGATATGCAAAAACTATTTATTTTATTTCAATATTTTATTAAGTAACACTTGTTTTTGTGTATTTTTATATTGAAAAGATATAAATAAATTTTTAATTGAGTTTCAAATTCAAATAATTCTCTAATACTATGAACCGTTGTACATTTTCTGGTTAGAACTGTTCAAAAAATGATTATCGATCATTTTTGATTGTTGCTTATGCGCATTTCCATGACAATGCAGTCATTCTCAGAATGCTAAGACAGAGAAAACTTTAATTTCTTAAAATTGAATATTTATTATATATTATTTTTTATATTTAAGTATCTTTCTTCAATATATCTTCAACAGTTTGAGTTTTTCTTCTGAATATTTTTTTTTGTAAGGAAGACGACATATCATGGATGAGAATAATTCATCAGAGAGAATAATTTTATCCCCAGTGTCACAACTTTGCTGTGTTGTGTGTTGAAGAATTTTTCGTATATAAATAAATAAAATATGTACAGATTCGAATAAAATTTATTCTAAGAAAGCATAGATATATAAAAATAATAAACTTTCATCAAGAGAAGAGTTGAAGCGGTAAACAGTTTTCGAATATTAATCACAGATTGACTTCTAGAAATTTGATTACTATTTTTATTAGAAACGGATTTTTGAAACTATTACTGCATTGTGTTAAAAAAACTTAAGCATATTAAAAATAAAACAAAACTAGATAAAACCTAATTGAGTCAATTCATAATAACAGAAATGAAAATTAAATATATTCGAAGGACAGTAATAAAATAAATATAATAAGAAATATTACTTTTACTAAATTTGAACGATTTTTAAGCAGTTAAGTTTTTTTTCCCAAATTATATTACTGATTTTTTCAAACCACTTACTGCATTACTTTCTAACAAGATTTTTAATATTTTACAACAAATTATGGTAGAAATGTTCCATTGATCATTGAATAAATTCTAATTTTCTTTACATACTCTACAAAAGACAAGTACTTTAAATTTATTTTTCATAGTGTTTGGATATATTTCAAAAAATATATTTTAATTACATTATTTTAAAAATAAATTCTTTTTAAATAGCAGCGTTTTTCGTTTCATTTGACATACGAAAAAAAATCATATATATATATATATATATATATACACACACATATATATTGAAAAAAGGCAAATAAAGATATAAATGAACTGAAACTACGTTTCGCTTTGTATAAGAATTTATTTCAAAGTAATATACATTTTATGTACATTACATTCAATTGGAAACGTTATTAACATCAAATTTCCTTTTATTTCCCCGCCAACGCACCAGTTTAAAAAGAAATATATCATTCCGAATTGAAATCTTTTTTCACTTTGAAGTACCTGTAATATTGCGTCTTCATATAAACATATACTTATGTTCGACCACACGACAGAGAATTTACTTTCAACGACACACAACACCTACTCCCGTTTTCAAATTTTCCACTCGAAGTAACATTTACAAAATAATAATAGCGTTTAATCATTCATCCTAACCCCACAATGACATGTATATACACATACATTACTATATATACAATATATATATATATATATATATATATATATATATATATATATATATATATATATATATATATATGTAATATACATGAGAATGTATGTTTATATTTGAAATCCTGTCAGTGAGCGATTGATGGAACTGGTTTTGATTTATTTACTTCACTTGATTTAGCTACAAATTGCTAAACGGTATTATCCAACTGATTGGTATTCCGCTACATTGAACTTCACCCCATCTTTCTATTAATTCCATTTTCTTGTGAAAACAGAACACGCACTTACAGTTGCTCTGAACCGTCCGGAAGATGTAAAAACATGAATGACAGAGAAACATTCGATGCGTAGTCCGCCCGATCGATTATCTCCAAGGAACGAAATGTTTATCATTGTTTTAATTATATTTAATATATTTTATACAGAGGGTGCAAACGGCGCTCGAATATGAAAACTGTATTTGTACAAAACTTAGTGAAAAAAGGTTTTTATCTGCTAATAAATTTCAACAAAAGCACCGTTCGTGGCCCTACAGACGTCAACCCTATATTTAACCTCTTTTCATGTTATCTGGAGCATGTATATAAAATATAGCGTAACCAGCTGAAGACGGAACTGTGAATTAATTAATTGAAACTGTCACATTTTATGAATTAATGTTTTGAATTAATAACGGGGATATTTCGCGAATTATTTTCCGTAATGTGTACGTATATATACACTGTAGAAGTTCATTATGAATTTATCTCTACTGTAATCACAAGTGTTTTAAGTGATTGCATTTGTATGAATGGGAATTGTGATTTCTATGCGCAGGGTTGTTTTTGAGCTTACAAGAAATTATACTTCCAACGACTGTGTTTTATTACTTTATTAGAATATTATGAAAGTAAGAAATATGTTTACTTACACTTAAGAAAATTAATTTTATATTCTTATTTAATATAATTCTGGAATTAAAAGCACACTTGTGAACTAATTCGCTTTATTAAACTAGCTTAAATGGCGCTGTATATTCTTTAACATAATGTACTTGGAAGTATTAGTTCATTTAAATCAGTTTTAAATTTTTTTTATGTTAATCGTTGTTTTATTAAATAAATTTTTAAATATTTTCACTACAGAAATCACAGAATATATGTCTAAAAATGAGAGGAGATTTTTGTTCATAAATCATTTGATTTAATTTCTTTAAACACGAATTTTATTATATTTGTAACTGAATTCAAAAATATTTTAACACTGATGTTCTATTTCCTAAAACTAATAGGTTTTTAAAATTAAAAAACAGAAATGTACTTTTATATTAACTTATTTTATACAACAGGTTTCAGAATTTTTCATAGTTTTCAAGTTTTATTTACATTTCAAATTTTATTCATAGAAACAACATTTCTCAACATTGTTTAAAGTAATTTTCAGATCTTCAGATGTTCTGATTTGATGATCTCATTTATTTTATTCATAAATTGCGTTAAAAAGAAGATATCTATGAATTTTTGTCGTCATCATTTTATTTCTGTCTTTTAAAGTTTCTTGTTTATAGATTGTCAAAAAATATACACACTTTGATTGCTAATAACTTGTATGTTTATTTTAAAAAAATAAACTTTTTTAATTTTTTTAAATAAAATTAATTTTTTTTAATTTTTTTATACTGAAAAAAATGAGAAATAAATATATCCATTAACGTAAATGTTCAAATTGTCTTTCATTCTCATTCAGGCATTGTTGAGATTGTTGAGAAACTCAAGTACATATATCAGTGACACATTTAATCTGAGGAGGGGATGAGTTGAACTGATAAAAATATTTGAATGTGAATTCAGTAAAATTCATTAGGTGATTATAAAAATTTATTTAAAGAATAAAATCCAGTTTTATTTTCTTTTTCTTAAATTACTTCAGTCGTGGTTACATTAATTTCTCTGCGTATACATAGAAGATAGTGATAGCGAATTTCATTAATCTCTTTATTTATATAGAAGTTTTGGGGGGTGTCAGGGCGCCCTGACTCCCTATCCTGGTACGCTGCTGCTATACATCATCTAAGATATATATATTGTTGCAAATTTTGCTTCAATAGCTTTCTATAATTCAGTGATAGTTGTTGGTTTTGTGGTATAAAATTATCTTTTAAAGTATCCTCATAAATAAGAATCACTTGCGTTAGATCTATAGAACATGGAAGTTACTCAACACTGCCTTTTCGTTTAATTCATCTGTTTGGAAAAGTTTTATCTAGATAAGTCCTAACATCGTGATGAAAATGGCGAAGTGCCTCATCTTATTGAAAATAAAATTCATCATTTTTCTTCAAATAGCTCAATAATGTGTGTGGTACGATTGATTTCTGAAGCAAGTTGAGACATATAGCACCAGTAAGAGTTTGTATCAAAAAAGGATTGGTCCAATCACTAGAGGATAATAACACGATATTCGAATATCTAGTAAATTCGCATGCTGTTCTTGAGTAACTTTTGGATTCTCGTTTTTCCAATATGAATAATTGTATCATTCAATTTCAAAGCTACCTCATCACTCCAAACGATCTTATTGGAAAACAGTACATTTTTAAAATATCATTCGCAAATTTCAACTCTACGATCCGAATCATATTCGTTTAGAGTTTGCACTAATCTTGAAATGTAGCTTTCCATCTTGTACTCTTTAAAATAATACACATAGTAGGATTGAGGATTGCCATTTCACGAGCAGCTTATCGGAGAGATTTCCTTGACATTTGTCGGAAAAATTCTAGCACATCTTGTGATCTTGCAGGGCTCGTAGATGTGTAAGATTTTTCGCTGCTTGTGTAAATTTTTCACAGTACATCTGCTTCAAATGTACCAAAAATACGAGACATTGTGAGATGTGTTGTTGGATCAAACCAGTATTAACTCCTAGACTGTCTTACTTCGTTGATATTTTTTGACTTTCAATACCAATTCAAAACAAATTTCCTTTGTTTAAAAGTAAGTTTGGTATCTTTTATTATTATAACCAACTTAGCAACAGAAAAAAATAGTTTATTAGGTTATGGGCTGACAATATATATATATATATATATATATATATATATATATATTTTGGATACTTGAAGGTATATATATATATATATATATATATATACATACTCACACACACACATATATGTTATATATATATATATACATATTCATATATATATATATATATATATATATATATATATATATATATATATATATAGAGAGAGAGAGAGAGAGAGAGAGAGAGAGAGAGAGAGATCTATGAAGAATGGGGAGAGCTTTTGTCACAATATATTTTTATTATTGTGATTAACATGGCTTTCATAAAATTAGTTTTTCGGGCTTTCAGAAACCACAAAACATTATTTTGATCAAAAATGCTCAACAACTCATTATAAATCATTTTTTATTGTAGTTTATTCGTGTTTTGATAAAGCTACCATGATCTTTAGAATGTTGAATTATAGTCTAACAAAATAATCCAAAAAATTGTTAATTATCGAAACTTTTTTATTAAAGACAATTTCTTAAGTTGTTAGAGGGTGAAAAATTCATTTATGAAAATGTTTGTTACTCTTTACTTTAGAATTTTAAATTGTACTATAGAAATATTCTACCAACTCTGTTATAAAATAGACAGTAAAAAATAAATCGACTGTGCCCAAAAGAAATATTCATATTTATATAAAAAATCAGATAAATCCTTGTTGATACGCTAATAGATGAATGATTTTTTAAGTTTTTTCAAATCGAACTACCCAGTACCTCATTTCTACAAACTTGAATTTTTTGATTTCTGTTCACGTCTATGAGTATTATTAAATTTCATTCCGAACTTTTCTAAGTTTCAGTCAATAATTTTTTTTCCATCTATCTTTTTACTATATTTTCTTCTACAGCGATTTCAATTTTTTCACTCTTTTATTATTTATGTTATTTCTGTTTTCTTTTGTATCCAATTCTTATGTTTTCCTTCTTATTTTTCGTATTTATCTTCGCATGGTTTCTGTGCGATTGGAAGTCGTTAAACTATTTAATAATTTCAGATCTATATATCATTTCCATATTCAATAATAAATCAAGTATACTTATCGAATAATTTTCTTTTAACCTTTGAAATTCGTTACACGAGTAGGTGCGCATTGCTCTTATATCGTAGTATACAATTTTTAAATGTTTTTGTGTGCTTAAGGAGTAATAATAACCATACTGTTTTAAGAAAACCTTTTATTTTCATCAACAGTGAATTATAATCAAAAATAAATAAAAAAGGTCATTTGGACTGATCATATAAAAGTTAACAATAAAATAATATTATTGATGTTAAAAATTTGCCCTTAATAATAAAAATATGTAGTCGTTCTGTTTGGAATTCGATTTGCTTTTTAGGGTTTATTTGTAAAACAAGTACTAAGTGCAGTGACTTGCGTTACACAAATTAAGTGCTCTGACATGAAGAAGTAGAACATTTTTAGTAGCTTTCTGATGAAGTCGATTCTTACAGTTCAATTAGTGGATCTGTAAAGTGACTTTAAAGGCATCCTTTTATTGACCTGTATGGCTTGGCTAACAGAACCAACTAACTGACGCCCTCCTTAATCCTTCGGCCCAAATAGACTGGGTTTCTCGTTTCTACATCAGTTTGGAACGAGGTTGTTTTTTCTTAGTACACAAATGAGTGTACTTTTAACGTTTTTGTTTCCACCGTTTATTTAAGAGAAATAGTCAATATCCATTCTAGAAAATACGTTTAATTGTTCACTTAGTACGGTGAAGGATAAGAAATAGGTTAAAAATTAAAATAAAAAGAACTGGAAAGATTAGAAAAACATAAACTGGTCTTCTATTAATACATTTATATTTTAAAAAACATGTGTATATAATGTTTTTTATTTAATCTTTTTTTTTTAAATATTCACATGTTGCTTTTTATTAATAATTATTAATATGTTATAACTTATTTTAATAAATATAATTATTACAAGTTATTTTAATTAGTAATTTGAATTTTTGATATTCTTATTTTCAATTTTCGTAACTGTTTACAATGGGCTTTCACTTCCTTCTTACTGCGCTGACGAACTTCTGAAGGGCCCTTTTTTTCACCGAACAAATAACAGAAATTAATAAATTGTACACATAAGTAATCCCCTTAAAATATAAGTCATAAAATTTTTATTGGAAAAGTTTAAAAAAATTAACAACAAAATACAATGTAAAATGTGTAACAATTTTTTTACTTTAAAGCTTCAGTGAGTACAATATTTTGAATAAATTTCTTATCAATTTTGAACTAAAATCGTATACTATCTTTCGTTACACATTATGAGTTACCAAACAGAATATTGATCGTGTGACTGATATTAACCAATCACAACAGAGACTACTTGACGTCTGCAAACCAATCAGAGAACGAATAAAACGTACGCATAGTGGTGGAATTATTTTTTAGTTATAAAGAGATTACTGGTAATGAATCTTTCATATAAAAAATTACTAAACTCTTTTATTTTACTATTACTTCCATACGATGTTAGTTTAAATCAAGGGTGGGAATCCTTTTCATGTAAGAAGTCTGCAATTATTTAGCTGTCATCAAATAAGGCCTCATTCAAAAAACTTAAATTAGATATGCTTAAAAATGTACATTATTCATTTTTCGCCTGTGTTTTCCCCTCCCCGTTGTGTGTTACTTCCACTACACGTTCGTCAGAAACGAAATTACAGCTCGGGTTTTGACAAGCACAACGATTTAAGAAGAAGTTTCACTTCAAAGAAATGATTTGTTCTGTAAAATTTGAATTCCGTCAAAAGGCCGTACTTAAGGCCTTAAAAAGCCACAGGTTCCTCATCCCTGATTTAAACAGTTGTATGAAGAATTGTTAACGAGAAAAGTTTGAGAGACCTCGAGTAAGATATTTACATGTGGTTTATCTTTAGATATTCAATTTTATATGTAAGCTATCATTACAGATCGTTTAGTATTTACTAACAAAAAAACCTTTTATATAACTAGAAGCAATTCACTTAAATCTAACGGATTTTTGAAATTTAGAAAATTATAGTATGTTTCTGATTCAATTTAAATTTCGTTATAAAATGCTTGTCTGTAAGTACATATTGAATTGCTGACTGTATGATAAAACTAACAAAACCGACCTTGTGGCGTGTTTTTCAATAAGAAAACGTCCGCCTGAACGCCCTGTATGAAAACTGCAAAATCAGCTTCAATATTGACGACGTGGTACAATAACCAAAATAAAAATCGAATAATGTTGTTACCTATGTATTTTATGATACATAAAATAAACTATATTATCTTATTTAGTTATTTACATCGTTCTTTTATACAATGTTATTTTAAATTGATAAATCTTCTATATTTTTAGAGTCTTATCATGTAACATTTTTAATACAGGAATAGACCTGATGAAAAATTCAACAATTCAAGAGTATATATATATATATATAATAAATTCCCAGTAGAGGAACTGCTTCACACAAAATTAATTTATTAAGTATTCAAACCGTTTACTAATTCCTTATGAAATGTATACGACACATGAACAATAACAACATAAATGTAACATATCATCAACGATAATCATCGAACCCACCGCATGTACAACTGAGTATCGCGCCAAACTGAACCGCCGACCTACGGCCAAAAGTCATCCATTATACAAACAATCCGACTGCACATAATATTTATCACAGCGGTATTATACTCAAAACACAAAGGTTGTTGAATATCAATTTACACGTGAATCTTCTAAGGCTTTATGTACCGTAATTGCCAGAGGTTATATTTATTGTGTATTTATATAATAGCGTTAATTAACTTTGACTTTGTACACCGTTCTTAATTAAATTTTCAAAAACAAATATCGTGTATTCGTTTTCAACACATCGCCTTTCATATTATATACATTTTATCTTTTCTCTTATTATACATTACATAAATTTTTCATTTATTTATTTCTCTTCCTCTCTCTCTCCATATATATATATATATATATATATATATATATATATATATATGTATATATATATAAGAATAACAAGAAGAGATATGAAAAGAGTAGAATGAATAGGAAAACAGACAAGATTCACAGATGTAATAAGAAGAGTAAGGGGTCTGAAATGGAAATGGGTGGGGCGTACTGTAAAAAGAGAAGACAACCGATGGATACCAGAAATTTTTAACTGGAAACCAAGAAATATAAAAATACCAAAAAAGAGACCACTAAACAGGTGGGATAAGGAAATTAAAAGTTTTATTGGAAACTAGTGAAAAAAAGAGGCATTCAATCGTACAAAATGGAAAATCATAGAAGAGACCTTTACCCAGTAGTGGATTGACAGAGGCTGCTGATTTATATATATATATATATACACGTCGGCCGGTTAATAAATATGATAAAAAAGCAAATTCAACACCGTTCTCTCGAAAAAAATGATTTTATTTCCTAACATAGTTTCCATTAAGGGCAATTTGCTTGGTCTAGCTTGTCTGCCGTTGCAACGGTCGATTTATGGTACGGCGCATTGCTTGTTGTAAGAGCTTTTTTTGTGCGCCAATCATGGCCGTTTTTATTTCAGCAGCTCTTCTTTCAAACAGTCCAATAATGTTACATAATAGGCTCCCTTTATCGCTTTTCTGTTCATTAAGTAGTCGATCAGAATTATTCTTTGGGAATCCCAAAAAAACAGTGGCCATCAACTTCCCAGTCGACGAAAGGGTCTTCGCCATCTTCGGCGCACTTTTACCAGTCATTATCCACTGCTTTGACTCCTGCTTCGACTCAGGTGTGTAATGGTGGATCTATATTTCATCCAGGGTGACGAATCGATACGGAAAGGCCAGTTCGTTTTTTTCTCTTTTTGCGGAAATTACTACAACGCTCGCTTCAAAAATCTGTAGAACATGAACAACGCGTCGCTTTTTGTTGAAATTTGGCCTAGAAAAGTGACACTTGATAGCTGTAAGGCTACGAAACGAATGATGGCACCACATCATAGAAATTTACTAAACTCATTAAACGATCCCCGTATATTAAATAACAAGAAATATCATGAGCTTTTTAGTAGTTCATAATTGTTTCCAAATCATTTATTTATCAATTTAATGAAAACTATTGGTTCGTTTGTCACATATAGCCATTTTATTTCTTTTTATCAATTTACCGATTTCTTTTTAAAAAGTCGAAATGTTTTGAAATAAGAAAATGATTGATTATATACTCGTATTATTTCTATATAAGGCTTTATTATTAAAAACGTTGCGTTCAGAGTTAGTGTTAGTGCTTTTAAAACGTTCGCAGATATAGTGTTCATATGAGCGTTTTAAAATCACTTCTTTTCATCATTTTCAGACACATGAATTCAGAAAAGTTGTTGGCAATAGCTGTATCTATATTATGAAAGCGATAAAAAATGAAAAAGTTCTGTGTGCATCCTCTGAATGATCAACGATACTTGAAAGGACAGTTTGTGACTATTTATGATTATTGAAGGTTGTATCTGGATGTTTTTTAGCTACTCTAGTATGAAAATTGAAACATTTAATGAATTATTGAGAATTGTTATCTACGATATTTTCCCAATTTGGGATTATTTTTGAAGTGACTTCCATCTACGTGTCCTCCTTCAAAATTTTGTTTCAATAATTTGATAAACCTTTGTTATATAACAAATATCTCGATTCCACGACCAAAATAAAACGTTCAGTATCAAATACCGCCATTTTAGTAAACGCTATCTGCCGTTATCTGTTGTACTTGTAATCAGTACCAACGTGCAATCAACACTGACAATTTCGGCGTCATTCGGCGCTTTTTAAACGCCTATGCGAATGAAAATTCCCACTTCCATATGTTCTATTTACTTCAACGCAAAACGGTCGGCGTTAGAAATGGATCAAGTTCTATATTTTTTACCGCGCGTTAAATAAACGCCGGCATGTGAAAAGAAACACTGAGTTTCATATTTTTTATTGAAAATATGGAAAAAAGCGTGCGTTGATGCGTTATTTTAACGCACGTGCGAATAAGGCATAATAGTGGGTATCAAATGAATATCTCTTTCTGTTATATGGCATAATTATGTAATTTTTATAATATTAGTTATGAAAATTAATTCGATACCTTTAAATTGAATCAGTCATAACTCTGTTTTAAATCAAGATATTTTCCCGTCCTCTTAGGATTTTAAAGTGCCAACCTTAAACATTATAAACATTACATATCTTGACCAAACAGTTGGCATAACCACAAAAAACGATCGCGAATACCAGGGCTTTAACTCTAGCTATATTTTCCTATGCTTTATGGGGCGCGATCGTGTTCTTCAATCGATAGAGGCGCTAGTGGAGTGTTGGGAAATTCGTATGAGTACTACATGTGAGTGTAGGTGTACGACTACATACGTGCGTTGGTGTCGTGACGTATGTACTATTATATAGTGAAACAGCTTACACTACACTAGTAAAACAAGTCTGAAATTTTATCAGCCTAAGACCCGTGACACAAACTGATTGAGAATTTAAGAACGGCGAAAACAGTCCACCTGTGTAAACGGTTAAGCAGAAGAAAACGTAAACGAAGCACATCTTATCGTATCACTTCGTCCGTTAAAAAACGGGATTTTTCTTTGGGTATTCAGCTGACCCCGTCTTTTCCTTTAACCAAGAACAATGGGTTTTTTTAACTTTTCTCAGCCACATAATACAAGTCAGCATAACAAATTAAGAAAATTAATAAACTCAAGTCAATAGATGGTAATCTGGGAAGCTTATCCCCCAGGAACAACCAAACCCATGAAGAAGTCTACCAAGAAAATTAGAAGCGCTGAAAACCAAATAAACTATTTTCTTTAAAAGAAAACACTACACTAGCGCCACGGGATTAAAAAATCTCCCGAAAGTTCACTGTAGTGTTATAAACCTGGTGAATACGATGGAATCCGAAGAGTAGTATATTAGGAATTGCATATTTTGAATTATAATTGAAAGAAATGCTGTTGAATCCGCGGTAGTGATCTTTATAGCTAAGGAAAAATGTGTTGTAACGCATAAACATGCTAAAAATGCTAAAACAGTGGAAGAGGTCCGAGAATCCCTTACGACTTCATCGACTCAAAGCCCCAATTTTTGCGACATGAGATTCGTCAGTTATCCAACAATGGATCGCAGGTATACTAAATAATGGAAGATATTTTGAGGTTAGAAATTTATTCAATTTTTCCGTAAATAAACATTCCAAATAATACATCTAATAAATATCATTACTGTTTTCTAGTGCAGATATGTAGATATTTTTACATTTTTATATCGATACATTTTTATAATTAAAATGAAATTGTTTGACAGTATTACACATATTGGAGTTTAATGTCGAGTCACGCTTTATAAAAAATAAAAATAATTAGAAGGAAATACGATATAGATTGGAATTAAGCATAAAAATGTATGAATTACATCATATTTTAATCTCATATATTCGCATTGATATATTGTGGTATTATATAAAACACAGGTGATGCAGTTTTAGGATTATTACTGCTTGTATACATATATATATATATATATATATATATATGTATGTATTTATTTAAAAATTTAATTAATCCTTACTTGAACTCATAAATACTGTCGTCATACATTCATTATATTTCCGGATGAAATTTTAATTAAAGCTGAATGACATATTATTTACCTGTTGAAATATTGTATTAAAATGATAAGTAAATACATAAATACAATATTCATATCGTATCACAGAGAAAATATTTTTTTCATGTACATATACACATACACACACACACACATACAGATATAAATATATTTGTATAAAAATATGTGTGTGTGTTAATCTTGATATATTTTTTTATATGGTTTTACGTTTCTGTTTCATGTAGATTCGTTCAGTAAACAAAACCGAAAACAACATGAAATATTGCAGACGGTAAATTTTCTGATGATTTGTTTTCAGTTTTTTACGGATGGTTTAATACCGTCTCTGTGGAAACTGTTTCAGTATAAACATATTATTTACTGTATCTATTATCGAGGGGTTGTTTATGTCATGTTTCTGGTTCTCAGGTTTGACATTTGCAGATTTGATTTTTGTGTCAACGTTGATATTTCGATATTAATATTTTTGAATTATACTGTAACGATTTCTTCTTCTGAGATTTATTATTGGAGATTATAGACGATGTATGTTTTCAAAATTAAATAAAAAATCTGTACATTGTAATCTCGAAATGAGTGTGTCATCACTTAGTAGTCATTTGATTGAAGAAAATAATACTTTTCTATCATAAAACTATATTAATGGAAAAAATATGGAAGTAGTTACTAATTATTGTTCGTTTTGAACTTATTTAAATCATAATTACTTATTTTTCTAACTGTAAATCCGTTATATGTACTGTCTTGAAGGTCTTGGTTGTTATGAAACATACATGATCTTATCAATCATAATTTAGGCTCTTGAGTCTTTCTTAGGTAGTTTTTAAATAATTCTCTGTAAATATTTGTATATATATATATACATATATAAATACATTCATACATATATATATATATATATATATATATATATATATATATATATATATATATACGAAAGTCGTTTGATAAGTTTGATACATTTCTATGAGATGGCACCAACATTCATTTGGCAACGTCACGGACATCAAGTGTTTATTTTTAAATTTCAGCCAAAACGACACGATATTAACGTTCTACAGATGTTTGAATTGACCGTTGTATCAGTTGCCACAGAAATGTAAAAAACGAGTTTCGTGTAGTGATAAACTATTTTTATTTGAAAAAGTGGTCGGCCGCTCAGATTAAATCGGAGTTTGATAAAGTTCATGGGGACTTTTCACCAGAGTTGAAGACTTTATTTCTGGATAAACGAGTTTAAACGTGATCGAACATGCACTGAAGATGAAACGCACTCTGGACGCCCGGTTGAGATCACCACAATGGATATCGTTGAAAAATCCATTGTATCGTTATGGAAGATGGCCGAGTGAAAATGCGCAAGACTGTTGAAACTTTAAGCATCTCAACTGAATGAGAACATAATATCCTGCATGAAAAATTACATATAAAAAGCTGTATGCACGATGGGTGCCACGATTGTTGACTGTCGACCAAAAACTCACACGAAAGTTCATTTCAACCCAGTGTTTGGTGATGTTTAATCACAATCCGTGAGCCCTTTTGCATCCATTCGTCACCATGGATGAAATATGAATCCACCATTACACACCTGAGTCAAAACAGCAGTCAAAGCAGTGGAAAACGAAAGGTGAAAGTACACCGAAGAAGGAGAATACCGTTTCATTGACTGGGAAGGTGATTGTCACTGTTTTTTAGTATTCGTAAGGAATTACTCTGATAGACTACTTAACGCAGGAAAAAACGATAACTGGAGCCTATTATACAACATTATTGAACCCTTTCACTAGAGTAACGCGTTGTCCCACAAATCGACCGTCGCAATAACAAAATTGCACGAATTAGGCTTCGATTTGATTTCTCATAGTTCCCTATTCTCCGGTCTTGAGTCCGTGCGACTTTTTCCTTTTCCAAAATTTGAAAATTTGCCTCGGGAAGAAATTCTCTTCGAATGAGAACATCATTGCCGCCATCAATTCGTATTTTGCAGTCTCGCTGGATTAAGTGAATAGCCCTCAATGGAGACTATGTTGAGAAATAATATTGATTTTTTATTAAAAAAATGGTGTTTAACTCGCATTTTTATCATACTTATTAAACGACCTTCATATATATCATCATCATCATCATCATCTTCAGCCCCTGTCAATCCACTGCTGGATAAAGGCCTCTTCCATGACTTTCCATTTTGTATCATGTATATATATATATATATATATATATAATATATTTAATAGATTTTCTATGTCAGGGGTATTAAAATTATAATTATTATTATAGGTATTTTAATTATTTAATCCTACAATTGCCAAAATTCGCCCTATTGTTTTGAAGGTCTTGATATTTGTAAATCATACGAGTCTGCTAGTTTAAAGTCCTGATCAATTTTCTTTAATATCTTTTTAAACAAATTTTTCACTCAATCTACAAACCATATTTGATTCTGATCAGAAATGGTCACTTATTGAATAATTGTAATAAGATAAAAAAAAAACGGTTCCATACTTTCACATTCTGAGGATGATTGCATCGTCACTAAAATTCACATAATAAAGCATCAAAAATGATCAATAATTAATAACTGAATATTTTTAAACAGTAAAATAAATTTGGTTTAAGGAATAAGTAAAGAAATTAATCATGAAAATGAATTTAATTACAGTATCAAAAATATATTGATACACATCTCCCTCTATATTATTATTTTTCTAAGATATTAGCTTCCCTGTACTTTTTAAAATTGCTAGTAATCAGATTATATCAATTTTTCATCATGAAAAGGACTATAAATGTACCAATATTTATATATATATATATACACATATACCTGAATGGGTTTATAATAAATTGGAGAAATTGAAATGAAAATAGAATAACTAAATGCAAGATGATGTTCAGAAATTTGTTCGAACATAGTACGTGCAGCATTGAAACTTTAAATTAGACCAATTTCAAAGCCGACTATATGTTCTGTGCTGTGGTCACGTGGCGTACTGACGTTTGAAGCTCTGATTGGCCAGAAACCTCGAAGCCGTGCTGTGCGAGCTTTGGTCGTATGTGAGTTAAGACACACCGTAATGGGTGAACATTTACGAAAACTTGTAATTGAACTACTGAATAGAACTAACTTGAATTACTGAATCACAGGGTAACTAAACGTGAAAATCTACTTTACATAAAAAAATAAAAGCTAATTATGCGAATCTCTTAAGTTTATACCTTTTTTATTCTGCATGAAAACGAATGTGAAATTATTTTCTATTTTGTTTCTGTTTCTTTATTTCTCTTAATTTGTATTCGATAATATTACAACATTTAAAATTGTTTGATTCTTAATACAACGTTTAAAGAAAATCGAAAATATTAGATTGGTGCAAAAATAATTGCTGTTTTTATGTATAGAGTACAAATACGCATATATATTAGTTAAAAAATATATTTATTAATCAAAACAAGACCATTGGAATTAACACATTTCTCCCAAAGGGAAACAAATTTGTTTATTCCTACAAGATTGAATTCTGGATTCCTAGAGTAAACGAATTCATCGAAAGTGCCTTGATATGATGCTTGATATTTGAAAAACTTTCGTAGGAAATTACTCAAATGTTACAAAAAAACGATCATCTATTAGATAAAGGTTCGAAGAATAAAGTGAGTGAGATAAGGTTTCATAACCCAGTTTATTTAATTTTTTTAAAGTCATTTGTGAGACGTGTGGTCAGGTGATGTTATGAAGAAGAATTGGTCCTCCTCAATTGACTAATTGCTAATATTTAATGCATTAAATTATTTAATTAAATTTTAAAAATCAAATAATAAATTTGATTAAGAGCTGAGTTAAAATGCAATTGTGACCC
The DNA here is from genome assembly GCA_034766995.1 of Acanthacorydalis orientalis. Classification (NCBI taxonomy): domain Eukaryota; kingdom Metazoa; phylum Arthropoda; class Insecta; order Megaloptera; family Corydalidae; genus Acanthacorydalis; species Acanthacorydalis orientalis. The sequence goes on along the minus strand of CM068319.1, from coordinate 10,038,464 downwards.
GGTTGAAATATTTTTGGCGGGCATAACTTTATTAAAAATGACGTCTGAAATAATGTTATATATTATTTTCGAAATATATTATTAAGATATATTATGTAAGTTAAACCTTTTGTCTGTTATAAATATCAAGAAAGTTTTAAACAAAAAGTTTGGAATATGCTGTTCTAAAATTAATGAGCCTAATCTGATTTGAAGTGGCTTTTAATATTCGTTGAAAAGTATTTATTTCGGCAGAAAAACTTCTTTGAAAATATTATTTTTTGGCCGTAAACGATGTAACTTCTCATACATTTTTCAATTTCCTAACAATATTTTTCAGTTGTTATTATTTCACCAGGATTTAAGAAGTTGTAGTGAACGATGCCATTTTCCGACCACCAAACAGTGACTATAAACTTTTTCATGAAGCTTTTGTTTAGGAAATTGTTTTGGTGCTTCTCTTCAGTCTTTCCACTATGATGAAAGTTTACAATTGTTGTAAAGATTCCACTTTTCATCACATGTGACAATTCGATCAAGAAAGGGATCATTTTTGTTGTGCGAAAGAAGCGCAGTGCGGATTTCGTATTGCTGAATTGCTTAATATTCATACGGTACCCATTTATCCAGTTTTTTTGTTTTTCCAGTTAGTCTCAAATGTCGAACAACTGTTCAATGATCAATATTGAGTTCTTCTGTCACATCTCGAGTTGTTTTACGTGGGTCCGCTTTAATAATGGTTCTTAAATCATTGTTGTCTATAGCTGAAGGACGTCCACAACCCTCCTCATCATTAAGCCTTTTGTTTCCATTACGAAATTTTTGAAACCAGCGTTGAGCTGTGTGTTCACTAATTGACTCTTCTTCAAAAACAAATTTGATATGTCGAGCAATTTTTGTTGCTTAACGTTCCATTTTAAACTCACACAACAAAATCGCTCGAATTTCCTATTTTTCCATGACTAATTTAAGACGTTATATCGAAAAATACTACAGAATGAAAACAATAGACATAAGCTGAAATCAATAGTGCTGATTTCATTATTTATAATGATTTATCACATGACTATAACAAAAAATGGCGATAACTAGAAAAAATGGGCGCTAAACTTTAAATGATTAAAACCGAAATTATTTTTTCTCCAACCTAATATTAACATTTATTTCACAAATTTTACATTTCAATTAAAAAATAAAAGTGTACCGATACGGTTTGTTGTAATTATATCTTGTGTATGGACATGTAACCAGCACATAAAGCTTTAGGCCAATATGTTTTAACTCAAGTTTGAATTTTTGTGAAATTTTGTTTGAAGTTTGACAAAAATTGATTGATTTAAAATAGGATAATCTTTTAAATTCCCTATATACATGATTATATATGATTTTTTAGATTATCATGCGTTTCGTTTTGTATATAAATATTTTTGAAAAATATTACTTTATTGTAGCTATTTGTGATTTTCATATGTAGATTGGATGGATTATTTGACCAAAATCGGTTTTACTATGTCTGTAACTCAATAAACATTTTCTTTGTTGGTGGAAAAGGAAATGACAGCCATTTTTAATAAAAAACTAAGATAAATATTTCTACGTTATTTTAAAATCTTATAAAACTTAAGCTTATGAAAAATTAAAACAGTTCTAAATGAAATACCGACTATGCGATCTATAATAAGAGATTTTTTTAAATCGCAGCTCATTTTTTAAGTATTTCTTCTTAAATTTTAAAATTTAAATGCTGTTTTGTATATTTTTCGATAGCCTGACTAAGAACATTTTTCAAAAAATACTTAGTAATATTTTTCAAGCTTTAATAGTCGTTTAGTATTTTTGTAATACGTTTTTAAATTTTGTAGCTTTACTATTTACTCAAATACTTACTTTTATAAACCCGCTATTTAAATCATATATAAGATAAGTATATACACTATAAGATATATGTTAAGTATATGATGCAAGTATATAATATACTACATATCAGTTTTCATCTGAATATGCTGAAAAAAGGAAATCAGTAATGGAGAAATAAAAACAAAGAATAATAACCTCAAGGGCAAGAAACATAACTTTGAATTTAAGTGCATATAGTTCAAACAAATTATAAATAATAGATAATATTGTTCAATAATAAGGAGAATATATAAATATTAATGTATATGAACATAATTAAAATATCATAGTTTGACCCTTTGGAGCCGGTGATGAGGAAAGGGTAATAAACTTTTTTAACAAATATGTTTCGATTAATTGGACATTCTTCTATCGTAAACAAAATAAAAATTGCAAATTTTTTGGTCACAAATGGTTATAAATTGCAAATTTGTTGGTTATTCAGATTAGCCATTAGAAATTTCACATCTATCTGATATATCGTACAAAATTGTTAATAATATTCGGAGAAACATAAATCCCTTGATTATAAACATATAATTGGAAGAGAAAAAATTTACTACAGTTGAAAATTTTCAAAAATAACATTACCGTTGAGAATTAAAAATTTTCAAACAATCAAGTGAGCACAAAACGGTTTTACATCGGTCACATCTTGTATCTGGATGTCATTCTCTTCCACATACTTTACAACTACACACTGTACTCGTTGACTATGATTTGATGATATTTTCTCCTAGAAATGAGGCGTCGATCGGTATGGATTTGGACTTTTCGTAGAAGATGCATTTGGATCAAATTTTTAATAATATGTAAAGTCGATATGAATTTGTAGTCAGCAACTCATTCTTTTACGATTCATACGGCAGTAAATAACATATGTGTTGTAGATTGTATGACGGAAAATAACTAACTTACCAATGAGTCGAAAAATATTGCTGTACACAGAATTTTTTTTTGCAATGCACGTGAAGAACGTAGTCTCAATTTTTCATACGCTTTCTTCCAATAATGAATCTTTAGAAAAAAGTTATTATTCAATCCAGTTCTCAAGTTCACATTTTTTATAGGTTTTTAAAAATCCGTAATTTTTGGACGACCGTAATTTTTTTAATGAAAGAAAGTTATAAATTTAGTCTCATTAGAAAGAAATTTGTGATCTTTAAGTATATCATCCAAAAGTTAGCGCTAGTTTCCTGGGAGACCATAGTTCCTTTGGAAAACGTCAATGAATTCCTAGAACCATGCCCGGCTTCAAAAGGTTAAATGACTTCCATGTGGTGACATCAAACTGTTATTAGGGATTAATACACATATATTATCTAAAATAAGTTTTCTGGAAAAGAGTAATATACTCATATTCTACTTCCTCATTATATACGTTACTTTTTGCATTAGTGAGAGATACTACTATAACAATATGCACTACCAAATCCACCGATTCTGTGTAAATCATGATAATATGATCTGGTTATGCTGCTGACATATCTTGATGAAACATTGTTCCATGCAAAATTCAGTAAATTTATTGAATCGAAATTAAGATATTATTGTTGTTGTTCCTTTGGTTGATAAGATGTAGTAGAACACCTTTTTTTATAAAATTATTTCAAGTTTTAGGTTACACCTATATTAACCAATTATAAAATTGAAAACGCGTTGGGTAATAAAAACAGCTTGCTTTACTTAATAAATTGTTTATTTGGGTGTGATTATGAGAATTATTTTTTTTATTTCTTATAAAAACGAGGTTTACTCTTAAGAAAAAAAGTGTCCTGAGACCATAGTTCCTTTGGAAAATATCAATGGATTCCTAGATCCATTCTCGGCTTCAAAAGGTTAAATGACTTCCATGTGGTGACATTAAACTGTTATTAGGGATTAATACACATACATTATCTAAAATAAGTTCTCTAGAAAAGAGTAATATACTCATTTTCTACTTACTCGTTATATATGTTACTATTTACATTAGCGAGAGACACCACTATAACAATATGCATTACCAAATCCACCGATTCTGTGTAAATCCTGATAATATGATTTGGTTATGGTACAGATATATCTTGATGAAACATTGTTCCATGCAAAATTCAGTAAATTTATTGAATCGAAATTAAGATATTATCGTTGAGTTGTTCCTTTGGTTGATGAGATGTAGTAGAACACTTTTTTTTTTATAAAATTATTCACAGTTTTAGGCTACACCTATATTAGCCAATTATAAAATTGAAGACGTGTGGGGTAATAAAAACGGCTTGCTTTACTTAATAAATTGTTTATTTGGGTGTACTTATGACAATTATTTTTTTATTTCTTATTAAAACAAGGTTTACTACTAAAAAAACAGCGTTATGAGGCCATAGTTTCTTTGGAAAACATCAATGGATTCCTAAATACAAGCCCGGCGTCAAAAAGGTTAAAAAGTTTTTATATTTCAGTGTTACTAAAAAAAAAAATCAAACATTTTGTCGGCAGCCTAATATATAAACATAGTAGAGTATCTGAAAAACTTAATCGATTACAAAATTATTACTGTATCGTAAAAATAAACAGAGCTTAATTTAAACAAGCACATATTTTTCAGCATGCAGCTCAATACATCCGATAAACACTGATAATAATGTTTATATACAAACAATATCATGCCTCAAACGAGAGGGCGACCTTTAAAGTAATTTTCGGGCACGATCCGCCCTCCATCAACGTCCTACACGCCGCTTAAATATATTCATCGATATGAAAATGTGCACATTTATAAATAATAGGAGATAAACAACAGACAAGAACGGACGACGACGGAATACACAGGCGCGAGGGGGATGAGGCTCAGGCGAGTACAGTTTTGTCGCTTGTACCAAGCGTGCAATTCAAATGAGCTAATTTTAAATTTGCTGCTATTGTTATTACTTCCGCACGTGTGTTTATCATCATAGCAATACACCTTTTTCTGCCGGCCTCTGCGTTTTTAAAGTGCGTTCTAAAAAAAAAATACGACGTGGATGAATTGTAACCTCTGAACTTCCCTCGTTGTTCTTTTGCATAATGCCATCCGTGCGATGTGGCCCCTGTTTCTCAGACGGAGCTTGTAACAGCCTCGCAGATGCATGCTGTAGCTTGTTTCAGTCGTAAACTTGTGCAGTAAATGTGGTTTATTGGACCCCAAGCGTCGCAAATTGACGGTATGCGACCCGCGCGCGAATATTGGATCGATGATTTCGATGGAATCGTTTTGATTAAGTTTATAACTCTACTAAATTTGTTTTTGTTGGTAAAACTTGAAATGATGTTTATATTAAAAATTTAAATTAATATTTTTATTTTTTTAAAAAAAATCTTTTAAAATGTAAACTTAGTAAATGCTAAATCATTCTTTGTGAGAGAGTTATGACATAATCCGTAATAATATTTTTTTTTAAACTATGGTGTATTAGATAAATTTTAGTTTATTTTATATAATCCGTGTACTAGTGATATTTTTTTCAAAAAGTCGATAATATTTATCTAGTTTTAAATGATGTTTATTGTTTTTTACATAATGAACTTTATTTTCTTTGTATAATAAACTTCTATTTCATGATTGATTTTTTCCACTTTGAGTTATAAATAATTAACAAATTTTGATACGCTCAAGTCTCTTTTTATGCGATAGATACGTTTCACAGAAAACTGCATAAGAAAATCGCACAAAAAAACATAACTAACGTTGCAAAATTAGGGATACATTCCATAACTCACTTAAACTACACAAAACCAAAGTAATGTTAAACTAAACACCAAATCGCATAAAAAAGTTTATGAAAATTCTGTAAAATAATAATGCCTAAAAATTCTTCTGAAAATCTGAAAAAAATGATATAAAATTTAAAACAAGTTTCTTTAAAATTAAATTAATTTTATTGAAAAGTAATTTTTTTTACACTTCTTCATCAGATTTATCGTCGCTATCTGATAATGTTTCGCACCATTTGCGAACTGGTGTGAAATCACTTTCATCACTAGAAGACATAGTTAGTGCGTCAGATCTGCATGGTAAAGACAATGATTCTTCACAAACAAAATTAGCATCAACTTCACCCTCGTTCTGTATTGATTTTTCCTCTGACAATGTAATCAGTAATTAAACTTTGCGATGATGAGTTTAATAATTTTTTTATGCAGTTCT
>CM068319.1:10002424-10027424 GCA_034766995.1 Acanthacorydalis orientalis | reverse complement strand
ATCATCTTTGTATTGTATTCGTTTACTTATTTTTAATAAGTGCTTTGTTACATCATTTCCTTGTATACACTTCAATAACCCGAATGAAACATATCAAGAAATGTATCTGTTTGCATAACTTTTAAAGTAATTTAAATTTATATTTTTTTTACAATCTTTTATAATACATTTATATTTATGATATAGGTGCTAAACTTATTCTCTGTACAAGATTTAAGCATTTTGATAACTGTTTATTACTTAATATTCAGTTAATGAATATTTTTTATTTTTTTATCCGTTTAGTTTATTTCAAAACATATATACATTTTAATTAATTTCAGTTGTACAACTAGAATGTTTATTAATATTTTTATAAAATAATTGTTATGATGGTCATTAAATTGAAACACAACTCCAATAGTATTTAATTCACTAATATTATTATTTACCTGTCGGAAAACTGTCAATATTTTTTGCGTACAAATAGAATTTGATTTCGTTATAATTTCCCTAGAGACAAAGATATGAGTCGACAAACAGTAGACTTTATTTAATATAAAAAGGATGTTGACATGAATTGTGGTTTTGTTACAATACTCCCAGGTATTTTGTATATATATATATATATACACATATGTATATGAACAAATTTATAAAAATATGAGTTTGTATATATGTATGGTTGATTTGTATAAAAAGTTGGAATTTCCCGTGTTGTAAATTTAGTTTGATTTCAGTAGGTGCATTCGTGTAAGTGTAAAACGAATATATCAAATTGATGTTTAAGCTTTTTTATATATGCTTTTTAGATTCTGTAAATCTTTTGGCTGTTCCCAGCAATTTTCAAACGGAACTGTTTGAAGATTGGCTATGAGCCAAAATATATCAAGAATTTGTGGAGACTGAAAACTTGAATCTCTTTCAAAGACTTGTGTGTGTGTATATATATATATATATACATATATATACATATATATACATATATATATACATATATATATATATATATATATATATACATATATATATATATATATATATATATATATATATATATTTAATTTAAAAAAAACCATATATTCTAACAATGTATTTTTTGGTAATTGAAATCATATTTGACGGTACTTTTTAGAATATTTTATAATCTTTTTTTATTAACAAGGGGAGGATACGACCTCGAAAATTGAGTTTGGGACCAAACTTCGTGTAGTGGCAGGGTACCCCAAAGGTATTAATATAGTAACGTACTAGCTCGCACTATCCAGTCATTTTCGAGTAAAGAGGCTCCAAAGTTTCAGGCTTATGAGAGAATTTTTATCTGTTGTCAACTAGCTTGATAGCCAGGTGGTAGTTAGTCGGCGTGAAGTGTCAGAAGTGTCAGGTACGAGACTCTATCGGTCCATGCATTTTTTTTCTTCACCTGAATAATTATTGAAGGCATTAAATGCATTTTATTAAAAAAAAATATTTAAATAAAGATGAAATAACATTTTCTTGCAATTTTATTTTAAAAAATGCTCTTTTCTAAATTTTTACAATTTTATTTCAGAAAATGATTTTTCAAGATTTTTTTTAATTTTTTGCATGGTTTTCTAAACATATTCAAACGTATTCGTATATTAAAGTATTCACGTGGTATATGATCCCGCTAAAGTGATCATGTGGTGTATCCATGCAAGAATTTTATACTTTCTCTATACATAATATTCTATTGAATATACCACATTTACATTTTAATATAAGAATATGTTTGAAAAATATTACAACAAATTTAAAAAAAAAATCTTGAGAAAATCATTTTCTGAAATAAAATTGTAAAAATTTAAAAAACAGCATTTTTCAAAAGAAAATTGCAAAAAAATATTATTTCATCTTTATTTAAATATTTTTTTAAATAAAATACATTAAATGCATTGAATAATTATTCAGGTGAAGAAAAACAAAACAGCATAATATAGACCGGGGGAGTCGAATCTAAAACCTAGGACATGTGAAGCCTACGCGTCAGTATGTTATTATCAAGCTAGTTGACTATTAAAGAAAATATTATTCTTATAAGATGCGGAAACTTTGGAGCTTTTTTTCTCGAAAATGGCTGGATAGTGTGAACTAGTACGTTACTATATTAATACATTTGGGGTACCCTACTACTATACGAAGTTTGGTTTCAAACTAAATTTCCAAGGTCGTATCATATCTTTTCAAGATAAACATGCCAAGACAATATAAAGATTATCAGTTAAAAATTGAATTTTTTGCTTAGTAGAATGATACATTTTGATTGTGATAGTTAGTTATGTTACTTATAAATTTTCATATGATTTGTCAGTATAGAAACAATTGTAAATATACTATTGGTATTTTTATGAATTCCATTCCGTGTTTCACTTCAAATCTTTTTATGTGAGTTTTGAAGTCTTCTGTCTCGTATAATCATGACGAAGCACAGTAATCTCAACCACGATAAACGCTTACTTTTAACTTCTTTCTGTTTTCAATGTACATTTCATATTTTTTTCAAGAAGTCCGTCAAAAGAATGCATTTTTTTCCAAAAGATTACCTCCATATCATACATTTACTCACGGTGATAATTTTACCAGCACTAGAGTGTACTCTCAAAGAAAGATATTTTGGCTCTATGAGGATTAAATGAAGAAAAAAATATCAGTTTTCTCCACTGATAAAATAAAAAAATCCGTTACAAAAAAGTGTTAATAATTGCAATGATTATATTTAGAAATGAATACAATATTTGAACGATTGTACTCTAATCTTATTTTCATGAGTTTCTGTACAATTATTCACTAGCTCCTCATAAATAGATAAGTAGTTACATCATTCAACAAATCAATATTTGCTCTGTTTAAATCAACATTTCGTGCATATAACATAAATCATTTTTGATGGAACTAATTATTACAATGAGTCTGAAATCAGTTTTACTACACATCGAATGTCATGTTATTAGGAATAATTAATGAAAATAAATTGGAAGTGAGAGTATGTTGATGTAATGTGTTACATGATTGTGAGTTGGTAATAATAATTTGATATTGAGTTTTATTTCAATACGTTGCATATCGATAAATATTTATTTCAAATTTGTAATAAAAACTGATTATATCAATGACATAAAAATAAATTCGAGCGTTATTTAAAATTTTAAATGCAGTTAAGTCTGTTATACACATAAAATTGAGATGAATCGTTGTTTTAAATAATTAATTTTATTAATATTAAATGGCTTTGTTATAAATAGTAGGATATACTGTGATTTTACAAGAAATATTCTTAATTATTTCCATATTAGTAATTCGTTTTAAGTATTTTTTTTCAATATTGATTTATGAAAACAATAATTAAACACAACATCTGAAACACATTTTATGTGTAGAAATAACGTTTTCAGATTCATTCTGTATCATAATATATTCCATTAAAAATTCTACTCACGAAATTTAGAAAACAAAAATCTATTTTCGGAGATGTATTCTCTGTAGTCAAAATATATAAAAAAGACAGGAAACATGTTTGAAGAGTAATCCAGTGTTGTGTCTTCGTGAATGTTTTGACACAATTTTATGAAATACTCATACTAGAACAAAGATGATTTATTTTTAGCTGTAGCTCATTTTTATTTTTCTCTGTACATTTTCTGTTTTTAATAAAAGAAAACACCGATTTTTTTATTGAATTATTTATACATTTTTTTATTATTTACAGTACGTTGAAAAATATACATTTTTTATTTTTACATTATTATTTTTTTATATTTATTAGTAAATTATTACAATTTACATATTAAAAAAGAATGAATGCATGTCTAAAATTTTCTCTTTTGATAGAGTTGTTATATAATTCAATATTGATTGATCAATCAAAAATACATTATATATTTTCAGACATTTACTTTAGATTAGTGAGTTGAAACGTGTAATAAAAATGTATTTAAATAATATCTGTTAGCATTAGATATTCTTTTGTACACTTTGAATATTTTGAGATTTTATAAAACAATGGAATATATTTTTGAAGAAAACGTTTTAATTGATTCCTTTTATTTTTAATTACTAGAAATATTTTAAGTGCTCTCATTGCTTATAGAAATATGTTCATAATCTCCAATAATCAATGTTTTTTTTTTAAGAATTAATAGTTCATTTAATACCTTTATATATATATAAAAATTTCATCGTAAAATTTCGATACACAAGTATTTTGTCATGTAGAACACCTCCTCGCAACGCCGCTCTTCTCGCTACACTCTACAAGTAGAGAATTGCCCATTTCTATTTCCAATCATCATTGATTGGTTTATGAATATCACGTGATCTATGTTCTGATTGGTTACATACAGTCATATATATGTAGCTCTCTCACAGTGTATACGGTTTCAGTGTAAATCTGATAAGAAATTTATTCAAAATATTGTTTTCGTTGAAGCTTTAGAGTAAAAAAATTGGTACACATTTAAAAAAATGTTATTATTTAGAAATGGTATATTGAAAAATTATTAAATATTTACTATTTTTAAGCACATTCTTTATATTATTTTTATTATGCTCTAATAGGATTTCTATACTGTTAAATCATATTTCATATACATTTTTTTATTTTATGATTAATTTTCAAAATGGTTCTCATAGAGAGAAAAAATAATTTTTGTTTCCTCTACAATAACTTTCAATAAAAAATGGATTCAGTTTGAACTCTATTTAACGAAAATTGTTTAGTTTTCAAAAAAAATGTTAATATTAAGTTCAGATGTTGTTCATAATTTATACCTTTTTTAATATTCATTTTTTAATACGGTTTTGTACGATTTCAGTGGAAAATTGATAAATTTATTCTGAATGGTGTATTCACTGAATTATTAGAGTAAAACAACTGATACACATTTTAATATTGTATTTTGTTGTTAATTTTCATAAACTTTTCCAATAAAAATTTTACGATTTACATTTAACGTATTTATTTGTTCATAAAATTTGTTCATTTCTATTATTTTTTGGCGGGTATTAGTGAGAAGGGGATAATATTACCCGGAGGTCGATGAGCGTATCGAGTAGAGGGCAGCGCTGCTGGTAGTTAAATGAAATGAAAAAGGTGAAATTGTTATTTACAAGGACTTTTTAAAAATGATATGGTATTCAAATAACATAATTACATTATTATTTAATAATATTGCAGACTATCGTTGGTTGTCATAGAACGGGGGTATGTAATCTGTGGCCTTAAAGTCACATGTGGCCTTCTAGGGCCTTAAATGTAGTCATTTGATTGAATCCAAATTTTACAGAACAAATCCTTTTATTTTTTTTTTAATACATTTTCTTCAATACATTTTTTTCTCTTATATTTCTGTTGCACGTTTATCACGAACGAAATTGCAGCTCAGGTTTCGTGACGCATAACGTTTTAAGAAGAAATTTCACTTTAATAATTTACTTTTTAAAGAATATCTAATTGAAATTTCTTGAATGCGGCCTTATTTGATTACAAATAAATAAGTGCGGCCTTCAAACATAAAAAGTTTTTCCACCCCTGTCATAGAATATATTTTTTATCGTACAATTCAGTTTGATGTAAAAAAAATAATTCGGTGATGTATAAAAACTAAGGACATAAAATGATTTTTTTTAATGTTTCATCATTCTGTTCATTCGTGAAAGATTTAATTAATTTTATTTTTCTTCTAATTTTAATATTTAATACTTTACATATTTGATGTGTTAAGTATTATACGTTAATTTATTATACAAGCTTTCGTAGAATTTAATGCTGTTGTATTTATCCACCATTATCGTTTTTATTAAAAATCAATTTTTTTCGTTTTCCAAAATTAATAGCTCTACATATTAAAATATTTTTTCTTATGAAATTTCCAACACTTCTCTGTAATGTACTTTATTTAAGTTAGTATTTTTGTCATACATATACATATACATATATATATATATATATATATATATATATATATATATATATATATATATATATATATATATTAGATGTAAGAACTAATTCTGTGCTTTCAAATTGCATTAACCATTATTCTGTTTTACATTTAAATATTTTTTCGTCATTTTAAAATTTTGAAGTGCCAACATTAACATTTAAATACACTATATATGTTAACCAAACAGATGGCATAACATCACAAAAAAGTAGTGAACATGAAAAGGAGCATATTAGCCATTGCATATTTTTCGCATTCTAGTTGAAAAAATGCTGCCGAAAACACGAAAATGATTTTTTCCGTTCTGAGGGAAAGTACCGAGATGCATGTGAAAAATATTAAAATTATAGAAGTGGCCCGAAAATGCGTTACAAGTTTATTGATTCAAAGTCGCCATTTTTTTGACAAGGGGTTCGTCACTTACCCGACAGATGGAGAAAAGTTATATAAAATAATGAGAGATATTTTCACCATCGAATTAATTAGTACACCTAATATATATATATATATTTTAAGTAGATATATATATATATATATATATATATATACATATATATATATATATATACATATATATATATATATATATATATATATATATATATAAATATATATATATATATATATATATATATATATATATATATATATATATAAATGTATGTATATATATATATATATATATATATAAATATATAGAAATAAAAATATATATATAAATATATATATATAAATATATATATATATATATAAATATATATATATATAATATATATATATATAAATATATATATATATAAATATATATAGTTCTAGGTCAATCTCCCCTGAACAAAAAGCCCCGAACATTAACCTTCCGTCAATAATCACCCGTATAAAAATAAAAAAAATTTAAAAACAATTTCCTTGACACAACAAAAATCTATTATAATATTTATACATTTTAAAATCACATTATTAACAAGATAATTTCTGTTTATAAAATTAATTACTATACCAGAAAATCAAAGGTATGGTAAAACCCTGCCTTTATTCAATAGGGTCAGTGTCAAGTATTAATGCGTAATGAATAATATTAAACTGCATTTCCTGTAAGATTTCAAAATTTTAAATGAATTATTTTCCCTCTGTCTATCTCTAAAATGTGTATATTAAGAGTTTTAAATTTGTTGTCAAATAATGTTTTGTTAAAATTTTTATTTTGACAAATTTACTTTAAAACATTTATCGTTAGTTTGTTTATGTTGGTATTCATTTTTTGGTGTGTCAATGAAGTTTTTTTAAATTTTTTTTTTATTCTAGGGGGTTAACGTCCTGGTGTTTTTTTATACGAGGGGTTAATGTTCGGGTTTTTTTACATGGGGTTATTGTCCAGGGCGTAATTATTCTGTTATGCATATTTTCCCTCTCTCTCTCTTTAGATATATATATATATATATATATATATATATATATATATATATATGCATATATATATATATATATAAATATATATATATGCATATATATATATATATATATGCATATATATATATATATATATATATATATATATATATATATATATATATATATATATATTGAAACCCAGAGTCTACTCAAGAACAATACAGTCCAGGCACTGTTCATATTCAATTCAATTTCACGAATGAATTCTTTTTTCATTTCACAAACCTTAAAACATTTTTCAGATCAAAAATATTCAATAAATTTTCTATCGTTTTTTAAATGGCGATGTCATCTTCAGAGCGCTAAGATTCAACATACGTTTCTGTAGATTTGTTGATTGAAAAACAATTCATTTGTGAAGAATGATTCATATGTATGTGAAAATACCCTCATGAACTCTTTAGAATATTTAAAAATGCTGAGTGTTTTTTAGGTGTACCTTTTTAGGTGTACATTTACGTTTAATTAATCATTTTACTTTTTACAATCACTAACCTTGTTCGACCTTGAAACAATATAAAAACCTTATAGCATATGGTTTATTGTTATATCCTTATATAAATAATTAAAATTTGTAGATAGTCTCGATTAATTTTATATATGGGCGAGCATCGTAATCTTTGAATAGAAATATATTTATTATGTAACCATAATGTACTTGTTATGTAAATAATAAAATGAATGGACCCTGTCTTTTACTAAGAATTAATTTTAAATTCTCTTTTTGGGAAATTTTGTTTTTCTTTTACAAAACTCTTTTGTTATTCAATTTTCAAGTCATAGAGTTTTAGACCATTGAGATATTTATACTTTTATTTTTACTGAAAATCTAAAAAATCCAATGTAATTGCTCTTTAATATATTCATTAAATCAATATTGACTGAATATTAGTATGCGATTGATTCTACTTTATTAAGATTATAGTTAATAATAAGTTATCTAACACAAAAATGACGAATTTTAACTAATCATTTATAAAACTACAATAAATGAATGTAGTTGAGAGAGATAAGCATATTAACTTATAGTAAAATGCACTGTTTGTCTATTTTTAATGAGACAAATAATTTCTCAAAAATGTTGTATTTTTTCTATATACAAAATACTAGTAATTTGATATTGAAATTTGCAATTTTAAGGTTTGAATATTAAAAGCAGTATGTATTTTTAAAAAATTACAAAAATACTTTTATTTTTTTATGTAAGGTAGATTTTCATGTTTAGTTACCCTACGATTCAGTAATTCAAGTTAGTTCTATTCAGTGGTTCAATTACAAGTCTTCGTCAATGTTCGACCATTACAGTGATACGTAATAACCGCAATTATTTATACACCAACTTAATATAAATTGTCATCTACAAAATATTTTAAAAAGCATTCACAATTGTGAAAACAATGTCATTGTCTGCACTTTACAAATTTGCAGTATCCATACACCGATATAATGTTATTAAATTTTAATATTTAAGACATTTTATGGAATAATAGAGCATAGTTTTCAATACAAACGTACATTTGTATCTTGTACCGTTTTGCTACGAACTGTTTTTTTAAATTATTCAGTGATTTATTATTCAGCGGTTTAAACGAGCACACGGTATTGTATATTCTCCAAATTATATTATTTTCTTCATTTGTACGTTGTAACCGTACGCTCTATTTCATTGTAGTCGCACACTCGTATGCAATCGATATTGTGCATCGATGTAGGTGCGCTATTTTTAAACCATAGTGGCGTGCAATTATGCATGCGTTGAAGCAATTTCATTAATGAATGTTTTAAATACAAATGATTTACATTAAATTAGTGTTAAGGATATCGGACTAATCATAATGTTTGGGAATAAACAAATGTAAACATTCAGTTCGAACTATTCGTGAATGTATGTTTAAATATTGTTCTATATCGAATATATGCTATCGGATTTCAATATTCTCTCATGACAAGTCGAAGTTTTCGTGTCTGTGTTGATTATTAAAACATTATTCGTCTACGTATGCATTTTATCTAGACTAAACATATGGCCGTTTTCGTTTTGTACACAATTTATGCTTCAAACCGTTTGTCGTCGCAAAAAATAAACAACTCACAAATCGTTTCACATTTTCTGTGGTATAGACGGATTTGAACTGTGTACACAATCGATGAATGCCACGGTTGAAATGAACTTATATAGTATCTATATACGAGAGAATTTCAATAAGTAAAGAAAAAAAATCGTATTATTTAGAAATGGTATATTGAAATATGACTAAATATTTACTATTTTTAAGCACATCCTTCTTTATTATTTTTATTATTCTCTATTAGGATTTCTATGTTGTTAAATCATATTTCATATACACTTTTTTGTTTTATGACTAACTTTTAAATTGGTTCTCATAAGAGTGAAAAAATAATTGTTGTTTCCTGTACAATACCTTCTCATAAAAAGTGGATTTATTTTGAACTCTATTTAACGAAAATTTTTTAATCTTCAAGAAAACTGTTAATATTAAATTCAGATGTTGTTCATAATTTATACCTCTTTTAATATTCAGTTTTTAATATGGTGTTGTACAGTGTAAAAATGATAAGAAATTTATACAGAATATTGTATTCAGTGAAGTTTTAGAGTAAAACAAATGTTACATATTTTAATATTGTACTTTGTTGTTAATTTTTATAAACTTTTCCAATAAAAAATTTACAATTTACATTTTACATAGATTATTTGTGAGTATAGTTTGTTAATTTATGTTATTTGTTAAGGGGAGCTTGTATCAGCGAGCGGGGGGCTGGCGAGCTTAACGACCAGAGGGTGGAGTCTCCTGTTGTTAAACAAATACCATTTGCAACATACTGGTAGTATGACTTTTCAACACAGACTAGTATATATGACTGATATATCAATCAGGTGAACAAGATGATTAAAAATTTCATTAAATACCTAATTATTTAATGATAACAACCTAACTTTATAAATTTAAATTAGCATTTAGATTATGTATACTTTTGTACCAAGAGTGAGTAAATTATTAACACTGTTTTGATTTAAATATTACTTACAATATTATTAAACATTTTTCTACTTCTTTAATTGGAATATATTTGAAAGAAAAATTGTAAAAAAAGAATATAAAAAAGCTAAATTATGTTTTCAAGAGTGCAGTAAAACTGACACTACAATAACCGTTAATAATCGTAGCCTCTAAATATGAAATGAAGGGTACATACATACATATATATATATATATATATATATATATATATATATATATATATATATTTGAATCCAAAAAATAGCCTATTTTCATGAATTTCTTTCATATAGAAAGTAATGTTTTATTGAAAAACTAAAATATACATTTTAAAGAACATACACTGTAGATTATTTTAATATTTTTTTCAAGTCGATATTTTGCGTCACGTGCTAATAGTAACCCATTATTCAGGTGACGTAAGCAGCGATGCAGCGTTCTGCGGTACCAGGTGTATTTCCGTGAGATGATATCTGAATCAAATTTTTTTAATTGCAAGTTAAAGTAGAAAGACAAACCATTTAATGACGTAGAGATTTGTTTAAATAATCATTTTTCCGGAAATGGCAGCTGTTTGAAAAAAAATATGAAATTTCGTCTCTGAAATTGTCATCTGTTTTGTGAATACAAATTGAATAATATAAATATTGAAAATATTGTACGTCAAAACTAGATAATGATCTAAGAAATATTTATGCAAAAATTCTTGCAAACCGGTCAAATATTTGCTGAGATATATCTGGTATCGATTTGTAAACCTTAGTTTTGAGAAAAACGCGATTAACGTTTCAAGTAGATTTTAAAGTCAGATATCGGTTACATTTTTTAGTAAATTAATATTTTTCTTTTAATTTACACGCTATCATCGATGTCTGAACCGTACAATCTGTCTTGTGTGAAGGTTTTTTCTTCCTCCTTTTTTTGGGCTTTGTGCGCTGTCCGGGTTTCCTTTGTCTTGCTCTGCGCTGCGCGCTCGGCGGAACTCAACCTTCTGAAATTGTTTTTCTCGGTTCACTGATGACCAAACCTTCCATAATCGAATTGCAACATTTTTAAAAGTTCCACTGATATCTCGTTGAATGCACAAGCAACGATATTTGCAGAAATTTCGACTGCGGAAAGACCGATGTGTAATTCCTTCAGCACTACTCTATATCAAATGGTATAAACTTTCATTGTTGTTTTGAGAAAATCCTCCCACAAAAAGCTTCAATAGACTCTCCGAAGTCAGATCTTCGTAAATGAGTTTTATCACTTCAAAAACATTCCATGAAAGTGCTTGGTAGTAATATTTATACGCACAGTATGTCCGAAACCGCGAGGCAGAGTACCGACCACCAGCACATTTTTGGCTGTAGCTCTGGTAATGTAACGAATTGAGCAATAAAATTAGCTGAAAATATTTTTGAGATAGAATACTATCCGAATATGTGATTTTTGAAAAATCAACTTTTTTCACCGTTCAAAAGGTATATATGCCCTTAAACATTCACAGACACATTTTTTATGATTGCCCATTTTAATTTTAAAGCCATGACCATTCACTAACATACAATATAAATCAGACATTATGTTAAATAATTTTATATCTGTCACATTCTTTAACTTTATACCTGTCTCTGAAATTGTCTCTGAATTTTTTATATCTGCCTATGTAATTTTATACCTGTCATATTTCTTTTTGTTAATATCTCATGAACAATTTCGTGTATGGAATAATTGAGATTATTGCATGTTTAAACTATTGCTTTCACCAATGAACATCATTACGAAAAGATTAGGGAAAGAAATTAACTTTATTTTTTATTTAAACTTTTATTACCTAATATATTATCCTAAGAAGAAGTCATTGTAATACTATTTTCATTAACAAATGAATTATCCACTCGTTTCTCGAAGCAAAAATTTCACAAGCATCATTTTTTCCTCATCTAAAATGTTGACACATGAATATTTTTTATCGTTGCTTATGCGTATTTCAATGATGATACCATTATTTTTAGAGTGCTAATGTACAGAAAAATTTTTTTTTGTATTGAGGATGTCATATCCAAATGAAAATTTTCAAAAATTAAAAAATTCATTTTGTGAATGTGAATTTAGTCCTAGTCAGAAGTACATTCTTAAAATAGAACATTATTGTTTTTTTACTCTAAAACCATAATTTTCCAATTGATTGTGCTTACTTATGTGAAATATTTCTATTAAAATATATTTTTCTACATAAATTAATTTCTTTCTTGGTAGTTATGTTCGTAAGATCGTTGTGTCTGCGATGTTCGTTTAATAAATATGATAAAAATACAAGTTAAACACGTTTTTTTTTGGAAAAATCGGTTTTATTTTTCAACATAATTTTCATTAAGGGCTGTACACATGGTCCAGCACGTTTATATTTTTTTCATACTGTCGGAAAAGTAGCTTTCCTCAAAGTCTGTTAGCTTGTCTCAAAATCAATTCGATACATAATTTGTACAATATTGCCATTTCAACTATCGGTTTCTGAGATGGCGCAACTTGCTCTTGGTGAAAGAGTATTTTTTTGTGCGCCAATATTGGACTTTTTGTTTCATCTCTTATTTCAAACGGTTCAATAATGTAGCATAATAGATATCTGTTTTCGTTTTTCTATTCATTAAATAGTCGATCAGGATGATCCCTTTTGAATCCCAAAAACCAGTGTCTATCACCGTCCCAACCGACAAAACAGCATTCGCCTTCTTCGGCTCAGTTTTACCAGTCGTTGTCCACTGATTTGATGGCTGCTTCGACTCAAATGTGTAGTGATGGATTCATTTTTCATCCACGTTGATGAATCGATGAAAAAAGGCTTGTGCATTGTAACTGAACATTGCCAAACACTGGACTGACATGTCCTTTCGTGTACGTTTTTGGTCGATAGTCAACAATCGCGGCATAAATCACGCACATACCATTTTCATGTGGAATTTATCGTGCAAGATATTGTATACTTATTCAGTTGAGATGCCTATAGTCTTAACAATCTCGTGCATTTTCACTCGGCAGCCTTCCATATCGATACAATGGATTTTTTCAACGATATCCATCGTGGTGAACTCAACTGGGCGTCCAGAACGCGCTTCATCTTCAGTGCATGTTCGATAACGTTTAAATTCTTATATCCAGAAATAAACAGTCTTGAACGATGATGCAGAATTCCCATAAACTACATCCAACTTCGCTTTAATCTGGGAAGTTGTCCACTTTTTCAAATAAAAATGTTTTTCATTGCACGGATCCTTTATTTTCAATTTTTGCGGCAACTACTACAGTGTTTGCTTCAAGCATCGGTAAAACTTAAACAACGTGCCTCTTCTGGCTGAAATTTTCTCCATACTATTTTGAATAGTGACACTTGATAGTTGTGACATTACCAAATGAATGGTGGTACAATCTAATAAAAATTTAACAAACTTATCAATCGACCCTCGTACTTGTGTAATAGATGAGTTTTACTATTAGTTGATATTATATTAGTAATTCATTTATATGGAAATATGTTTAATGTCATATATTTATACTTGAAAATATTTTAATATTGATTTATTTTAGACAGTAGCTTCAAATATAATATCTAAGTTTTATTTAAGAAACTACTTATAAGGGTTCTGGGAATAATTACTTAAACATTATTTTTTAAATGATATAACTACTAAACGATCTTAAAATAAAAAAACAGCGATCGGTTGGGAGAAGATCTGGCAAATTTATCGAATGAGGTAAAGTTTTATTAATTAGAATATTCAACTATTCAGTCTTATTCGCCTAATATGTCGTTTAATGTTAATGCAGTATGAAATTATTCTTTATTGATTGATTGAGATTGTGGTACAAGTACACACACCCACATATATATATATATACATATATATATACATATATATATATACATATATATATATATACATATATATATATATACATATATATATATATATATATATATATATATATATATATATATATACCTATATAAATGGTAATATTTGACCTTGTAAACTCGTGACTTTTCAAATGGCAAACTAGTGAGTTATTGATTGTGGCACCGGCCTGACTTGTATCAAATATTAATGCATTGCCGTTGTCAATTAATGTAGTAATAGTTATATCACCACATTACTTGTAAATGGAGACATGACATCCTTTTTTATTATATGAATATTTAAAAAACGTTATTTTATGCTTTCAGAACGTTATATTCGATTAAAATCATCATATCATATGTTATTATTTTATCGAATAAAATATTAATTTTATATATACATTGTTGCTTTCAAGTTAATAAATAGGTTATAGTTAAAATTTTATTATATTAGTTATGATATCAATGTGCACAGGGATTGGAAATCTGAGAACTTTATGGTGTTCAGTGCGACATTTTTGCATATATTATCGTTATGCAATTATATATCTTTACAAATTAGAGTCTCAATTGCCATATACTTTAATTAATTCAAATAAGAAAAGCTTTATGGTACAAGCACATTGTTAATAAATTAATTCTTTTTATCGATTATTTTTATACGGTTGACGTTTCATTTTTATCCATTGGTCGGTAGTTGTGAACTGTCATATAAAGGTGTAATAAGAGAGAATTTAGTCTGGCATTTGGATAGAAGAGAAAAAAAATGTTTAAAAAATTGTTCGTTTGTGAACGGGTACTTGAAAAGATATTAAATTATAAATAAATGAATGTTTTCTTTATAATTATGAAAAAATATACTGTACAAAAAGTGTGCGGCTTTATGTAAAATCGGTAAAGTATCTTGCTGTCTTTAAATTTTAAAAAGTTCTCCTCGGCTGGATGGCATATTCAGATATTCAGGTTTATATATTAGGTGAAAAAGATTATTTATGTGCTTTTAAATTGAATCAATCATCACTCTGTTTTAATACAAAATATTTTCTCGTCGTTTTAAAATATTGAAGTATCAATCTCAACATTTAAAAACACTATATATTTTGGATAAGCAATTTGGAATAACCTCATGAAACAGTAATGAATACGCTGGTTTTCGAAAAGGAGCATATTATGCATTGTATATTCTTCGTATTCCAGTTGAAAAAAATCAAGTCATTGAAATGATTTGTTCAGCTTTAGATAATGTTTTGTGAAGAATAAAACATGGAAAAAATGCTAAAAAAGTTGCAGAGGTCCAAAAAAGTTTTTTCGACAAGGGATTTGTCAGTTACCCAACAGATGCAGTTAAGTTGTACAAAATAATGGGAGAGATTTTACAATCGAATTAATGTGTACACCTAAGATATATATATATATATATATATATATATATATATATATATATATATCATCATCATTTTCATAAGCCTCTGTCAATCCACTACCGGATAAAGGCATCTGTCAGGATTTCTTACGATTGAATGTTTTTTCCACTGATTTAAAATAAAATTTTTAATTTCCTTATCCTACCTATTCATTGATCTCTTTGTTAGTTCTTTGGTTCCCAGTTAATAATTGTCCATCGGTTGTCGTCTCTTCTTGCAACATTCCCCCTTACATTTCTATTCCAGACTCTTTACTCTGCTTATTACATCTGTGACTGCTGTCTGTTTTCGCATCCATTCTACTTTCTTCCTATCTCTTTTTGTTATTTCTAACATGTATCTTCCTATACTTCTCTGTTTTGATCTGAAGCTTTTGAATGATTTTAGCGTTAATCACCTATGTTTCGCTGCCGTAGATACGGAGTGGTAGTATACATTGATCAAATACTTTTTCTTCAGAGTGGGATTGTAGTTTTAAATATCGAGGTGTTTCGTTCTAGTGTGCTACATTCAATTTTTATTCTTCTGTTTACTTCCTCAATGAATGATCCATATTTGCTAACAAGCTGGCCTAGATAAACATATTTCATAACTTCTTCTCTTTCTTTTCATTTTATTTCAATTTGGGCAAACAAACGCATGTAACAATAATTTTGTTCTTGCATGGTTCATGTTTAGGTCAAATTTTGTACTGGCATTAGCAAATTTCTCTATCCTCTTTTGTAGCTCTTTCGAAGCACTTCCGAAGAAAACAACATCATCATCAAATCGGAGGTGACTAAATCTTTCGTCTTTTATTTTTATTCATTTGCCCTCCCGTTGAGTCGAGTGAATATATATATATATAAATATATATATAAATATATATATATATATATATATATATATAAATATATATATATATATATCTATATATATATACATATATATATATATATATATAGAGAGAGAGAGAGAGAGAGAAATTCTTAGAATGCACTCGAGGATAATCTAGTTCCAGAACTCAAGCTAAATTCAATTTTACGAATGAATTCTTTTTCATTATAAAAACCTCAAAACATTTGTCAGGTCAAAAATACTCAATAAATTTTTCACCGTTTTTATTTGTTTCATATTGGGCATTTAAATGGCGATGTTGTCATCTTCAGAGAGCTAAGGTTCATGATATGTTTTTGTAGATTTGTTGGTTGGAAAACAATTCATTTTTGAAGAATAAATCATAGGTGTGTGAAAATAGGCATTGCATTCTTTTCCCATTCCAGTTGCTAAAATGCTTTCGAAGCCGCCGGAATGATTTATTCAGCTGCGATAGAGGGTGTTGAGATTCAAAACATATAAAAAATGCTGAAACAGTGAAATAAGATCGAAAATTCGCAACACTTCATCGACTCAAAGCCGTCATCTTTTTTTCGACAAGGGACTCCTCAGTTACCCGACAGATGGGGTAATGAAATATAAAATGATGAGGGATATCTTGGGGATTGAAATGTATTCTACTCTTCTGTACACATTCATTTTCTATAAAAAAAACACCGATTTAATTTGTAGACCTAATATACAGAAAACAATACACACTCATATATATATACATATGTGTATATATATATATATATATATATATATATATGTGCGTGTGTGTATATGTATATAATATATTTTTAATTTTCTGCAAAAAAATACTTGAAAAAATGTTACAATTCTCACAAAAATCATTATTACTTGTGTGTAACAATACATCTCGAGAATCTATTATCTAAATTAAGGCTTACGGTTGCACGATTTTGTCTCTGACAAAAGATTCCGTAACTCATTTTGAAAACTGCTGATTTGTCAATGTAGACAGATTCGAACAAACGACAATGCAACAACAAATAAAACGCGCACACATAACTTCTCTAAAGATCATTGACCTCACGCTTCCAACTAAAAAAAATATCTTTTTTATCTCACTAGATATATTTCAATCTTCTCGAACATAACACAAATAACTTCAGTATGAAATACACTCGAAATGAAAGAAAAATACCTCGTGATGTATAAAATATGATATCTCTCCCATCGCCTACATGCACATCAACCCAAACACGGGTAATGTTATAATAATAATAAAAAAAGACCGGGATCTGAACACCGGTCACTAGATATCAGTGGTGATACGTTCGTTAACCGGCCGTTGCACCCACTTTTTCCCGTAATTTAATTAAAGTTACCCGTTTAATTTGTGCCTTGGCATAAATTTGCGTGTTATTAACTAGTGCTGAGTCTACGGATCGTGCCGCGTTATGATACTGCATCCCGTAAGCCGTGCTACCTTTTTTAGAGTTAGTTAAAAGTATTAAACTTGATGTGACTTTCACGATCCATTATGAAACAAGTATGACACATGTATTGTATACATATATCTGCCGGTAATAATTACAGTGGACTAAGTCATATATTTATCGTATTGAGACATTTAGATCTTTGCGTTTGTGTGTAATAAAAAATATTTTTCCATTATGTATTTGATTGGTGCAAAAATAATTGTGGTTTTTACGTATCCACGTCTTTATACTCTACACATAAAAGCTGGAATTGTTTTTACACCAACCTAACATAATGCAATACTTAATTTTAATTAAATATTTTTTTAAATAATATTATTTGGTTCTTCAGGTATTTAATGATTGTATGTACACCAATCACTACTGATGGAGCGCTACGTCTAACCGGGTACCCATGCTTTTGAGTGATCTGACAGAAAAGGGGTTAAATTATTATCCTAACAAAATATGAATAAAAGATAATTTACTACCTTTTCGGTATTGATCCTTTTTAATCATGCGGGTAGTTATAGATAACAGTAGGAATTATCTATAACTACCTAAAATTGGACATGTGCTCAAACTAGTATCAGAAAACCGTGTAATTCAAAGGGATGAACACCTTTAAGACATAAATAGGACACAGATATAAACACAAATAATTAATACTTTAAAAGATAGTTTCTACCCGTTTTGTGCCATTTATAACATTAAAATCAAACCATATATAAGGATGAAAATATTCATATACTATAATTAAAGTAACATAACGATCACTACATCTGTATTTATTGTTTTAACTGTCCCATATTTCGATTTCTGAAAATTAATTTCAGTATTTCAATTTAAAAATTGTGCCTATTTCAGTACTTTTTATTTATTTATTTTTAATTATCTCACAATTTATATCTCTTGTAATATACTTTAGATTAAGAAAAGTTCCTTTTTTCGATTATTTCTGTAAAACTATGGCAATTTATCCATTATAATAATAATAAAAATATGTATAAATCCTGTAAATAAAAGGAGAGTAAGTGTAAATAATTCAGACTAGAGAAAGTATTGATGTGATAATTAAAATAAATTCAATTTAATTTCTCAAATTGCCTTTTAGAATCAAATTATTCTTAAAATATTTTTACTTCATATTATAAAATCATATAGATAAGTTTTTATGTATCCATTAAAAATATTTTTCCAAGAAAAGCAGAACTAGCCGTTTTTAAAATAAAAGTTTATGTATAACGACATTTAATAGCATTAACTTTATAAATTCAATTCAGATATTGTTTCATCTTGTATATTATGTATGTTCTCTGTCTTTATATATATATATATATATATATATATATATATATATATATATATATACATAGATAGATATATGCGTGCATTGTGTGTTCTTTTACAGAACTCGACTGGTCGCTAAAAAGAATATTTTATGAGCACGGTTGTCAAATAATGTCGATCGTATCTTTAATTAAGTTTCGGCATTTTTTTAAACGTTTCCTTTCAAGTCGTCCCCATTTTTCCGACATTTTCATCATAACGAATTATTATCACATAAAAGACTCGTTTTTATAACATTTTTTTATGTGGAAATTAACTCTTCTTTTTATATTTAATCACGAGCACTTTTTTATATGAGATTAAATGTCAATATTTTAGGAAATGCTCTCAAGCTAAAAGATATTTGATTAATAGTAAATGAAGTTTATACAAACGCATATATATATATATATATATATATATATATATATATATATATATATATGTATGTATGTATATAAATTTGTATGTTGTATATAATTGCACATTAAATATTATTTTATTGGAGTATGCGTAATTTATTTAGATATAATTTACATATTGTTGAGTATAAAAATAAATTTGTGGATTTTGTAATAATACGCAGGGGTGGATTAGCTTGGCTGGGGTTCCCTGGCGGTAAAATTTACGGAGCCCTCAAAATTTATCTAACAACTAAAAAAAACAGCTTTTTGTAGAAATATATTTTATAACATTTTTCTTTATATCTATAACTTTATTCTATAATATACATAAATACATTAAAATAAAATATTCTTTACAAAAATAAAGAAAAAAACTGTCAACTCTGTAAAACTGAGACTGGAACCGTACATTTCTTTTCGGACGAAGAAATGAAATAAATTTTTTACTTGATTTCTGTCCGTCAAACTCATGAATTATTTTCAAAGTATGAATATTATTTAATATTTCTTGTTCTATGTAGAAAAGCGGCATACTATCTAATCTTTCCTCTGATATTGTATTTAGTTGATCTTTCATTCTTTTTTAACGCTGAGAACTATCTTTCTCCCGATGTATTTGAAATACGAATAGTCAAAAAATGTTAAGGACATTTCATTAGCTGCTCGGTATATTTCTGTGAAAGTAATGAGTTTGTTTTTATCTTCACATATAAAGAGGAGGAATTACTCCAATGCATCATCAAAATACATAATATTAATATCACTCTTGTAGGTCTCTTTTAATTTTTCTACTCTCTTCTTCTTTTCTGAATTTGGTAGACTCAAATCGAAGAATATTTTCAAATTTTCTATATTGTTCTCATATATTTTATTTCTTCGAGCAAGTTATGCAATCATACTGTCATGAAAAGCATTAAAAGAATTAAAAATGAATTTTTTTCGTGAAGGGAATGAATGCGTTTCCATATTATTTTTCAATGGTCTACATATTTCAGCCTGTTCATTAAAAGTTAAAGATGTAATATTTGTTCCTTCTTTTTTTACATTAGAAAATTCATTTATTAAAATCATTTTCTAATGAATTTAATAAATCAGAACCTTCAATTTGTTTTAAGACGTTGAAGTGTAAGCTTCGTTTCTTTATGTAATGATCAATTTTTTCCCCGATATCGAAGCCCCTGGCGGCTGCCACGTTCGACAATTGTATGACCTACCACTGTATATACGGAATTGCGATTTAATTGAAGAAGGAAGGATGTAGGAAAAAATCACTGAAGATATATTATTTGAAAAAATGGAATTGAATCTCAAGAGATAGAATACATAAAAAAATATTAAATACATTGTCAGATAAAATGGAGGATATTGTATGGAGAATTGAATGTACTAGTACACTTTTGAGTTGGTATGGATAAAAGAAAACTATTAGTTTTACTACCAGGAAATATATTATATATCTGAACGAACTAAATAGCATAGGATTAGAATTAAAACGAATTAGTTAGAGAAGCTATAGGAAAAAAATAATTGTATGTTTTTATACGCATGCGTTGTCATAATGATCTTTGTCTGTATTAGCTGCGTTTCTATTCTCTATTATTATTTTCAGTACATGTCCCATCTTTAAGTAGATTTTAAATACTTATCTCTAAGATGTTTTGAAATAGAACACATGTGATTAAACTAGTAGCGAAGAAATGAAATTTAATTGATATAAAAGAAAATGCTGTCAGGACAAAGTCATAGGGAATTTTTAAAGAACGAAGGTATTCAAGACAAACAGAGAAAGCAACAACAGTCAATATATATTAGGTGTACAAATTAATTTGGTGCCTTTTTTATAAAAAACTAATGTTTATTTACGGAAAAATGGAATACATTTCAGTCTTCAAAATATCCCCTATTATTTTAAATAACTTTACTCCATATGTGGTAACTGACAAATCACTTGTCGAATAAATATGGCAGCTTTGAGTCGAGGAAGTCGTTAATTTCTTTTCGGATCGTTTCCACTGTTTTAAACCAGGTATCATCAGAGGATGCTGGAGCGATCGAAATTAGTGATAATCTGACAGGGATAGGTCCGATAAAAATGGCTCATAAGAAAGAACTTCCCAGATCAACGAACAAACAACGTATTTGGTCTCTTCCACGACCTGTAACCGATCGTGACTTTGAGTACTAGTATTGTATGGAACCCATTTTTTATTCTCGGTTATGATTTTATACAAAAAATAATTCCTTCTAAACTTTCTAAGCGAAGACAGCCGTATCGCATTTTATTTCTTTGTTTTCCGGACTGATCTTTTATGGAATCCAATGGCTTAGATTTTGAATCATTCCCAGTCAATATAGACAATAGAAAATTGCTTACTGGGTAATTCCGACTTGTTGAGTGAGTTTCTGTGCAATCTGAGTAGGGGTTTCACTTATCATCTACTCAAGCTCTGTTTCTTCAAATTTTTTCGGTTGTACGGTACCTTCTTGATCAGAAAAGTCACTACTCTAAAACCTTTAAAACCATTTTTTGCATATTTTATGCCTCAAAACATCTTTCTCCAAGGCAGAGAAAATCATTCTTTTAAATCATTTTTCAGGATTTGGCAGTATTTTTGTCAAGTGAGATGCGATAAGTATGTAAATGCCTTATATACTGCTTTTCGGACGTTATCGTGTTCACTAGTTTGTGAGGTTATGTCAACTGCTTGGCCGAGATATATAAAACAAAGTTATGATTGATTCAGTTTAAAAGCGCCGAATGTTTTTTTATACCTAATATAGTTAGAATATGTATGCATAAGTAGTCATGTATTTATTATATACGTTTGTTTATACATTTGGAAATATTAAATGCGTTCTTTCCACATAGTATTTAGAATAAAATAAAATGCTTATTTCAAAACTATACAAAAACCATAGAGTACATATATATATATGCAAGTAATAAAATTCGGCCATTAAATAAACGACGAGAATATTATATACGAATGCTATACAAACATCCATTTTCCCCAAGTAACGTGTTTCGACGCGATAACATCGATTTCATTCACTGGAAATTGTTTTCACGATTTTTCTTTTTCAAATGATATTCACAGAAGCTCAGTATTGATAAATTGAAGTTTGAATTTTTCATTCGATAAATATATATTGCATATGAAAATACATATTCATATATAAATGTAATATAAATACATACAAATATATGTATATATCTATATTTATTTATATGTATGTATATATATATATATATATATATATATAATATATATATATATATATATATATATAATGTTAGGCGTGTTTCATGCAGTTTGCGATTTTTTGATTTTGAAAAAGTTTACTTTAGTAAGACGATTAGACCGGCCTTTTTTTGTAGAAACATTCCATTTTATGAAGAGTAATTCTCATTTAGATTTTTCTATTTCGATTGATAAAATCGATGAAAATTTAGCAAAAATTATAGAATTAAAAAATATTAAATATTCAGATTGTGCTTAAATTAATAAATATATACTTCCTTATATTTGTTTTGCACGAGTTGTAAAATGTTATAAAAAATAGTACACTAATAATATGAAATTAAATGAATAATTATTATATACTTAATGGGATGGATTTTTTAAGTTTTTATTATTATATAAAACAAAGGTTGTCATTATCATTAGTTAATTATACACCTCGAATATAAAACTTATTTAACCATTTGAATTCAGGTATGAATCTAGGAATCCATTAATATTTTCAAAAGAAACTATGGTCTCAAGTCGCTATCTTTTAGAAGATATATTTAAAGGTTACTAATCTATTTCTAATGAGACTAAATTTATAACTTTTCTTTCATTAAAAACAAGCACTCGTCCAAAAATCAAAAAAATCTCGGTTTATTCGTTTAAAATCTATAAAAATATCGAACTTAAGAATTGGATTGAATAATATTTTTTTTCTAAAACTTCATTATTGGAAGAAAGCGTATAAATAGATTTGAGACTCTACGTACAGGTACAAGATGTGACTCATGTAAAACTGTTTTGTGCACATTTGTTTCAAAATTTTTCTCACTCAACAACAATTTTTAATCAATAATGTAATAAATTTTTCCGCCTCCAATTATGTGATTCCAGTCAAGATATTTATGTTTCCCCAAAATATAAACATATTTGAAAAATATTTAAATTTTCCAATATCTTGCAGCTCTGAAGATGATGTCATCGCCATTATAATGCTCATTCGCAATAAAGATGAAGATATAATATTTATTGAACATTTTTGACCAGAAAGACTTTTTATTTATTTCGTGGTATGAAAAAGGAATTTATTTGTGAAACTGAATTTTACATAGTATCAGTAGTGTAGTGCGATAAACATAATAATCGTTTTGTCCAATATCCGATCACATTTCAGAACTTAATACAACACTTTAAATAAAGTATAATAAAATAGACACTCATATATACAACTTTGTATTCTTAGACAAGTTGGACATCTATTTTCACATCCGAAAAAAAATGGTGTTTACTGTTATTAGACAAAGAATGAAGTGTTTCAAGAGTACCAAATTTATTCGGTTTATCTATTAAACAAACTCATTATAAACGTGAATATTAGTAATGAAATAGGTATGAACTCTAAACTATATGAAAAGATTTGTACTAATAATTTATTTGTGACACTCTACAACCGAAGTTAATGTGTGTGTGTATATATAATATATATATATATATATATATATATATATATATATATATATATATATATATATTGAATTAAATAAACAAAATGAAACCTTGAATACTAGATAGAGTTAAATGTATGTTACAGTAAGTTAACACTTTGAGCATTGCATTATTTATCTGTAAATGACAGTAAATGTCTTTGCAAAACAATACTAATCACCGATGACTGTCAATTTAAAACTATACATCAGTCATTAATGGTTGACAAATGTTTTGTTTCGTTAACATAAAGTTACTGTCTCTATACTTGCATATTTTATATATATATATATATATATATATATATATATATATATATATTCCGTCATATAATGTGGTTTATTGTCACAAATGAATTCTTATTCATCACATAAACCATAAAAGTTATTTTAAATTAACGATGGTCAATACACTTCCATTAAAAACGAATTATTTTTTTCATTCCACAAACCACATCAAATTTTTTTGCATAAAAATAGCCAATAAGTCATTATTGGTTATTTTCTATTGTCGCTTATGCGCATTTCA
>CM068319.1:9984924-9997424 GCA_034766995.1 Acanthacorydalis orientalis | reverse complement strand
CTTAAACATCAAAATCTCCAGACCGAAATTTAGTAAACCAATTTTCACAATGCCGCAGTTTTAAAGCATCTTCACCATATACATCAGATAAGTTTTGATGTGCTTGCACAGCATTTTTTTCCTTTTTGGAAGTAATACATCCAAGTATGACGAAAATGTTCCTTTTGATTTTCCATTTTCAAATCGACGGAAAACAATTGTTAGCGAAATCTTGCATTTACTTTTTCTAAAAGAAGATTGAAGTGTCAGCTGTCAAGTTACATAATTAATTTACGGTTTAGAATTAAGTTAGTTACATTTCAAGATATATATGACCATCTTTTAGAAAAAAAACGTAATTACTTTTTGGCTAATTCAGTATATATATATATAATGGAAAAAAAACAATTCATTTATATTCTGTCTCCATTCTGTATAATTATTTAGAAAGCATAGGAATATATATATATATATATATATATACACATGAGAGTTTCTAATAGCTTCGCACTACAGTGAAATAGTTTAATGAAACGACGTTTCAGCGGAAATCGTAGTACTATTATATTGATTTAATTGTTCGAAACAGAATAATTCAACCAAAACTTCGGTTTTATGCTTATCACGAAGTGGAATCACTAGAGTCAACTATGGTTGATAAACACTCATATCTCAAGCACGAGTTTACATACATACGAGGATTTTGTACGGTCTGTTTTCTATGAGCTTCTATGTTCTACGCGTACCAATATTCATACATACACATATATACGAACTCACTAACTTATAATTAGTGTATATATATATATATATATATATATATATATATATATATATATTTATTATAAGGACAAATGAATGTCTAGCGTAACGGCATATTGACCATTGTATCAGGAGTTTAATTCATGATTTACGGTCTATGTCACTTTTTATTAAAAATGTGATTGTTTATTTAACAAAATATCTTTCCAATTTTATTCTAAAATTATTTTAATACTTATTATTGGTTTATTTTTTAATGTGTTAAGTTGGTGCATAATTAACGATCGTTCTTTAAACTAAATTTATTCAATAATAAAACAATAAAGTACACTCAAAACATGTTAAAAAGAATATTCTAGAGTATAATTGTCATCTGCTTCACTAGCTGCTTCTCATTTTCTTGAAAAACGATCGATTCCATGGGTAAAAGACACAATTATTCGACTCGATCTATGCGTTGACATCGGCAACAAGTTCATCCAAATTATCGTAAACTTTACCCGTCTGCTAATTTTGAACGGGGTGATTAATGTGGTAGTCTATATTTCCTTCGGTGGGAGAGTATGGAGGGTACTTGAGCAAGTACTACCCTTTACCCTTAATGGATTGCACAACTCGACCTTCGAAATACGGTTAGGCGTTTGTCGAAGAAAGAGATTTTACACATTTTCTCTGAAGCAATTGGGTAAATATGTGGACTCGGCTGGACTTTTTGTTACGTGAGAGCTCTCAAGAAACACACCAGTTTCTACAACTTATTGAGCTTTTGAGGCGCCTGACGTTAGTGGAATTGTCAACATTGAATTATTCGACCAGTATCATTATTGTCAAACTTTCGTCTTCTTTTACGGCCATATAAAGGTCCTAATCATCAAAATTAGACAGACAATCTCTTCCTTCTTCATCTTTTAAGATTGTATCAGCAGATTTGAAACGATTGAACCATTTTCCAACTTGACTTTTACCGATCATTCCTTGAGAACGCGAAATGATTGTGCTGCAGTCCATCCTTTTTCAAAGTGATAAAGCATGATATGACGAATATGAAGGTGATTATCGATACGCATTTTTACTTACTAAATAGTAAGCAATATATTAGTAGAAAAAATTGAAACAAAATATGATAAATTTGATAGATTCGAAGGGCTTGGGCAAAACGATCGTTAATTATGCAATCACCTCATACATTCATTATTAAAATCTTAGTCTAGATATATATATATATATATATATATATATATATATATATAAAAATAATATTAGTTAGTTAAAAATTATAATTGAATATCTTTAATTATTACAAAAGTATTTTTTTTTTAATAAAATTTTACCATTATTCACACACCGTTTGTATTGACTAAAAAGTGTTCATGATAGATATTAATATTATTTCTAATTGATTTCCGTACTTCATTAAAATTTATATCATTTAATCTTTATTATGTTATTTTTCTATGCCCTTATTGTTGGTTGTTCTGAGAATCTTGAAGATCAGATGTGAGCTTACTTCTCTTACAGTCTATTTCGACTTCATCTTGAACTGAAGATATTGAAATAATCAGTTCAGGGTCTTGAACGGGTGAAATGAAATCTTCAACTGACCAAAAATAATTAGCACAGCTTTGATTTCAGTACCATTCTTAACTGAAATTAATCATGGTCATCATCAGTCTCTTTCGATTCACTGCTGGATGAAGTTCACTTCAAAAATTTTCTAGTACAAAGATTCAATACTTCTCTTTTGTATAATATAAAAAAAATTATCGGAACCGAACACTGACATAAATTGAATATTACAAGTGTTTATTGAAAATTGAAAAAGTATATCAATAATAAATAAAATTAAACAGAGAAAATAAATGTGAGATTTTAAAACAAAGTATTCTCTAAATAATAATACATGTTAAATGATAGTTAAATATTCATATGATACATAAATGATTAAAATTCTTTTAAAAAAATGTGTAAATGATATAAATTTTCTATATTTTTTGCTAATTTATATATATATATATATATATATATATATATATATATATATATATATATATATATATATATATATACAATTTAATAGCATTTGAACTATTGAAATTAAATCATATTTGCCCTTTGCGTTCAATTATAAACATTAATTAAAATTTTATTTAATAAATTATTTTAATAGATGGTGTGTATCAAAGAATATTAATTTATCGGTGCAAATTTAATGCCAAAACCTTGTTGAAAATATATTCCATTATTAATAATATTGATTTTATATTTCTACACACATTTACACAAAGTGTATATATATATATATATATAAACATATGTGTGTGTGCCTGTTTAATGTATACATTAATATACAGTGTATATTTTTGTTTATATTTTATCTCATTATCTCATAAATGTGTATAAAAAATTGAATAATTACTTGAATAAATATGATACATAAAAATTTCCAGGAATGTTTTCCAGGCAAATTCGTTTGGTAACATGTTGATATAAAATAAAATCCTGTACCCATCTGTTGAATATGTATCAGTCTCATATAGATCAAATAAATAATAGTATTTATTTATTTTTATATTTTCTCTTACTGGATATAAAAATAATTTAATGAATATTTAAAAAAATACATCGTATTAAAAATTTTCAAATTCAAAAATATAAACACACACATACATATGTATGTTAGTATATATATATATATGTACGTATATATATTTGTTCATGATTTTATTTATTTATATTTACCATTTCTTATTTGGACTTTTATTACAGCAATAGAGGATTTATACTGCACGATTTATGATTTTGTCGAATATCGTTTTTTTTTATTTTTCAACTTGAGGCAGTAAAAGAAAAATAATATACGGTGTTGGAAATCGATTTAGAAAGTCTTGATATATTTACATAGTTTGTATAGTTGAAAATATTGTCTGAGCGTTTATAGAATTTGACGATTTTCTTTAAGTCAGTGTTTTATAACAATAAAATACTTTGAGTTCGAATGTTTGTTAATAGTGTCGTTTTAAAGTTTCTTTAGGTCATATCAAAAATTACATTTTCAATTACATATAAAACACACAATTTATATATATATATATATATATATATATATATATATGTATATGTGTATATATATATGTATATATATATATATGTATATATATGTATATATACATATATATATATGTATATATATATATATGTATATATATGTATATATACATATATATATATATATATATATATATATATATATATATATATTCATAGGTGATTCAATTTGGGATTCCATACAAAAGTATTAAAAAACGCAAAAATTAAAATAGACATATTATCCCCCATTAAATATTTTAGTTTAATTGTATTTTACTATTGAATTGATCTAAAATGCTAAATAAAAATTACTTTTCTTAACCCCTGTGCTCTCTTTTAATACTTCTATATGGGAGCCTAAATTAAATCTTGCTATATATATATATATACTTTTCATACATTTTTGAATCTTCAAGAGGCACGAAAAATATTATTTAAAAAATGTATATTTAAATGACTATTTTCCTGCCTATTGCCTAAGAGACCGTATTAAAAGTTTCATTTTTAAAGATATTCTGAAAAATTTATACGATAACCCGTCCCGAATTTGGTTTAGTTGCATTCAGGAAGTCTTAATTAAGAAAATTGTTTAGTTTCATATATTTTTAAGGATTGTTCACACCCGTAGAGCCTCCTTAAACAGCAGCATGAACACATAATGCACATGGATGTTTGAAAAGATTATGAAATTACCCGCTTATATATATATATATATATATATATATATATGTATGTATGTTATGTATGTATGTATATATATATATATATATATACATATTTCAGCTTTATATAAGAGTCTATATATATTTATGCCTAATACTAATTTATACATGTAGGAATTCAACGAATGAACCTTTCTTCTTTTCTTATTGTTTCAATAAAATAATTAGATTATAACAATTCTGACACTGTGTTTACTTTCTAAATTAACTCTTTTTACACTCCACAAATCATTACAATTTTTTTCTGATCAAATATATTTCATAAATAATTATTTATTAATTTTGATTGGCGCTTATGCGCATTTAGATGGCAACGCCATCATCTCAGAACATCGAAGGTCGGAAAAATATGACAATCAAAAGTAATCAATAATAATTTATTGAATATTTTTGAATGGAAAGATATTGGTGTGGCTTGTGGTGTACAAAATAATGTATCTAAGAAATTTAGAATATAAATTGTATATCTTCATCAGTAGTGAGGTTAAATGCAAATAGAAGAAAAACAAAGCTATAATAATAAATTTGGCTAAACACAATAAGTATATATGGATGCGGATTCACCTAAATCGAGCTATTGGTCTGTTTTGTCTTTTTACGGATTTCATAATACAAAACAAATGAGACAATATATATATATATATATATATATATATATATATATATATATGTGGCCTATAAATGAGTTCAGTTTTGAAATTTTAATAATAATAAAAGAATATCATTATATGTAAGAAATATTTAATGTGCAACTTTGTACTGTCCATGGAAAATTAGTTCTTATAAATAACATCATCTAAATACTCGTATAAACCATTATGTATATGGCACTCTTCTAACCGATCCCTGAAATTATTCATTACGCTGAGACAATTTGTTCCCGAGATTGCCTCAATTTCTTGCCAAATATTTTCTTTTAACTCCAGTATGGATCCGGAATTTTTAATGTAAACTCTGCTATTGAGGTATCTCCATAAAAAATCCATCAGAGTTAAGTTTGAGCTACGAGGAGGCCATGTTATGTCCCCTATTCTGGATATCAATTTATTCTGAAAAATTGTTTGAACGACCGATGGATATATGTTTGTTGTATTATATGACGCTCCATATTGTTAAAACCATGTCTAATGATTGCACCCACGAAAATCTAGCAAAGCGGGTGTAAAAAAGGTTCGAATCATCTCCAAATATCGGTCCGAAATGACAGCAGTCGTACAACCTCTAGGGTCTTTAAATAATATGGACTGATTATTCGGTTAGCCTATATAGCACCCCATACTCTCTCTTTTGGACAGTGTAAAGGTATTTTATGCTTGAATTTTGGATTTACCTCACTCCAATAACGACAGTTTTGTTTATTGGTGGTTGGTTTTGTTTACTGGTGTCCGTTGAGATGGAAATTTTCCTCATCAGGGAACAAATTGTTATTAAATGTTGGAAATTCATCAAACATTTCATTGGTGAAATTTAGTCTTTGCTGCATCAGTACCTTTTAATTTTTACATAATTTGTATTTGATAGGGATGCAAATGCAAACCTTTATAAAGAATGCGTTGCAATGTCGTCTTGGACACATAACACACTACATCGCTTACATCTTGACAATCACGGATTCTCTCGAATAGACGTAGAAACACGTTCGACGTTTATTTCACTTCTTGATGACCTTGGCCGGCCCGTCTGAGTTTGATTTAATCTCGAACTAGCTTGTTGGAACTTTTTCACCCATTTCTTGTTAAGTTGAGTACTCGGAACTGTATTTATAATGTGCAAATCATAATTTTCTCGAAATCTACGCCTTACAATATTCGCAGAATTATTTGTTTTGATAAAACAGTTGTACACAAAACGTATGCTCTATTCTGGTGAAACTATTCATTGCGATAAATTTCCGAGGATCGAACTAACGTCTAAGAGCTTCGTCACCCCGCCGCCACTATTAATATTTACGCTATCAAATTTTTTTTAGTGAATCAAAACTGAACTTATTTATGGACCAATCTATATATATATATATACACATACGAAGTACAAACAAAATTGTTTCTTATACATAAGTTTGAAAATTTTATTTCTGTTTTATATAAAATTTGAACATTTTTATTTACTTTTTTGCTTTTTTTATTCAAACACTTTTGCAATCGAAAATAAAAATAAAAGTGTAACGGTATTCAAACTTTATTATTTGACAAAAGTACTACAAACTATTTCCACACTGTATTTTAAAGATTAGAATTCTTTTTATTCGTTTTATCTGTCAATTGAGCTGCAAAATTCATTTGTTAATATGTTTAAGTAGATATATATATATATATATATATATATATATATATATATATATATATATATGAGTCTTATTATGTATTTTTAGTTGACATTTATGTGAAACATAAATATTTAAAATTTGAAAATATGTTTTTAGAATAAATAGAATACCTACCATGATCTACCATGATTGAAATTGATTTAGTAAACTTTTCCATATATAATTTATATATATATATATACAAAGTCCAAACAAAATTGTT
The DNA here is from genome assembly GCA_034766995.1 of Acanthacorydalis orientalis. Taxonomy (NCBI): domain Eukaryota; kingdom Metazoa; phylum Arthropoda; class Insecta; order Megaloptera; family Corydalidae; genus Acanthacorydalis; species Acanthacorydalis orientalis. Next base: position 9,990,346 of record CM068319.1, on the reverse strand, counting down.
CATATACATAAGTTTGAAAGTTTTATTTCTGTTTTATATAAAATTTGAACATTTTAATTATTATTTTTTTCTTTTTTTATTCAAACACATTTTCAATCGAAATAAAAATAAAAGTGTAACCTTATTGAAACTTTATTATTTTTCAAAAGTTCTATAAACTATTTATACACTATATTTTAATGATTAGAATTCGTTTTATTCATTTTATCTTTTTCTTTTTGAGCTGAAAAATTCAGTTGTTCATAATATGTTTAAGTATGTATATATATATATATATATACATATATATACATATATATACATATATATACATATATATATATATATATATATATATATATATATATATATATATATGTGTGTGTGTGTGTATGTGTGAATCTTATTATATATTTTAGTTGATATTTACTTGAAACAAATATTTAAAATTTGAAAATATGTTTCTAGAATAAATAGAGTACCTACCATGATTGAAAGTGATTTAGTAATCTTTACCATATATAATTTATATATATATATAGAGAGAGAGAGAGAGAAAGAGAAAGAGAGAGAAAGTTTGCCAAAGAAAGCATCCTCAAATATGTATGAAATTATTTCGAAAACACTGGTTTCAAATTATCTTCCAGGATTGATTTTATAAATATTTGCGTTGACTTTTCTGTCCACTAGTGTTATGTCTTAGGCTGCGAATATTGAATCATCCCCAGACCATTACGCCTTCACATTTTGCTGAACACAATTTTTATGTAATTTTTCTCCTATTCGCCTTCTAAATAGGATCGTCTACATGACTTTTGAATTAGCTTTCGACACTGAAGGAAACGCTTTCCGACATCTCCCGTCCTGGTGCGGTAAACTCAATGTACATTTATTTGCAAATATCCTTCTTTCTCTTACTCACAGAACACTGATATTCCTTTTTATCCAAGATTATTCTGTACGATCACTGGAAGAATTTTAAATAAAAATGATAGAAACTACAAATATTGCTTATTCTCTCTTTTATTTCAAAGTCAACCTCAACTGGTACACACTTACATCGTCATTTTTTTGTAGAAGTTCTACTTGATTTTGATTAAGATATGAGTATAATCATTGTAAATAATGGAGTAAAGAATGAGATCTGAGTAGAAAATAATATCTATAAGAATAGAATTTACTTTTATGGAATTTAATTTTATTTATAAAAAGTTTTTCTGTCGAGAGAATTTAATCTTGTATTGTGTTTAAATTAATAATCTGATTTGAAAGCTTTAAAGTATCCAGTGTAATTTTATTTGATTATTGACTTTAATTGATTGATTATCTGACTTTAATAAGCTTTTGATAGTTTCTCGACAATAATAATAGAGATCAATATATAACATTTTTAAACAAATAAAATAATCTGTTTAAAAGAATACATTTCATTAATTAAATGTGTTAAAAGTGTAGTGCATGGTTGGTTGAACAGGTTAGAAATACTTTTTTTCAGATTAAATTCGTACATTATTATTATTATTATTGTTGTTTTCTATGTTTAAGGTAATATCAAATGTTCATTTTCATGTTTAACTGATTTTAGGATTAATGTTAATTTGGTAAAGTTAATGTCTTGTTTATAATTAGAAGTAAAAGCGATCCTGAAATTAATAAAACGCATTTGCGTTACTAGGAATTCATAAAAAAGAATAAATCTATTTTACGTGCATGCAATGTTTTTTTTAGTTCGTTTAATGTTTTTATATAATTCCATACACAAATGTACCTGTACGTATGTGTGCGTGAATGTAAAGGTACCATCAACATTTGAAAATGGCGTCGAAACATCAAAACGAATTTAGGATAAATGCACGAAACTATTTAATGTGGCATTTAAACGTACGTGTCTGTGCTAGTGTAAAAATACACAGATATGAGAAATATGTCGGAAATAGAAAAATATTATTGGGAAAACGAAATGTCCTCGTATCGAATTTTCTTAATGGTTTTCGTGATCAACACGTCTGACAATTTGAGAATGCGGGCGCAATAATGTGTCCCCGAAGTCACACTGCAAACACACCCTCGCACGCACGAATACACACACACTCACACACCCACACACACACACACACATATATATATATATATATATATATATATATATATACAAGCGTGTTATAAACCTCACATACTCTTTGATAATACAGTTTTTTTTAGATTTATATACATTTTCTTCGACATTCATAAATGATTGAGTGTATATATATATATATATATTCATAGTATTATTAAAAGTCATAAATATATTCACACCTTTGTATGACTCATGTTACTTAATATTACCTTAAATAAAATAATAGGAATTACATAAAATATAACCACACTTTTAATCTTAATTAATTAAATGATCATTTCTATGGATCAGATATTTTGAAACAGATTAGATGATGGAATCATTTATTAACAGTAAAATTTTGGAATTATGGCTGATTCACTTTAATAAATGAATTCATTCCAGAAATCAACATTTTTTTCTGATCAAAAATATTCAATAAATGGTCATTGTTCGTTTCTGATTGTTGATTACTCTTATTTCGATGATCATTCCATCATTCTAGAAGCAAAGAAAAATCTGTCAGAAATAAATCAATTGTGAAAGATAGTTATTCATTAAAACAATAACAATTATTCAACAATTAATCTATTATTATATGTTCTACAACTGTGACCATATTGGTGTATAATCCTGAGGTATTATGTCCGTTTTGATTTTAGTGTCTGTTTTTCATGAATGTCATCTTTAACTGAATTTTAAAAAGAGTCTTTTTTATTAAAGATGCCACATGTTCCAAAAATTATGAGGTACTTTTTCAAAGTAAGGTTTGTTCAGTAATTAAAAAAAACATCTATAATAAAAATGATTTATAGAGGTAAAAGATAGCCACTTATAAATATTATTTTTTCACGTAGTCATCATTGACTTTTATACATTTTTGGTATCGTGGTATCAGCTTCTTTATTCCCATGTCAAAGAAATCCGCTTGTGACTTGAACTAATTAGTAACGCATGTTTTCAGTTCTCCGTCATTTTCTAAGCGTTAAAATGCGAACCATTTCTTTAAATGCACAATCAGGTGGTAAACGCTTGGTGCGAGATGGAAACTGTAGAGCGGGTGTCAAAATTTTTTTATCTAAATTCTTGAACATTTGAACAGTTCGAGCTACGACAATAGGTCGTGCATTACCGTGCAAGAACACAATCCCATTAGACATCAAATCACGTATTCTCTTTTGAATGGCACGTATAAGTTTTCTCACCGTTTCACAATACGCATTAGAATTAATCATCATTCCACGATCAAGGTGATCAACAACTAAAACACCTTTTCTGTCTCAGAAAACGATGGTTATTGTTTTGCTGACTTAAATGTCTTTTCTCTCAGAAACGACAAATAGTGCCATTATATTGTCTGTTACTTTAATTTAACATTTGTGTAAAAAATACAGACCTCATACTTACTCACAATGCAGCAAAAAAATTTGTCTCCTTCAATTTTCTGACGCAAAAATTAGTTAACTGAATCCACACGGTTTTGCTTATGTGGATCGGTTAATATTTTTGGTATTCATCTGGTACACAATTTTTTGTTTCCTAGCTTCTCTGTCACAATGTCATAAACCACTGACTATGAAACTTCTAGAAATTCAATAGACAATTGTGAAACAACGATTTTTTCAAATTTTCGTATTTACTTTTTCCACCAAAACGTATGTCACACTAGGCTGGCCTCTACGTTCTTCGTCGTGAATATTCGTTCGCCATTTTTTAAATAAACAACACCATTTCCTATTTTTACTCTTACTTATAACAATTGATCAATATACCTTACAAAGTTTCCTGTGAGTTTCAGCAGTTCTATTGTTTTTTTTTAAAAAAAAAAAAACAAAAAGTGGATTACAGCAGGAACCTCACAACTGATGGGATTATTAATTGTTGCACTCATTATAAATCACTCACACCCGGAATCAAATAAGAATCTGAGGACGATAAAATGGTTGATGACTAGCCCATGAACCACTTAAAACTACTGCGCATGCTCAATCTTATAAATCATGTTTAATGGTTGATGATTACAAAATAAATCTTACTTTAAATACACGTTTCGCAGTAATGGAAAACAGAAATATAGGTGAATCAAAGAGACGAAAATCATCATACAATATATCTATTGAGAATATTGACATTAAAACACTTTTATAGCTCCAACGTCTACTAATATGTTACTCATAGTACTTAAGCTATATCACACATTAAAATAGGTTTTTGAAACCGTTCATAAACACATCATGGTCATGCCAAAAATATTTATTGTTTTGTGAATAGTTCATGAAAAACATTTCTTAACCAGTTTAGTTTTTTTAATACTCTTATAATTTTAATAAACTTCTTTTTCATATTTAAAAAATCTTATTTTTCATTTATCATAGATCAATATGAAACTGAAAAAGTAGAATATATAAATATTATTAAAACTTTAATAATATGTATAATAAAATTTATATTTATATATTTTATAAAATATATTCGTTAAGAAAGTATACATATTAACATATCCTTATATTTGATTTTATTATTCTAATACCAGGAAATATATATATATATATATATATATATATATATATATATATATATACAGATGAAACTAAGAAGTTTGTCTGTTTAGGAGGATAGTGAGAAGAAATAAGTATGCAAATTGAACTAGAGCAAAAAGCCAATTATTTTAATAATTCATAAGTCCTAAATTGTATGATTTACAGACATTACACAAGACCATTGTCAACAAAATGGTGGCATATAGAAGAAAACAGCGATATTTGTGTAAAAAAAATTACGGATTTTTCTTGGTAAAAAAATAGAAACAGTAAAGGTACATGAACCGTAGTAGTAACTGTAGTAAGTGAACCGTAGTTCCTATAGTAGACCTACTTAATTGAAAGGTGTGTACTAAATTTTAAGCCAATCAGATAATTGGTTCCAGAGTTATGCACAAGTTATTCTCGAAATGTTTTTTTTCCACCGGGTTGAAAGAAAACCATTTCAAGAAAAATGCGTCTCAAATTCAAAGACAAGTTTATGTATGCAAACAACCTTCAAGTTTACATATACAAATCTTCAATTTTTGAAATTCTACATAGTTCAGTTCTTTCAAGGCCTTATTATACATAGTTCGATCCAACGATTAATGAGAAAAATCGATTTTTTCTGCTTTATAAACTTAGTAGCGGCCTTAAAAACAGATTTTTAAAAATTAATTTAGTAGTGAAAAATATTACTTATTTATTACTTCGTTTCTTTTAGTTTTTTTTTTTCAAAATATATATATATATATATATATGTATATATATGTATATATATGTATATATATATATATATGTATATATATATATATATATGTAT
>CM068319.1:9854924-9982424 GCA_034766995.1 Acanthacorydalis orientalis | reverse complement strand
TGAACCATATTTTTACAAAATTTTAACAGAATATTTCAAAGATATAATTAATTTTTAGCAAATTGATGAATTACTTTTTTTCAATAAAATTTTCTTTTTTTCAGGTGAGTGTTCTAAGCGTTCATTTTCAATTTACGGTAAGAATTGACTGCAATTTATAATAATATTATTTATTTTAGTAGATACAATTATATTTGTCTTTGTTTCAATATTTTTCCCCAAAATTAATAAGTAAATTGATAGAAAAATCCTCATTATTTTTTTAATACAAATTTCATTTAATATTTACTTCAGTATATTTTGTTGAATCTGATGTTAAATGTGACAATTTTTTTTTAATTTACAAATAAATTACTAAATTTTACAATAATTAAATTGTTATCCTGAAAACAGACAAAATGTAAATTATTCATAAATTTATTATTTATATTCCTGATATTTTATTTCATTAGAAATAAGTGCAATTTTTTATAAAACTATATGTAGACGTAGATTTTAAAACGAAACTAAAATAATGTCAAACATTACTATTGAGTTGGTAGTAAAATAATTGCGGTTTATGACCTTTAAATGCATATGCATGTCAAGTTTTTTGATTTTCCTTACTGTTTTAAGTGGCCGAAACTTGTAGGATGATTATTACATAAATTTTGTGAACTATCTCGACTTGTTATGCGTGGTTCTGATTCCACTAACGTCTTCAGTTGGTCGATATGAACTGAATAAGAACGTTCACAACCTTCTTCATTTTCAATGCTCTCGTCTCCAGCACGAAATTTTTGGAACCATTATTGCACCGTACGTTCCTTAACAATACCAAAAGCATCATTTGATTTACGAGTAGTGTCTGCTGCTTGACCATTCGCTTTCAACTCATACAAAAAAGTGCTCTTATTTGATTCTCTTCCATTTTTAATTCAGTAACTAAATTTGAAGCAAAATTGATAATAAAATCAAAGTCAATGTTATCAAAATACAGACCGAAAAATACATTTTGAAATGATATTAACTCAAACATTATGAAATGAGACTTTCATTAGAAAAAATTAAAGTTAGAATTCAAAAAACAAAAACCGCAATTATTTTCCTACCAATCTAATAGTTCCGAAAATGAAATTTAATACACGTTTAAGCATGTATTTCACTGATCAAAATTGTCGTACATCTGAACTGAAAGCGAGGCGAGAGCGCCGTGCACGTCGACAGGTATAGATTATTTAAAAAACGACAACATCCTGTCAATACGTTTTAAAAATGAGTTAACATGTGTTTTTTTCCAGTACCCTTGACAGTTATTATCAGTTAAAAAATGTAAATAGGTGGTCACATGTCACGTTGTATATACTAAACAATGTTATAGTGCCGTGTAGCACATATATCAAACGTTCAATGTACTACTAAATTTAATTAATACACAGGAAGGTCCTTTTTCACGTTTTTTCATGCTCTGCCGATTTTAGAAAAATCTAAAAACTTGTGTATCAAAATTTGTGTATGCACATTTTATATTCGAGAATTTTACTTATAGATATTGGAAATAAAGTATATGACTGTGTAATACTTTTTCTCGATATTAATGTCAATAACATTGCTGAAAAATAATATTTCTTTATAAATTACTTTTTTGTAATTAATTTTTGGAATAATGAGATTAATTTGAATAATTATTGATTTAATAAAAAAAATAGAAATGAAAAGAACCACTCTGAGTTAAAGAATGGGTACAGAAAAGAAAGAAAAGATGTTCTTTACTTCCCTCGTTCTGCGCTTTATGCTTTCTGTGCTTTCTTATACGTTCCGCAACAGTTTTTCTGGCCATCTTGAATTTCGGAGATGTTAACATATTCGAAAGTTTAATTTCTGAAAATTTTTGAAAAATAAAAAACTAAAGGTAGACTCTTTTTACGGAGTTTTGAAAGTTTTATTCGTAGATATTTTAATTTTCATCGTGCGATAAAGAGTTTTTTAGATATTTATCTTTTGATGCTAATGAAACGTGAAAATTGATGTTCATATTTTCAAGGTTATATCTTTTAATGTAATTAACGGATTTTAAAAATGAATCATTTTTAAATTCATAAACTTTTAGTTGTTAAACATTTTTGATCTAATATAAATCGGTTGAGCGGTTGCGGAGTATTGAGCGCAAACCTGCGTTACAGTATTTGGTAACCCTCCCACCACTAACATGAAACTTTGTTCAATGAAACATTAGACGTAATTCTACGTCAAAAACTATTCTGATCGCATGTGCAGCGCATGCATCATTTGTTGAATTTCTATTTCTGATCTGGAAGAATTTTTGCCTATTATCTGTTTGAGTGGTCCAAAGAGATGATAGTCATATGAAGCAAATATTGGTAAGTACATCTGATAAATAAAGACACTTCAAGTACAGTTCCACCGTTCCATGCAATTTGCTTCGTTACACAGTCAATATGAATCCAAACATTGTGATGTTATAATAAGAGATCAGTACTCAGAAATCGTCATCGTTTGAACTTGATTTGAAGTAAGGGATGATTTCCAAGGCGATATTAATATGTGATATTGGTGATGTAGTAGATTCAAAATCTGTAATTAATTCTGGTATCGCTACTCGGTGTACTTAGCCTGACTAATAAGTCTGTCACAGAATTCGCACCATTGAGGAAATTCCTACACTTGCTAGAGTGACAAACACATATCGTTGTAATGAATGCACTTTCGTTAACGAATTTTGGTCGATTTCACACGTTTTCTATTCAAAAACCGGTCGACTCTAATGATTTTGGTTGTCGGCGCGTCCCTAAAGCACAAATATCCATCAAGGAACGAATGACAGAACGCTGCTCCTTATTGGTGCATATCTCCAATAGAGCCGCCATCTTTACTGTTTAAAAATATCATCATGCAATACAAGTGATCCAAGCTAATACATACAGGACACTCCTTCAGATATTGCTAACGACGCTCTCAACTTATAACGGCTTATAAAATCGTTTTCAAATTAATATTTAGCTTTTTAGGTTTTCGTTTGTCTTATCCTCGATTACATAATCATAAATATGTTAATTAGGTTAATTGATATGTTTATTATAATAACAATATTCATACATATATATATATATATATATATATATATATATATATATATATATATATATATATATATATATATATATAATGGTTTCTATCAATATGCATCGTAATAAGCTCTAATTTGAATTACAGTAAAAAATTATTACCTAAATATTAATATAAGGTTGATAGGAAAATAATTACAGTTTTTGTTTTCTGTATTCTAACCTCAATTTTTTTTAATGAAAGTATCATTTCATCGTGTTCATATTAATATCATTTCAAGGTGCATATTTCGGTCTATATTTTGGTATCATCGACTATGGTTTTATTATTAATTTTGTTTTAAATTGGTGTTTTGAATGAAGGATGGAAATGCAGAAAATAACACCAATTTTTCGTATGAATTCAAAACGGATGGCAAAGTAGAAGAAACTGTTTTTTAACTAAATGATGCTTTTGGTATGGGTACTGTTAAGGAACGTACGGTGCAATGGTGGTTTCAAAAATTTCGTGCTGAGGACATGAGCCCTGGAGACGAAGAAAGCTGCGGACGTCCTTCTTTAGTTCTTAACGACCAGCTAAAAGCGTTAGTTGAATCGGAAGCACGCATAACAATTTGAGAGCTTGCACAAAAGTTAGTTGTTAGTCATCCAACAGTTCTGGACCACTTACAACTACCTCAATTAAAAGATGTACATGTTGCTCCCGTATAACGCGGTGTTCCTCGAACATGGTTTCGTTCTAATACGGTCCAGCAATTGGGAGAATCCCCCTTTGGTATTCCTACAACACGGGTTCGCTCTAATACGGTTTGATAATTGGGGAAATTTGTTAGAAATGGCATCTGAATAAACAAAATTAATTCAGAAAACAATAAGTACAGATGGAAAAGCTGAAGTTCAATAACTTACCTTAAAAAGCATACAGAAAGACATAAACTTGGTCGAATAATTGGATTTATATTTTCTAAATGCAGATCGCTTTACTGAAAAAAGCGCAAAATTTAAGAGAGAACTTCACAAATGCTTCACAATTTCATACAATGAACTTTATTAAGATCTGTTAGATAAAAGCAAACAACAAAAACAGATAACAGATTTTTTCAAAAAGTAGAGCATAGAAATCAAGATGCTGTAAAACAAAGCTCAAAAGATGAGGATATTTTGTTAGAAAAAAAGTGTTCTTGTTTAATGGTATTTAGCAGTGATGAAAAAGAAATCATTACGTAATATTAATTTGTAATACTTTTGATCAATTATTGATTCTTTAATAAACATATTTCTAATTAATAAAAGAGGAAAATAGTATAGTCTGGTTAATTTTTGGAAACCAATCCTATTTTTTTCGTATAACGTTCTTTTTTTGTTTCGTATAATGTGAATTTGTAAAACACGGTATTTTTAGGAACTTAACGACCATGAACCTATGTGGAAGTTACCTGTATATGAATTGGAAAGTCATAAATCGCAATTATTTTTCTATCAACCTAATAAAATACGAAATACTCATCATGTAATAAGTAAATAAAGAATATTTTCTTGCTGTTAGATTCAGTCCTGTTGCTAAGAAACAACTTCCAACTTTCACAAATTGAAATCCTAATTTATTTATAAAAAATTGTGGACTTAAATTCTTTGTAAATTAAATGAGAGTTTATTTCAAATTATTTGCTGAATAAAGATTGTTTATTTTTTTGTAAAAACCATATATTATAATAAAAATAAGAATTTTGTACAAAATTAATACACATTTGAAACATGGTAATAAATAAAATGTGTACTTTAAGTGGACGCTTTATTTTATGATTAAATGAATATTATATATATATATATATATATATATATATATATATATATATATATATAAAAATAGGAGGTCGCATTAACATCCGTTGTTCATGTGTAGATGGCTCTAGGTGCGTATTGCTGTGGGCAGTGACAGATGTCTTTTATGTTTTGAAGTGTGAACATTTCCCACTGAAATTCAGTCATCAGACTCTATTCTTTGTTTTCGTTTGAAAATGGTAAAGAGGTCGAACACTTTATGTGCAATTAGATTCGGGAACGCCCCGCTACTTTCTACAATACAGCAATCGAAAACTAGCCAATCCTGTAGCACAAGTGTTTAAATGTGATAGCTGAAACTAATAAGAGGTTGCATTAAAAGCCGCTGTTTACTTGTAGACGGCTCTAGGTGCATATACTGTGAACAGTGACAGATTTCTCTTATGTCATTTAGTAAGAAACATCTTGTGAACAAGTGTGAACATTGCCCACTAGAATTCAGTCATCAGACACCATCCTTTGTTTACACAAGCGGTTTTATATGACCGAATTAAAATGGAACGCGACAAGTTGTTTCTCCGATGTGTACTTCTACACTACTTTTATTTGAAACAAAAGTGTAACTGAAGCTTATCGATTGCTTGGGAAAATTTATGATGAATCTTCTCCGTCGGAAACAATATGTAGAGGTTGGTTTCTACGATTCAAAAGTGGTAATTGTGACGTTCACAACAAACAACGGACAGGTCTATTGAAAAAGTTCGAAGATGAACAACTGTAAGCTCTACTGGAAAAAAATCCTGCTTAAACACTCCAAGAATTGTCTCAATAGCTCGAAGTCAATAAATCAACCATCTTACGACGTTTATAAGTCATGGAAAAGATCCAGATAGAAGGAAGATGGTTACTATATGAATTGACCGAAAATGTTATTGCTAATTGTTTAGAAATCTTGATTTCTTTGCTTGCAAGACATAAAAAGGAGAGTTTCGTGTGAGGTATCCCGATGACCGACGATGAAAAATGGATCTATTTCGACAACTCGAACGCAAGAAATCATGGGTTTCTGGCCAATCATTAACGTCGACATTAAAGCGAAACACCCATGGTCACAAAACAATGCTCTCTATTCGGTGGGATATGGAGAGTTTCGTGTACTATGAGCTGTTAAAACCAAAGGAAACAATTACCGCCGAACATAATCGACAAAAATTGGAGCATTTGAATGCTAATTTGATGGAAAAACGACCATCAATTGCACCAAATCGCCTAAAAGTGATTCTTCTCCATAACAAGCTCGGCCTCATGTTGCTATAGCAGTGAAACAAACACTGATGGAGCTCGAATGAGAGTTTCTCCTACACTCAGTGTATTCTTCTTACTTGACTCTAAGTGATTGCCATCTGTTCTGATCGATGCAACACACTTTGGAAGATATAAATTTCTATAACTATGGAGAAGTCGAAAATTGGCTTGCTGAATGGATTGGCTCAAAAGACAAATAATTCTTTCGTTGCGGAATTTGATTTCTACCAGAAAAGTGTGAAAAGTCATAGCTTCAAAGAGCAAATACTTTGATTAATGTACTCACACACTCTGTTATTGAAATAAATTCTCAAAAACACAAAAAAACAGCGGCTTTCAATACAACCTCCTTATATATATATATATGATTTTGTGTGTAACGTATATGTAAATATAAATTATTCATCAGTACTAAATATTTTTAAATGAAAATATTTAAAAAGCTGGATTAAATTGAAGAAATTTACTTGAAGCGTAATGGGATTGAACAGAGCCACTGTACCGCACCGAACGCGAATTCCATCGCTGTAACATATTTCCATCGTCGTAGAATACGATATTTTGTAATTTTTATCAAACGTTGTTTTTACAAGTAATTAAAACTTGTCGAGTGTTCCTCAACAACGACGACGTTGTCTTATGTGTAGATGTGAAATTTAATTTTTTTCCCTCGTTCCGGAAAAACGCCATTAAGCGTACTATGAAAATGTCTCGGCGAGGAGAACGCGTACGGTTTTCGTTAAGTTCTTCGTAATTTTTGTAAATATCGCGAAAATTGTTTAATGAGCGAACGTTTTTTTCTGCTTCTCTCTTCTTTATCTTGCAGAATGATTGAAGTGTGAGGTTTCGTATGGATTTTTTTCTCGTTTTCAAAACGTTTCTTGGTTTGAAGAGTGTAGAGTTGAACGTTTGGATTTTTTTACTAGTAATATAAATATTTTTTTAATTTAAACAACGTTTCAATTACAGCTAATTTAGAATTATATATATATATATATATACAGAGGGGCTCAAAAAGTGTAAACATACTTCAACGTACAAAATAGCTGCTTGAAAGCTTTATTACTAGAATTAAAAAGATATAAAGGGATGGCTAAGAGTCATATTTTACTTTTGCAATCACAAAGGGTACTCAAAATGGTCATCGTTAGTGTCCAGAAACTCCTGATTTCGATGAACTACTGCATAAAAATGTTGACCAAAGTACTCACTATGATTGTGGTGCACATTTAAATTTTCTTTAACACTTAATCACTAACAATACTGCATTATTTGATCAGAATCGTCTTCATTCATAGTATGTAACAAACTTAAGATGTAAACTTTCCATTTTGCTCTCTTAAGAATGCGTTGTATGCTTGATCTACTAACACTTGTCTTAAGTTCCCATTGTTTGGTCGACTTTTGTGGCCAGAGAGTAATCTGTTCCAATACCGTAGCTATGGAAGTCAGACTTGTTGCTGTGTTAGACTTCCTGGATCTTTGCTTGTGTACATCATACACGGTACTATCGGTTTCAAATTTAACACGAATGCGTGCAGTTGTCAGGTGTGTTAGAGGTTCTGTGCAAACTCATGACACCATTTTTGTTGTACTTAGTACTGATTCTCAAATTTAAAATACCATTTCAAAACGGACTAGTGTTGCTCTAACGATAACCGTGACCCTGATATCTTATTTGACTGTCCTGTCTGTCGCATGGTGACTCTATCATTCATGTGAATAAAAACATCTTTTGAGAGAACATCATCCTATACATTGCTGTCTTAATTCGATTGAGCAATGAAGAAAGTTAGTAAATTCAGAACCTTATCAATAACGTTAATGCGTCTGATTGATGAATTAGAGCGAAAAAGACTATTTATTGGCGAGGGAATGAGTAGTAATTTTGTGCACAATAACGCTTGGCATCACATCATGAAACTGACCAAACACATTATTTGTTCGTTGGGATGGGAAGTTTTCCCTCATGCCCCGTATTCATCGGACTTTACCCCATCAGATTATCAATTGTTCCCGTCGCTTCAGTATCATCTGGTTCATGCTCATTTTGAAACAGTGAAAGAGGAACGAAAATGCATTGATGGCATCATCCACTCAAAAACCATCTTTTCTTCGACATGGAATTCGTCAATTATCTGATAGATGGAGAATTTTTTTAAAAAATAATGTGTGATATTTTTACGATTGATTTATATTCCATTTTTCCGTAAATAAATATTAATTTTCTATAAAGAAGGCAATGAATTAATTTTACACTTTATAATACATACATACATACATATATATATATATATATATATATATATATATATATATATATTCATTCCGGAAGAAATACAAGAGGATAGAAGAATTAGATGATGCTAGTCAAAAGACTGCTCTAAACATAAAGTACCCAAAAACAAAAATGTTCTTCAATGCGTTTTTTTGTCTGAAGAAAATTGAAATAAAAAGAGCAGAAATAGAAGAAGTTACGAAGTATGTCTATTTAGGCCAGTTATCAACAAGGATATATCATTCATTGAAGAAGTAAATAGGAGAATTACAATAGGATGGAGCTCATTTGCACAAAACACTTCGATATTTAAATTAACAATCTTTCTCTGTCTGAAGAAAAAAGTATTTGGTCAATGTATACTATCAGTCCTTATCTACGGCAACGAAACATGTATGCTTAAAGACTCTAAACAACACAGAGAAGTATGGAAAGATGCATGCTAGGAGTAACAAGAAGGAATAAGAAAAGAATGAAATGGATATGAAAATAGACAGAACTAACAAATGTAATAAGAAAAATGAAGTCTGAAATGGAAATTGGCGGTACATGTTGCAAGAAGAGAAGACAATCAATCGACAACAGAAATTATTAACTGGGAACCAAAGAATATAAAAAAAACCAAGAAAGGGACCAGTGATCAGGTGGAATAAGGAAATTAAAATTTTTATTGAAAATCAATGAAAAAGAGAGGTATTCAATCGTACAAAATGGAAAATTATGGAAGAGATCTTTATCTAAACAGTGGATTGACAGAAGCTGCTGCTGCTATATATATATATACATATATATATGCAATATATATATATATATATTTCATATGTATTTATTAAAATTATTCTGTGATTTATATATTAATTTAAGAATGTAAATTGAACAAAAATATTTGTGTAGATATAAAGTCTTTAGTACGTTGGTCACTCACTCAAAAAATAATCAGAAGAATGTGCGTCTTATGTTATCAGAAAAGCAGGCAAACTTAGAACGACAAGAAGTAAGGAAAAATGTAAAAAAGACAGGAACATATTATCCTTGTTTTTCAAAAACAGCGCAGCTTTGTTTGAATCGTTTTAGCGAAGATCTTACAAATGTACATAATATTATATATTTTTGTTAAAAACAATATTTTTGTCTATCTGTATTTATACACATATATTATTAGTATTAATTATTTGTGATACAAATGAGAACTGTTGCAAACTATTTGTAAAATCTAGTGTAATTTTTTTAAGAAAAGGGTTGTCCACAATTGAGTGATCGGCCCCCCTCGGAAATAACTCTCACCTAGATTTGTGTGATAGGGTGATCAATGTGTTAACAGTTCATTGAAAAAATATATTTTTACAATATCGTTTCAGTACTTTAGCTGATTTTCACGAATGAATTTTCATTCCCCCGCAAACCGTAAAAATGTTTTCTAATCAAAAATTTCAGTAATTGAATATTTTCTATTTTTTTTACAATTATTTATGTGCATTTTAATGACGATGATATATCAGAGCACGATTTTAAGCATAGAAAAACATTATCTAATAATGATGGTATCATCATCGAAATCCGCATAACAAGAATAATAAAATCAAGAATCAAGAATCAATTATTAATTTTCCATTATTTCAATTTTCTGGTTAAGAGAGAAGGAATTTATTTTGTGAAAATATAATGTTTTTATTTTTATTTTGTAATTAAAATATTTATTTTGCTTAATTGTACATTAAGTGGCAATTTTAGTTGAATTAAAAAAATATATTGTAACCTTTCATTAAAGATAAAAAGAGCATTAAATAAATATACTTTAAAATTATATTTAAAAATATAAAAAAAGCGAACAATAAAGTAACTTTTTATTTCATTTTTCTTCCCTGAATATGTATACAAATTTACGAAACATCTTTATAACACATTC
This sequence comes from Acanthacorydalis orientalis, assembly GCA_034766995.1. Taxonomy (NCBI): domain Eukaryota; kingdom Metazoa; phylum Arthropoda; class Insecta; order Megaloptera; family Corydalidae; genus Acanthacorydalis; species Acanthacorydalis orientalis. The sequence continues at coordinate 9,972,088 of CM068319.1, read as the reverse complement.
TGTTTATATTATATATATGTACTAATACAATAAAACTCAGGTGAATACAGAATCACAGTACCGTGCACCATTCGTACATAAAACGTACATTTGCATTGATCTATACGCACACATTTACAGCACAACACCTAGCTCTAGTTTCTAAGTGGCTGGCGTATTGCCTAGAGGAGAATCTAATTATGGTAGATGCTTTTACACTAATTACAACAGTGGCGTATGAATAATTAACGTTGTGTAGTGAAAATCATTATTTGCTTAAATGACACTTTTTGGTCCATTAGTATACATTGTATACATACACCCTTGTGGTGCACTCCAGTACCTACCACCAACACTAGAACATGAACACACGGTTAAAAACATGTCCGACACGTCTGTACTTTCACGTGTGCATGGATATATATATATATATATATATATATATATATATATATATATATATATATATGTATTGTTCAGAAATATAAATATTGTGTATTTGGGTCGATGATACAAATCATTGCTTTAGGGTTAAACGTGTATGTGTGTATGTATGTTATTGTAAATTGATATGTATGCTAGGGAGTGTTTAAAATAGCTGTATCGACAAAAATATTATAACTATGAAGTGAATGCACGTTGATTATTATAATTCGTTTAACGTGTATATATTTTTTTGTTGACTAGTTCGTTAGCTCTCGAAACGTTGCCTGTGTATCGCGCGATAAATTCATTTTTATAATGTAATTGAAAAAAAAAACGATTGATCAGCAGCATATCAACAAAAAGCATCGCTTTTGATGGGATTATGTAACTTACGATCAGTGATGGTGAAATTTTGCTTGTAATCACTTTGTCAAACATTCTAGCGATTGAAATATACAAAAAATATATAATTTACATACACACACACACACACACACACATATATATATATATATATATATATATCTATACATATGCATATACCTTATTATATATATATATGTATATATATATATATATATATATTATATTATATATAAATTATATTATATATATATATATATATATATATATACCTTTAATATATAAGTTAAATATCTTATTCTGTTTGAAAAAAAAATATACGAACATTGTATTCTGTCTGTACTCACCTATGGAAATATAATATAGATTCTTAACACCAAAATAATACAACGACTTAAGACAGAGTACATAAGTATGGGAGAAGTATTGGGTTGGAACAAAAGTTCGTAACGTTTTTAAAGTGAAATTCAAAGACAGTGTTTATGTATTTGTACATATATTTATTTTAATAAATATGTGCCATTTTGATCCACATCTTTCACTATCTTTTACGTAGTTTCATAATTCCGTCCTCCCAGAACTGGATATTTTTCTTGGCGATGAATTGATTCAGTTGGTTTCTGTAGGTTTCCAGAGAAATGAAGTTTTTTTCATTAGGGGAATTCTGTAGCGATTGGAACCAATTGTAATTTGAAAGTACAAGATCAGGTGAATATGGCACGTGAGGTAGTACGTTCCAGTCAAATTGCATTAATTTCTACCGGGTATACAAAGAGACCTCTTATTGAATTTAAATATTGGCGTCATATGCATCTTATAGGCTGAAAACTGTAGAGAGCGTCAGGTGACTTAAGTCTGTAAATAAGCGCTTCTGTTCGGGTCGGTAATCACGCTAAGATTATTACATCTACATCGGTCAAGTGTTTTTGGTGTGTTGTGACTGTGATCATCTGTACATATCTCTGCAATCCTCCACTAATCAATCTGTCTGTTTATTTTCAACTTATTGTGACCAATTAAATAAGCCATATTAATTCTATGTTTTAGTATACGTACATTATTTATATCCACTAAAGTCTAATACGTCTAGCATTGTCTTGATAGAAAAAGGTACCCTTTTGATTGGCCAATTATAGACGATTTTGATCGATTACCTCTTTTAATTCATTCAATTGAGCACAATACTTTTCTGAATTTATCGTCTGATGATTTGGGAGAAGCTCGTATTGCACAATACCCTTTCAATCCCACCAGATACACAACATCACCTTTTTTGGATCAAGAAACCTTTTTTGGAGTGGTTAACGGAGGTTTATTTCGTTTTCCTCAAGACCTTTTTGCGAACCACATTATTGCAGATGATACATTTTCCATTGTCCGTAATTAATCGTTTCAGAAGCAGATCGTTCTGGTTTTTTAAGGTGCGAATCACTGATGGAAATGCTTGCCATTAAATTTATTTCATTTAAATTGAAACACCCAAACAATGTAGATATTCACATATCAAAGTGTGTCCAAGTACCTCACAAAATTCATATGAGACACTTGCAGTATTTCTGGGATGTCACGTGTCGTGTAACGTTGTTATTGGACATTTCTGATAATGTTTTTACCTTTAAGCACTAGTCCATAAACAAGAGACCGGAACGCGATTCATCTTCCAGTGACTCTTCTTACATCCCAAATCTTTTAGATTATTCTTTTTCCATGAAATATGAAGGATAAACTTCCCCGAACACACCATCTAACATTTGTTTTATTTGGTGTTGTGTAACACCTTCTTTTGTTAGAAACTATATATGAATCTACCACACGGTCTAGATTCACTTTCTCTAGTTTTTTGAAACTTTTTTCCGGAATTCCAAACTCCTAAGTTTACTAAACACTTCGAACCAACATCCACATTCCTGTCAAAACCGGTTTAAAAGTCAACTGGCTTAGATACCAAAAAACCCAAATCCCATTACCATTCAGTGTACAACCCCTGCAGGGTTGTAATTACATCCGACTAATAAAATTATTTTTGATTTTGAAAAATTCACAATGCGTGCTCATGCACAAACATGTTAAACCAAGAATATTTGTCGCTACCCTATTAATAAGATAATTTTCATAGCAAAAAAAATAAATTTCTTTAGAAAATGATCATCTATTTTTCTATTTAGTATATCATATATAGTATTGAAAAAAAGTGCAACAAATTACTATTTTAAACAATCAAAAAATTTTTCTCAGTAAGAGAACTGATTGAATGTCAACAGTAAAACAGAGAGATAGTCACAGTTGTAGTATACTTTTCATGGTTTGTTGGCTGAGAAAAAAAATTATTTGTAAAAATGAATTTATCTATAATGCTAGAAGAATTTTTTTAAATTTAAATCGTCTTCCTGGAAACATATTTGAATCAAAACTGCTTTTCAAATGAAATTACACGATTCTATTTAAAAAGGGCTGAATAAAATATTTATATCCCAAAACTTATATAAAAATTTTCTCTGTTAAAGTGACTGAAAATACATTTTTTTAATTGACATGTTTATATATTTTTATATAAAACACTAAAATATTTACTAACTCAATTTACAATTAAAATCAAGTACAATTATTATAAATTTACGACCGAAACAAAGAGCACATCTTTTTTAATATAATAATTAAATATAAAATAACAACTTTTCGAATGTTTTGAAACGAAAATGTTTCAGAATTTATTTTCGTAGCGGTTTGTATTTTCATTTATTTCTTTAATTAAATAAATGGTACTGCAAAGTACCTGCGGTAAAAAAGTGTTAATTTTATTCCATTTAATATACGTCTGACGTTAGGAGATTAAAGTTAGAGCGTGAAATCTAGATGTTCATAAAATAATTTCTTTACTAAAGTCGTACATTTTCACATTTTTTAGAGAAAAAAATGTTTTCCGTCCATTTTAATTATACTGGTTACTTCTTCCATCCACACTATTCATATAGATATTCCCTGGCTAGAAAGTATGTTTGTGACTTTATCATTGGTACTTTTATATTTTATATACACACACAACACACACACACACATATATATATATATATATATATATATAATATATTTACATATAAATGAAACTACAAGGACTACACAAAAAGGACAAAAAATAAAAAAATATGAAAGTTTTACTTAATTACCAACGCAACGACATTAATTTTCTGTGGAGAATAATATTTGAATTCCTAAAAGAATAAAAAAATTGAAAATAAAATATATGAAAATGTGAAAATATAAATTGAATCAGTCAAAAATTCTCGTTTAATAAAATATTTTACTTAAAGTTACAGTTAATTAGTTAATGTTTACTTAAAGTCCTTCGGAAATGTTTATATTTTTATTTATGGGGAATTTGGAAGTATTTTCAATGAAGTGTGTTTATTTAATCAACATTTCAGTTTCGTTCTTGATAATTATTATTATCTGTTTTCAGTTTGAGTATTATTATGGTTATTAATAAGGTATAGAAAATCAAATAAATTGGGCTGATCGATGTGTATAATTCGAGTTTGAGACATATGTCATATGTTTGTAAGAATATTATTTAACTCATAAAAATGTATATCTTGAAAACTTCTTGAAATAGTTAGAAATAAATAAATGTTAGGTGTGAAAGTTAATTATGTACCTTTAAATTGAATAAATCATAAGTCTGTTTTAAATTAAAATATTTTCTTGTCGGCTTAGTATTTTGAAGTGACAATTTTAACCCTTATCGATTGGTTTGTTTTTACAGAAAATTTCTGATAAGTTTAAATTAACTTCGTTATTTTTTATAATCAGATAAATGATATCGTGAAAAGCATTCTCCAACATGAAAGCCTGGGTGGTCATTACAAGCTTGACAAACAAATCTAATTAATTTTATTCCACCGGGACCGGATCTGTTGGTGCAAACCACACAATCTTTTTTCTTGTCATAGGATAGTTAGTTTCGTTCATGAAATTTTCTATTTAATCGTTGATGAGGATTGGAACTTGTAGATTGCCTTTCAAAAGTAGGTGATTGAAAAGCACCAACTAGTTATTTTACCAATTTTTTGACAAATTGCAAATGTAGCATTAGTTTATTACCCTTTCTTTATTCACAGAGTTTATATAAAATGGACATATTTTTAGCACTGACTTCCAGACCCCAGAATGTAGTACAAAAAATTCATACAAAATAATTCTCAATAATTATAAAAGAATATCTCGCATTAGAGCACACTTGATCAATATTATTTTCTGTGTAGCGACATATCACTAGAAATCCTGCTACTATTGGTTCCTATATGACGACATACGATCGAGGAGGTTAACATTTAAAAAGCACTATCATTTTTTGGCCAAGCAGTTGGCATAACCTCACAAAATAGTTCAGACATTGCATATTTTTATTTTTCGAATTCTAGTTAAAAAGAACTGCTGATACCACCTAAGTGTTTTGTTCAACTTAGGGGAAGGTGTTATGATGCATGAAACATGTAAAAATTTCTAAAACAGTAGAAGAGGTCCAGAAATATATTACAACTTCATCAACTCAAATCCACTATCTTTTTTGACAAGGGATTCGTCAGTTACCCTACAGATAGGATAAAATTATTGTTGTATTAAGGAACGGGTGAAATATTGAGTTTATGAATAAAATACTTATCAGAATTTAAACGACACGTTATATTAACAAACGGCTTATTGCGACTGACCATATGAATGATCGCAGAACAAAAAAAAAAACAAGTAATACAACGACACTATTTGTCGTCTGAATTCACTTATCAAACATATTTTTCTTAAACAATCTTTAACATAAAAACATTCGACAATCAACATTCGATTGTCGCTTGAACATACTTCAATGCTGACACTCTCTCACACACAATGATACTCATACATACAAGAACACGTGTGCATACACATAATCTAACAATTATATAAAATAATGGCGAATATTTTGAAGATTGAAATGTGTTCCATTTTTCAAATGTATTAAATTTTATTTTTCTATAGAAAAAGGCACCGAATTAATTTGTTCATCTAATAGAATAATAAATTATTTTACAGTGATTAAATTCCTTTTGACAAACGAATTTTTCACTCGTCCTAAAAAACATTTTTTTCCTGATTGAAAATGTTTATTAAATAATTCTTGATTTTTATTTATTTACATTTTACAAAGATTTCATTGTCTTCAGAGAGGTAACGTAGAGAAAATATGATAAAAGATTTGTAAAAAAAATATGATAATATTTTTATACAACATAGTCTTAGAAATCTGCATAGACAACAATCAAAAGTGATTAATAATCATTTATATAAACTTATCCAATAAAAATTATACGACTTAAATTTGACCCTTTGTGATTTTGATTATTTGTGAGTATAATTAATTATAATAATAATATAATTTGATTATTTGTGAGTATAATTTGTTGATTTGTATTATTTATTAAGGAGGAAGTGAGTGTTAGCGAGCGGGGGGAAGTTCTTCCGTGAGTTGGTGAGCGCAGAGAGCAAGGAACGGTGTCCGCTAGTATATATAATTATTTTATTGTTTTTAAAATAAGTCTTAATCTATTAGTAATATTTACAATTTTGAAAGTAGATGTTTATAGTTTATAAAATCATAAAATTGTCAGATATATAATATGATTTATGGTAATTTTGTGATTTTTTTATAGTCATTACTTTTTTATTTTCGATTAATTTGAACAAAATACTACTCGACCTTTTAATTCAATATTTACTAGAGGAACAGTGTAACCATTTATATGCTTTTAATTACCATTATTTCGTATATAAAAGAAAATCTTGAAAATACTATTGGATCCACACAGTTTAAAATCTATTTTTCTGTCGTCAGTCATAACTTGAAGAAAAATGTATTTTTTAAAAAAATAGAATAGAAAATTAATATGGAATAAAATATTTTGATTTAAAAAAAGTGTTGTCGAGACTAAAAATACATAAAAGTTTTGATTTAGTTTCTTCTATTACACTCTAAATAAATAAAACATATATTAAATCATTCACCTATAGAGTTTTAAAATGATGAAATAGTTTCAGTTACTGTTAGTTAATTTTTTAATACATATAGAGAACTGCAGATATCTGTATGACTCTGTTTCATTTATATAATTGAATTTATATGAAAAGTTTTCACAACTATTGCTAGCGGAAAATTGAAGAAAACTAAATTATATATATATATATATTAAGTATATGTGTATAAAACTTTTGTAACATGTTTACGATTTAGTACAGTTGAATTTCGAATTTTACTACCTGTTTCCGTTACGGATAATTTAATTTTCCACGCGATAGTTAGCACTTTTGTATCACAAATAAATCTCAATGATTTGCACAATTCATTTAATACAACGGCTTTGAAAATTAAAAACAGTGTAATATGTTATACGTACCGAAAGAAATATATGTACGATGTAGTATTGCGTTACTATGAAATATTCCAGTTAAAAGGTAATTATTGAATCGATTTATTAATTAGATATTTCAAGCTTGATAGGTCAAAAGAACTGCTTATTTTTTAATATTCTGTACTTTAAACTTTATTTAAAATTTGCTACTACATTTTTGCATTTTTTACCACATTATATATATATATATATATAGTATAAAAAAATAATAATAAATAATAATTAATTAATAAATAACTAATTATTTATTATTAATTAATTAAATTAATAATAAATAATTAATAATTTATATATATATATGTATTGTATACAAAATTATAATAAATAATAATTAATTTAATAAGTAACTAATTATTTATTATTAATTAATTAAATTAATAATAAATAATTAATAATTTATATATATATATATATATATATATATATATATATGTATTGTATACAAAATTAGAATAAAAAATAATTAATTAATAAGTAACTAATTATTTATTATTAATTAATTAAATTAGTAATAAATAATTAATAATTTATATATATATATATATATATATATATATATATTGTATAAAAAATTAATAATAAATAAGTTTTATAATTTGTATTTTGGGTAAAATCAAATACTTCAGGACAGATTTTTATGCAGTCTATAAAATGTTCTCTGTCTCTCTCTCTCTCTATATATATCATAATTATCAGCATTAGCATCTGTCAATCTACTTCTGGACTAATAATGACACTGAAATAAATCTAGTCCGACACAAAAAAGTATTTAGGGGTTTATTTAAGAATGAAAAAGTGTTATAAATGATGATAATAATTTTGTCTCGCGTAGAAAGTATTTCAAGAGAAGAAAATAACTCTTCATTAAGTATTGTATTGTCATTTTCATCAGCCTTTATTAATGCACTTCTGGCCTCTTTGATGATTTTTCATTTTATACGATTAAATGACTCTCGTTTCCAATGGTTTACAATAAAAGTTTTAATTTTCTTATCCTGCCTGTCCATTAGTCTCTTTCTTCGTCCTTATATTACTTGGTTTCCAGTTAATAATTTCTGTTTTCCGTCTGTTGTCTTCTCTTCTTGCCACATGCCCCGTCCATCTCCATTTCAGATTCTTAACTCTTCTTATTACATCTGTGACTTCTGTGTGTTTTCGTATCCATTCTATTCTTTTCCTATCTCTTCTTGTTATTTCTAGCATGTATCTTTCCATACATTTATGTTGTTTAGTCTTTAAACGATTTTAGCGTTGAGTATCTATGTTTCGCTGCCGTAGGTAAGGACTGGTAGTATACATTGATCAAATACTTTTTTCTCAAACAGAATGCGATTATTGGATTTAAATATCGAGAGGTTTCGTCAAAATGAACTCAATCCCATTTTTATTCTCCTGTTTACATCTTCAATGAATGATGTTCATAAACTGCCCAGGAAAAATATACTTTCTAACTTCTTCTATTTGTTCCTTTTATTTCTATTTTCTTCGGGCAGACAAACACATTGAACAACACTTTAGTTTTTGAGTGGTTCATATTTTCGCCTATTTTTTGATTGAAATCATTTAATTCTTCTATTATCTTTTGTAGTTCTTTTGGAGTACTAGCGAATATAACGATATCATCAGCAGAGGTGAATAAATCTTTCGTCTTTTATTTTGATTCCTTTGTTCTCCCAATCGTGAGATTTGAATTCTTTTCCTAAGCCTGTAGTAAATAATTTCGGTGAGATTGCATCTCCTTGTCTTATACATTTCTTGACTTTTATCTTTTTTGTTTCTTCCTGTAGCTTTTTTGTCGAAGTTGGATTCTTGTATATATATATATATATATATATATACTGGTAGATATATATATATATATATATATATATATATATATATATATATATATTAAAAACTGTTTAAATTAACAGATGTAACCTAGATAAAATACTGTAAACTTGTTCAATGATTTGGATTTATTTATTTTCAATTTTATTTGTGAAAGTTTTAAATAATAATTCGAAATGAAAACCGGTAATATAAAAAAGTCCTAAAGGAAATGTGTGAAACATTTTGTTTCTTTCAGTAAAGCTACAATTATCTATAGTGAACACTTTACCTACAGCTTTCAAATTAAGTTTAGATATATAGAAGATATATAGCGTCCGGCTAATTCAAATACAGGCCATCCGGTAATACTGGTTTGTTTGTGTAGAATGTGCGCGTGGAAATCTGCACTGTTATTTATCGGCTTTTAAGTTAAAAATTTTAATCAATACTTACTGCGCATCGAGTGAGTCTCATGGTAACACTATTAGCAATATGAATGATGCTAAAGTCAAACACAGACCTCATTAACAGTAAAGAGACAGCTAATGAGAATTTTGTCAATAAAAGCTACTACGAAAAAAGCCAATTAATAGACGTCTAGCCAATAAATGCTGCGTCGATAAGTACTGCTGGAAAAGTTTGTTATTAGACTTCTGGTAGATAAAGTGTTAATATTTGAGAAGGTATTTAATTGCTTAATTTTTTTTACTTAAGAATTGTTTAATCTATTTGATGAGTATTTCACAAAATGTCGGAAATGTGTGAAATTTAAAGAAGCTCATTTATTTATAACGTGGTGCTACAGAAATTTAATTAAAAATTCATGTAGACAAAGCATCTAGTATACATATATATATATATATATATATATATATATATATATATAAACAGAGAGAGAGAGAGAGAGAGATTCATGTTTACAAAATTCCATAATAAAGTATATAGCGAAATTTTTTAAAGAATTTTCTCTATATTTATTATAAATTTATACAGGAATCATATTGCTATTCGGATGGTCTTTGTTCTTTTAGATCAGCTAAGTGTCTGTTTGTTTTCTACTACCAGTTTTATCACATATGGCATCTTCAAATAGATATTGAAGTTTTCAACATCTACCTTAGAATTGTATATCTGCTGAATTAGTAATGGAAGAACTGACAATTATAATTTGAAATCATACGATAGAACTTGTATCGGCTAATAAAATTTTAAAAATATGAATTTCTGCAAAATGTCGATTTACTTAAAACAATTTAAAAATCGTGCAATATGAGTTGATAAGGCTATCTAACTATGAATACTAAGAAAAAAAACATTTCAGTTACTCTTTATTAATAGGCATCTTAAATTAAATAAATGAATTTTTGAATGATTTACTAAAAGAAAAGTAGTAATCATTGAAAAAAATATTAAAGAATGGTTCCGAATTTAAGAGCAAAATATTCCTAAAATAACTTATAAGACATACTTCATGACTCAAGAAGAATTTTCATGTAACTAGAAAGTACAATCTCATTTTTTTATATTCAAGTTGCCTTGTTGTTTTTACAAAACTATGTAAATTGTTTAATTGAATTTAAATGTATAGAATTTCAAAGATTCATTAAATTAAACTGCGATAGAGATACAGTATTGTATATATATATATATATATATATATATATATATATATATATATATATATATATATATATATTACTAATACCATATTTTTGTTTTGACTATATTATTATATATAATATTAATGATAAATAAAAAATCACGTAACGATTTAATGAAAACAAAAAAATAAGACATTTTTATAGAATATGACAGAGTAAATAAATTAAAAGGTAATAAAATATACTTTTGTCATATTCGTTACAATTAATTAGAAAATGATTTATTACTAAAGTACAAAGCATCAATTTCACGAATTTAGTAGCTAAAAGCAGTCTAAACAGAAATTTTTAATAACTTTTTAATCTTAAAAATTAGATTTTTATAAAATTACATCCATTTTTTAAATGTACGTTCATTATCCAGTTTTTATACCTTTTTTAATTTTATGTATAAAACGAATGTGTTTTACTCTCCTCTTGTAGATTTTAATTCTTTCTATTCTACCAGAATGGATAATCAAGTCAAAAGTTATTAGAAAGTGAACTTATTTTCCTCTATTCTTATAAATTTCATTTTGACTTTTCTCCTGAGATCAATTTAATTAAAATCTCCTACCAGTCTTTATATATCTAATCTATCAGTCTTTTTGTTTATGTTCTGTAATAACAATCACATTTATTGAATTATCTAGGAGTAGACAGCAAAACAAGGTATTTTTTACAAAAAGAAATCCATATTCATGTAATTGAACATAGATCGAAGATTCAAAATTCAAAGCTTAAGAAAAATTTTATTAAAAATAACATTTTGATATAAAATATTTTTTAAATTCCAACCTGATCGTTAAATTATTTTTGTTAATAGATTAGACTTTTTTATAAAATAGTATTTCTAAAAATTCAAATAATTTTTAAAAAGAACATTGTAGTACACGAAAAAGAAACACACAAAAACATATATTAATGAATGATACTTATTTTCAAAGTAAGTGGATTCGTTAGAGATCAACATTTTCATCGTTATTCGTTTCAAGTGAATATTTCCGTGATAAAAAGCTCAAAATAGAATATTGTTCTGGTCGAAATAGAATATCAAATGTCATATTATTTATGAGGTAAAAGAAACCGACGACGAATAAAATCCGGTAAAACGATTTCTTTATAATAACATTTCTCGGAATTTCGCAATGTTCAACTTAAATTTCGTTGAATTGGGTTCTTGTTTTTCATCAAGTAGAAAACTCTCAGTTTGTGATCTTTAGAAAATTAACAAATAAAACACAGGATATTCGTATATATCGGATGCTGTGGGTGGATTAAAGATATGATTTTATGTTGGGAAACACACACATAAATATATATATATATATATATATATATATATGTATATATATATAAATGTATATAAAAAAATTATTTATATAAATACTAAAAATTCCGTCTTTTTCTTTATAAACCATATTTTATTCAAACTGTTCCAAAATTATATTCGACTAAAGATAACATTCTTGTATTCACTTTTAGATGAGCTGAAATATTGACGGTTTTCCCATACAAAAATGTTAATTTTCTTATTTTTCTTAATAACTTTAACGGTATCTTCATTAATGAATGAAATCCACACTATTTTGTTATATTTTTTGAGAGATTATATATTATTAGTTTGATTTATTAAATACTACTGACATTTTTTTTCTTTCTTGCTCTCTTATTTACAATATATACAGTAGGTATACCGTATATCCTAAATTTAACAGACTAATTTAGGAAGATATTCGATAATTTTTGAATATTCATTAAAATTAAATATCTATAAAAATTTGTACATGATTTCAATATTTACTTAAAAATTGTATTTATCAGTCTGGTAAAAAATAATTGCGGTTTAGTTAGTTCAGGTGGATCCCATTTACAAGTATTTTTGATTTTTCTAGCCGTTTCAAGTTGATCAGAACTGTTGGATGACTAACGACTAACTTTTATGTAAGCTCTTGAATTGTTGTGCGTGGTTTTGATTCAACTACTGCCTTCAGTTGGTCGTTATGAACTCAAGGAGGAAGTTACCGACCTTCCTCATCTTCAAGGCTTTCGTCAATAGTATGAAATATTTGGAACCACAATTTCACCGTACGTTCCTTAACAGTACCCACAATAAAAGCATCGTTAGTTTATGAGCAGTTTTGCTGCTTTACCACCCGTTTTGAACTCATACAAAAAATTACTCTTATTTACCTGTCTTCTATTTTTAATTGATTAGCCGAATTTGAATTAAAATTTATGTTACCAATACTATTTTTTTATTGCTATTAATGGTAATTGCTATTACCATACCGGCCGAAAAATTCCCTTTAATGATATTAACATGAACACGATAAAATAACACTTTCATTGAAAAAATTAAGGTTAGAATTCAAACAAAACCGCAGTTATTTTCCTAATATCTTTGTATTGGCAATAGCAATATATATATATATATATATATATATATATATATATATATATGTATATATATATATACTAAGGGCCTCTGCTTCCTCCCTGCTGCGATCGTCAATATCTGGAGGGGCTTTGGCCCCATTTGCTCCCCTTCAACAAATAAAAGAAATAATACACACAAATAATCCATCTAAAATGATAATCGTAAAATTTTTATTGGAAAATTTCATAAAGATTAACATAACAAAATACAATATTAAAATTTGTAACAATTTTTTTACTCTAAAGCTTCAGTGAATACATTTTTTTGAATAAATTTCTTATCAGTTTTACATTGAAATCGTAGATCATGTGACTGATACCAGTCAATAAGAAAACAAATAAAAATGACGAGAATAGTATCACTGTTTCATATTAATAATATATATATATATATATATATATGTGCGTGCGTGTATTTTATTCATCGTTCAGTAGAAAATGATCATAAATTACTTTCTTTTCTTTTGACAAAAAAAAAACAACTAAAACTTATGTATTTTATACAATAGAGAAATTATTTAATGCTTTTACATCCTTATTGTCAATCCTGACTAGAGATTAGTATACTTTTCTACGTTTAGCTGTCAGTTTTATTTATGCTCTTTATCGTATTTAAATATTGGGGGATGAGTATTTTGAAGTTTCGCAAATTGTAATTTGCAATGATAGGAAGACCCAACATCTATAAATCAAAAAATAACCTCACTAGTTACTCTTGGTTATTATGGGTAAGAATATTATAGTTAAAATTCAAAATTTAACGCCGAGTTTATAAAAGTAAACTCATTAATAGACAAGATTTTAATTACGACAAATTATGCAAATCGACAACTTTTCTTTCCTCAAAAACTTTTTTGGTCCATTTTATTCTAATCCATAAATTATTCAGCTTCCTTTACTTCTCTGTTAATCTTTCATATCCCGGATCTTCTGTTTTCTCTAAAGAAAAATTTTCGTATATAATGATAATTTTGCATACGTTTTCTTAAATAAAAGATCTTAATTCAGAATGAATCTTTAATTTAATTATTTCTGTAATTTACATACTCAAGAATATTGCTTGTAAGGATTTAATGCCTTTATTATTTATAAGAGATCTTTATTCATTATTTTTTAATATTAAGTTACAAGTAATATATTTAATCTACACATAATACATATTCTAATATAGTATTTACCTTATATTATGAGGTTGGTAAGAAAATAATTGAAGTTTATGCTTCTGAAATCTAACCGTTTTCAAAGAAAGTGTCATTTCATATTAATATTCGTTTAAAGTAAATTTTTTGGTCTACATTTTGGTAACATCAATTTTGGTTTTATTATTAATTTTGCTTCCAATTAGGCTATTTATTTAACGCTAGAAATGAAGGAAATAAGAATAATTTTTTGCATGAGTTCAAATCGGATGGTAAAGCAGCAGAAACTGCTCGTAAATTAAATGATGCATTTGGTGTGAGTAATGCTAAGGAACGTACGGTGCAATATAGTGCTTCCAAAAATTCTATTCTGGGGACGAGAGCTTTGAAGATAAAGTAGGAGATGGGTATCTTTTTTCAGTTCATAACGACCAACTGAATGCGTTAGTTAAATCAGAACTACGCATAACAATTCGAAAACTTGTACAAAATTTGTGCGTCATCCAACTGTTCTAGATCACTTGAAACAGATCTGAACATTAAAAAAGAGAAAAATGTACAAGAATTTGAAGATCATAAACCGCAATTGTTTTTGTAACAATCTAATAGCTCTCCTTATTTAATTTAAAATTTTATATAAACTGTAAGTTTGAAAAATTTCAGAGTTTAGTTTTTTTCTCCCTCTCTCTCTCTCTCTCTCTCTCTATATATATATATATATATATATGCCTGTCGGTATACTATAAGCATATATGATGTGTGTTTGTGTAAATATAGATGCATGAAAGAGAAAGTGATAAAAACGAGAGAGAAATAAGACACTGCGGACGGTCATCTCAGCGATGACTAAAGAACCAATGCGAGTCCGTGTTTATTTTCCGTCGATTTCCACGTCCCGTCTCCAATTTGAATAGGCTCGTATATTTTTCCTCAATTACTGAAAGTTTTCAATCCAATTATCTCATTCTCGTAAGGGATCCCGAACGAAGTTTCGACGAGCAAAGTACCGCATTCTCGTCTCCCTATAACACAGACAACGTCACACATATTCTATCTACGAACACACGTACGAGACCATGCGACGGGAAGATAGCGGAGGGTGGACGGTAAAAAGGGAAATAGAATTAGGGTGGGTAGAGTAACAACTTGATAAAAGTAAAATCGTAATCCCACATACGTACGTACGTCCGCAATCATGATTTGAATACATAAGGTAATAATGATAATTAACTTACATGAAACAGTAAATCAGAGTCGGTATCATAAAATCAACCCCTGTCGCAAGATTTGCATATAATAATGTTGAAGCTGCGTTGGGACGGTGGGGTGTACGTACAAGCCAATGTGGATGGCGGTACTGCGAAGTTATAGTTTCAGTTCTCGAACTTCAAAACACACATTCCGAGATGTACACTCGGATACACAAACACAAATGAATTCTATCTCTCTCTTTCCTCAATTCTCACTATATATATATATATATATATATATATATATATATATATATATATATATATATATTGTGTATACTATCTCTTCTCTCATATAAGTTAACATTGATGTGATCCGATGTGAACCATTTTTATATTTTCATAACATTGTATTTCTTTTATCAAACATTTCGAAAATATTGTATCGACAAAAATACAAAACAATGATATTATCTATAAATTGAATCGGATTGTATATTTTGAGATTTTTCATACATAAATAAATACGTATATACAGATATATTAACAGATAGAAATAAAATGTCGAATTTATTATTATAAATTTAAATATGTAAGTTTTATTCTAAACTAAAGGTCCTTTCGCCAAATCTGTATTCATTGTTTCAAATATACTTTTACAATTCATATAATTATATATTTATTTCTTTTTATTTGAAAGTAAATGAAGTTTAAATGTCAATAAAGTGAAATGTCAAAGATAGCCGCTGTCAAACTTAGTGCTTAAGGAAATCAGACATTTCATACTTAATAACCTAATAATAACCAAAATTAATGAACAATAATTAAATAACAAATTAAACAATAATTCAATTGTCTTGTAGAGTATGAAACTTTTCGAAAGATTCTGGTAAATGTAGAGGTATTTGACATTTTTACTCTGTCAAGTCGTTTTGCTTCTCATATTATTTTTTAAGCACACGTAACATCTCTTTTCTGGATGTTGCTTTTTACCAATGGAAGGTATATGTTCAGGAAAACGTACCCAATTTTTTGCTTATAACAAGTTGGGCACTCATTTTGCGAAGATCTTCTGCTTGCTTAATAGACAGGTAGAGACAAATTATATAGCTTTTAACGTTGATAACAACAAACACCCTCAATTTCTTACAAATTCGAATAGAGATATGTTACAGGATTCATTTCTATGGTTGACACTTTAACACTGAATATATATATATATATATATATATAAGTATTTCTTTTTAATATTTGCTTTGTAGCTGCACTAAAGCGAATTAAACCTGCGTGCGTCACAGAGAGGTTAATGTTTACAATGGCATAAGAAATACATGACATATTAGAAATGTCTTTCTATGTCAACGAATTAAATGTTTAAAAAATTTCTTGAAATCAAAAAAAGATTACAAAATGGTTTTCAATTTACTGCAATAGTGGTCATTTGGTAAGAATATTGCCACCATAAACAATATTATAAACCGAAAATAACTCCGCGGAAGAGAGCACCATCCCATTGAAGTCCATTAATGTAGAATTTTCTTAATTTATCACATAAATTTGCAGAAATTTTTTTCAAAGATATGGAATCCTTCAAATATATTCATAAACACTGACTTACCATAAAGGTTCTATTAATTTTTGTCACATTTATTTTTAACATGTATTAAAAACTAGATATTAAAAAAAATATAAATGTAAAAGAGACGTCTTCGTATGTCAAGGGGTTAACGATGACACCCGAAGTTTTCACGAAAAATTATGATATTAATGTCAATAACAACTACAATGAAATGTGAGACTTTATAAAACATCTACGCCTTAATATAATTGCGAGTATGATTATATAGATACACAAATATATATATATATATATATATATATATTATATATATTACAATATTGAGTGAATATATGTAACATGAGCGAAGCGAACGAGGGCGGAGCCTTCCGGGTGTGGGCAAGCGTAGCGAGTAGGGAGCAGAAATCCTCGGTTATTAATAAAATAATTTTAAGTTTTTATAATTAATAATATTTAATATTTATTCTTCAGTAAAGGGGACGAACCTTCTTTTAAATCATAAAATCCTATTATTTGACATTTTTATATTTAACTTTCGTACACGTTTTCAGGATTAAATTATATACGAAAGTTGATAACTCCCTGTATATTTTATAAAATATATTTCACGTATAGAAACTTTCATTTCATGAAAGTATTTTTAACCAAATTTATAGAATTGAAAATATTTATATGAAAATCTCTCTTCGAGAGAAACTTTCAGATATCCATTGGCTGTATTAAAAAAGCGTTAAATATTCAGTCGCTCCTTAAAAATGTACCAATCAATATCGAAACAATTATGAACGACGAAAAAGGAAAACTTTAAATCGTCTCGAGTTTGAAAATTAATAAAAAGAGTAAACACTGAACGGTACGAAAATAAAATAAAAAAATATCTTAAAAGTGTCGAAAGTTTTTTCGTTCCTCTTTCATAAAATTATGCTGTTAAGCTACGGTGATCAGATTAATCCTGTTATTTACATAAAGCGTTCCTGTAACTTATCGATCAGAATTTAAATGCGCTTCGTCGATGAATTCCATTGTTCATTCAAATGTCACAGATGTTGACATTTCAATGGATATGTCAAAAGGAAAATACATATTATTTTTGTAGTTGGTTATTAGAAAAGTATTTTTGTAAAATGAATATTTATATATATATATATATATATATATATATACATGTATGTACACATATAAAAAAAACACATTCTCCACTTTTTACAAAAGAAAAAAGGAATAGTTTGTTGGAAAAAAGCACGACTTACATATTTCGATCACAAGAGACATTGAATATTTCAAAACAAGTCAAGTCTATTGGGACTTGGAATGAAATATTTCTTTTCATTGATGAGATACCTGATTGCACCAATATTTGTATTAACACTTTGACGTCGAGACACGTGAAAATACACTTTTTGTGAATTGTTGGTTGTATGCGGGACACGTAAGACTACGTTTTTTTCATACCATCGGTATAGGGTGCAAATACAATTTAATATATAGGTAAATTTAGGCACAAATAGCACATGAACCTGATAGATGCAGTATATGATCAGTCTTGAATCAGTGTCATAAATATTCAAATTTTTTTTATTTATAACTAAGTTCTGAGTTGCATCTTGATAAAGATGTCATAAACAGGTATTTGTTACTTTGAAATATTATTAGAGTTTAATGTTTATTCTTTTGTGTAAGGCCATTACTTTTCAAATCAGTAATAAAAGAGTTCTAAGGTCTTTTTATATCATAAATAGAAATATACTTTTATAAAATAAAATAGAATTATATTTTGAATAAAATAATATTTGATAAGGTAATGTCTTTTTCTTATAAGATATTATCCATGAAATAGTTCATTGTGAGAAACTATAAAAAGAATATTAAAATTCGCAGTATTTTAGTAATTAGAGCTTTTTGTTGCAATGTCTATGTAATATCATCTTACTTAATTTTTTGCTCGCTTTTTTACTGTCACCCAGCATAAATCTCCAACGTCAAAAAGTTAAAAATTACTTTTAAATATTAGGTTGGTAGAAAAATAATTACGGTTTATAACCTTTAAATTCATATAAATTTACATCTTTTTAGATTTTTCTAGCTGTTTTAAGTGGTTCAAAACTGTTGTATGACTCACGCCAAACTTTTGTGTAAGCTCTAGAATTATACGTGGTTCTTATTCAATTAACGTCTTCAGTTGGTCATTGTGAACTGAACAAGGACGGCTGCGGCCTTCTTTATCTTCAAGGCTATCTCAATGCTCACACCAAAAGAATCGTTTAGTTTAAGAGCAGTTTCTTGTTTTCCACTCGTTTTGAATTATTACAAAAAATTGCTCTTATTAGCTTATTTTCCTTTTTTAATTCAATAGTCCAATTTGAAGCAAAATTAATAATAAAACCAAAGTCCATGTTACCAAAATACAGACCGAAAAATGGATTTTAAAATGATATTAACGTGAAATCGATGAAATGGCACTTTCATTAAAAAAAAATATGTTAGAATTCAGAAAACAAAAGCCGTAATTATTTTCATACCACCGTATTTAATTTGTACATTTTTATTTATATTATTAATTCGTAACATAATAAGGATTACTTATATCCAAGTTTTCTTGGTTTTAAATTGATTATAAGTGAGATAAAATTATCATCATTTATTTTCAATTCAAATTCAAAAACATTTTATTGATCATGAGCCTATATACATGGCCTTGTGGGGCCGGTTTAATACTTGAAATTATGGCGGTGCTTTTACCGTTGCCGGTAGTTACCCGCGATTTCTGCATTGCTAGTATTGTATGATGGTATTTGAAAATTTTTAATTGTCTTTAAATGTCTGTGATGCCCGGGAAAATTTCTTCAAAAAACCGGGGAATTATTTATTTTATTTTTATCTTTATATATAATACTTCTATAATATATTTTTATTTAGAGTAATTTCATTTTGGTGTCTTTACATTTTTTTTTGATTGATAAATCATCTCGATCAAAAAAAAATTCTTCAATAAACAAGTTTCCAACAAACATCCTTCGTACCAACCTAATACTATAAAAAAGAAATTTATATTTTCTTCTTCTTTTTTGTACAAATTAAATTGAAATAGAAATTATTTTCGATTTAAATTACTGGTTAGTTTTTGAAGATCTACATATGTGTACATTATAGAACGATGGATAGTAGATTGTATAAAATTTTGATAATAAAAAAACGTATTTGAAAAAAGTCATTTTATAATAATACTACTAACCATACACATTTGCTATATCTACACATTACAACCATACTTGCTATTCAAACACATAAAGGCAGACTGGATATCACTTTTCAAATATAAGCTCACTACAATATGTCCGTTATGTACAAAAGTAGTCTTTTATAATATAATATTATTAAAAGATTATTAAGTCTATCAATTCAAGAATCATATTGTTATTCACCAACAATCCACTAATAAAATACAACAGTAGGACAATTCTTATAAAGAAACTATCCCTGACAAATAGTCAACTGTAGAAAAATTGTCGAAAAATAACACTGATTCCATCAATTTTAAAAGTTACTTCGAAAAGATTGTCTGAGGTTGTCACTAAGTCATAAGGATTGAGATTATCGTAAAAATTTACATGTATAAAAAAATTATATCTGTGCCAACTACAGAATTAATAAAAATGTATTGTCCACATGTATGAAGAGGGACATCTTGATAGTTTTCTACTGTAACTCATAACTTTAATGTACTGGAATGTAACCAAAAAAAGCTCGGTCACAATTCAATTCTATTAGGTCGATAGGAAAATAATTGAGGTTCTTGTTTTTTGAATTCTAACCTTGATTTTTTTAAATGAAAGCGTTATTTCATTGTGTTCATGTTAATATCATTTGAAAGTACATTTTTTTGATCTGTGTTTGTTAACACTGATTTTGATTTTATTATTAATTTTGCTTCAAATTAGATTATTGAATTAAAGACAGAAAAGAAGCAAATAAGAATATTTTGGTATGAGTTTAAAACGGGTGGTTAAGCAGCACAAACTGATGGTAAACTAAACGAAGCTTTTGGTGCAATGGTGGTTCCAAAATTCGTTTGTTCGTGCTGGGTACGAGAGCTTTGAAGATAAAGAAGGACACGGGCGTCCTTCTCTAATTCATTATGTCCATTCAGTTGGTTTTTATGAATTAAAGAAGAACGTTAGTTGAATCAGAACCACACATAACAATTCACAAGGTTAGGCGCTAGTCATCAACAGTTCTAAACCACTTAAAACTGCTGGAAAAATTAAAAATGGTTAAAATGTTTATCAATTTGAAGGTCATAAACCGAAATTATTTTTCTACCAACTTAATAATACGTTGGTAGTTTGATAAATATGGTAAAAGAGCATGTTAAACACCGTTTTTTTTGGAAAAAATCGATATTATTTCTCAACTTACACTGAGTTATACACTTGGTGCATCGAGTTTCCAATTTTTTCATCCCGTCGGAACGGTAGCTTTTCTTAAACTTTGCAAAATACGCATTGACGGCGGCGATAATATCTTCATTCTACGAGAATTTCTTCCCATCGGGCCAAATTTTCAAGTTTGGAAAGGGGAAGAAGTCGCACGAGCCTAAGTCTGGAGAAAAGAGTGGATGAGGAATCAATTTGAAGCCTAATTCGTTCAATTTTGCCATTGCGACGGTCTATTTGTGGGTTGGCGCTTTGAACTGGTGAAAGAATACTGTTTTACGTGCCAATTTTGACCGTTATTGTTTCAGATATTTTTCAAATGGTCCAATAATGTTGCATAATAGGTTCCTGTTACCGTTTTTTCCTTCGTTAAGTAGTCGATCAGGATGCCTCCATGGGAATCCCACCAAACAGTGGTTATCACCTTCCCAACATACAAAACGATCTTCACCTTCTTCGGCTCACTTTCACCAGTCGTTGTTCATTGGTTCGATTACTGCTACGACTCAGATGTATAGTGATGGATCCATATTTCATCCATGCTGAAAAATCAACCCAAATAGGCCTGCTTGTTTTTTTTTTATTTTTGCGGTATCTGCAACAATGTTCGCTTCAAATTTCTGTAGAACGTGAACAATGACTAGTTTTTGGCTGAAATTTCGTCTATGCTATTTGGAAAAGTGACACTTGTTAGCCGTGATGTTACAAAATGAATGATTATTGCCACATCGTAGAAATGTATTAAAATTATCAAACAATCCTCATATAGCAGTTTTGTCCATTAAAAATAGACTTGTTTTAATCAATACTTCTAAAAACTAGTTTCAAAGATTTCTGCAAGAGGCTTATATGCAAAAAACATAAATATTTTGAATTGTGTGTAATCAGCTGACTTATAATTATAATTATGCGTTAATGATACAAATGGTATACAACTGAATGCAGCGTTATCGTGAAGTTATTAAAAAAAGATGTAAATTATGTCAAAATAATTTTTTCTATTGTGAAAAGCACAAAATCCGCTTACACGTCAACTGCTTTTTAAAATTTCATCACAAACAAAAGTATTTTACTATACAAACCACAACCTCAGCCTTACAATTGTGTATTTGGTTTATGTTATAGCAGCATATTATTTCGAGTAACCTAATGACTAATATTTTTTTAATTTATGAAAAAAATATTTTATTTTTTATTATCAGTAATTATTTTACATGAAAATGTGCTATTTTTTCAGTGTGTTGTCCAATGCAGTAAAATAATAAAAAATAACTAAGGAAATAAATTAACGTGTTAAATCATTTAATAGGTTTAGAAAAATACATTTATTTGTGAATATACATACATAAATATGTATATATATATATATATATATCTACACACACAGACACACATATATATATATATATATATACGTTATGTACAAATCTAACAAAAAACTGATTTCTTCCTTTTAATATAAACTTTTTGTTTGTATCAGAGTATTGTGATACGTGTTGCACCCATTGTATTAAAAGATGTTAAAGAGATATAAAAGAACACTGTTGTTTGAGTTTGCAAGTGCATACGGCAGCATTACCATCCGCTCGAACTTAAAGCTGTCACGCTGGCCACTTGACTAAGAAGAATATAGCCTGGAGACGACGTTCGCGATTCCTGCAAATCGTCGATATAGCACGTCCCATTCAGCTAACGAATTGTTATCGGGAAAATAAGCACTTTCATGTGACAAGATCAGGATGTAATATGGCATATTACATTTTTATTTATAGTACTCTGGAATGATGTAAGGAAATTGGTCGATATAATCGAGTCATAACCGAATGAATCTTCTCTTTTAAATGATTTTTAAGATAAATCGGAAGACATTTTGATATATATATATATATATATATATATATATATATATATATATATATATATATATATATATATTTATATATATATAGATAGATAGATAGATACGAGGCCGGTTTGAAGAATAACTTGGTTCGTGTACTCATACTCGCTGAACGAGAAAAGGATAGATTTATAGGTTTTTATATAGATCCATTTCTTTTAGTAATGTATGTGAATGTGCAAGTTTTTCCATCATTAATTCTTCATTTGACAGATGTTTCAACACATGTGTTTCGTGCAAAAGTACAAAATGGATAAAATTGAAATTTGAGATGTGATTTAGTTTTTTTTTTAGAAGGTAAAACATTGAAGGAAATCCATAAGATTATATTTTCTACATGGGGTTAATTTTGGCCTTCCTACGAAACCATCCGACATTGGATGAATTTTAACGTTATAGAAAAAGCATCGAAGTTGCACCACACTTAGCATGTTCGCGGATGGCTGCCACCCCAGAAATCATCAATAATGTCCTCGATATGATTTTGTCCAACCGGCGAGTGAAAGTGAGCGAGATAGTGAAGGTCATAGATATCTCAAGTGAGTGAAAACATTTCATTTTTCATAATGAATTTCGCATGAAAAAAAGATAGGTGCCGCGTCTGTTCACTGCAGAGCAAAATCAAGATCGTCTGCGAACATCATCTGACTTTATGGAACTTTTTAATAAGAATCCAACGGATGTCAAACGACATTTTGTGATCATGGATGAATTTTTGATTCGCCGTTATAGACCAAAATCGCAATCAAAACAGTGGATTGGACGCGGTGAAACGGCTTTGAAGAAGGTCAAGACGGTTCACTCGGTTGGAATGGTGATGACGTCAGTTTTCTGAGAAAGGAATTCTCTTGATCGATTGTCATCAGAAGAGGAAAACAGTTACTGGACAATGCTATGCAACACTGAAAGAATTTGAAGGCAGCTAATGTGGAAAAACGTCTCGGAATAACCATGAAAAAAGTATAGTTTCACCATGACAGTACACCAGCTCATTCAAGTGTTGTATCTCAGTAAAAATTGGTCGAATTGAAGTTTAAAATTCTTCCTCATCCACCGTATTTGCCTGATTTAACACGTTTGGACTTCCATCTGTTTCCGAAACGCAAATTTTTCCTGACTGAAAAGCAATTTGAATCGAATTAAGAGAGACGATAGAGGCCACAAACGACTATTTTGAGAACCTTGAACAAATTCACTTTCGGAAGGTAATCACAAAGCTGAAAATATCTAAGTATGTTGATCTTCGAGGAGATTTTGTCGAAAAATAAAGTACACTTTGAAACTGCTGGTATTGTCTCTAATATCGAATAAGTTACTCTCTAAACCGCCCTCGTGTATATATATATATATATATATTTATTTATATATATATATATATATATATATATATATATATATTTATATATATATATTTATTTATATATATATATATATATATCATCATCATCATCATCATCTTCAGCCCCTGTCAATCCACTGCTGGATAAAGGCCTCTTCCATGATTTTCCATTTTGTTCGATTCAGTGCCTCTCTTTTCCACAGTTTTCCAATAAAGTTTTTAATATCCTTATCCCATCTGTTCATTGGTCTCTTTCTCGGTCTTTTCATATTCCTTGGTTCCCAGTCAATAATTTCTCTTGTCCATCGGTTGTCTTCTCTTCTTGCGACATGTCCCGCCCATTTCCATTTCAGACTCTTTACTCTTCTTATTATATCTGTGACTCCTGTTTGTTTTCGTATCCATTCTATTCTCTTTCTATCTCTTCTTGTTATTCCCAACATGCATCGTTCCATACTTCGTTGTGTTGTTTGGAGTCTTTGAACTATTTTGGCGTTAAGCACCCATGTTTCGCTGCCGTAGGTAAGGACCGGTAGTATACACTGATCGAATACTTTTTTCTTTAAACAGAGTGGGATTGTTGATTTAAATATTGAGGCGTTTCGTCCGAAAGAGCTCCATCCCATTTTTATTCTCCTATTTACTTCTTCCGTGAATGATCCATCTCTGTTGATAAGCTGGCCTAGATAAACATATTTCGTGACTTCTTCTATTTTCGTTCCTTTTATTTCAATTTTCTTCGGACATACAAACGCATTGAACAATACTTTTGTCTTTGTATGATTCATGTTGAGGCCGATTTTTTGACTGGCATCGTTTAGTTCTTCTATTCTCTTTTGCAACTCTTCCGGAGTATTTGCGAAAATAACTATATCATCGGCAAACCGGAGATGGCTTAATCTTTCGCCCTTTATCTCGATTCCTTTGTCCTCCCAGTCGAGCGATTTGAATACTTCTTCTAAGGCCGCAGTAAACAATTTCGGAGAAATTGCATCTCCCTGTCTTACACCTTTCTCGATTTTTATCTTTCTTGTTTCTTCATGTAGCTTCACTGACATCGTTGCTTTTTTATAGATGTTATCTAGCAGCTCGATATATGTGCCCTCTATGCCCTGGTTCTTCAGTGCAGATATTACCGACAAGGTGGTGATGGAGTCAAAAGCCTTCTCGTAGTCTATAAATCCAAGACACACTGGTATTTGGTATTCATTTGATCGGCTTATTACTTCTCTCACTACTTGAATATGATTCATTGTACTAAATCCGGTTCTAAATCCTGCTTGTTCCCTTGGTTGGGCGAAATCTAGTTGCACTTGTAGACGTTTCGAAATTATTTTAGTAAAGATCTTATATATCGTAGGTAGTAAACTAATCGGCCGATAATTCTTCAAATCTTCTTTATCTCCTTTCTTGTGTAGAAGAATTACGTTGGCTTCATTCCATTTATCTGGGATAGTTCTTTTTTGTATACAAGCAGTGAATATATCAGCGAGAACTTTTTCTGTTTTTTCTCCTACTAACTTGAAAATTTCTGCTATTAACCCATCATTTCCGGCTGCTCTTCCATTTTTCATATTCTTTATTGCATATGTAACCTCTTCCGGTAGCACGGGTGGGACACCTTGGTTTGTATGTTTTCTATTCTCGTTTTCTTATATATATATATATATATATATATATATATATATATATATATATATATATATATATATATATATATGCGTTTATAGTGAACCCCAGTACAACGCGGGATCTGTTCCGCGTTATAGAAAACCGCGTTATACAAACCACATGTATTAAGTATGATCTGTGAGTGTGACGTACCAGTTTTCCACGACGAACGGGTTTCCAACAATGAATAAATATTACTTCACTATTTAATTTTAATTTTTGTTTTGATTTTAAATGAAATAAAAATATTTTTGGGTTATGTCTTTAAATGTTCATTTTAATTTTTTAAGGTAAACCTTTACATCTATAATTCTAACTTCCCTATACATACAAGAGGCAAGTACGAACGGATTTAGTAAACAAATAAATCGAAAAGTGTGTCAAAATGTTAAATTTATCTTACACGTTACACGGGTGTGTTTCTTTCTTTTTATGAATATTGGTAGCAATTTTTTCGTCGCGTTATACAAATTCGCGTTATAAGTGAACGCGTTATACGGAAGTGCACTATATATATATATATATATATATATATATATATATATATATATATATATATATATTAAATATAATATTTCTATGACTAATAAACGATTTATTGATACGTTTCAGTAATTAATTTAAATGATTATTAAACTATGATCATGAATAAAAAATATCATTCTTTGATATATTAACACTTATCATTAATAATCAGTTACTAGTTAGACTATTGTTATTGTACTATTGTTAAATGTACTGATAGACGATATCGTTACTCTTTAATCAATTTTCAAATCCAGAAAACTATTATTCAGTTTATGGCATTATTAATCATTGTTATGTATGTTGATAAATGATAGTGCTATGGTTTGAATCACAATAGGGGTTAAAACAATCGCATAAAACAATCAAAAAATTGAAACTCTGACGATATGTAATTTTTATCCCAGTTTCAATGAAATGTTCATTCTCATACCCTAATTTGATAATAAAAATTGTTTTATTATTATCACAAAAATACATAACTGATAAACATATGTGCGATTGTGGCATATTACTTTCTTAAACCATCAATATGATGATTCTAATATGTCTTATTATCGCGAAGCAATATAATTTTAAAATAAA
Source organism: Acanthacorydalis orientalis (assembly GCA_034766995.1). Lineage (NCBI taxonomy): Eukaryota > Metazoa > Arthropoda > Insecta > Megaloptera > Corydalidae > Acanthacorydalis > Acanthacorydalis orientalis. The sequence continues at coordinate 9,944,628 of CM068319.1, read as the reverse complement.
AACAAATCATAAATTTAACTATTAATGAGTACTCATATTGGACGTGAATAATTTTTTTAATCTTTTTTTAAGTTCTGTCGTACAATTATTTAAAATTTAAATATATTTACGCCTTTCTGCGTTTTTGAAGAGTTTGATCAAAATCTGTGAAATGTCATATGTAATGATTTAATTATAAATATAACCTCACAAAACAATAGTTAACACGATGAGTGACAAAAACTATATTTGCTACTGCATTCCATGTAGAACTCTTTAACTGGATAGCACTTCCGAGATGTGATTAAGATATAAAAATGGATCGATGATTTTATTTCCTTTAAATCGATGTCTTCTTTCCGTGAAATAGTCCAAAATTTACTCGATAGATGGCAGAAGGCTATAGAAAACAAATAAAGTTCTTTGAATCAAATTAAATCAAAATCAAAAATTATTTTATTGTGTTGAAGTTTACAATTACAACGTCGTATTGCTGTACGTTCAATGGAAGTTGAGGTTAGGTCCAGGGTTTTAGCCGTGGCTTTTGAATCGGTTTTGAATGGAGAGTCGTGTTTGAGGAAGTGGGTATGTGGGGTAATTTGAAGATAGAGTCCGGAATACATTTTTGAAAAAACTGAAAGGAAAAAGTTTTTTGAGAATTGAATTCTATTTTATATACAGGAAGCGGCAAAAAACCACCCGAAATTCGCTCAGTTATTGATTCTGCGTTAGTGAAGCGGGACGGGGCGTTCTGAGACCTTCAAATAGCATGTGTCACTGTTTTTAGTTGCCATCATGGCTTGGACGGGTGTACATCATGCGTTCGTTATTGAATCATTTATCTGAAGCAACGAATCTCTGATCGCCACGCAGAGAGCTTTTTGAATCCACTTCGTGCTTGGTCTAAACACTGCTGTTCCGGACTGAAAACCCATATTGCTATGGATTGAAAATTTTAGGGCTACAGGTTCGGCATTAAAACAAAAACCATCTGGAAGACTATGGAACGTTCGGATGGCAAAAAATCTGAACGCTGTGAGACAGTCCATTGCGTAATCTCCCAAATGTTCAGCCCGTAAACATGCTTCTGCTTTGGGCTTGTCTGATCGAACTACTGAAAATTTTACAAGCCGATCTTGAGTTCCATCCGGTATAAAATGATGGTTGTTCAGAAACTTAATGAACGCGACTAGGAGAACAGAATTACAAGTTATTAGGATATCTTTCAAAATAGTTTTGAAAACGCTGTTCTTCCCACAAGTGACGAAGCTCATTTTCAATTGGCTGGCTACTTTAACAAGCAGAGTTTTCGTTACTGGGAAAAAAACAATCTTTCATCAACTTCATTAGCTCATTACACTGCCAACGTGTCACTGTTTGGTGCACTGTTGCAGATTTAATTGTTTATGGCCCCTGTTTTCTTGAGGAGGAAGGCCAAATGGTTACAGTAACTTCTCATCGGTATATGAAGGTGCTATAGAACATCTTGGAACCGAAATTCACCGAATTTGCAAGTCCGGATATGTGGTTTGAACAGGATGTGGTCAATGCTTACATGGCGAGGAGATCAATGGATGTTTTAAGAGAACTGTTTCCAGGGCACTTGATCTCGTTACACGGTAATATTGGGTGGCCTGCACGTTCACTTGATCTCCCTTGTAACTTTTTTCTCTGGGATAATCTAAAAGTGGAAGTCTATAAACATCAAACAACAAATATTAATGAACTGAACGCTGTTATATGTGAAGAAATTGAAATGATAACGCCGGAAATAACCAGCCGAGTGATGTGAAACTTCAGAAATCGATTACAGATGTGTATCGCGAATAAAGGCAACCATCTGAACGATATCATATTTAAAACCAATCTAAAATAAACTGTATTCCATGCACTTTTAGATTATGTAATTAAAATTGAATAGCTTTTATCATTCCTTTTTGTTAACTTTTAAAATATAAGTGATTTTTTTCTGCACCATATATAAGAAAAAAATGGATAAAAATGAAATTAAAACTTTTGGATACACTTAATAAATATACTTCATTGTAATCAATATTAGATTAAAGATGTAGAAAAAAAAATATAAAAACAAATAATTTTTGTTTAAAATGTCTAGTTATATTACACTTCTTCGAAAAGTAGGTAAATATTGATCGAAAAAAAATTCCTAGTGTCCTCATTTATACAATTCTGAAAAGTTTTTCAAGTAATAAAAACTATAAATCTGTTAGTAAGATAATTTGATAGATTTTTTTAGAAAACGTTATATAATAAAATAACTGAAATGTATCTATAAAGTTCTAAAAAAAACTTTACAAATCGTTGAAAAGAAAGAAGTTGAAAACTGTTTCAGCTTTTTCTACTATTATATAATCTGCCTGTATAACATTCCCACATCTGTCAACAAACAATTAACAAATTACGAATCCAAATCATGCACCACCACCTCTCTTGTTCACCAGATTTACTTCTATGTAACTTTTTTTCTCGTTCGTACAAGTAAAAAAGAACTGCGTGACCACAATTTAACTCCACTAACGAGCTGAACACGATTGTAATAGGCATTCTGAACAGAATTGCGAATGTGGTGACTTCTTTCATATTGCTCATAAAAAAGATCATGACTTGTAAAATATAAAAACTGCAAGAAATTTTACACACATATGCTCATATATAAATATATATATATATGTACATGTGTGTGTGTGTGTATGTGAGTTTAATTTTTGAAATGCTAATTAAATTTTTTCGTGACTGGTTATAACTTATATCTAAACATCTCTCTGTATATATATATATATATATATATATATATATATATATATATATATATATATATACAAAAAGAAAGAAAGGAAGGAAGGAAATTCGTTTTATATAAATACTTTGTATTGATTATATGTGTAAATTAATTTTTATGTGAATAATTATTTGTAATGAGTTTTGCAGGCGAAATTTTTAAGTGAATTCATTTGAAATGTTCTATAATACAAATTAATTTTTAAGAGATAATCAAGGTCTTTATCTTTATTTAATACACTGACTTCGTTCAATGTTTGAATGTTGTACATTATAATTGTTAAGAAGAGATTTCTTAAATTCATTAATAATGATTTTGTAATTATTAATGAGTAGAGAGCTTTTGAACTTTTTGAATATTTTTGAATTAATGTGACAATTTATCATTTCAATAATTTTGTATAAATTTATTTGTGACGATAAAATTTAATAAATAAATAAGTACAGTTCAGTGGCGTGTTATATCTTCATTGGGTCCAAGCAAATATAAATAAGGGAGGCCCTTGTACAGTGTTGTACTACAGTAATAAGATTATAAGTGACTGATTTTAGCCCCTCCTCCTGTTGGTGGTGGCCTCAGACAATTGCTCATAATATAACACTCCACTGGTACAATTATAAACTTTAATGTTGTTAAATTTAATTTTACAATTGAACTTGGACCATTCATAACCGCATACTTTATTTTTATTTAAAATATTCTATAATTAATTAATGATCATTAGAATTTAACTGTTCTTGTGTATCTAGATTTAAAGTTATATTTCTTATCCTTGTGGTCACTATTTTTTTCTTTTTTTACTGCCAGTTTCGTCTTCTGACATCTTTATTTACACATCTTGTACTATTACTTACTTTATTAAATAAATTATTTGCAGTTGAAAACTATGGACAACATCATCCCAAATATGTGGTCTAAATCATATCTTTAAATAAAAATGTTTAGAGCTCATATAAAAAAAATATTTAGTAAATGATGAATACTTTTGGTAAGAGGATTTTACAAGTAAAAATTTTCTCAGCCAAAGCTTCTTTATCTTATCATTTGTTATTAGGAGGGTTATTAATCAAGTTCAGCACCGTTTGTTGGAAAAAATCGTTTATTTTTCAAGGTAGTCTCCATTGAGGGGTATTGACTTGTTCCAGCGAGTCTGCAGAATACTTATTTACGGCAGCAATCACATCCTCATTCGACGAAAATTTCTTCCCGCCGAGTTAAATTTTCAATTTTGGGAAAAAGAAGAAGTCGCACGGGGTGAAGTCCTGAAAATAGGGTGGATGAGGAATCAGTTCTTAGCCTAATTTGTACAATTTTGCCATTACAATTGTAGATTTGTGGCATGGGGCGTTGTTCTTCTAAAAATGCACTTTTTTGTGCACCAATCTTGGCCGTTTTTTTTCAAATCTTTTTTAAAACTGTCCAATAATGTTGCATAATATTGCATAATTGGATGTAGCATAATTATGTTGCATAGTATTCATTTATGAAAATTTACACTTACTGGGGTCGTTTGATAAATATGATAAAAAACAAGTTAATTACCATTTTTTGGAAAAAAATCGATTTTATTTCTTAACACAGTCTCCATTTAACGCTGTATACTTGGCCCAGCGAGTTATCCGAATTTTTTCATCCCGTCGGAGAAATACCTTTACTCAAAGTCTACAAATACGCGTGGACGGTGGACATGACATCCTCATTCGACGAGGTTTTCTTTCCACCGAGTCAAATTTTCGAAATTGGATAGAGAAAATCACATAAAGCCAAGTCGAAAGAACAGGATAGATGAGGAATAAATTCGAATCCTAATTCGTGTGGTTTTTCCATTGCGACGGTTGATTTGGGGAATGGCGCATTGTCCTAGTTAAAGAGCAGTTTTTTGATCGCCAATCTTGGCCGTTTTTGTTTCAGTTCTTCTTTCAAACAATCCAATGATGTTGCATAATAGGCTTCTATTATCGTTTTTCCATTTACTAAGTAGTCAATCAGGACGATTCCTTGGGAATCCAAACAAACAGTGGCCATCACTTTCCCAGCCGACAGAACTATCTTCGCTTTTTTCAGAGTAATTTCAACAGTCGTTTTTTACTGCTTTAACTGCTACTTCAACTCAGGTGTTCAGAGGTAGATCCATGTTTCATCAATGGTGTCGAATCTACGTAGAAATCCTTGCAGATCGTGATTAAACATCTCCAAACACTGGATTGAAATGTCCTTTCGTGTGTGTTCTTGGTCAACAGTCAACAATCGCGGCATTCATCGCGCACACAGCTTTTTCATGTACAGTTTTTTGTGCAGAATATTATGCACTCGTTCAGATATTGTGGACAGGCTCAGAAATCTCGCGCATTTTCACATGACGGTGTGCCATAACGATACCGCGGATTTTTAAACGATATCCGTCGTGGCGACCTAAACTGAGCATCCAGAACACGCGTCATCTTCAATCCATGTTCGGCCACGTTTAAACTCATTTATCCAGAAATAAACAGTCTTCAACGCTGGTGCAAAATCCCCATGAAGTTCATTCAACCCCGTTTTGATCAGGACGGCCGTCGACTTTTTCAAATAAAAATGTTTTATCTCTGCACGGAACTCGTTTTTTCCATTTTTGCGGCAACTACTACAATGCTCATTTCAAATATCTGTAGAACATGAACAACACGTCATTTCTAGCTGAAATTTTTCCCATGCTAGTTTAAAAACTAACATTTGATAGACGTTATCAAATGAATCGTGACACCATCTTATAAAAATTTACCAAACTTATCAACCGAACCTCGTATAGTAAATACTGATAGTTTTCAATTTTTTAATATGTGGTCCTTTTTCCCAGATTATAACGAAATTATTAACTAATTATTATAAATAAGATCATTTATATTTAAATGTAACTTAACAATAAAATAAATAAATACAGAAAAAATGATTTGATATGTCAGATAAAAGTTTCAAGTAGATACAGTTTCAAATTTATCATTTAGTACTGATTGTTATAGGTTAGAATGTTAAAAACGAAATATTATACAATACATATAAAGTGAGGAATTTTAAAAGACGTGATTTAATAAAAGAACACGTAAAATCTGAACTGACAATGAATAAAAAGCAGATCGTATTGAAAACTCAATCAAAAAAGTAAACAGAAATTGAAAAGTACATGAACGACTCATCTTACATTTCGCTTACATTTAATTAAATTCATATCGACAAAAGAACATCATCAAAATATTCGTATCATTTAAATGTATGCAACAAGATACGGCAGAAAACGGCATTTTATCTAATTTTTTTTTAATATTGACTGTACTGTTTTCATAATAATAAATTATAATTAAAAACATACTATTTAAATAACAATTAAATTAGTATGCACATTTAAATTATTTAAAATAAAGCATGCATTTCATAAAATATTCACAGTATTCTCACATTACTAATAATTTATTATTAAAATGCTGCATCTCAACCTGATTATTTTTTGCTCTTTTTATAGAAATATATAACGTTGAATTCGTTCAATTTAAGTTTTATTTGATGTTGAACGTTCATAGTACATACTGCATATATTTACATTGTATTATCAAAAGTGTACGAATTCATAAAAAAATAAACACATAGAAATACAGCATATGGTTATTAGTGAGTGACTGGCTTTTATATTTAGTTTCCAATTCCGCATAATTAAAAATAACTTTTACATAATGATGTTTGTATTTATATGCTTTTCATACATTAATTATAACAAATGTATATATATATATATATATGTATAAAGTATGTTATTTATTTCAAATTAAAATAAAAAAGTAAACAATAAAAAATATATTAAAAACATTTTTAAAATTTATGGGGCTTTAGACCGTACTCGCTTTGCTCGCCGACACCAGAGGCGGAGAGCCCCCCTCCCCGTTCACTAACACTTACTCCCGCCATTGAGATACATTTCATGAGATAAATTAATTATCCAATCAGAACGAAGATGACGTAATCGTAATCAAACCTTATTATCCAATCAGAACACGAATAAATCATTATCCCGGGGAAGGATCAGTTTTTATTTACATAGAGATGATGTGTTTGATTTTAGAATCTGCTTAAATAAATTAATAACAAATGTTTGTAAATAATTATACACAGATACATATATATATATATATAGAGAGAGAGAGAGAGAAAAAGAGAGAAAAATAAAAAAGTAGGCTAACTAGATGTGTTACTTTTAACGTGTTCGTTCCTTTTTTAAACAAAATTCTCTTATTAAACTAGGCCTGCTTTCCTTTTATTTCTCTTGCTTTTTCTTTCGAACATAGGCATAATATAAATGGATTGATAAATACAATCTGTGAGGTCGTATATTTTTTCCGATATAGAAGCGAAATCTACTCTACATTTTGTCTATCCTATTTTATGTATATAAGGTTAACAATACGCAATATATGTTGTTGTTTTTATTTGGGGTCTTAGGGCGCTTCGACAGCTAAGATCATTAGCGCCCGAATGCACTATATATATACATATGTATATGTATATATATATATATACACGGTGTTTGAAAATAAAATACTTATATCGATACTTTTGTGTTATTTTTTATATTATATAATTGAATACATTTTATAAATTCTTGTATTATGACATATATATATATATATATATATATATATATATATATATATATTAGGTTGGTAAGAAAATAATTGCGGTTTTTGTCTTCTGAATTCTAATCTTATTAAAGTGTCATTTTAATCAAAGTGTCATTTCAACGGTTTCATATTAATATCATTTAACACTAGAACTACCGACAGTTAAGACGAAGCTATTTCTACCAAAACCAGTCAAAATGACTGGTCTTTAAAAAATTCGTAAAAATAGAATATTTTTATATTTATTGACTTATTAGATTCTTACAAAAGGAATTCCATGTTATGTAGTGTATGGTATTACATATTAACCCATTTCAGACCATGTTCCCTAAATGAGGATTGGCACATTTTATCACTTACACATCAATAAAAATAATAAGTATAATAAAGAATATATGCTTTGGTAAAAAAAAATTAAAATAAATTTTCATTTCAAAGTTATTCTTATATTATAAACTAAATTATTAGGTATAAAAAGTTATGATTTGTCACATTTCTTACAAGCGTAGTTTCTCTTTTGAGTGCATTTTCCGCATACATATTTTTCACAGATATTACAAATGGTGGTAATCTTATTATTATTACAGTACCCTATTTGATACCGTTTCCGTGAACAAAGTGAGCTCTTTGAAGTTGTTTGTATATTAGCTTCTTGTGATTCCATTCCTGTTTTACATTTTCAACGGCATTTTCAGTGGCAAGTTCATCTGCCGGTTGAAACATTAATTAACCTTTCATAATATTTTTTTTGGTATATCCTGTTAGACCGGGTATGTCTTTGGAAATATTGTAAAGAGGTAATCTTCCAGAACTGGACCCTTCTTGTATTTTTTCCAACTGGTTCCGTCTGTAGCAATTTGATTTTGATGATCTTGTAGTATACTTTCATTTTCATCTTCAGAACTTCAAAGCACTCGAGTACATCTTCTTTTACGTAAATTCAAAATATTTTCAAATTTACTATCACTTTTTGAGGACTCCTGAGCATTTTCTTCGTGTAAAAGCTCTCTCGTCTCGTCTACACATTCACTGTTATAAAGTTTATCATCCTAGATATCAGAGCATTCTATTGGTATATCTTTCAGTTTTTTTCCAATAATTCAGAGGTTTTCAATCATTTTGCCATTTTCAGGACTTATAAAAATAAAATAAAAGTATTGAATATATAAAATTTATATTTGTATTCATTTTTCTCACCTTACACTAACTGAAATAATATGTCGTTTATTATAATTTACATAATTATTTATTTTTGATTTATTATATTATATAATATGAGTGCAACATTCAACAAAAACTTCAATACACATTCTACGTATCCAGATCTAACTGAACGACTAAATATAGTTTCGAATGAATGCATTAGTTTTGCTTTACCATCATGATCAATCAAGAATTTTCCTGATAATTTTCACCATCATGCTGAATGATACGCAGTAAAAATTCTAAGAACGTGTGAGAAGTTGTACAAAACGAGTAAACTGGTTAATTCGTGTTCGGTAAACAGATTGCAGGGCACTTTTCACTTTCACAGGTACCAATCATTTTTACTGGTATTGGTGTAAGCAGCCATGATACAAAATTATTTTGATTTAGAATAAAAAAAAATAAAAATAAAATTCATTATACTATTTCTTTAGTTTGGTGGCGGAAAATACAATGCTTCTATTGCTTTGCTTGTTGTTTGCACTCTAGAGTGTAATAGTGAATCTAAATTTCATCTATAATCACAAATCGCTGGATAAAGTAAGTCTTATCTATCTGAAATCGTTCCAAACAGTCTTACGAAATTTGTACTCGAATACGTTTATGATCAATTGTTAGTAAACGCGGCATTCATCTTTCCGATAGCTTTTTCATGCCTAACTATTCAGTTAAGATTTGATGTAGGCGTTCATTTGAGACATGCACAACCATATCGAAATCGCCTACGATTAAAACATGTTTTAAGTTTGAGGATCAGATGGAAATCTAAGGAGGCCAAATCTGGAGAATAAGCTGGATGAGGTAGTAAATCGTGTTTCAATTAAGCGAGTTTTGGCATGGATACATTTGTATTGGGACGTGCATTGTTCTGATAGAAAATGATTTATACATACAAAATGATAAACCTGGTCTTTCCTCGCGAATTGTTTGATAGAGTCGAATTATAAGATTAGCATTAACTCTCCAGTTATTGTTTAACCCGTCGGAAGGTAGTCAATTAGCAGGATCCATTTAGTATCCCAAAAAATTGAATCCATAACTTTTCCAGCGGATAAAACTGATTTTGCTTTTTTTGGCGGTGAAGAATCACCATGCTTCCATTGCATTGATTGTTGTTTTGACTTTGGAATGTAATGGTGAATCTAAGTTTTATCTGTAGTCACAAATCTCTGGATAAAGGCAGTATTCTTCTTCTTAAATTGATTCAAATAGAGTTGGCAAATTTGTACTCGAATGCGTTTATGATCAATTGTCAGCAAAAGCGGTACTCATCCTGCCGATAACTTTTCATACCTAACATTTCAGTTAGGATATGATACAAGCGTTCATCTGAGATACCCACAACCTTATCAATTTTCGACACCTTCAATCGCCGATCCTGTAAGACAATATCTTGCACTTTGTGGATGATTTTTTCCGTCATTGCAGTTTTTAGACGTCCACTTTGCGGTTTTTTTAAAGCTTGCAATCTTTTATATAAAGATGCACGATAAACCCAATATAATTTTCATCTCATTAAAGATTTTTGTTGGCGTTAAGCCCTTTTTGATAAAAAACTTTATCACCGCACGATGTTCAACTTTATCCATTTCAACAACGGCACACAAACAGCTTTATTTAAATTGATGTTTGCAACAAACTGCTTGACACATTAATTTTGGACTTTGACGTTTTGTATAAGATAGATATCGCTTAGTTATGCGTCACAAATATTTAAAATATTACCACCACTTTTATGTTAGGCCGTGAACTTTTCAAATCACACTCATTTATGTTCTGAATATTTCTACTTGAAGATGTCAATTAAATTACTTCTTTTATATGCGTTTATCTACAACTTACAAGATTAAACAAGTTCTTTAATAATATTACTATTAATGTAGTTAATAAATAACACAAATAAATTTTCCTCTCTGACTTAAATGATATTATGATAAAACTTGTTACGGTATGGAATCCTAAAGAACGATTTTAGTAACTCTTTTATTCAAATTAAAAAAACTACTGAAAATTTTCTAAAAATAAATATACATTTAGTTGATCGCAGTTTCATATCCACTCATGGCGATACACTAATGTTTTATGTCACTAATTTATGTAAGAGTTTCTAGTATTATCATCTTTGGTGTTTGGTTGCATTCATTATCAAACAAGATTAGTATTAAAAAAATATTTAATATACATATACGAGTGTATATATATATATGTGTGTGTGTGTGTGTATGTATGTATATTCATAGATAGTACGCTAACTTATCTTCAAAAAGTTAAAAAATAAAGTTTTCTTCTTTAAAAAAAGTCTATTTAAATTTATATAATTTACTAAAAATACTTTACTTTAACAAACACATTTTTCTACACTTCTCGTTTTTATATTTCTCATCGGTCATTAAGACCTCGCCCGTCTCATTCCATTCTTTCCGTATAATACATTTTAAACCATTGTTCACGTTTCGTTAAATTCTTTTTTCTCCCATGTATTTTTTTATCGACTCCGCTACGTCATCTAAAAAAAACCTCGAACGTATAGATTTCCTCCTCATTTATTTTTATTTCTGTGTCTACATATTTTTTCTTTTATCGCACTTTTTTCTTCCTCTCAATATAAATATACACATATATACATGAGAAGAAAGCGTCGAAAGAATGCACCGTTGTCGTACTCACGACTTCCTATATCAACATTTACTTCGTCATAATTTATCCTAATAATCTCGCTTTGTGTATTTTTTTTGTACAGAGCTGATAAATGATTCAGGTTTCGTTTCAGTTTAGGCTGCATCTTTTCGTGCTGTCAAACGTTTCGTTTCAATTCGTTATGTCTAATATACTTTATGGTTATGAAGATAAATATGCTTTTTATTAAATTATATTGTTTTTGTTGTATTTTTATTCATACATGCATACATATATACATATATGTATATATATATATATATATATACATATATGTATATATATATATACATATATATATACATATATATATATATATATATATATATATATACATATATATATATATATATATATATATATATATATATATATACATATATATATATATACCTCTGTTTAAAGAAAAACGTATTCGATCAGTGTATACTACCGGTTCTTACCTACGGCAGCGAAACATGGATGCTTAACGCCAAAATAGTTCAGACTCCAAACAACACAACGAAGTATGGAACGATGCATGTTGGGAATAACAAGAAGAGATAGAAAGAGAATAAAATGGATACGAAAACAAACAGGAGTCACAGATATAATAAGAAGAGTAAAGAATCTGAAATGGAAATGGGCGGGACTTATCGCAAGAAGAGAAGACAACCGATGGATAAGAGAAATTATTGACTGGGAACCAAGGAATATGAAAAGACCGAGAAAGAGACTAATGAACAGATGGGATAAGGATATTAAAAACTTTCTTGGAAAACTGTGGAAAAGAGAGGCACTGAATCGAACAAAATGGAAAATCATGGAAGAGGCCTTTATCCAGCAGTGGATTAACAGGGGCTGAAGATGATGATGATATATATATATACATATACATATACATATATATATATATATATATATATATATATATATATATATATATTACAAAATAAATTAAGAATGCATTATTAATCGAACCCAACAAAACCAAAGATCCATCACTAAACACACATAAAAACACACACACATCACATAAAAACTGACTTGAAATATATAAAAATAAATCCACTTACTGAGTATGACATTAAACAAATTAATTAAAAAATAATAAATCTAGAGGAAAAGACTGAAGCCATTTTTATATTTTTAAGTATGAATAAATAGAAGATACATACTCGTACATATTTTTTACAGTTTTGTACAAATTTGAGGCTGATGAAATTTTGCATAAAGAATGAAAAGAAGAATATATATTAGGGTGTAACATATGAAATTGCAGATTTTTTAGGTGAGAATTAAAACGTAATATTTGTAACAAAACAAAATATATTTAATCGAAATAAGCTCCATCAGCTTCATTGGTCTTTTGTCAACGAGAAATTAGATCGTTTATCCCATTTTTATAAAAATCGACATTTTTAGAGCTTATAAAGTTTTCGAATCCTTAAATCACTTCATTTGGTTTCGGATTTTTTTTATGTCTTAAATAAGATTCCAAGTGTCGAAAAAGATGATAGTCTGTCGGTAAATGATCTGGTGAATAAGGGGGATGCGGTAAAATTTCATAATTTAATGAATTTAATTTGGAAATTGTGATTAGAGTTATATGTGGTCGAGCATTGTCTTGGCATAGTATTGGCCCATATCTATTGATTAGCATTGGCTGTTTTGTTTTTAATTTTTCATTCATGTTGTCGATTTCGCGATAATATGAATCAGCCGTAATTGCTTCGCCTGATTTTAAAAAAGAATAATAGATTATTACTTTATTTGTCTATCATACAGTAACCATAAGGTTTTTTTGGTGTAATAACGGCTTGGGTGCGTGTCCTGGAGCTTCATTTGCATTTAATTATTAACCAGATCTTTTTCTGTTATCATACAGAATCCACTTTTCATCACAAGTAATGATTCGATTTAAAAATGGCGTTTTATCATTTCGAATTATCAATGAAGAATACACCTCTAAGCGTCTCAGTTTCTGACCATCTGTCAATTCGTGCAGCATCCACTTATCCATCTTTTTCACATTTGGTATTGCAGCGAGATGACGAGAACCAGCCATAACACTAACACTTAAATCACATGCGAGAGCTCGAACTGTTTTATGTGGATTAACTTCCATCATGGCTCTCAAATGTTGTACGTTCACAACGGTTTTGGACCTTCCTCGAGCCTCATTGTCGAGATTCATATTATCGGAATGAAATTTTTGAACCATAATTGAATTGTTCTCTGGCTATCCGACCCTTCTCCGAAAGCTCCATTGATATTTCTACCTGTTACCGCTGCATTGTGTCCCAACTTGAACTCACATAAAAAAAGTAGACGCAAATCTTTTGTGGACATCATCCTGTTAATAGGTAAAAAAAATAACAATTACTCCGTATTTAAACACAATTGGAGGGTACAGTACATAGTCAGTTTCAAATAGCTGAACTTGTAAAATATTGCACAGAACCTTTCTCAATCGCGGTCGACCTCTGACTGATTGAAATTCGGCAAATTGACATGTTACAACCTAATAATATATATTTTATATACATTTAATGAACATTTAATTAAATAAAACATTTTCGTTCATATAACATTATTATATTTATATTGTAGTTCATATAATATTATATTTACATTATATTTTAGTTCATATAACATTATTGAATTTTCAACTAGTATTTTTATTGATAATTAAATTCTGAATAAAACGAACGTTTAGTTAAAAAGAACGTAGAAATATTATGGAATGCATAAAACACATGGCTTGTTCAAAAAAATCAATGTGTGAATTTAGTGTATAATTATATATATATAAATATATATATATATAAATATATATATATATATATATATATATATATATATAAATATATATATATATATATATAAATATATATATATATATATATATATATATATATATAACATATTGTATATTCCTGTAGTAATATTTGTTCATTCAGAGTTTCAATCCAAAAACGAATATTAAAAGACTCGTTAAACATAAAGACGTTAAAAACAAAATTCACTCTGCCGAGAACAATTTTCTCTTCCACTAATTATAATTGTTGAACAAGGAGAGAAACAGAACTGTGCGTTAAAGAAAGAAAGAGAAAACGAAAAAAAAGCAAAAACGTTTTTTAAACTCGTAGATCCGCGTGCCGGGAACAGCTGCTTTAATGATTACAGCCCGACACAGCTCCGCTTTTTTTATTATGAAAAATTATCCATTCACACACTTATTATTCACACACAATCGCGCCAGCAGTGTGTGGCACATTCGCCGGGTAAAGCTTCGCAGCCGTATGACCCGCGCACATACATACGGCATTACTCTGTTTCTCTTCGACGATGTTTGTTTCAATTTATCAAGTTGGAGCTCGGCTAATTCTTTTATTAACAACCGAGCCCTGCGTCGATACCGCCGTACTTGTCGCACACTCATATTTTGCGCAAATTGCATTTTCTGTTAATTAGTTTACTGTATCGAGCAATACACGATGGATTTTTTTCTACATCCGGTACTTTTTCATTTCGAGTGGAACGATTATTGTGAAAATATTCGATTAGGACAAGTTAATTGTTTAACGAGATTCAGAGACCGGTGAATTCAAAGAATGCGGTTTTCGCTTCATTTGCATGTTTCCTTTCATTTAACAGAAAATATAGAACAAATTCGTTGAAATATCTCTCCGCACTCTACAACGAACTGTACCTTGCTTTTACACGTATATTTTTTGTAAATCCAACGCAAACATCATTTTTTTCAATTAAGGTTGATATTCTCTATAATACATTTGAATTTGTTTTATCTGCAATTAGTGCTTTCAGACAGTAAAAGATCACATTTATTTGCTTTTCATTTCTGTTATATTCTCGTGGGATTAAATTTAACTTTTATGTGATTTATTATAGCTAGAGGGAATGACTAGTATATCATAACTTAAAATAAAAAAATAATGGGGGTTGTATATGTATACAACCGCAGGACTTTAATATAGAATTACATCGAGTTAGTAAAAAGAAAATATTTTAAGTTGTTTAAACAATACAATTTCATTTTTTCAGTTGAGGTCAAAACATTTTTTTTAACTCTCTGATCTTCTCTCTTTCACCGTTTTACGTTTTCTGTGGTTTCTTACACGATCCGCAACAGTTTGTCCGCATTTTCAATTTTGAAGATTTTGATAAATTTGATACTTAATTTCTGAAAATTTTTAAAAATTCAAAACATGATCATAAGCTCCTCTTACAGAGTTTTGAAAGGTTTATCCGCAGATATTTTAGTTGTTATTGTACGATAAAAAGTTTTCGAAATATTCACCTTTATTGCTGACAACCTGAAAATGAACGTTTTTTTTTACAAATCTACTTTTAACCGCCGGTTACGTTCAATAAGGTGTCAAACGGCTCGAAATGTCATCTGGCGTGACGCTTATATTGAAGTGACGCAGATGCGTTAAATTTTGCATGGCATAACGTCGACCAACGAATGCGCATTCCCGAACTGTTCAAGTAATCTTAGCAAAATTTCTATCGGTTTCACGTTTTCGTCCGTTAAAAACTTAATTACAATGCGTTACGTAACAGGACTAGGTGCTACTTGGTCGACCATCGTGTTATTTATTAAAGAAACGAATGCGAGCCCAAGTGCACGACAAAGGATGAAACTGAACACCCTCACTAATATCTCTCTACATAGCCTCTGCTACGAACGTTCGCTCATTTAGCGGCAGGAAAAAAATCGGGTTTTATTTGATTAATCCTTATATATAAATCGTTTTAGAGAACACTGAATTTTCATTGATATTATTAAATTATTTATATAAATTTTATTTTGTTTCAGGTGAGTCACCTTTAATTTAGATGTACTAGTGATAAATTTTCATGCACTGGTGAGTTGATTTTGAATTTAAATGTTTTTATTGAAAAAGGTGTTTTATATTTTAAGTAATAAAACGCGTTAGTTAATATATGAAGCAAATATTTTGATTATTCGAAATTTAAGAAAGTGTAACACAGACTCTTCAAACTACTGACCTGCGTAATAACGTTGTCTGTTATTGACAAAATTTGAGATCTGTTCAGAAGATCATTTTAATATTATTTTAAAAATCTAAACTACGCATTAATAAAAAAAGATGATCCCTTACATATTTGGTATTAATAAACAAACAGCAACTCTTGAGTATTACATACTATTGATTATGTTGACACTAATCATTTACATATAAAACGCATACGATATATCATGTCATCGAACATTTTTTTAACATTTCAATTAATATACCATTTACTAGATGTTGAAAGTTAATTAGTTACTTTTATTGTATAGGAGAGTAATTTTTGAATATTTCTTGACTATAAGAAGAATGTTGTTTAAAAATCCCAACAAAAAGAAATCATACACGATAAGGTCTAGAGATCTCAAGACCATAGTTATATTAGAGCTGTCTATAAAACACAGATGATAAGCAATTTAAAGAAATGTGACAACTACAAGAAGTTGCATTTATTGAAACTTTGTTTCTAACAGTTCGTTTTTGGATAAATTGTCTACAACTTTCTGTGTATTGGTAACAATGTTCACTGTTAAATCATTCAATAAAAACCGACGAAACCATCTATTTGTAATCAATCAGTTCTTTTTTTTCTATTAATCTATTTTTCCTGATATGTACATGTTTGTTCGTCTTCAAATTTGTCTTTATTTTGTTTCTATTTTTTGTTTTTTTTTTTTTTAATTTAAAGTACAATTGATCTTTATTTTAAAATTATCTGTCTGCTGTTGTATACACACTTACTGTTAATGTACAATCATTAATCTGCATAACAAATACTGAAAAAAATGTACTGTGTACAATTTAAACAAAGACAAAACAAAGTAACATATATTATAACAATTTCAGTTATGCAAAATATATAGACCATTTTATATATATGGAAAACAGTTGAAGTGTTTTGTACAGTAGCGTATAACTCAAATAATTCGAGATGCTGGGATTTAAAAAAAGAAGAAATCTTCGAACATAATCTTTCAAATAGTTTTTCATTAATTGATTTTTTCTGTGGAACCAGTTGTTCACAATACAACTTCTTTGTGACGATTCGATTCCCTGGTAATAGCTCACAATGAATAATATCTATCATATCCCACTAAACAGACAACATATCCATTTTTTGGTTGAAGCCCTCTTTTCTTAGTTGAATGTGGTCCTTCATTGCGGTCAAACCATTGTCTGTGACGTTTAATATTGTTATAAATAATCCATTTTTAATCATCAGTACAAATTCTAATCAAAAATGGATCATTTTGCAATCGGCATAGATAAGAACTGCAAATATCCATATGTTATTTTAAATTAACGTCTGGTAACTCGGTGCGGAACTCACTGACTCAGCATAGAAACCTAACCAATCATTTTCAAGTCCCGATGAATAATTGAATGCACTGATTTGATCTTCCTAGATACACACACCCTTGAACTGGTATTTAGTTACACTAGTGTTCGCAAGATCTCATCATTAAAGTCTTGAGGACGTCCGAACCTTTTCTAATTTCCAAGGATGTAGCTCCTGAACCGAAATCGTTGAAGCCATCCTTGTTTTTAGCTAAAACAGTAACATCTAAATCATAAATTTCCAACAATTTTTTTACTGCAATTGTAGCGTTCTTGCGCTGACGAAACACCAAAAGCAGTATATATATATATATATATATACAATCAAAATAATCCACCAAAACTTTATAAAATATTACGTTGTAAAAAATAATCTATCTGTGAGATGTTTATATAAACATACTAACACACACACACACATATATATATATATATATATAACCATGACGTCGACTTATTTTTTGATATATTTATTGTTTCATTCGGTTATATGTGGGTTCTTATAGTTGACAAGTAAGCAAGGGGAACGAGCCTGAGGGCTGGGGAGTGTAGTGAGCTGGGGGCGAAACCCCCTAATATATATATATATATATATATATATATATATATATATATGTATGTATGTATGTATGTATGTATGTATGTATGTACATATTTCAATTGTATTTAGTTACCTTTATTCTTAATGTCCTGTATTTATCTCTATTTCTACCTAACCTCATTAATCGCTATGACAAATAACTTATATTCCAATTATTTTTTAAGAACAATAAGAACAGAAAATTTATTTTTACATATTGACTTTCTGTACCTTATATGAATAAATTTTAAAGAGAAATAGATGGACTCTATTATATAACCCAAATAAAAAAGACAGTGGACTATATTAAATGTTATATTTTAGCTTTTTGTTTCATCTGAATATGTCAAATGGTTCAAGAGTTTAAAACTCCTTTATAAAACTTAAAAAGTCATATCAGTCGTAGAACCTATGAGTGATTTATTTCTTATTGTAAATATATTTCAGGTATTAAATATATTTAATTTTACACACACACACACATATATATATATATATATATATACATGTATATATATATATATATATATATATATATATATATATATATATACATGTATATATATATATATATATATATATATATAATATACATATACCGTATTAGCTCGATTATAAAATGTCCTCGATTATTACACTAATCCCAGTTTTTTTCAAATAAATCAAGAAAAAAACATTTTTATGACTCCGGCTATAATACTGTACGCAGTTTGTCTCAAAGAAAACAATAAAAAAATGTTGAAGTACGTTTTTATATAAAGTAATTAGTATATAGCGCATCAAAATTGACAGAAAATTAGAAAAAAAAACACATAAAAAAACAGTTTATTAATTTTTATAATATATTACACATAAAAAATACCTTATAACGAGACCCAATGAACTAAACCTGTATCCTATCCATTATGAAAATTTCCTCACACACCACATTCGCTACGTAGTGGCAAACAGCCATGTTGCCGACAAAGTGATAAGAAATGTAGGTTTTCATTATTAACATATTTACAAGAATTATACAAATGCATATTTATAAATCGATAATCTGTTTTTTAAGACACCTATAATGGCATACCAGCCTGAAATAATAAAGGTTAGAATATAAGATGACCCTTATTCTCTAATGAAAATCTGTGGACCAGAACCTTGTTTTATATTCAGGTGAATACGGTATACATACATAAATACATATAATATATATATATATAAATATACGAGGTCAGACAATTAAGTAATGCGACCGATTTTTTTTCTCGGCCTGTGGTAACACTGCGAACCTGTAACTCTGCCACCGTAATAGCAGATCCCTACTCTCTCGATTGAGACCTTGACCACCCTCGTACGATCATTTCTTCGCCAGCTGTTTAGTGTTTTGTAACAACGCGCGAGTAGTGCAAAATGGAACAGAGAAATTTAGAGCAACGGTGCGCGATAAAATTTTGTGCAAAACTCGGCGAAACCGCGACAGAAACTTGAAAAAGTGCTTAAAGTGTATGGTAGTGATGCCCTGAGTCGTAGTCAGGTGCTTCGGTGGCATGCCGATTTTAAAAAAGGCCATTTTAAAAAAGGCGATTTTAAAGTGAAAAGCATGTTGATTTGCTTCTTCGACAGCAAAGGGGTGGTTCACAAAGAGTTCGTACCACCTGGACACCGTAAATCAAGTATTCTACCGCAATGTGCTCGAAAAATTACGAAAAAGGGTGCTCAGAGTGCGTCCAGAGATCGCGAAGACTTGGGTTCTGCATCACGACAATGCTCCCTGTCACAGTGCGTTCAGTGTATCTCAGTTTTTGGCGTCTAAAGGCATCGCAACGTTACCACAACCGCATTATTCACCGGACATGTCACCCTGCGACTTTTTCCTATTCCCCCATATGAAAAAAATGGTCAAAGGACGACATTTTGACTCCGTTGAAGATATCCAAGAATCTGTGACGAGGGTACTCGGAGAGGTCCCACAAGAAGTGTTCCAGAATTGTTACGAAAACTGGAAAACTCGCTGGAATAAGTGTATAGATGCGGGAGGGGACTACTTTGAAGGGGATCGCAGCGATGTACCTTAATTTTTAAATATACTCGATTTTTGAATTTTGTCGCATTACTTAATTGTCTGACCTCGTATATATATATATTTATATATATACACACACATATATATATATATATATATATATTTATATATATATATACACACACACACATATATATATATATATATATATATGTTTATATATATATATATAAATACACACACACACATATATATATATATATAAGTTCAAAATAAAGATCATGCTATATAGATAAAAATGCTATAATAATCCTATAAAAAAGTTACGACCCAAATAATATAGGAATCATAATAAAATAATATAAAATGGGTGTTTGGAAGATATGCTTAAAGAATCTATTAATAAATATTATTATTACTAGAATTGTATATTTTTTTTAATATTAGATTTCCCTAAATTCATTGGTCTGTTAATACACCAAACAATGACGCTTTATGTATAAAAAAATGTGATTACGAAAAAATACTCATTATAAATCTAAATACTCATATAATGACCAATCATTCTACAAAATATAAAATTTATTATTTATAAGAAACTAAATCGTTTCTATTTCACTTCTTATAACTGTTTAAGAAAAAATGAAATAACTATTTATTACATATTCGTTTTAATACTATAATACAGATTTCTATATCGATTTATTTTATTATGTAATTCTTGCTCCGAAATCACATGTAAAGTAATATACAATATTGACAACTTGTATGTAGCGTTGGCTCTGACCTTCGATTAACATTTGGTTGTGTTAGGTAATTGGTTTTATGTGAATAGATGTGTTCTAGAGATTCATTTTTGTCACATTCCGTTTTAAACAACAGTAGATAGGATATCTAATGAAATGTTCAGTGAATTTGTGAATATTTAACTGATTGGTGTATTTGATTATTTGTAATTTTTATTCGCGAGTGTAATATTAGTTTTTGTATTGTATGTGATGAATATTTATCCGGATATACTTATAATGTTCATTTTTTGGTTTATGTTTTAAATAATCAGCAGTTTAGTGATATAAAGGTATGTTCATAATAATAGTGTTTTATTTTTGATTTTTAAATATATAATAAAATAATATGTACATCAGTAAATACATACATACATTTATATACATACATACATATATATATATATATATATATATATATATATATATATATATATATATATATATATATTTATATATATATATATATTTATATATATATATATATATATATATATATATATATATATATAATTTCAGATACCGTTTTATAAAATATTAAGTATTAAAAAATGTGTACAATTCCGTTAATATTAACTTTTCTATACACTTTTTATTTAAAATGAATTCATTTTTGATTCTTTTACATAAATAATGATAAATGTTGATAACGTGATTGTTAAATTTCTTCTATTTTAGAACAGCTAAATGTTTGAATGTAATTTGTTACATATCTGTGTACTTGGATCTTTTGAATTTGTTGTTTTTTTTTTCGATGTTATTGTTTAAATATTTTCTACAACCGATTTCATGTTCTGATTTTTTCCAATATATGTACTCGAGAATATATATCTATCTGAAGTTGTCAGAATACGAATCCGGTTTTAGAAAATATTGAAACTTTGATCAGGAGAAGAAAACAATTTTACTTGAATATTTCGTTCAACGTTTTTATACGAACCTAAACAATATTTTATAGTAAAATTAATTTATAATTGTTGAGTGGTTATTAATTGATATCTAGTTCAGGTTTTTCTTTTCAAATTAATTTTAAATAATATCCTTACGTACTAATAACTTTTGTAATTGACTTTGTTTACTAACCTAATTCAGCTGTTTTAATTAGCTCAATGTAGTATATTTGAGATGAGTTATAATTACTGCTTATTCAATAAAAATTGTGTTATATAGCCTTAATTTAACGTTTTCCAACAAAAAATCTACATCCTATTATACCTTACAGAATTTTAAATGTATTGTTTTCTTTCATAGCTTTTTATTTATTTTTACTAAAGTTTTGTTCAATCAAGATTAGATATTTTATTAGTTTAGCTCCTTTTATGTGTATTTTTTCTCTCTAAAAGAATATTTTTTTCAATGTCTTGGCGATACTTTGGCACTTAGATTTTATTTGTTTGAATTAAGAGGTGATCCGAACGGGGTGTTTTTATTTCGTATTTTTTTTCGGATGTTAAAGAGCTTAGTTGTCGATGCACTTTTAAACTTCAAATAACCAACCATCTTTTTATTATAAGTTACTCCTTATTAGATTTATAAAATCCATTTATTTTATTTAATTTTTAAACAACGATTAGAACCAAGCATACACAAAATGTGTACTTGACTACAATCAAATCCTAATAAGGTATAAAAGAAAATTAAATTACATTTCTAGCATAAATGGTTTCTAAGTGATTGTCAGTACCAGTGAAAAATTACTTTGAGAAAAATTACTTCAGATTTATTTCTTGCAGCATTATTCTAGTGGTATCCATCATTTTGGATCATTTGCACTACTAGTTTTGGAATGTGTAGAATCATTAGGCAGAATTTTGACCTATCACAGAATTAAAACCAGTACTTGAAATTTTAAAATTTTACTCTAAGATGAATTCTATATTAGTAGTGGAGAACACAAATTTAAGAAAGAAATTAAAAATACATGTCACAAGTCTGTTAAGCAAATGAGTACAAATCTAATCTTAAAATGACGTACGTTAGTATATGCATAATGGAAATATCTACTTATGTAGTGGTATATTTTTTTTATTATACTTATATAAGTTCTTATGTCTTTTGTTTATTACGAGTATTTAATATATATATATATATATATATATATATATATATATATATATTATACTTATTTAGTTTAATGCTATTTTTTTAATAAAACCGCCTAGAATAAAATGAAAACAATTTTTTGTAAATATATCTTCAAAAAAAAACAGTAAGTGAAAAGATTTAACTCAAAATGTTAACACACTTTGATTACTTGTATTATTAATATATACATATATATATATATATATATATATATATATCAATATTTAATATTCAATTTAGGGACATACTTTTGTGTATACATATATATATATATATATAATAGAATATGCTTATTATAATTTATCAAATTCAGAAATAAATAATTGTTACAAATGATAAATTTTTGATGAAATAAAATTTATGTTTTTGAAATTAGTTTAAAATAATACTTTTAAATATCATTTTTTCTTCATGAAAAACAAAACATTTATACCAACAAAATCAAAATTATTTATAAAATGATAATTTATTGATGCTTTCTCGATTGATTTTTACATTTATGATAGTCATAGTACTGAAAAAAATTATAATAAATTATTTTTTACTTAATAATCAAACATTTTTTCAGCAGTTGCATTTATTGAATGTCGGCAGTAAAATTTTTGCAAAGCTACATTTGCAATACTTAGTATGAGTTTGAAACAGAGTGTCATATTATAAAGATGTGCTCTATACCTCCACATATAAAAACGTTTCTGTTTTTAAGCCCTAAATGCATAGTTATGTCAAAAGTTTAACATATAAATGAAAAAGAAAATACTGTACTTATTACTATAAGTAGATATTGAATGGAAAGTTAATTAAAATTAAATTTTTTTACATGATTTTTTGATATATAATATATGTATTAGATAATATATTTTTTATATGATTGCTCAATAATTGACACAATTATGTTGTAGAAATGCAACACTATTTATCAAACTTACATATCTAGTATCGAATACTATGTATATAAACGAAAAACTAAATATGTCGCAGTTCTGCAATTATATATATTTAAGGGTTAATATTGACATTTTTTTCCTATTATAATAGACTCATAGAATTTTCTTACTATTTTTAGTTCATTGAATTATATAATCCGAAAGGATGAAGACCACTAAAATAACAAATTAACGCAATATTAGATATAAACCTATTATAATTTTAACTGCTGAAGTTTGCGGACATAGTACTTGATTTCATAAAGTTATTCTTTCCATCTATATACGAGGGTCATGTAATAAGAATGGTAGAAAATCCAGTTAAACACTAGAAAAAAATCGAGTTTATTTCTCAACATAGTCTCCATTGAGGGCTATATGTTTGGTCCAGTGAGTGTGCAAAATACGCATTGACGGTGGCGAACACATCCTGATTTCTTTCCACTGAGCCAAATTTTCAAGACTGGGAAAAAGAAGAAGACATATGGGGTCAAGTCTGGATAATAACATGTATGAAGAATCAATTCTAATTCGTGTAATTTTTCCATTGCGACGATTAATTTGGGGGACGGTGCGCTGCCCTGATGAAAGAACATTTTTTTGTACGCCAATCTTGGACGTTTTTGTTTCAGCTCTTCTTTCAAACGATACAATAATGTTGGATAATAGGCTCCTGTTATTGTTTCTTCTTTCGTGAGCTAGATGATCAGGTTGATTCCTTGGAAATCCTAAAAAACATTGACCATCACCTTCCTAGTTAACAAAACGGTCTTTTTCTTCTCCAGCGTTCTTTCACCAGTCGTCCACTGCTTTGTCTGCTGCTTCGACTCAAATGTGTAGTAGTGGATCCATGTTTCAACCACGGTGACAAATTGATACGGAAGAGCTTTGGATTTCGATTCGAAACATCGCCAAAAACTGGGTTGGAAAGTCCTTTCGTGTGCGTTTTCGGCCAACAGTCAACAATCATGGCATTCATCACTCATACAGCTTCTTCATGTGCAATTTTTCCACGCATGACGCATAACGCTTACTCATATCTTATGAATATATTATATAAATCCCATAATATTTCTTTTTATCTCATAAAACTAACCATTAATATAACTGCTTTAGATATGATCGAGAATCGCTAGATCTGCATTATTCTGAAAGTCATAATTTGGTTACTTCTTGTAACATCCGAGTAAATTTAAGCGAAAAACTTTTCTTAGAAGTTATATTATTCTAATATATGAAAAGAAAGTATTTTTTTAAGTTTTTACTTTAGCCAGTCCTGTTAATAGTGAACAGAACTTGTCTGGAAGGATAATTTAAAAAATAATGATATGTGAAAAAATACCATTCAACGGTTACAGTTCTAAAAGTGAAATAAATTATAAACAAATTTTGTTAACGTGGTATATAAAAATTTCAATAGAGTAGAATATTCGATTTTTCAATTTATTTATAAAAATTAAAACAAATATATTGATTATAGTTAACGAAATATTGTATGAAAAAAATTTAAAGAAGTACACAAAGAAGTACATTTTATGATATGAAATTTCATGAAATATCTCGTGTACATTTTCAAATATCATCAAACACCGATAAGTATATTTATAAATAGTGTAAAATATTGATTCGTATACAAACTTCATTTCTATACGTATTCATGTTCTGACCTCGTTCATTAATTAATTTCTTTACACGAGTAGTGTTATGAAAGAGGAGCTCTTTCCACTTATTTTGATCTTCAATACGACAGCCTCATTTACATGCATTCCGTTATGCATCGTTTAACCCCTTTGAAAATGTTCATAACATGTTAAAAATGGGCTTTCAGTCGAGAATAAATAACGATAAAAATACTTCATGCATTCTTTTACGAACTATATTTCATATTTGATCTTTTGTTCATTCCATATTATACACTCACAGTCATTAAAACGGTACAGTGCTATCGGGGATGAATAAAAAAAAGCGTCATTACGTGTATTGAGCGTAATTTATTCTAATTATTTTCAAATGAAACCAAAGTTCGAACGATTCGTTTAAGAGAAGTGAAGTGTGTAGTTTTTCTTTCTTTCTGCCAGTGCCATGAAGAACAAAATGGGGGTTCATTTAAATATTTTACGAATAAATATCTATTTTTATCGGTTTCTTTCGATGGATGAAATACTCGTGAAGTAATGAAGATATTTCCTTTATTATATATGCACACACACACGAATTTATATATATATATATATATATATATATATATTGTCAGAGGTTAATGGATATAAATAATGTACGCGTTACTAAAACACATGATTAATATGGTTTATTTCATTAGTCAAAATAAGTTCAATATAAACAGAAAAAATAATTAGTTGAGGTTTGCAGAGATATGTACAGATGATCACAGTCGCAATACATCAACCCTTGACCGACGCGGAAGTAATATATTTAGATTGGTTACCGACCCGAGCAGAAGCACTTACTTACAGACTTAAGTCACCTGAAGTTCTCTACAGTACTCAGCCTATAAGATGCATTTGACGCCAATATTTAAACACACACTCTCTCTCTCTCTCTCTCTCTCTATATATATATATATATATATTGTGTGAATGTAAATTTTAGATGGGGTTCGTGATAGAAAAGTGAATAAAGTACCTTTATGAAAATAAATTAATTCATTCTAGCAAGTAATTGCAGTTGTTTTCCATAATTTTTCGCCATCATTCTGCAAGCATTTTTATGCCTCTATCATAAAAGGTGGCCCGATTCTCGTCGAACAACGAGAAAACATAATTTCTGAGGTCGTGAAGAGAAGCGGATTTTAAAGTATGGATTCTAGCGTTATTATGATAGAAGAAATCTCCCTTCCGATTGTCCCAAACCGGACGCTTTTTTCGATTTCTACCTTAGAATTGTTCAATTGTTGACAATAGTTATCAAAATTTATCGTTTCCCCAATGAAGAACGACTTATAAAAGATGACACTTTTGCAGTCCCACCATACATAGACAGCATAACATTTCGAGGATGCAAACAGATCTTTGGAATAGGTTGATCGCGTTGATTCTTTTGTCTCCAAGTCAGTTTCCATTCTAGATTGTAGTAATGGATCCATTTTTGTCTCCCATCATGAATAGATCCAGAAACGAATCGGTTTTTAATTGGCCAAGCAAGGAATTGGCTATAGAAGTTCGGTTCATTTTGTTCTTTTCGATTAGATCATGTGGCTTCCAAACATCGAGCATTTAAATTTTTTAAATGCTGGAATGTGGCCGACCTATCAACGTTTAACCTCTCAGTAACCTTTTGTACTGAAATCTATTAGAAACCCATCAAAACTTTTCCACACACCCAGTGTATATATATATATATATATATATATATATATATATATATATATATTTATGTATATGTATAAATAAGCAAATAAACGAATGTAACAAATAAAATATTCTTTTAGGAAAATTGTTGATAAAATTAATTTTCCGCCGATATGAAGAATAAAATCGTTGTGCTTTTATGTATTTCGATTCGATAAAATTTTCCCATTCTCTCGATTTGATATTTTCACTTAATAGGTACTTATAGAGGATTGTAACTATTTTAAAATGTAAGTGGTTGCTCGAATACACACAGACTCGTAACGAGAAATTGTAAAACGTAAAGATGTGATGCCCGATCATTATGATTTCCGGTTGACAGTCGAGCAGCTCTTACCAACTACGCTCTAACAGCCACGGAAATTAATTTATTCTGCCACGGAAACGAGGTTGCTGAATTCCGGTACTATGCTTCAGGAAATACATGTTTTATTTTTTATACATATATATATATATATATATATATATATATATATATATATATATATATATGTATATAACAATTTTATTTTAAATCTAATATCAGCATCTTTACAAAAGTAAAACAATGTAACGAGTGATATATATATATATATATATACATACATATACACACACATTAGTGTAGTGTAGTATATAAGAAATTGTTGAAATCATTAATATTTCCTTATGTCTTGTAACAAAAATACATAGTACACGTAATAATACCAGAAATTTCATCTACCCTACGGGTGAATTTTACAATTTGCTTTCCCCAAATGTTTCGGCTGTTTCATTTAGCAAAAACGTCAGATAATTTTAAATTTGATTCAAAGTTCTGTTTTTGACAATGAAATTTTGTTATATTTTAAATGTTTCATTTGGTTTAACAACAATTCATTCTTCAATTTAAATGCGTTGATTGAATCTCATTTTTTCGCTTTTATATACATGAATACATTCATTATATATACATACATATATATATATATATATATATATATAATTGTTTATATACTGTGTGCTCATTTTTATTTCGTTTAATTTCTTTTTTCTTTATACTAATGTGAGTGGTTTGAGTTATCGCCCGAATTTAAGTTCTATTATCCTGATATTGTTTGTATCTTTGTATCTTTTTAGATAAAATTATTTTTGAATGCACACATTTTTGTTTATCACAACTTGTTGTTTTATTAAAAAAGCTACTAATTAAAATTGATATGAGCCTGAATTGGTCTGGTGTTCATATAATTCGAGTTTTAAATTGCTGTAACTTTCACAACTGATTTTTTTCATTTCATAAACTACATTAAAATTTTTCGATCAAAAATTATTCGATAAATTATGATAATTTTCGATTGTCGCTAATGCACATTTCGATGGCAACGCCATTATTTTAAAAGCGTAGTTACTGAAAATCCTGAAAATAGAATAGCTTTGCATTTAATATTAGTAGTTAATCTAAATATTAGAAATTAATCTAAATATTAGCACTTAATTTAAAATATTATTGTTTTACCGTTCTATCACGTGCGATATTTTTACAACTTTCACCTGTTAGGTCATTTACTTTGAATGTTCTGAAAGATTTTTTTAAACGTAGTATGTACATTTCAATGAAAACACACTCACCTTCAGAACACTACAGAAAAATCTGAAAATTATAGTCAATAAAACTGAAAAATATTAACGTAAATAAAAGGATTACCTTTTATTTACCACAAATATTAATTTGTGAGAAAACCTAGACTTCAACCATGCTGGAAGAAAAAAAGAAAATCAATGCCATGAAACCCATATATTGATTTTCCTATCAGTATTCAGTAATATATTCGCAATTATTATTATTATATAAACGGTGTTTGAAAATATCCTAAATGTCGCAAATGATATCTGAATGAAATAAATTCTGATTATTGTATATATAATTAATTAATAAAGGAAATATCAGGTAACACAAAGTTCTGTCGCTGTTATAACGTACAATAATTCCAAGAATTGTTTACACTTGTTATCGGACAAAATTCCAAGAACTGTTTACCAGTAATATAAGTATGTGTGAATCTCGAGCAGTGCACTTTAATTTAAAAAATAATTCTAACCTTTAAAAATGTCTGTGAAAAATAGTGTAGTATGTGCGTGTTTGCGTTATGAATTTAAGCTTGGGGCTAACGCTACAAAAACTGACAAAAAAATTTGTGTTGAGTTTGGAGAAAAGACAGTTACATCAAGAACAGCTCAGAGATGGTTTAAAACATTTTCTGCCGGGGATGAATCCATTAAAGACAAGACCAGATCAGGCAGACCATCAAATTTAAATAACAACGAATCGAAGACAATTATTGAAAAAAATTCAGTTTAATGTGTCAACAGTTTGTATAATTGTTCAAAGTAAGTGACAAAATAATACGGAAGTATTTACACAAAATAGGAAAGATGTGGAAATTAAGTAAATGAGTACCACACGAATTAACTCCCAATAAGAAATTACAGTTTCGTACAATCTATACATCTCTTATTTAACGACTAAAATCAGGGAACTTTTTGGATCAAATTTTGACCACTGATGAAAAATGGATTATTTATTCGAACTACAAACGTACTCACCACTAGCTTTCATTAGGTGATCCTGTCCCACAAAGTCCTAAAGGAAAGTTAACATCACGAAAACTTCTTCTCTGTGTTCAATGGACTTCAAAAGGAATTATTCACCATGAATATCTACGAGTGGGTCAAACCCTCACTGAAAACATTTATAGTGAACAACTCCAACGAGTACACAATGCATTAAAACAAAAACAGCCAGCACTTTAGTAAGAAGTAAAAAAGTTTTATTTTTACGAGATAACGCACGACCACACACGTTGGAGTAGAAACCAGAACAAAAATTATGAATTTAGGGTGGGAGTTCCTCTTCCATGCCCCGTATTCCCCAGACAGATCGCCATCAGATTATCGCATATTTTTATCTTTGGACAATCGTATACGTTTAACAATGAAGAAGAATTAAAAATGGAGGTGTCTACATTTTTTGAAAATAAAAACAATCAGTTTGATAAAAATCGAATTTATAAATTATCTTTTCGCTGGGAAAGAGTCATTCAGTGCGAAGGTGGATAATTTTGATGAATAAAATTATTTTATGTAGTGCTTTTTTCTCAATTCAAATACGACAGAACTTGCTTGGTTACCTACTATATTGATTCATTTCCGAGATGTCTATATCACTTTTTATGCGACAAGAATAATCTATCATTCATTTTTCATTTATACAACTGCATTCTATTGTAAAAAAATGCTATATTACTATATTTGATATATAACATATATTAGTTTTTTCTATCGCTCTGCGATGCTTCTTTTATTTTGTTTTATTGGCTATATGAGCTTGCTAGATATTTTTATACGCTGAGAACTTTATATTATACTTTTATCTTTTTACACCATTTATTATATTTGAAGTCAGTTTTTATTAAAAAGCATAGTGCATAATCTATTATACTCGTATATAGCAGTCACTAAGTGACAAAATGCAGCTCTGGAAGCATCTGCCATTAGCATTACACTTCAGCAAGAAGATTTATTTTTTCACTTTAATAAAGTTTTTAAATTAATAGAACTTAATTACCATATTTCACACTAACTTATTTTTTGAAAAAAAATGCATATTTTCTTTCAATCTTTTTATATAGTGAATATTAATGAATTATATATACGAGGGTGATTTGAAAAGTAAACTGTCTAAAATATAAGTAGCTGTAATAATTTAAATATTTATGGCGCATCATAAAATCATATCTATCTCGTACATAATATCAAAGTCTATAATTAATGTGTCAAGAAGTTTGTTGTATACATCAATTTAAATAAAACGCGAAAACTGCACGACAGAAGAAATCATCCACAAAGAGTACGATATTGTCTTACAGAATCGGAGATTTAAGGTGTTTGAAATTGATAAGGATGTGGGTGACTCGTGTGAATGCGTGTATCATATCCTAAGTAAAGAGCAAGGTATGAAAAAGATATCGGAAAGATGAGCGCTGCGTTTGCTAACAATAAAACATAAATGTATTGAAGGACAAATTTCCTTAGACTCTTTAGATTGATTTAAGATGTATACGACTGGCACTATTCATCGATTTGAGACTACAGATGAGACTTGGATTCACCAATACATTCGAGAGTCAAAACAATAATCAAAGCAATGGAAGTATGGCGATTCTACGCCACCAAAAAAAGCAAAATCAGTTTTATCCGCTGGAAAAGTTATGGTTTCATTTTTTTGTGATGCTAAAGAGATTCTACTAGTTGACTATTTTCGAATAACTGAAGAGTATTGTACTAAACTTTTGGATCAAATCGATCAAATAATTCATGAAAAAAGACAGTTTATCAAAAAAAAAATCATTTCACTCGCTGAATTGAAGTACGACTTGCTGTCACATCCACCCTATTCTCCAGATTTCCTCCCCCTCAGATTTTTATCTGTTCCCAAAACTTAAAAAAATCGTTGGTAGTAGACAATTTTCATCACATGAAGAACCGATAGCAACAGTGAATCACTATTTTCAGATCTTCCGAGAAAAGGATTTCCAGAACGGCATAAAAGCACTGAAGAATCGCTGGATGAAATGCATTGAATTTCAAAGGAAGCATATTGCAAATGAAAAGTAATTTAAAAACACAAATTGTATTCATTCATAGTTAGGTCGCAAACTTTTCAAATCGCCCTCATATATATATATATATATATATATATATATATATATATGACTGCATTTATGCATGTGTATATAATTGCTGTAATACATGTTTTTCGCATGTAAAATTTAATGTTTAAAGTAATTATATAAAGAGCATTTTATACAATTAGTTTAAAGAACGTTTTGCAATAAAATTAAAAAATGTATTATTAAATTAAATGAAACCACTATTTCACTCAAGTTAGTAGAAAATAAATGTATTTAGTATTTTTATTTTGTTTTGAAAACGTTAGTTTTATCAAAAGAACAACTTACTTTTATTTTAACTATGGGTTTCCCTCCTTTGCTCGTTGCGCTCGCCAACCCCCGGAGTGGTTCTCCACTTTCTCGCTAACGCTCGCCCTCCCCCCACTAGAAATTAACAAATTATACACACAAATAATCCATTTGAAATGTAAGTCTTAAAAGTTATATTGAGAAAGGGTATAAAAATTAACAACAAAATACAATATTAACATGAGTAACAATGTTTTTACTTGAAAGATTCATTGAATACAATATTTTGAATTAATTTCTTATTACTTTTATACTGAAGTCGTATACACTCCATCGTTATACATCTTGAAACAGAACCCTCTGATCATGTGACTGATATCAACTAATCAGAACAAAGACCATCGGTCACGTGGTCTCTGTTCTGATTAGTTGATATCAATCAACCAGAGGACGAATAGAACGTATACATAATGGTGGGCCCATTTTTTAGTTATAAAGAGATATACGGATGTCTCAAAAATCATTATCTGTTTTGAAAAAAAATCAGAATTAAGGAAAACAGGTTTAACTGCTTGAGTGTCATACGGCGCGATCGCGCTTGTTCACTGCCTAAAAGTGCCAGCTCATCGCTCTGTAGAGTCGAACTGACTGCATGCTCGGATTTTGTCGATGCGGGTCTTTATTGTTACCGTTTATCGAGGTCGTACTTAACTAGAATTTTTGCTGTCATAATGCTTCGTAGCTGTTATTAAAGAAAATATTTTTATTTATTATCATGCATAAGTATGAGTGAAAATATATATTATTCTATATGATCACAAAAGTAGCAATTATTTTAATAAAAAAAAGTGATTACCTACAAACCATATGAATAATTCGTTTTGTTTTTATTTTGCTTTTTATTTTTGAAAGTCACTGAATCGCTGAAGGGTATATATATATATATATATATATATATATATATATATATATAAAGTAAATAAAATAATCAGATAGAATAACATCAAAAATTAATACTGCTATATGAAATATATATATTTACATATATATACATATACATATATATACATATATATACATATATATATATATATATATATACATATACATATATATACATACATATATATATATATATATATATATGTATGTATATACATACTTTTTATATCCGTAATAAAAACTCATAAAAATGGTATTTCTAAATACACAATATTATCACTTCTGTTACTCATAGGAATGCCATAATAACAATGAATTCAATGGGACAATACTTACTGTTTATAAGCAGAATAACTGTCAAACATTGATAGAATACCATAGAGGATATTTCCATTTCGACTGGTAACAACAGGATTAGACCACAAATTGTAGAAAATATTGTGGAACGTTTATAAATATTCTTAATAATAAACGCATTATTAATAAATATTCTTACTAATAAGCAATTTATTTATACAAATCATTTTCTCAGCACGTTAAAATTCATAAAATTTGTTTGCAGTTGGCTAACAAGCATGCTATAATATTCTTCGGGTAATAAGGGTTAATCTTAATTCATCAAGTACAAATTTATCCAATATAAAGGTAAACGGATACTTTTATATTCATTTGTATTATTTATATATATATATATATATATATATATATATATATATATATATATAGAGAGAGAGAGAGAGAGAGAGAGAGGGAGAGAGAGAAAGAAATTGAAAAGTTTGACATGAAAATAGATGACATATTCAAAGAAAAAAAGATAATCGTTGAGAAAAGAAACTTATTGATTGGAAATCAAAAAAATTATAAAGACGAATGAATAGATGGAATAAAGACATAAGAAAATTTATTGGAAATTTATGAAAAGGAGATGCATTGAATCGTTTGAACTGTAGAGATTTGGAAAATGCTTTCATACAGCTGTAGATGGAAACAGGCTGATAATAAAGATGGTGATAGAGAGAGACGGAGAGAAAGATATGAATGTATCATGAAAATATATGTATTTCACATAATTAACCTTGATTCGTAATTTAAAATTATATGATTCCATGTCTTTTTATTAACAATCTCGTTTACTATTTTGTAAATTTATTTTCTTCGTATGATTTTCAACATTATAAATAATCGATGAATAAGTTAAATTAAAATATAGATGATTATCTTATTAGTCTAATGACGAACGCATAATGTACATATTTTATAAAAAAATAATCAGAATAAATAATCTCGAATTTTTACAAACTTTGCAAATTAACTTTTAATTACTCATTGTATATATATATATATATATATATATATATATATATATATATATATATATATTTGTGGCTTGTATATATATAAATTTAAGCAAATTTTGTAGATATATATTTAATTATAATTATAATCATACGTTGAAAAAATATAATAGCAGTGTTCTAACATACCCAGGATTAATTTTTCGATACGATAAAAATTAAAATATTTTTCAGGTATCGGAATTTAATTATGAATTCTTCGAGTAATTTATCATGCATGTTTTTGCCTAACGATTTGTTGTTTTTGCGTGTGTAACATTCTCGGTTATGTTATGAACTTGTTGAATAATAGAGATTAATTCGTTTCGTAGCAGTTTTATTAATTTATATATATATATATATATATATATATATATATATATATATATATATATATATATGTGTGTGTATGTATGTATAATGAACTCTTAATGAGAGTCGATTTTGTTAAATTACTTCACTTAACTTGTATTTTTTAAATAGCCAAACCCCTGTTATTACTTTTGTTTTTAAAAAAAACTGACTAACAAGCAATATTTTTTAGTAGTCTTATGTTAAGAAGTTATTTAGGATATTGCAAAAACTACACAAAAAATAACCTAGCGTGTATAGATTGTATGATTGATATTAGATGAAAAAACTACGGTATTTTCTTCATAAATTAGTAATTAAGTATTTTTTCTTAAGAAAAAACGCCTTATAATAATAAATGATATGCAAATGTAAATTAGAATTCAATAAATATTAATCAACAGCTGTGTTAATAATTTTGATAAAATGACTTGAGTCATCCTCTTACCAGTAAATGATCTTTTTCTTTTCTAATTCGTCACTAAAACAGATAAGCTGTTGTTGATAATATTAAAATTTCAGTCCGACCAGATTCGAGTAACTCATAATACGCCACATCCTTATTGTTCCACAAAATACACAATAACACTTTTTTGGTGAGAGAATATTTGGTTTCGAAGTCGATATCGGTGGATCACCGGTCGTAACCCATAATTTTAGGTTCTTAGGATTGTCGTATAAAATCAGTTTTTTATCCTCGGTTGCGAACTTAAATAAAAAATCCTACCTTTGAAACCTTGTGAGCAAGGACATATCTGAATCGCATCTTTTTTCTTTGCTTTCTAGGTTGAATTCATATAGAATCCTAGCTTTTGAATTTTAACCAGACGATTTAGACGATAGAATGAGTTACTCCGTGTTTCTAACATGGTTTTTGTTTAGTATGAGTGGAGTTTTCATTTAACAGCTGCTCAAACTCCCCCTCTTTAATTTTCTTCGGTTGTTTGGAACGCTTCCGATCAGAAAAATGAAAATTGCCTCTCCTAAACCTTAGAAATATTTGTTTGCATGTTGTATGTTTAACGAGGGTAGAGTGATAATTACCCGAGTTTCACAAAAGATGATACCGCTGATATCAAAGTGGAATGTCTTTTAACGGCATTATCTTTCACACTATTGAATTTCACTACGAATTTCTTCCACATCCACCATATTCTCCAGATTTGGCACCGTGTGACATTTTCCTGTTTCCAAACTTGAAGAAATGGCTCTGAGGTAAAATATTTACATTCAATTCAGAAGTCACCGCTACTGTAAATACCTAATGAGTTTAATGAGTTTGACAAATCGTGCTGTTCGGAAGGAATAAAAAAATTGCAAATACGTTTAGCTAAGTGCATCGAGTCAAAAGGAGATTATCTTGAAAAATAAAAAAAATTTGCTTAAATGTTGTTTTCTTGTCAATCACAGGACTTATCACTCTACCCTGGTACATATATATATATATATATGTATTCAAGATAAAATCTTAAAAACGAAAAATTATTTACTTCTAATCCGTTATTCAGGAGACAAGTTACGGAAATCAATTCCAGATCGAATCAGAAATAAAATGCTAGATTGAAGGTTTTACGAATGTAATTACTTACAACCTTTGGATTTTTAATCAACTCAGCATATCCTAAATTTACGGATTAATAGTAAGTAATTAGACACAAACAGTAGAGGGAAAAAAAGCACAAAAAAAGAAAACTCAATGCGTGTCGCAACTGAACATATATATATATATATATATATATATATGTAATTTCAAGATAAAATCTTAAAAACGAAAAATTATTTACTTCTAATCCGCTATTCAGGAGACAAGTTACGAAAATCAATTCCAGATCGAATCAGAAATAAAATGTTAGATTGAAGATTTTATGAATGTAATTACTTAGAACCTTCGCATTTTTGATCAAATCCACATATCCGAAATTTACGGATCAATAGTAACTAATTAGATACAAACAGTAGAGGGAAAAAAGCACAAAAAAAGAAAACTCAATGCGTGTCGTCACTGAACATATATATGTGTATATATATATATATATATATATATATATATATATATATATGTATACATACATATATATATATATATATATATAATAGAAAG
Organism: Acanthacorydalis orientalis; assembly: GCA_034766995.1. Lineage (NCBI taxonomy): Eukaryota > Metazoa > Arthropoda > Insecta > Megaloptera > Corydalidae > Acanthacorydalis > Acanthacorydalis orientalis. The sequence goes on along the minus strand of CM068319.1, from coordinate 9,907,521 downwards.
AATATTAAATTTTGATTTTAATACTAAAAAATAGAGAGTACGTTTATGGTTTTGTTAAGTAATATAATATTTAAAAAGTGACTAATACTTATTAGTATACATCCATTGAATTGTACATATTATATTCAAATTGGTACACCTAATAAAAATAGTAACAACAATTATACATAATTTACATTAGTATGAAAAATGTACTTCACTTATCAAACATATTATCAGAAAAAGTAATCAACAAAAAAAAACACTGAATAAAAAATAAATTCATTGATTTAAACTTTTTTCAAGTACTGAATTCCCATTTTTTATTCATATATTTTATTCATATATTTCCCGATAAACATTCAATAAATCACACATAAATCATCTATAATAACCACGAAATTCCCACACTCTTTCTCTTTTGATATAATAATAATTTTCTACAGTTTCGTAGATTTTATTAATGTCATTTTAATGTAGTGGTTAACAACCTGTGGAACGAAATCTTCGTCGGAGTCGAGCTAGATTTTTTTTTGATTCCATGCCAAATAAATTTACATAAAAAATAAATTATTGCATTTACGCTCGTTCCGTTATATATATATATATATATATATATATATAATGTGTCATAGTAAATATTATAAAATGATGTGCAGAAAAATGTGTCGATCGGATTTAGGGGGTCAACGGATAAGAAAGATTACGTTCCGCTACTTTTACGTATTGTGAATTTATAATATATATATATATATATATATATATATATATATATATGTGTGTATATATATATATATGTATATAGGAAAAAAATTCAATAACATTTTATAAATTTTATCACGTATATTCTCTGAACTACCATTCATAACGTTATGTTATTTAACATTGAGTGTCTGTGAATTTTTATTAAAGTAAACAGATTTTCTCTAAGGAAGTATACAGAATATAAAATTACCTGAAGTGATTTAGAGAAGTTGACTTGTAAAGAAATGTAAATGAATATACATAAATGCTACTATTTAGAATACTGTTCGTTAAAGAAATAATATGTTATAATAAAAAATATTTCTTTAAAAGACCAAGGCGCTCAAATCATAACTGGTCTTGCTGTGTACGTTGTGGCTCCATTTTCTTGGAACCACATCTGTGGTCGACTATCTACAGCTGACCTCAAAACATTTTCTATCATCGTATGGTACTGAACACCGCTTTTCTTTAAAATAGAATCGCTTTCATTTTCAAAGAAATGAGCACTTATAATTATTAGGTTGGAGCAAAAGTAATTCCGATTTTTATCATTTTAAATTTAGTGTCGATTTTTCTAATTAACGTTATCTTTTGTTATAGCATGTGATACATCATTGTAAATAATGAAATTAGCACTACTTATTTCAGTTTGTCTACTGTTTTCATTATTTAGTGTGGTTGGATATAACCTCTTAAATTAGTCATGGAAGTAAGCAAATTCGTGCGATTTTGTTGTACGAGTTTAAATTGGGACGCAAAGCAACAGAAACTGCTTGAAATATAAAATTTGTTTTTAGCAAAGAGTCAATTAGTGAACTTACAGCTCAACACTGATTTCAAACATTTTGTAATGAAGACGAAAGCCTTGATAGTAAGCTGGGTCATGGATTTCCTTCATCTATAGATAATAACGATTTAAAAGTCATTATTGAAGCGAACATACGTAAAATAACTCGAGAGGTGGCAGAAGAACTCAATGTTGATCATTCAACAGTTATTCGACATTTGAGCCTAATTGGATAAACAAAAAAGATTGATAAATGGGTGATGTATGAACCAAACAAACATCAAGCAATTCGGTGATACAAAGTCTACTCTGCGTTTCTTTTGCGTAACAAAAATGAACCCTTTTATGATTATATTGTCACATGTAATGAAAAGTGGATTCTTTACAATAATCAAAAACGTTAATCGCAGTGCTAGACTGGAGAGAAGCACTAAAACAGTTTCCTAAGCCGAAGCTTCATGAAAAAAAGATTATGATCACTGTTTGATGCCCGGCAAGTGTCATCACTTACTACAACTTCTTAAATCCTGGTGAAACAATAACAGCAGAAAAATATTGTCAGGAAATTGAGAAAATGCATGGAAAGTTGTATCGTTTACGGTCAGTATTAGTCACTCAAAGAGAACCAGTTCTTTTCCATCACACGTTTCACAAATGATTTTAAAAAAATTAAATGAACTGGGTTATGAAACTTTACCTCACCCATCTTATTCTCCGGACCTGTCTTCGTCAGTTTATCATTTTTTTAAACATTTTTATGTAATTTCCAACGAGCGAAGGTTTTTAAAGGTCAAGCATCAGCTCAAAACACTTTCGATGAATTCGTTAATTCCAGGACTCCAGAATTCTGTCTTGTGAGAATAAACAAACATGCTTCTCGTTATGAGAAATGTGTGCATGCCAATGGTCTTTATTTTGATTAATAAATGTAATTTTTAAATGACATATGTCTTTATACGCGATACCTAAAAACCGCAATTATTTTTGCACCAACCTTATAATTCGGAAATTATTCCATAAAAAAACAGTACATTTGGTGTACAGCCTATATTTTACAGTTTTGTCTGTTCTAGAAACCATTTAAATAGAAATGAGCTTTATTACTTATAATCAAATTGTGAATAAATTCATTACTTTCTTCTACTTGTTGGAGAAAACGAATTACATAATCAAGACGATGCTATAACCTTTTTGTTTCAACTCTTGCACAAACTGCACTTTGTATGGAAACATTTTTAATGTGGCCAAAATCCATTGCAGTGACTGCGTTGTTCTAAGTTAGGGTGAACTTCTTATTCACGTTCCAGGATTATACTCAATCCTCACCTATACGTGTTGAATATTTTCCTCACTTCGAGCCGAACAATGTCTTCCACTTCCTGGACAGTTACTTACCGCCGTTGTTCAAAAACATGCAACCAAACAATTAATCATTGATTCCAATGGTCTTCCTCGAACATGAAAATAACGACAATACGCTCGCTATGTCAGAATAATTGAACACTGATTTTCACAATAAAATTTAATTAGTTTGATATATTGTTCCAAGGTTCCTTTATCTTTCCATGATAAATTACCGAAGTTTTCCTTACAAATTTCTGAAAAAAATAGAGAAAGATACGTTTAAATAAAAAAATTATTGATTATTCAAACTTCTTTGTTCTTTCGCACCATCCTGTGTTTATATGTATGTATGTATGTATATATATATATATATATATATATATATATATGCCTGTGTGTGTAAAGATTGTTCGTATACCACTGCCTAATCATTCAGATTACTGTGTTAAATTGTCCGGGAAATGTTCAGCTCGACTGAATCGTACAACAACCATCGTAGATAGCAAAAGTCGACAATTAAGCTAAACGATGTATGTTTATACAAGCTGTGTGTTTTTTCCCATTTGGTGTATCTCTTCCTGTTTTTCGAGAATTTTTTGACATTCTTCGAATGTTTAGTGTTCATTCAATTTCTTTCTTGTAATTTTCTTGTATCGATTGAATTACAATCTTGTATAATGATTTTATTTTCAATTTTATTAATGTAGAAACAATTTCAAACATTATATATATATATATATATATATATATATATATATATATATATATATATATATGTGTGTGTGTGTATGTGCATAGTTATAGAAAATAAATTATTATAATCAAATATTGAATAAATGAATTTTTCCCGTATGAAAAGAAAATTGAAAAATTTAAGTTTTTGTTAATTTATTTTATTTTGCATAATAGGCAACATTCCATTATATATCATACCTAATTATTAGTATAAAATAATGCTTTTTATGGTCTATGTATAAACATTCACAAATAAATTTCACTCCCAATACCATAAACTTGCATGCTTATTCATATTAATTCAACGTATATGAATATAATAACCTTTAAGAAATCAAAATTTAAATGTTCAGTACACTGATTTGTTTTATTATCCATTTAAGGAATATAATGTAAAGGGGGCTACATAAGAGACCAAATGTTTCTTTAAGGATAAAATTTGTACGGCCATTAAGCATTGTACTAATACACCATAATTGTGGCGAATTATTTGTTGTACAAATTAGTCTGGTGCCTTTTTTTATAAAAAAATGAGTATAGAAAAATGGAATACATTTCTACTCTTAAAATATCCATAATTATTTTACATACCTTTGCTCAATCTGTCTGGTAACATAAGAATTCCTTGCCAAAAAAAGATGCGGGCTTTGAGTCTGAAGTCGTCAATGCATTTTGGGATCTTTTCTATTGTTTAAGCATTTTCGCATGTTTTACATATCACAATACATTCTTAAAAGTAGAACAAATCATTTCTGTGGCTTCGGAAGAAATTTTTTAACTAAAATGCGAAAAGTATTCAATGGTTAATATGCTTAATTTCTGACGCCACTGTGTTCAATACTGTTTTTTGTAGTTATGGAAACTGCTTGGTCAAAATATATTGTGTTTTTAAATGTTGATGTTAATACTTCAAAATCCTGAAACGATGAGAAAATATTTTCATTTAAAATAGAGTTATGATTAATTGAATTTAAAGGTACAGAACTAATTTTTATACCTAATATATATAAAATATACTTAAAAAAAATTTGTAAATAGAAGAGTTTATTTCCTAAATACCGCATTAATTTTTAAATTGACCTTGTTAATGATTTTATTGCTTTATACTTTCGCCTTTGAGTACTAAATGTATTTACAAATAAACTGAATAGATAAGTCTGTAAAAAATGATTTGATGAAAAGGATTTGTTCCTTATTAAAACTTTATCATCAAAGTTGATGTCTCAAACAATTGTATACATAATGCAATCAAAATATACGTGGGTTGTTTGATAAGTATGGTAAAAAGCAAGTTAAACGCTGTTTTTTTTGGAAAAAAATGATTTTATGTCTCAACATAGTCCCCATTCAGGGCTGTACATTGGTCCAGTAAGGTTCCAATTTTTTCATCCTGACAGAAAAGTAGGTTTTTTCAAAGACTACAAAGTACGCATTGAAGGCGGCGGGGACATCATCATTCGACGAGAATGTCTTTCCACCGAGCCAATTTTTTAAGTTTAGGAAGAAGAGTCACACGGCGTTAAGCCCGGAGAACAGGGTAGATGAGGAATCAATTCGAAGCCTAATTCGTGAAACTTTGCCATTGCGATGTTCGATTTTTGCAACGGTGTGTTGTCTTGGCGAAAGAGCACTTTTTGTGTGCCAATTACAGCCATTTTTATTTCAGCTCTTCTTTGAAACGGTCCAATAATATTGCATAATAGGCTCTTTATATTGTTTTTCCCTTCGTTAAGTAGTCGATCGGGATGATTTTTGTGAATCCAAAAAAATAATGGCCATTATTTTCCTAGCCAATAAAATTGTCTTCGCACTGTAACTAGTTGTTGTCTACTGCTTCGACTCAGGGCGAGGGAACATGGTGGATTCAACGAATCGACGCAAAAAAATCTGCTCGTTTTTTTCTGTTTTTGGGGTAACTGTTATAGTACTCGCTTCAAACATCTGTAAAACGTTAACAACGCGTCGCTTCTGGCTAAAATTTCGCCTATGTTAGTTTTAAAAATGACACTGTAACCATAAATTTACCAAATGAATGGTGGTGCCATGTCATATAAATTTACCAAACTTATCAATCGACCAACGCATATTCATTATTAATATTATTTATTTTTTGATGACCTTTATCTCTTTGAATTAGCTGACTTTTCTTTCCACTTGCAATTTTTAGAAACCTATATCATTTCTAGGTAGATTTAAGATAACTAGAAGTTATTTGAAATCCATCTGAAGATGGTATAGGTGTCGAAACTAGTAGTGAAAGACAGAAATTCGTGTGAAACAAAAAGATTAAAACCGTCAGGATATTTTGTATTTTTTAAAACAAAATTTATAATTTTATTAATGGGTATAGTTAATTTAGTTATATTTATGTTTATCATTTGTTAAAAGATGTGTCAAAGTTATTTAAAAAGCAATTAAAATTTCTTCACAATAGAACAAATTAAATGTGTAAACACATAAAATAGAAATGTATTTCATTGTATTTAATATTTAAAAATATTTTGCCATAATAAGGGAATGTATTGTGATTTTTATATTAAAAAAATAATTAACTTCTCTGTTAATATATTGTTGGAAGGTGGCTTTTTATAGAAACTAACGCTTGTGACCGGTTATTTTTCATACAAGTCAATATTGAAACATCCCCGTGAGAGCAAATATTGAGAACTTTTTTGGCACAATGTATTTATTTGAAATTTTGTACGTCTTACTAAAGAATTCTAGTATTTCTTTAAAGTGTGATAAGCTATATAGCAGGCACCTCTCTGTAGGAGAACACAACACTGTTACAAATGTATCGTGTTTCATAGCGCAATCCTCTTAAGGAAACAGACTCTACATTTTCTGTAGGAACTTTTTTTTAATCCTATGGATATTATTTTCTCTAGGATATGTTCCCTTATTTAATCTGATATTCTACAAGACAGATCTTTTCGGGCAGCTCTTTTAGAAATGCTAGAAGAAGGATCAAGTGCGTGACTGCATTCACCACAATAGTCACTTATTTATCCTCTAGATACTGCTAGTAAAAATTGCTTGTATCTCATTTTAATCTCTGGATTGGAGATACAAGAAATTTTAAACACAATTAATAAATTATAATTAATCAAGTAGAAACACACATTCTTATACCATTTTCGAGTTTTCCATAGTATATTGAAGTATGCTAGATACTGGTCTGATAGATCAACCCCTTCCATATATTTGTTATACTTTAATTTACAAGTGGGTTTAGTTATTTGATATCCAGTCTTCCTGTAGATGCTATGGAGACGTCATCAATAGTTGACACCCTACTGACTAGCCTTTTGTTCTACCAAAATTTCAAAAATTCATGATGTGCCACTTTTGAAAATTTTACGGTAACAAATTTGCGTTTATAACATACAAAGGTCTGAAAAAAAACCTAACGGGACAAAATGTGAATGATAGGCATAATTATAACATAAATAGTATAATGAAAACTTTATCAATTTTAAGCTCTGACAACTCCACACAGTAATTTTAAATGTATCATTCTCTAAAAACGTCTCAACACGTCTCCGGTCAATAACGTTCGGGTAACAAAAGACGTGGTGAGACGTTTCCGGTCAATGACGTGTTAATATTAAGGAAAATGTTATCGAACAAAACCATTAAAATATAAACAAATTAAGATTTATGTTTGTCGTTTGGGACATTTTTTTTCCTTTATATATATGTATATATATATATATATATATATATATATGTTTTTGCTTTATATATATATATATATTATATATATTATATATATTATATATATTATATATATTATATATATAATATATATAATATATATAATATATATATATATATATATTATATATATTATATATATATATATATATATATATATATATATATATATATATATATATATGTATATACATATAGTCGCATCGGAAATTATTTACGCATTAAAGAATTATAATATTAAACTTAATATCATTGACATTATGTATGATTGGCTGAATCATTTATGCAGATGTCTATTTACACGTTAGAGATGAATTTTAGATGAATTTTGCATTATTATAATGATTTCGTTTTTTTTTTAATTTTTATTAATAGAAAAGCATAAACTATTCATTCGGAAAGTATTTGAATCTGAGAAGATATTAGTATCTGAGGCTTTAATGAAAGCTATGATAATTGAATTTTTTTATAAAATCATCTATTACGGTTTTAATTTCCCTTTACAACATTCTTTATAGCAAAACGACGAAAAGTAGAGAACTTACGGTCGATGCAGATCGATAAGGTCGAATGCACACACAATTATAATATGTGTAAGAACGGAACTACTACAAAATAAATTGCTGATAGTTTTAAAAGACCTCTCAGAATGATTCATTAGAACATTAAGAAGATTAAAGATGGAAAAGGTTTAATTTCAGCTACGAGGAAAGGTCGAAAACAAAAGACTAGCCAACGCAGACAAACAAATAGTTCCTAAACTCAAAAAACATCCGTTTAATAACGCTCAGTAACTAAAAGAGGATATCACTCTTACTCTTGGAGTTAGTCAAATAAAATTGGGGATACATGAAGCTGGTCGTATCGCTCGTCGCAAGCCATACATAAGCAAAATAAGTAAGCAACTTCATTTTACAAACTCGTACGCTTATAAGTCAATAGAGTCCTGGAAATCAATTATTTGGAATGATGAATCGAAGTTTGAGATAACTGGGACTAAGCGATGGAAATATGTTTGCCGCAAAGCTTGAAAAGCGTTAGAAAATCACATTTTAATAGGAACTGTAAAGCACGGAGGTGGTAACATTATGATCTGGGGCTGTTTTTAATGACACGGAGTTGCTCATTTGTAAGTACTCGAAGGTAGAATGAATCCTGATTCCTATATTGGAATAACTGAAAAAAATAAATGAAATTGTGCATGAAATGGGCCTCGTAGTTGGATTTACCTTTCAGCAAGATAATGATCCAAAGCACACGGCTAAAAAACGAAGAAAAATTTCAACAAAAACTCAATTCAAGTACTCGATTGGCCTCCTCAAAGCCCAGATTCGAATCCAAACGAAAATATTTGGGACCACTTCGACTGTACGATACGAAAAACTATTCGATTTCATCGATCTCCTCTCGCTTCTCCCCTTAAACATGAGTGGGAGAAAATCTCATTAGGTGTTATTCATAAACTTGTTGAAAGCATTCAGAATCGCTTGAATACCTCTATACGTGATAAATGTGGCTCGGTTAATTACTGATTTTTTTTAAATTTGTTTTTTATTCTCATTTTTTTAAAACTACATTGCAAATCGACTTTTTTCTGTTATTTAATTTTTTATAATGAGTTTTTCATGCTATCGGACTCAACATTTTTATGAAGATCGTCCTAACTGTCCTAAATATATATCATTATTCGGTAAAAACCAAAAAACCATTAGTCAAAATCATTGTCGACTTTTAAGCGCAAATAATTTCCGGCGCAACTGTATATATACATAATAGGGATTTTTTTTATAAATGTTATGATTTTTTATTACAATGTGTACTTTGAAAGTACAACATCCCGTAATACCGATTTAAAATGATTCGAGTTAAGAAAAACTTTCTCCTGTAACATTTCTCAGCGTTTTTCTGTAGCTTTTTCAAGAACCATGTCAACAAGAAAATATATTCATTGTCAACAGACACACACACATAGAGAAAAGACCACGCAAAGGCGTACAATGACGTAACTATGTGTATATAAAGATCCAGAGACGTGTCCTGGTTCAGTCTTTCTGGCTTCCTAATATAGCGCACGTAAAAAGATGCACGTCCCAGTTTCGATTGTCGATAAGACAAGGACGACCGACAGAAAGACGATATTGACATAGATTTATTAGAGGGAAAAAGGTGCTTTCGTTTTTTTTGCCTTTAAGGAAACTTGAAACGTCGCGATCAGTGGCGGTACGTGTAAAATTACCAGTGGGATGAGCGAGTACGGATTCGATGTGAATGTTAACCGATTAAATTAACGAATAAAGGAAATTAAACGCTTTATATTCGAATCAATTCGTACAGAACAGTTCATAGTGTGTTCCTGAGTTGATGTAATGGGCGATATATTTTTCGTCTTTCTCGAATGGCTTTGTATTAATCCACTTCTTTCCATATATTTAACTAATGTAGTAATAGGGGGACGATTGAATGAAATTTATGATTCGGTGAAAATCTCTATTCTTAACTGAAATTTCGTGGTCTTCAGAATTTGCTAGATTATGTCTACTTATACTATTTCGTAGACTGTTAGTCTACTTTTTATTAAATTTATTTAAAATTACTTTCCTAGTAAAAATTAATTAAAATTTTAAATTAAATTTAAATCTGGAAACTTATAAGGCTAAATAATTATTTTTTAAAATATATAATTTTTTCTTATCAATTTAATTATACAATTTCTATTTTTATCCGTTGAATCACTATTTAAGTATTTTATGTACACTATAAATAAAAGCTAAACGAACAGGCTAAGATAGAAGTAATTTAATATTTTTTGTCGAAAATAAATAACATCTTGTAATGTCTATATAGAGCTTGAAAGACTTTATAAATTTAATTATAAACTACTTAAAGATATCACTTCAATATACCAAGTTCGATTATTGTAAAAAAAGCTTAAGTGTCTGAATGAATAAAAATCGAAGATAAAATTGCAAAATAAGCTACGCAGTAATGAAATCAGATAATTTAATTTAAAAATATATTTGTTGTGCAAATTAATTCGGTGCCTATTTTATAGAAAAATAATATTTACAGAAAAATTGAATATATTTCAGTTTTCAAAACATCTCATATTTTTTTTTAATAACTTTGCTCCATTTATCAATTAACTAATGAATCCCTTGTCGAAAAAAATGTCTGTTTTGAGTCAATGAATTCGTAATGCGTTTTCGGACCTTTTCTATTGGGTTGGTAGAAAAATTATTGCAGTTTATGACATTCAAATTAATATACATTTTTTAATTTAAGTAGTTTTAAGTGGCCCGCAACTGTTTGATGACTAATGCCTAACTTTTATTCAAGCTCTCGAAATGATTGCGTGGTTATGAACCAACTAACGCCTTCAGTTGATCGTTATGAACTGAAGATGGATGCTCAAAATCTTTTTCATCTTCAAGCCTCTCATCCCCAGTACAACATTTTTGAAACCACCATTGTAGCGTACGTTCCTTAATAGTACCCATACCAAAAGTATGGTTTAGTTTACGAGCAGTTTCTGCTGCTTTACCACCCATTTTGAACTCATACAAAAATTGCTCTTATTCTCTTTTTTCTATCTTTAATTTAATAATCCAATTTGAACGAAACTTAATAATTAAACATAAGTCAACTTTACCAAAATACAGACCGAAAAATCTACTTTAAAATGATATTAACATAATCCTGTTCATGTTAATATCATTTTATTATCATTTTGAAATGATACATTAATTGAAAAAAATTAAGGCTAGAATTCAGAAAACAAAAATCACAATTATTTTTCTACCAACATAATATATAAAATAGATCAGTTCTAACAAAAGTATAAAACCATTTCCATAATTTTACATTTGTTTAACTTCAAAATATGCATATTAAGAGATAAAGTTATGTCCAGTAAAGGATGTTAGATCTGAACTATATAATACATAATATAAAACAAACAAAAAAATATTATAATTTGTTAGGTTATATGTGACTCAGCAGTGTTTATGGACCTTAAAATATTTCACACCATAAATGATTTTGATCAACTCCTCTCTACCCATTGATATAATTATAATTGTATAATAATTATTCGACAATTCGTAAAACAAGCATAAAGTGGAAAAAAATGGTAACAATACGACAAATACAAATCCTAAACTTTTGTTTCATCTATAATTCTATTCTTTTTTAGTCTAACTGTTTATTACAACTTATTCTAAATGTTACTTTCATCAATCTTCTTTTCAATAATTACAAATATTAGTTACTAATATTTTTACTTAAAAAACATGTATTTGTTTAATACAGAAAATATTTGAATTTTTGTAAATTAATACGACGTATGTTATTTCTAATTGAGTACATTTATTAGGTTGGTAGATAAATAATTGCGGTTTATGATCTTCAAATTCATATACATTTTTCTCAGCTAATAACTTTATTCATCGAAATAAGCACTATTATAATCGATATATTTTTGTCAGTTTAGTTTATTTATTCCAGTGGTGTAAAATACAGAGGTTCAGAGTTCTGTGGCCCGCAAACTTCTTCACATTCAAGGCTCTCATTCCCAGCACGAAATTTTTGGAAACAACATTGCACCACCACCGTACATTCTCTACCAGTACCCACACCAAAAGTATCGTTTAGTTAATGAGCAGTTTCTGCTGCTTAACTATCCGTTTGGAACACAAACAAAAAATTACTCTTGTATGCTTTTTCCCATCTTTAATTCAATAGCCCAATTCGAAGTAAAATTAATAGTAAAACCAAAGTCGATAATACCTAAATACAGACCGAAAAATTCACTTTAAAATGATATTAAAATGAACAAGACAAAGTGACACTTTCATACAAAAAATAAGGTTAGAATTCAGAAAACAAAAACCGCAATTATTTGCCTACCGACTTAATATTTAATATTTTACAATTTAATATTCTACAATATTATATTTAATATTTTACAATATTATATTTAATATTTTACAGTATTATATTTAATATTTTACAGTATTATATTTAATATTTTACAGTATTATATTTAATTTTTTACAATATCATATTTAATATTTTACAATATCATATTTAATATTTTACAATATCATATTTATTATTTTACAATATCATATTTAATATTTTACAATATCATATTTAATATTTTACAATATCATATTTAATATTTTACAATTTAATATTTTACAGTATTATATTTAATATTTTACAATATTATATTTAATATTTTACAATATTATATTTAATATTTTACAATATTATATTTAATATTTTACAATATTATATTTAATATTTTACAATATTATATTTAATATTTTACAATATTATATTTAATATTTTACAATATTATATTTAATATTTTACAATATTATATTTAATATTTTACAATATTATATTTAATATTTTACAATATTATATTTAATATTTTACAATATATTCTATTTAAAACAATATAAATTACTATACCAATTTGTAGATATTTTCGAATATATTAAAAATATACATTAATAGCACTTAGTAAATATATGAGACTAATTTTCTATATATTTTTTTATTTATTAAAAATGAATATAAACACTGAATATAGAATATAAATTGAATTATGATAACGAATATGTCAGTGATTGTATCGTTTATGTACTTAATAGAATCTCGGGGTAGACAAATATTTGTATACAAAGATCTACAATAGATCATAAGTAAGTTTATATATCACAGCTATAGTAAATTGGATCGCTACTTTATTAGTTACAGAGAAGTTTCTAACGAAATAGAATCACGCAGTGGTTGTCTGTTCACCTGTTAAACTTGTCTTGATTAATTCACAGCCATGCGTCTCAAGTTTATTGTTCATTTATAATAATTTAGTAAATAATGATTATAACTTGACGTAAGATTATGTCTTTTTCAGAAATACTGTTTATCGAGAAACATTTTGTTAGAAGAAAATATTTTATACTCTACATAAATATAAAAATAAACATTTGATAAATGATTATTGGGTAATATATTTTCTTGCGTATGATAACATATTATATATATATATATATATATATATATATATATATATATATCTTAGCTGTATAAATTAATTCGGTGTCTTTTTGCAACAAATGAATATTTAATTACAAAAAAATTCGAATACATTTCAATCCTTAAAGTATCCACCATTGTTTTATATAATTTTACTCTATTTGTTGCGTAACTGACAAATGGCTTGTCGAAAAAAGATGTCTGCTTTCAGTCGATGAAATTATAATGCATTTTGGATCACTTCCACTATATTAGCATTTTTTTACATATTTTATGCATCAGAACAACTTCCTCCAAAGCTGAACAGTTCATTCCTGCGGCTTCGAAATCATTTTTTTCAACTAAAATATGAAAAGTGTATAACCAGAATTTTCCAACAAGGATGAATTTTTTTTTTTGATTTGAAATAAAACATAGAATTTGCGCTGAAATTAAGTCTTTTTATTGTAAATAAGAGTTGGAGGTATGACATTTATAAACAATATCGTGTAAGTGAAAGGACCATGCTTTCTTACAAGTAACCATTCTCTTGATAACATTTTCAATAACATCTCAACACAACTGTGGAAGTTTTACCAATTGCTATTCGGATTTCATCTTTTAGAACGGAAATTGTTTCAAGATTATTGGCGTATATATGTCCTTCAATGTAACCCCGAAGAAAGTAATCCAACGGTATTAAATCGAAGGATCTCTGTGACCAATTAATGTCTCCATTTCTTGAAATAAAGCGACCAGGAAATTTCATACTCAATATAATTATTTCACCAGTTGTGTGGCTTGTTGCAGCGTCCTGCTAGAAACATGTCCTCGAGATCAATATCACCCAATTATGATTCAGATGGACGAATGTATCAAGAATAATTATCATGTAATTTATGAAATGTATTTTTTTTAAAACTACCATTATCATAACACAATTGTATTATTTCAATCTGTTGTATTGTTGTATACGAAGCTATAATTAAAAATGGTAATGTCAAAACTTAACAAATGTCAAAAAAAAATATAGCTGTCAGTTTGACTTCTATCAAATATAAACTTTGAATAAATTGACTCCCTATTAGAAAACCCTTTATGCTGCTTTTCGACCGCCATCATGTTCATTACTATTTTATGAGGTCAAGTCAACTACTTGGTCAAGATATGTAGGATGTTTTTAAATGTTAAGTTTGGCGATATAAAAAAAAATAGAACGAGAAAATATTTTGATTTAAAACAGATTTATGAATGATTCAATTTAAATGCACAAAGTCAACTTACACATCTAATATGTCATGTTTGTTCACTTTTAAATATAAAAAAATATAAATTAATCTTTTCTAAGATACAAAAGAAACGACATATGTTATTTCTATAAGAAAAGTAGAGCGAAACAATTGGAAAATGCTTATAAATAATTAAGTACACAATTACAAGTACTATTAGTACGTTTTTGAATTATCAGTTGAAAAAATATGTGCTTAAAAATAATAAGTTAAGCTATATAAATATTCAGATTGATCAAGTTTAGTTGATGTTTTTTTTTTAATATTTATAAAATACATAAAAGCACATGCTTTCTGAAGAACGTGACAATGTGTTGAATCATTTGAATACACTCCACTAAGAATATTTAGATTTAATAATCAGTCTCAACTTTGCTGTCATTAAAAAAAGTATTATATTTTTTTCAAAAACTCAGGATGAATTTAAAGAAAAATAGAAATATTTAATTCAAGCTTCTATATTCTTTTATCTTTTAACCCATTGCACTAGGAGATTTTTTTCATTTTGCCTACCAGCAACTTGAACATATTTTTTAACAAAATAGCAAGTAACAAACAACTTCAAATAAAATGAAATAGCATTCCGAATAATTTCTTTATTCAAATGAAACTTCAAAAATACATTTATTCATTATGTTTTATTCATGTTTTATATAAAAAAAAATTGTTAGATTTATCTTGTCCCCTCAGAGAGGACATTCATATGGGAACGGTTAATATATTTTTTTAATAAAATCACAGTCGATATATTTTATTCCAATGTTCACTTAATAAATTGTTGAATCTAGTTTTTAATTTTGCTTTTAAAGCGATTTTTATCTTGTACTTTTTTAATCTAACTAAAATTTGAAATTAATAAGGAGTCGATTAATGATACTATGTAAATACTAATACAGGAAAAAAACACATTTATAGATTTACACTCAAATACCGATTTGAAAACTGTTATAATGAGTGTAATCATTAATAGAGTGAGGCTAAAAATAAAATTCTATTAGTATGAGAAAGAGAGCAGAGAGATGTTTAAATAAGTTAAACGGATCTAATAAATTTAAACCCTTGAATGTATTTTTATTAAAAAGAATGAATAAACTCTAATTGATTTTTTTTAATAAAATATCCTGGAATATATTGTAATATATACTGAACTTAAACCCTAATAAAATAATCAATTCAAGGATTATCTTAAACCTTAAAGTTTTATCTCATAAATCTCTACCGAAATTGGTATAGAAGTAAAACTTTTTTTATAACTTTTCAACAAAAGTAATAAGATTCCATGAACTCTATATGACTTTAGTAATTATGTACTAAACGAAATACTCACATGTTTTGTTAAAAACATTACCGAAACTTGTGACCGTTCTTCGTCGTCAAACGATACCGCACAAATGTATTATCCTGCATCTGTCAGGTTCAGTAAAATATTTACTATGCATGAGAAAACTCAGTGTATTCGCCGGCTTGCGGAATTGAAACCGGCAACTTAAATTCACTAGAAACTTTGTACTTTTTACGAAAGACCTAGTGCCGAAGTCACGAATTAATTTATTGTCGAAAAGAATAGTCCATTAAACTGTAGAAACATAATTAAGAAAACAGATACAGGAAAAGTACGTCAGAAAAGCACAATTGATTATATATATATATATATATATATGTGTGTGTGTGTCTGTATATATATATATATATATATATATCTATATATATATATATATATATATATATATATATATATATATATATATGCATTTAATAGAAGATTGATGCTATACGTACAAATTAGATACTGTACTCAATTGAAGCCCAGTAATGAAATTTTGTTCACAAGGGCTTCAAGGAAGAGACGTTAATTGTTAAGTAGATACTCTGTTGATATCAATATTTATAATAAAGTTATTGAGAGTTGTAGTTGCAAGTTTACTGCCTATATATATATATATATATATATATATATATATATATATATATAGTATTAGTTATGAATTAGCATCGTGTAATAAATATTTAATGTAATTTTTGTCTTCTTTTTCATATCTTGAATAAACAATATATGAGAATTGTGTTTTAACTTAAATACAATAATAGTTTTTGTTAAAAGAAAAAAATATGTCAATAAAATTTTAATCAGTTGTATTTCTTTTATTATTTAAATGTTAATTATTTTTTATTTAAACTTTTGAGCTACAAATAAAATTTAGTATAAAATTTCAGTTCGGTATTTTCAGTAAGTGATAGATGATAAAAAGATCATTTTTAGTGACTCTCGGATGGCATATTGGTATTCAGCTAGTGGAAATTAGTGGAATGTCCAAAAGGCACTCTTTTGCTATGCATATACGGTATGTTTGGTTAATCGAGGTGGACATGTACTTCTCCAAAAAAGTTTTCTTCAGAACAGTTTTCTCTACGATTGCACTCAACCTCATACTACAGAAATTATTCTCATGAAACTGAAGTAGTTCAGTTTGATAATAACAAATACTCTCACATTATACAGGTGGCGCAAAAAGAATGAAGGGGTTTAAAACATCAATATTTTTTGTTATGTAATAATTTAATCAATTTTTATTTCTCAAAATATAGTATAAGGATAAGTAATTTTTCCTGATTACACATGAAAAATGACATCACGTAAGTGATGCCCATTTTCGGCTTTACAAAGTCGAGCTCTTTCTAAGGCGTTTTCTATCATTTCCCTCAGGACTTCTGGACATAAGGCTCGAATTTTTTTTTATATATTGTTCTTTAATTGCAGGATGGTTTTTGGATTACTGACGTATACACGTTCTTTTAAGTAGCTCCAAGAGAAAAAGTGAGAGGGCTCAAATCAGGCGAACGCGCAGGCCAATTAAAATTCCTGTTTTTTGAAATAATGCGTTCACAAAAATTTCTCGTAAAAATTCCATAACCGGTTTTGCTGTGTGCGCTGTGGTTCCATTTGATTGGAATCATATTTGTGGATAAATATCAATAGCTGACCTCAAAATTTTTCTATATTCGTACGGTATTGAGCACCATTTATGGTTACAGCAGTACTGTCTTTATTTTCGAACAAATAAGGCCCTATAATAATTTTGGACGTTATTCTGCATAAAGCAGTACACCTAATGAGTGCATTTGTGTCTAATAAAGTATTCTTGAATTCTCTGTAGCCCATATTCTATAGTTTTGTCTGTTCACTAATTTATTTATGTGGAAATGAGCTTCATCGCTCATAATTAAATTCTGAATAAATTTATTATTTTCTTCTGTTTTCTGGCTAAAATGAATTACATAATCAAGCCAATGCTAATAAACTATTGGCTTCAGCTCTTCCACATGCTGTACTTTAAAGGGGAAAATTTTTAATACGGCGAACATCCCCTTTGCAGTGACCTCTGAGATATTACAAGTTGCATTGAACGTCTTCTGGTTGACGTTTCAGAACTTTTCTCAATACTCTCCTATACACGTTGAATATTTTCCTCAGTGAGAACCGATCCATGTTTTCCGAATCTTCAACGGTTACTAACTGCACCTTTTTGTCGAAAACGTGCAACCAAACGATTAATCATTGACTCCTATGGTCTTGTTCAAGTATTAAAATAACGACGATATTCTCGCTGTGTCAATATAATTGAATGCTGATTTTCAAAATGAAATTCCATTATTTTGGTACTTTGTTTCTTCGTGTACCTTTCCATGATAAATTCCTTAAGTTTTATTTATAAAGTTCTGTATAGAGAAATACGGAAAAAACATTTAAACGAAAAAAATGATTAACTATTCGAACCCCTTCGTTCTCTTTGCATCACCTTGTATTTTGCACATGAAATGAAAAATAGTAGATTCTTTACGTGATTACTTAGACTTGAGAATAATGTATGAGAAATAATGTCAGGTAAACAGTCGCCTCTCTGGCTACGCCAGACTTGATTACATTTTTCATCACATTTTAACATATTTCCTTGGTTATCTCACGGATTTCGTCACGAATATTCTCCATTTAACTATCAACTGTGTCTACCTTATTCGAATAAACGTTGCTCTTGATGTATTACCACAAAAAAATATAATGATTTGAATTTTTATGCCAAATAGATGTCTAATCTTGAGATTAATTGATTCGAAAAAATGACATTCAAAATTTCCAACGTGGCATGTTTTGTGTATGATATAGCGCCGTCTTGTTAAAACCAAATGTTATCTAAATCCAATTAGTCAAATTTGCATGTCAGAAGATATAAATTATCTTACAATAATATTTACCAGTCACCGTAATAGTTTTCGTTGCAGATTTATCAAAGAAATAACATCCAATAATAACTCCGAAACAAATACAGCACCATACTGTCATTCTATGTAGATATAAGAATCGTTGATGAATCTATTGCTAATTTTCATAAACCGAAAAAGGGCTATTTGCTTATTAATAATAGTTTATTGCTTATTATAAGGCTATTTTGCTTATTAATGAAGTCACTCAAACTAAATTGAACCTCGTAAGTTATAATGTTTTCTATCAAAAGTCGGAGTTGTCTGTATTGAACTCCAACAATAAATTTCTCTATTCCCGATATCGTTCATAATATCTGAAGTAAATTTCTAGTGAATCTTACAAGGGTAAAATCTACGTTGTTCTTAAAGATATTTCACATAATGTGAGAAGAAAGTTCTAATTTCAGTACACGATGTCTACTGGAAATGCTCAGGATTTCGGCCACATTTTGTTGTAATATTCTCAATACCTTCAATATTCTCCATCGAATATACGGTACAAACATGTAAAGTGTTTAGCTTGTTTCCTACTAAACCAGCTTTTTAATTTTATTTCATTATTAAAATATCGTGGACTTGGTAAATTATTCCGACTGAAATTTTCATAAAATTTTATTAGCATTGCCGAAAGTGAAGATCGATTTTCATAAAATGCTTTCACACTAAGTATTTTTTTATCTAATAGGATAGCTTTCTATAAAGAATTTCCCACGTCCAATCTATTCAGATGTCAAATTCCAATTAATACAAAGACAATAAACCAAAATGGCAATTAATCAAAGTTATAAATCTATCTTTCACACATATTAATATTTTTGATTGTAAAAATATGACCATACTCACTTAAAAGTTAATTATAACTAGTTTTGAACGAAATAAAACAGAAAATCTTTATTATAATATTAATTACAAGATCTCAGATTCATAATGAAACTTTAATAGATTTTTAGTTTCTAACAATTTTATTCCTTGTCTATTTGGTGATATTTCTATTTTATAAAACATGTAGAAGATAAATTTCCTGCACATCATCAAATGCACAATTGTTATTATTTTAATGACAGTTTCAAATATGTGTATATGGTTAATAAAATGATTGAAATGGTCCTATGTATAACCGAATTTTTATTTAAATTTAAGATTTATTTATTATTTTATACATACATTACTCTCTAATATAATTTGCTACCATATTTTTGAGATTCGTATTAAAAAATAAAATATATCTGGCTGGAATTTATCTGTCACTGGTATAACAAATAACAAGCATAAAAAGAAAATATAGTCGCTCCAGTATAACCCACTTCGATTCATCATTTTTATTTCCTTGAAAAAGACAAAAAACATGTAATTCTCTTACATTTCAAGATTGAAGTGAAAAATCAGTATTGAATTTATGAATAGTTATAAACATCCAAAAATAGTTAGTAATTTTATTTTTAAAGCCTATACATAGAATCTGAGATGTTGACTAAATCATTAAAGTAAAAAAATGTGTATTTGTAATTTTTTAACATGAGTAAAACTTTTTTCTTGGTACATTTATTTCTATTTTATAAGTAGAGTAAGTCTTAACTTATACATTTATATAATATAATTTTAAATTTATTAACTGGAAATTATTAAGTGCAGAAATGTAACAAAAATTATAAAAAAATAACTAATAGATCATCTTATAAGATAAGTAAATTTCTATACATAAATTTATAATTGATTAATTAATTAATATAATCATCATTCAGTTCAAAACTTGGACTAGATTCTATTAGGAGTAAAAAGTAATTTTGTGGTTTTAATTGAATCAGTCATAGCTGTTTTTTTAAATTAAAATATTTTTTCGTTGTTTTAGGATTATGAAGTATTAATCTTAACATTTAAAAAATACTATATATCTTAGTCTCACAAAACTGTAGTGAATTCACGTTTGAAAAATAGCATATTAGGAATTGCATACTTTTCGCATTTCAGTTTAAAAAATGCTGCCAAAGCTATGGGAATAATTTGTTTAATCTTGGAATAAGGTACTGTGATTCATAAAACATGCAAAAAATTAAAGCAGTGGAAGAGCTTCGAAAATATATTAAAATTTCATCAGCTCAAAGCAGACATCTTTTTTCAACAAAGGATTCGTCAGTAATCCGACAGATGGAGCAAAGCAATTAAATTTAATGTGAGATATTTTGAAGATTGAAATGTATTCAATTTTTCTTTCATTATTCATTTTCTGTGAAAAGAGTACCGAATTTATTTGTACACCTAATATTACTATTGTGTATTCACATAATATTATTTGATATTATTACCAAAAATTGATATTAATTTGTTGTTTGTTAACTATAATTTATTATCTAGTTTAAAATTATATTCTAGAATTTGTGAGTGGGACTTAATAATCCTGGAAGTACATAGAAGGTAACAGATATATAGAAGAACCTTTTCTTAACTCTATTTTGTTACGTGATAAAAAATTGATACTATGTGAGAAGAGAGTAAGAAAATATAATGAAAAATAAGTATAACGAACCTAAATTAATAAGAACGGTGTTATTATTTATAAAAAAGAAAATATTGCCTGGTAATTATGATATATGAGATGTGGTTAACTATGAACTGTTAGAATTTAATCAAATGATAAACGTAGATTTCTACCATTTTTAAAGATGGACAGTTGTGAAAATTAATGTTTGAATTGTTCAAACAACTTTTATATTTAGAAAACGTACATTATTTCAGTAATAAAATACTAAACTACTTTTGCATGAATAACACTAGAATATTAACGAAAATAAATAGAAGTTCATTTACATACAGTTTAGTAGTTATACACTATATTATATGATTTTTATTTGTGTTGAATACTTCAGAATTTATTACTACAAACAAATCAGTAACGAAGATAAAATCAAAAGATGAATAGCATTTTGATGTCAAAAATTGAGTATTTCTAAATTTCAAAACAGATGAATTTAAAAAGCTGTAGATCAACAGATAATAAAACAAATACCATTAAAACAGCAACAAATCGTTCACAATGAAGAATTATATATCATTGTTTAACAAAATTAATTGTTTTTTTATTTATTTTGATTAGAAATTTATCAAAAATAAATTTAATCTTATCAACTGGTCTATAATATTATGTTGGTAGAAAAATAATTGCAGTGTATGACCTTCAAATTCATGTACATTTTTCTCTTTTTCTTTTTCCTAACTGTTTTAATTGGTCCCGAACTGTTAGATGACTAACGCTTAACTTATGTGCAAGCTCTCGAATTGTTGTGCGTGGTTCTGATTCAATTAACACATTCAGTAATTAATGAACTGAAGGACGCCCGTGACCTTCTTCGTCTTAAAAGAACTCGTCTCCAGCATGACAATTTTAGAACCACTTTTACACTGTACGTTCCTTAACGATAGAACTACCACACTAGTCAAAATGACTGGTTTTACAATTTTATTTTAAAATTCCTATTTCATGTTACATTTTTTTTTTCGCAACGATGTCATGACTTTTGTAGCGATAAGTAAGGAAATAGTAAAATGAATTTTATTTTTATTTTTTTTTATTCAAAATCAAAATAATTTTGTATCATGGCTGCTTATACCAATTCCAGTCAAAATGACTGCTACCTGTAAAAGTGTCCTGAAGTCTGTTTACCGAACACGAATTAACCAGTTTACTCGTTTTTTACAACTTCTCACACGTTCTTAGAATTTTTACTGCGTATCATTCAACATGATGGTGAAAATTATCAGGAAAATTCCGGATCGATCATGATAGTAAAGCAAAACTAATACATTCATTTGAAAATATATTTAGTCGTTCATTTAGATCTGGAGACGGAGAATGTGCATTAAAGTTTTTGTTGAATGTTGCACTCATATTCTTTAATATAATAAATAATAAACAAATAATTATATAAATTATAATAAACTACATATTATTTCAATTAGTGCGACGTGAGAAAAATGAATAAAAATATAAATTTTATGTAATCACTATTTTTATTTTATTTTTATAATTCCTGAAAATGGCAAAACGATTGAAAACCTCTGAATTATTGGAAAAAAAATGAATGATATACCAATAGAATTCTCTGATATCGAGGATTATGGACTCTGACAGTGACGGTGAACCAGAAGGAATTGGAAATGAACTATGCGATATTCACGATGAACTTTTTGATAGCGAGAATAGTGGTAATGAGCTTTTAGACGAAAAAAATGCTCAGGAGTCCTCAGAAACTGATACTGAATTTGAAAATATTTTGAATTTATGTAAAAGAAGATGTGCTCGAGTGCTTTCAAGTTCTAAAGATGAAAATGAAAGTATACTACAAGACCATAAAAATGAAATTGCTGAAGACGGAACCAGTTTGGAAAAATACAAGAAGGGTTTAGTCCTGGAAGATTACCACTTCATAATATTTTCGAAGACGTACCCATTCCAACAAGATATGTCAAAAAAATATTATGAACGGTGAATTTATATTTCAACTAGCAGATGAACTAGCCACTGAAAATGTCGTTGAAAATGTAAAACCAGGGATGGAATCATGAGAAGCTAATGTACAAATAACTTCAAAGGGCTCACTTTGTTCACGCAAATGGTGTCAAATAGGGTACTGTAATTATAATAAACTACCACCATTTGTAATATATGTAAAAAATATGCATGCGAAAAATGCACTCAAAAGAAAAACTACGTTTGTAAGAAATGTGACAGATTATAACTTTTTATACCTAATAATTTACTTTATACTATAAGAATAACTTAACTGTGAAATGAAAATTTATTTTCATTTTTTTCACTAAAGCATATATTCTTTATTATACTTAATTATTCTTATTGATGTGTAAGTTATAAAATGTGCCAATCCTCATTTAGGGAACATAGTCTCAAATGGGTTAATATGTAATACCAAAAATGTACTGCATAACATGGAATTCCTTTTGTAAGAAACTAATAAGTCAATAAATATAAAAATATTATATTATTATGAATTTTTTAAAGACCAGTCATTTTCACTGGTTTTGGTAGAAATAGCTTCGTCTTAACTGTCGGTAGTTCTAGTATTAACAGTACCCATAATAAAAGCATCGTTTCGTTTACGAGCAGTTCCTGCTATTTACTATCCGTTTTGAACTCATACAAAAAATGTTCTTATTTACTTTTCTTCCATTTTTAATTCAATAGACCAATTTGAAGCAAAATTAATAATAAACTAAAGTTTGTGTTACCAAAATACAGATCTAAAAATGCACTTTAAAATGATATTAACATGAACACGATGAAATGACACATTCATTGAAAAAGTTAAGGTTAGAATTCGGAAAACAAAACCCGCAATTGATTTCCTACCAACTTAACATATGGAGATAGCTATAATTATTTTTATGATACATATTTTATTCCATTGTCATATGTTAGAACAAAGAAAAATATTCTTTTTACTAAACAGTTATTTTGTATATTTCAAACGATAAGATTACTGATACAAGAATTATATATATATATATATATATATATATAAAATTATATCACCTCCAATTGTGTGATTCTAAGAACTCCATAAATTCTGGCGTCAAAATTTCGAACAGACGCACGTGTTCGCACACACATTACGAACGCACATCCCACATACACGTGTAAGTGTAAGTGTATGTGTGTGGTGTGGTACTGAACAGAAATCATACAAAAACATAAACAGCGAAACTAAATTCAGCTCGTCTCACAACTTAAATTATTGTTTATGAATCCGCCACCACTGTGTGTCCCACCCGATCTGGTTGCGGTCGTGAAAGGCACCCTTGGAGCGAGTCAAGCTCGAAGCCCGGTGTAACGTAGTGGTTGGTCGCTTGATTGGCGGTTCGACGGTGGGACGTGTGCGCGGTACGGTACAGCATCGTAACAACCCTCGGGCGTGATGTCTCCAGCTCCGGTGACGTCATAGCACCCGTACACACACACATACGCAAATATATACGTATATATATATATATATATATATATATATATATATATATATATATATATATATGTATGTATATACCGGCGTATGTGCTGTCGGTATCGCAACGCTCGTTTGCTCTGTAGCTCCGCGACGGAGCTAACGTTACTAGACTTCCTGATTATCCCTATCATATTTTTGAGGATTATGGCGACAACAAACACACATACATTCATATATATATATATATATATATATATATATATATATATAAAGAATAATTTATATTCGGTTTAGGTTTTTCATCAATAAATAAATTCTAAATTGACGTATTTAGTAGTTTGGATTTTTGAGCGGAAATCTTATTAACAGATTATTATATAATCCTGTTATCGATTGCTCGATATGTATCTTGATTTATTTTCATAACCATATGGTAACTCTTCATTAAGAATTTTGATAGTTATTAATAAAATTTCTAGCTTAGAACGTCAATTATAATAGAATTTTCTATAACTTGTTTAGTCTGTAAGTCGTTTTCAAGGACTTGTTTCCTATGCTTTATTTATCAAATTCAATACTGTTTTAAATATCTATTTAATGAAAATTAATTGTGAGTAAGTTAGTACAGTAAATTTATACAGACTTTCTGTAAAATCAAACTGCACACTGTTATTCATTTAACACTAAACCTACCGACACTTTTTCTGTACCTATTCCTACCGTGCCCGGTCAAAATGACCGGTGATTAAAAAAGTTATTGTTTTTATGAGTGACTGTAGATAATAGTTAATTTTTTACTGAATTTGTATAAAATGAACAACTTTCATAAAATGGCGACTAGAATTTATTTTTATATAATTTCAATTATAGACTTGAAAAGAGAAAAAAAAATGAACGGTATTGATATAGTTCATAGTCCCATACACGATGTATATAGGTATACGTACGTACACGTTATCTTTATATATATATATATATATATATATATATATATTATTCAGCTTCACTGCATTTTTTAAAAATTATTTTGTTCTCAAATGTACATTTTCCGCACACATATTTTTCAAATATATATATCTCAAACAGATTTTCGTAGTTTTGTAATCTCTTCAATATTTTACTTGACAAATTTTTCTTACGCACAAATCTGAACTTGTCGATGGTTTTGGTACATTTTTTTTCTTCCCGCGATTCTTGATACGCAGCGCCAAATTCTGTAGCTGATTGGAATAAAAATTCCTGCCTTGAAATTTTTCACCCGTTGTTTTTTTATACAAAATCCAGGCATTTACGAGGTCAGACAATTAAGTAATGCGACAAAATTCAAAAATCGAGTATATTTAAAAATTAAGGTACATCGCTGCGATCCCCTTCAAAGTAGTCCCCTCCCGCATCTATACACTTATTCCAGCGAGTTTTTCAGTTTTCGTAACAATTCTGGAACACTTCTTGTGGGACCTCTCCGAGTACCCTCGTCACAGATTCTTGGATATCTTCAACGGAGTCAAAATATCGACCTATGACGAATTTTTTCATATGGGGGAATAGGAAAAAGTCGCAGGGTGACATGTCCGGTGAATAGGGCGGTTGTGGTAACGTTGCGATGCCTTTAGACGCCAAAAACTGAGAGGCACTGAACGCACTGTGACAGGGAGCATTGACGTGATGCAGAACCCAAGTCTTCGCGATCTCTGGACGCACTCTGAGCACCCTTTTTCGTAATTTTTCGAGCACATTGCGGTAGAATACTTGATTTACGGTTTGTCCAGGTGGTACGAACTCTTTGTGAACCACCCCTTTGCTGTCGAAGAAGCAAATCAACATGGTTTTCACTTTGGACTTGCTCATTCTCGCCTTCTTTGGCCTTGGTGCTCCAGGGGACAGCCACTGTTGGCTTTGTCGTTTAGTTTCGGGGTCATATTGAAAGAACCAACTTTCATCACCAGTAATAACTCGATCGAGAAGAGTAGGATCACTTTCAACCTGCTCGAGACAATCTTGAGCGATGTTCATTCGGTAGGCTTCGTGACATTTTCGTGACATGCACTACTCGCGCGTTGTTACAAAACACTAAACAGCTGGCGAAGAAATGATCGAACGAGGGTGGTTAATGTCTCAATCGAGAGAGTAGGGATCTGCTATTACGGTGGCGGAGTTACAGGTTCGCAGTGTTACTACAGGCCGAGAAAAAAAATCGGTCGCATTACTTAATTGTCTGACCTCGTATTCCAACTAGGTCCAGAATATTGGAAAACACCTGGAGGGGCCACCTATAAGATTTCGACTTCACACTGTATTTACTTGCCATTTAGTCCACCATGTCTACACCACATTTTGTATTATTATAAAATCTAATCGTTTCCGGTATACGTTTGTTACTTTTTTCTATTTCTATTGATTTATGCATGGAACTTAGTATAAGCAATTTTTTTATTGGTTTGATTTTATACACTGTAAGAGAAATATGATTTTAATTAATACAGTTTGCTTGAAAACAGTGTCATTTTGTCTTTCCGTTGTTTGTCTAATTTAGGGAATTCTCGTTTATTTTCAGGGATTGTTCCAACAATGGTAGTCTTTTTTGCAAGTAGCTTTGTGGTCAGTGAAAGACTCATAAAAAAATTATCTGTTGTTACGTTCTTTCCGCATCCTGTGAATGGTTCTATCAGCTTTAGAACAACGAACTCTCCAAGTGGAATTTAATCTTCTCTCATCCTTTCCCAAATAAGGAAATCTATTTATTAGATACTTGCTATTGACGTCACACGCTAACCAGAATTTTATACCAGACCTGTCTAGTTTTTTTGGCATATACTGTGTAAATCTACACCTAGTCTTCGATGGAAACAACTGCTCATCAACAGTAATGTACGAGGGTCGTCCCAGAAGTACCAGACACAACAAAGAAAACACAAAAATTTTGGAAAAAAATATATTTATTTTTCAACATAATCTCCTTTCAGCTCTATACACTTTTCCCAGCGATGTTCAATAAGTTCGATACCCTTTTTATAATAAGAACTGTCTTGCTCCTCAAAGTGCCCATTAACTGCCGACATCACTTCTTCATCGTTGGGAAATCTTTGACCACTGAGCGATTTTTTCAAGTTTGGGAACAGAAAATAATCCGAGGAGGCTAAATCTGGCGAATAGAGTATATGAGGTAGCAATTCAAACTTTAATTCATTAATTTTGGCCTTTGCAATAACGGATTTGTGAGCTGGTGCATTGTCTTGATGAAACAACACTTTCTTCTTAGCCAAATGCGGCCGTTTGCTTGATTTCTTCGCTCAAACGTTGCAATAAGTTCGCATAATACTCGCCGTTGATAGTTTTTCCTTTTTCAAGATAGTCAATGAAAATTATCCCACGCGCATCCCAAAAAACCGACGCCATGACCTTGCCTGCAGATGAAACGGTCTTCGCCTTCTTTGGAGCCGGTTCTCCCTTTTCAGTCCATTGTTTTGATTGTTATTTTGTCTCGGGTGTGAAGTGATGGACCCATGTTTCATCCATGGTTATGAAACGGCGCAAAAATTCTGCTTTGTTGCTGTGAAACTTCACTAAACACTCAATTGAAACATCTTGACGACACTGTTTTTGCTCGAGTGTGAGCAAACGCGGCACCCATCTTGCACACAGCTTTTTCATGTCCAAATTTTCAGATAATATGCGATGTACCGCACTTTTTGAAATGCCTACTATGTCTGCTAGCTCGCGCACTTTCAGTCGACGATCATCCAGTACCGCTTTGTGGATTTTCTTCACGATTTCTGGATTCGTCACCTCATTTGGTCGACCACTGCGATGCTCGTCTTGGCAGCTCGTACGGCCTCGTTTAAACTCTGCTACCCAATATTTCACTGTTGTAAACGAAGGAGCAGACTCACCCAGAGTAGAATCCAGTTCAGCTTTTATATTGGTTGGGCTGAGGCCTTTCAAATAAAAGTATTGTATCACGTAGCGATGACCAATTTTCTCCATTTTCACAAATTCACTGAAAACGTTCAATATTGATGGCTGCCAAACAAATACTAAACAACGTGGCGTCCTCAAACTTGAAAGATATGCTTTATAGATTGTGTACTTTCTAATGCAGTGACATTTTTTAAACAACTACCGCCATCTCTAGGTCAGGCCGGGTACTTCTGGGACCACCCTCGTATCTACCTGGTTTATAACAATTTTGGGCAACAATCTTGAGATAACCTTTAGTTTGTATTGATTATATAGATTTAGAAGAGTAAATAAAATATTTTTTATTTAGAATATATTGTACGCATATTTCAAGAAAAGTCTTAAAGTTTGATAGCGATATGATAACGTTTGAATATGTGTAAGTTGTACAAAAGAAAACTGTCAATTTGACCGGTAGTGGTAGATTAAGTGTTAACAATAAGTGTATTTTAATTAAAATGAATAGTAGATTCTGATACGATGATTAGAAATTTACTTTAATTTGAATTATGTATATCGGTACAAAATCTAAATTGGGTTGTGTATGAATTACACTGTTTTCTGGTACAAGTTCTGTGTATGAATTACACTATATTGTTATATCTACTTGCTCGTGATGTTGTGTGTACGTACTCTATTATGCTCTGTTGTTGTACTCTCTGTGATTCAAATTCAAAAACATTTTATCGATCATAAATTTAATTATATTACCTTGTGGTGCCGGTTTGGTACTTAAGACTATTTCGGTGCTTTTATTGTTACCTGTAGTTATCCGCAATTCCTAGTTGAAAGTAAAGTAATGTTTAAAATTGTTTGATTCTTTTTAAATGTCTGTCATGCCCGGGAGAAATTCTCAAAAAACTGGGAGAAGAGAGAGAAACAACTACAGACGGTGTTCCTAAGCGGTCACCCATCCAAGTACTAACCGTGTCCGTTGTTGCTTAACTTCGATGATCGGACGAGAACCGGTGTTTTCAACATGGTGTGGTCGTTGTCAATAACTCTCCGTGATCTCACAACTTTATATTTATATTCTTTTATTTACCGTTAACTATAATTTGTAAGTAACATGCAGAGCAGTGATACGTTTCACGTTATTCTTGGTTACAAATCGTGACATTGGTTATAAACTGTTACATGTTATTTGATTGGTTAATGATCGTAGCTTCAACACTATAGGTATTTGTGAAAGATTACGTATGAATCTGAAAGGCTATTGGACCTTGTTGAATATCCACGCTTAGTTAGAGATTAAGTTAAGTATTGATGCTTAAAACGCGACAACATGTACTTTGAAAAACGTTTAATAGTATAAGGGTGTATGCAATAGTTAACGAAATTTATAATCTTGTTATAAATTTGTGAAGTCCTGAATGTCTTTGCGACAAACGATGGGTTTTATGACCATTTTATTTCTACGAGACATTTTGTTTTTGGTGAATAGTTTCCGTTGCTTGAATTTATTTTTAAATAATTTTTACAGCTGGTAGAACCAAATTGTTTTACTATTGTATTATGTCCTTTAATTATTTAAAAAAATGTTCCGTATAAAAAATGTTTCTTTCCACATATGATAAGCAACGGCTGACTAACCTGATGGTATAACTTTTTAACATTTGTGTATTTTATATTTTGTACAATACTGTTATTCGGGTCTTAACAATAATAAAGATGTGTCAAGATGAGTTTCCATATGGCAATGTTTAAAATTTTTTCGAACATCAAAGTGTTTGTTAATGTTAAAGTGGCTTTTGTAGAGTACAAACGTGTACAAAATTAATTGTGAAGCAATACACGACGAAACAACGTGTTAAAATTATCGTAGCCCATTATGAAAATGGGTGTTCGAGGAAAAGTGCACACCGCGTTCTGCATGAATATTTTGATAAATAAAATCGACCTTCTGAGCGCACAGTTTGGAATTTGATCAAAAAATTCGAAAAAACCGTGTCAATAGAAAACATCTAAACATCTCAACATGCTCATGCAAGTCACTCGGATGAGAATATTGCCATAATTCATGAAGGTGTGGCCGAGGAACCTGACATATCGATACGTCGTCGATCGCAGCAGTTGGGTCTAATTTTGACAAAGGATTTTCATTTACGTGCTTACAAGATCCAAATAATACAAGATTCAAAGCCTAGAGACCATAAAAAGCATCGTAAGTTTTCCGAATGGATGCGTGATCAAGGAGTGGATTTTTTAAAGAAAATCGTCTTTAATGATGAGTCATATTTTCATCTCAGTGGATTTTGTAAATTTGAAGATTGTAAAATCCAATAGAAATTTATGAAAAGCAAATGCATCCTCGAAAAGTGACTGTTAGGTGTGGATTGTGGTCTGAAGTTCTAATTGACCCGTATATTTTTGAAGATTATTAGTGAAAATGCTTTTGAAGTCAATGCCGTTTGCTATCGGAGCATGATAACAAACTTTTTGTAGGATCAATTGGAAAATATGGACATCGAGGATTTATGGTTTCAACAAGATGGCGCCAAGTCACACAGTAGCAGCAAAAAAATTACTAGGTCGCGAGATCTCACTAAACGGCGACATAAATTGGCCACCGAGATCATACTATTTAACTCCTCTAGATTTCTTTCTTTGAGGTTATTTAAAGAGTAAAATCTACGAGAATTGAATACGATTACAGAGCCGAAACAGGAAATACGACTTAAAATAACCGATATGGAGCCTGCATTGTGTCGTCAAGTTATCGAAAATTATGATAAGCGCATTGCGTCATGCCACAGAAGCCGTAATGGATATTAGAACAATATAATCTCTTATACATAATTGTATTAAATTGAATCAACTTTATAAAGGAAACTGACTACAAATCGAATAAAGTTGTAATAAAATAATATATTATTTATTAAAAGCTGTGAAAAGTGTGAAAAACTTGGAAATTATTAAAATCTTGAAGTATTATGAGATATTAAGTGTAAAGGAACGTCTTGAATTGTGTCTGAGCAGACGTACACGATTGGTAAGACTTCAGATTTTTCGTGCAAGCCAATTAAAATGTAGCATTTTCAGTAACACGTAATCATGGCTAGAGCATGGTTCGTCTGATTTAAATTGGTTGAAGTTGACAACATTTCAAGCTGTGCTAGCAATGCTCATTATATAAAATGCACGGGATTATTGTAAGTGAGGTTCTTCTCTTTCGTTTCTTTTTAACATTTGAATTTTTAAATTATTGTATTATGAACGCATGACCATTTATAAAATTATTAAAAATATTATATATATATATATATATATATAGTTGCGTATGGGACAGTAACACTACTAACTTAGTATGGCACTAAGAAGTGAGAACTCGACTTCATTTCAAATTAATGGACAGAATTATGTTGTGATTTTTTCGATTATTTAACAGTGAATACAAAAAATATAATTTTAAACTGTTGTTGTGTTCTGGATACTGATTTACTGATTAACTTGTAACTTAACGATTTGCTCATACATTCATCGATTCTGACTTCTTACTGTATGATTTGTCACTTCATGACTAAATTTTTCGTATCAGAATCAAAAATTATTTAATTGTGTTGAGATTATATTTACAACGCTGTATTACTGTGCGTTTAATGGAAGTTAAGGTTAGGTCTGGGGTCTTAGCCGTGGATTTTGAACCGGTTTTGAAAGGAGAGTCGTGTTTCAGGAACTGGGTATGAAGAGTGGTTTGAAAGATGGAGTCCGGAAAAAATTTTCAAAAAACCGGAAATATTTCGCATAGTGTGGCCAGTTTATATCCGATATCGGGCGATATTATAAGTATATAGTATAATACTAATATAAATAAATACTAACGGTGTAAGCCTTAGTTTGAAATACAATAAATACAGAATAATACATGTAACTTAATGGCCTGAACTATTGAATAAAGGTAGGGTTTTTCCGTATCTTTGAATAAATTACTATTGAAAACCGGAATTACCCTGTCAATAATGTGATTTTAATAGATTAACAAACAGATTAATAAATATAAATATCAGGTTTCAACATATATATATATATATATATATATATATATATATATATATATAAACCAACATTTCCCATAAACTCCACTTTGCTTTTATTATTAACTTTGCTTCAATTTAGGTTATTGAATTAAACATCGAAAAGAAGCAAATAAGAGAATTTTTTGTATGAGTTGAAAATGGGTGGTAAAGCAGCAGAAACTGCTCATAAACTAAACGATGCTTTTAGTGTGGGCACTGTTAACCTTTGTCCGTCCTTCAAAGTAAGTAACACTAAAGTTTAGGGTTAAAATAGACTCATATATGGTTCTAAACAAATAATCAATAACCAAAAAAATTCTGGTTGAATTCAAATTAAAACAAAATAATATACAAAAATTCAATAAAAAATAAATAAATTGAATACACAAATACTTTAGTTCATACATCGGGGATACATAGATTTGGTGTGAGTTTTGCAGACAAATTTGTTCCGAAGTTTTCATTTGATGTGTACTTGTTGTCAGGCTTTTCGCAAAAACTAAAGCGGCCTCTTTTTTATCAATTTGCTCACTTGTAGAAGTCGTCGATGAAGAGTGTTGTGTGTTAGATGCTATAAGGCTAGGTATTAAATTTTGACTGTTCAGAGACGATGGGGGATGAACTCTTCTAGCCATATGCTTTTTTTTAATCAAAGATTCACTCACTGTTTCGATAAAGAGCCGTCGTTTATGGTGTTTATTGATGTTTCAATCTGGGAAAATAGTAGTGAAAAGCACAAATGCATTGTTTACTAACACGTCTAATATGTTTGAGAACATAACAACTGACCATTTGTTTGTACTCCTTTTACAAGTGCAACAAGCTATCTTTTTATTAATTGTATCAACGCCACCTTTGATCTTACTGTAATCTAAAATGATTTATGGCTTTTCCTCGGTGTCACTTGCAAGCTCTTTACTTTAATGTAAAGTAATTTGAAAAATAACACACTTGATTATATATTTTACATTGAAAATAATATAAATAACAGCAAATAAAGTACTAAAAATTAATGAGTCATTTAAGACTCAAGGTTCTTAAGTGTTACTTATTTTATAGTGGTGTAACGGTTAATCATAATTTTTTGAATTTTTGTGTAATATTTTATTAGAACATATCAGACAGTCACTAGGTTATACATTTATAATGATCATATTTTTGAAGATATTTGTGAAGATATTTGTGAGGAAATTTTCCTTTGGGTCGAAATAGACCTGAGGAACTGATGAAGGTTAAGGAGCGTACGGTGCAATGGTGGTTCTAACATTTTTATACTGGAGACAAGAGTTTTGAAGATGAAGAAGGTCGTGGACGTCCTTCTTCAGTTTATAACGAATAACTGAAGGCGTTAGTTGAATCAAAAACACGCACAACAATTCGAGAGCTTGCACAAAAGTTAAATGTTAGTTATCCAACAGTTCTGGACCACTTAAAACAGATAGTGTATGAAAATGTATATTAATTTGAAGGTCATAAACCGCAATTATTTTTCTACCAACTTATATTATATATATATATCGTGTCTCGGTTGGTCTTCGTCAACTACAAACAAGTAAGTTGGTGTATAATTACCAGTTTGCATATGCTTTTAACCTTGCTTATGAAATTTACGTTAAAATCTACTTCTAACTTGATCTTACAGTAATCCTCTTAGTTTCCATATCATCCTTTCCATATGTTCTATTTTAACATGAATAGTTCTAATCTATGTGTATCAATTATCTATATGACAGTATTTAATATATAAAGTATTTTTTTCCATTTTCTTCCATATTAGAGTCGCTATTTATATTATTTTTCGCTTTTTACTCTATTCGCTTGATAAATTATAAGAAAAAACTCTGCTATACTATAAAAAGTCCAAGACTGTTGAAAGGAAAATTAAAATCTCATTTTTAATTTATTATTTTTTCACCATTTATCATTTATGTTTAAGATTTATTAATCGGTGTCCTATTATTAACATTGTCCACTTTTACATGAAGTGTCTAGTACGTGTTTTATTTATAGAAACCAAATAAAACTAAATTTTATGTCAGTATTAGCCGAGAAAAACTGTACACAATACTGCTAAACCTGGAATACCTTCTAAATTAGTGTATTTTGTGAGAATGAGAATGATAATGCAAAATACACAATGTAGAATCAAGATCAATGGAGAAATTTCGAAATATTGCAAGGCCTAAGACAAGGTGATGGTCTGGTCCCAATGCTCTTCAACTGTAGTACAGATTAGAACATGTAGTACAGATTATCCCAGTAAACGTGAACTCCACTATACTCAACAAGACACAACAAATAGCGGGATATCTCAATGACCTAAACATTAATGGGAGATCTATGTTTGCCATTTCAGCAGTTTTTGGACCTCTTGAGAGCGATGCAGCAGCGATTGTTATTGGAATAAATAAGAATAAAAACAAACTAATGCTGCAAAGTAGAAGATGAAGGAGAAGATTTGGTAAAAACATCATCTTCGATGATTACAATTTCGAGATGGTAAACAATTGCATATACCTTAACTCAAACGTCACCAGTGCAAATGAGGAATCTCAAGAAGTCCAAAAACGAATACTAGCGGCAAATAGGACATATTTCGTGCTCTTTCTTATAATGAAATTCAAAAATGTATAAAGGAAGACCAATCGCCGACTGTATAAAACCCTTATCTGTACTGTCATATCTTATCATCATGTCAGGACAGCAGAAATGTTCAACACCGTCGAAAGATGAATAGTTATAAGGATATTGGGGCCAATAAACGATGGAGGTATATAGAGATTACTCTACAACTTCGAATTATATAAACTCTATAAGAAACCAAAATTATCCGCCTTTATAAAAAGGTTCCGACTGCGATGGACAGATCACATTGAGCGGAAAACGGGCTCAAATGTACCAAAAAGGGCTTGGATGGACAACTAGGTAGAAGACCTGTAGGTAAACCAAAATTCAGATGGATAGACAATGTAGAGAAAGATGCAATGGAACTATTGGGAGTAAGGAATTTGAGAAGGACTGCCAGAGAGTGGGATGTCTTTGAGCAGAAAATTGAGGGGGCTAACGCTTGATTTGGACTGTAGCGCCATCGAAAATGAAGAAGAAATAAAACTAAATTATAAGCGTTTAAAATAATAGCATAAGTACTAAGAGTAAGTAAACACAAGAGATATGAGAAAATATATATATTTTATTTCTGTTTCGCGTGTAAATTTATTTCTGTATATTTTTGCTTTGTAATTATTTAAAAAAGTGATGGAACTGAAGCATTACTTTATATTTTGTGTATATATATATATATATATATATGAATGTAGTATGACTGACAAACATATTCTTTGTTATGGTGAAATTTCACATTTCTCTTATTCTTTAGTAATGTTCGTTCAACTACATTTAAAAAAGTATACATTTGCATGAAAATTCGGTATATGTACTTGTATATACGTGTGTGCATATATATATATATATATATATATATACACACGCATAGCATATATACGAGTGTATTTATATATAAATATACTTAAAAGATTTTTACCGTGATGTTATATTTTTTTAAATTTTGCGTTTTACTGCTCGTATGAAAACCATAATGTATATTTATGGATATACATTGCTGTTCTGGACGTGTTGCTTATGACGAAAGCCACTTTTGACATGTTCTCATTACGTCACTATACGTTAACGCATTTATATACAGTATATATATATATGTGTGTGTGTGTATGTGTGTGTGTAAATTTACGTAAAATTTTGCTGGAATACATGGAATATTATGATCGTTGATACACAACTAGATAAAAAGTTCATG
This sequence comes from Acanthacorydalis orientalis, assembly GCA_034766995.1. Lineage (NCBI taxonomy): Eukaryota > Metazoa > Arthropoda > Insecta > Megaloptera > Corydalidae > Acanthacorydalis > Acanthacorydalis orientalis. The sequence goes on along the minus strand of CM068319.1, from coordinate 9,870,898 downwards.
AAGATGTCTTCATCCATCAGTGGATTAATCAAGGCTACTGCTTCAGATTTTATAAACACATATGTGTATTATATATATATATATATATATATTATAATAACAATATATAATTTTATTAGTTATTTTCTACTTGAAATGTTTAACTGATTTGTTGATGACTCGCAAAGAATGAATGATCGACAATTAATAAATTCTCTTGATATCTTTATTAAATTCATAGGTTTCTTTGTATGTTGATATTTCCATTGGAGCTTTATTAAATTAAATTATATTAAATACATTAATTTAATTGAAAATACTATAATTGCTCCTAATTATTAATTTAAACAAACATTAACTTAAAGACACATATTTAGTCAATTTATATATAGTCAATATATATATATATACACATATATATACACACACACACATCGAGTAGCACAAACGAATGAAGGGGTTCCAAACATTAATACTTTTTTGTTTCGTAAAATTTTCATTTTTTTATTTCTCAAACTAATAGTATAACGATAATAATTTTTTCCTGATTACACATGGAAAATGACAGAATATGATTCTTACTTTCGGCTTCACAAAGTCGAGCTCTTTCTAAAGCCTTTTCACTTGCATATAACGTTCCTGGATATAACGCTCCAATTTCTTCTCCTATGTTGTTCTTTAGCTGCAGGTTATATATATATATATATGTATATATATATATATATATATATATAAGTAGTTAGTTATGAAGTAGTATTATTCAATAAATCTATTTTTTGTGTCCTATCTTCATCTTTTTTATTTCCCAAAATATAATGTAAGGATCGTGATTTTTCCTGATTACAATTGAAAATCAACCTGTAAGTGATTCCCGTTTTAAGCTTCACAAAGTCAAGCTATTTCTAAGACATTTTCTGTCACTTCTCTCAGACACTTCCAGACTTAATATCGCTTTACATTGTGATCTACCTAGATAAGTGTCATTGATTGACTATAGATATTTACAACTTCAGAGGTTAATAAAAGCTTGTTAAATAACCCATTCAGGTTAAAATGTGCCTCGTCCGCCATAATATCGGTGATTCCCGGGGTGGGTTTTTTCTTAAAATTCGGGTTGTCTGAATTGATCTGCAATACTAATTATTGTATTCTCGGTGGAGTGTATTGTTTTTGAACTGAATCTCGCACGGAGAAAATGAAATCTTTCTTCAAAAAACTACAGCATAAGAAAAAAATCCCAATTCATGTGCACAATTTCTAATGGTGTTTGGTGTTTCGATCATACTTTGACGCACAGTTTTAATATTCTTCATTGAAAATGCAATGTAAATACGTTCATAATTTGGTCTCCTTGTCACTAAATCATTTTTTAAATCTCTTCACTAACCGGAATTTAGTGAGTTTATTTGTCGTATTATAACAATTGATTTTTTTTATGCTTTTTTCTAAACATTACTGAAACTGGAGACTGGTTTCCATACAATGTTCGAATAGCGTTCGATAATGAAATTTCCACATCCGCTGTCTTCAAATATTACTTTTCAACACAAAATTAAATCTCAAATATTAATAACACAATCACCAAACCAAACTGTCGACCAATAAAAATTGTAAACCTACCTTTTAAGCATCCCTGTTTGTCTGTATATGTATGTATGTGTGTGTGTATGTATAAATGTGTATATATATATATACATGTATATGTGTATATCAAATAAAATTAAATGACTTTTATAGCTTAAGTTATCAGAAGCAATTCGGGTTGTCAATTAAAATATATTAGTAATGTCTTTTTCGTTTCGTATAAAATACGTTATGATTTTTTCTGTTACTTCAAACTGAAAAAAATTATATATATATATATATACATATATATATACATATACATATATATATATATATATATATTATTTATGTATAAATTTATTATAAAGATATAATCCTTTTTGCCCGAAATACTTATGGGAATAAATGAAATCGAAACACAATAACCGCACACAATCGTTTGTTATAACATCGACCGAACTTGAATGAATCTAGATAAAGAAGAAACAAGAATTAAAGTTAACAGGAAATTACAGAAGTCATTAAGATTCGTCGACGATAGAGTGATTTTCGCCGTGAGCAGCAAAAAAACTAGTAAACAACAATTAAATTATCCGAACCGAACAATCTCGTGTAGTGCTTGTGATTAATTCAAAATCGAGGACATGCTAATCAAATTTAAGCTCATGAGTGTACATTACTTTGGATAATCCGTGTGTCTGTGCGTGCGTTCGTAAATACACACATTTGTGTAAATCAGACATATGGGGACGGGGTAGAACCGTATTTCATTATTTACATTTACTTTGCTCTGAGATAATTCTTTTCCACGTATTGATTTTCATAAAAAAGTATTTATTTATTTATTTCTCGTTGTTATATAATTAATAATACAAAAATATTCTGTTGAATAACACAAAATATTAGGTTGGTAGAAAAATAATTGCGGTTTATAACTTATTAACCCCAAATTCATATATTTAAAAGTCATACTTAAATATATACCTTAAGATTAAGTTTTCTCAGTTTTATTTATCTGATTTTTAACCGTTTAATCCTTATGATGTTCAATATAACTTCTTGATAGGCTATTTCATTGACTAAGGATTTATTACTGACAAAAATCTTCCATTCATTTCTGAATTTGAAAATAACATACTTTTTAGTTTAATTAATTAATTACTCTTATCCATTGACCTATATAAAAAGTCTTTCTACTAACATTCGACAAATAGTAACTTCATTCGCTAACTTAATGATTATAGACAAATATCGAACTCAGTAGAAAATTATTTGTCATTTTTGAACATGATCATTAGGTATATAGGGAAATATTGAATTAAAACTCTTGGTTTTTTTATAAAAGAATTAGTTTAATGAGAGTGAAAGTACTGATGTAAAATGACAATTGGAATAGTTTCAAAGTGGAGAAAATAACTATTTCATGGATAGTGGATATATATATATATATAACAGGTCGGCTGAAAAGTTCGTAGGCTTGCATAGAAAAAAAATTTTTTTTTGATAGAATTTGATCTTATTATTCAATATAGTTCCCTTCGAGGGCGATACAACGATTATAGCGGTCATACAATTTTTCGATACCATTTTTATAATACGATTTGTCTTTAGCCTCAAAATAGGCTTCAGTTTCGGCGCAGTCCACTCGGCTGACTGTCGATTGGACTCCGGTGTGAAATGATGGAGCCATGTTTCATCCATCGTCACATATCGACGCAAAAATTCGGATTTATTACGATTGAACAGCTCCAAACACTCCTTAGAATCATCGATTCGTTGTTGTTTTTGGTCGATTGTGAGCTCGCGCGGCACCCACTTTGAACAGAGCTTTCGCATATCCAAATATTCATGCACGATATGACCAACACGTTCCTTTGATGTCTTTAGGGTCTCAGCTATCTCAATCAACTTCACTTTACGGTTATCAAAAATTATTTTGTGGACTTTTTTGAAGTTTTCGTCGGTAACAGCCTCTTTGGGGCGTCCACTGCGTGCATCGTCCTCGGTGCTCATTTCGCCTCGTTTAAATTTAGCAAACCACTTCTCTACGGTTGATTTTCCTGGTGCAGAGTCCGAATAATGTTTATTAAGCCAAGCCTTGGTTTCAACAGTATTTTTTTTCGCCAAAAAGCAATGCTTTATTAACACACGAAATTCCTTTTTAGCCATTTTTTCAAGGTAACAAAAGTTCTTTCACTAAAAATGCTATAACTCAGATACTAATAGTGCAACAGCTGTCAAATTTATACACGCGTCTTTTGAAGGTTAGGGCTAACTAAAAATCATATGGATTTGATACTAGTAGCGCCATTTATGTGCCAGCCTACGAACTTTTCAGCCCACCTGTTATATATATATATATATATATATATAAACATTCTATTCTTCTTAATATTTATCACAAAATGTTGATTATATCCAATATCTAGTGTTACTATGATTAAAATTATTTGAGGTTATATTATACAGTCTAACAGATTCAATTCGAATCGAAAGGTGATATAAAAAGTTACCACATTGATTTGGAATACAAAGTAAAATAAGATTTTCACATTCAATGTTATTCCACGTTTATATCCACTTTTAGTATGCATTAATCTAAAAGTGTAGTATCAATTCACGTTGATACTCTTCATATAAAGATACGAACAGATAGAAAGAAAAAAAATATGTGCGTGTTCACCACGCGCGTTAGAAGTGAAACTTTTGTAAGGAAGTGCGAAGGAAAGTAAATGGTAGAATAAGCGAAAAGGTAGAATAGTCAGATTATGCAGTAGTTAGAACGACTTATTTACATTTAATTCAAATTGATACACTATTACAACTAGTTGAAATATATATTACACATAAGATGATACGCAAAATATTATACAAAGCGGTAATTAATATAGATTAGAAACCATGTGATATAACTAATATGATGCACAATAAGAAAAATTATTTACATGGGTTAATATTAAAATAAGAAACGTTGATAATAACAAATCGTTTCTATTCATCAATGTTCATTTGTTCATAATTTAAATAACATGGTTCAGCAACAGTATGGCCAGAAAGAAATGAAATAGTGAACTGGGGCTTAACTCCGATTTATTACCGATTTTTTGAGAATTTTTCTCGGTCAGAGCAGAAGAAGAAAAAGATAATAAAAATTTCAAGAACCGGCTGGTACACACGCTTTGGTTTACTGTATGGTTGCTCGCTTACTTAGGTAGAAAAAAGGAATCGTTTTTGTACAGGTCGCAATAACTGCACTCGATCGTTTATCTTCAAAAATGAACCTCGATCCATGAAACCATCAAGATATTCGTTCTGATAATGTTTTTCGTGGTGCTTTGAAAATAGAGTCGCATTCAACAGAGCTCCACATTGGTCCACAGGCACCATTTCACTGGCCTAATTTGAGTTGAGCGACTTATTATCCCCAATACTCAGTATTCGTTGCACATAAAGTGGAGAAAGGTTTCTGCTATATCTAAGACATGCAAATTAATAAATAAAAATCTTGAAAACATACGAAAATTTCTTTACATTTTTTAAGTATTTCAGTGGGAAATAAGGTTTAATAAAGTTGAGGAAGAGTGATTCTTGAGAATATTCAAAATTATTTTAAAGTGTTTTTTTTGGGAAACTCTCCGAATTTATGTATTGATTTATTAAGACTAAGAATTGGAATATGTTGATTTTATAATTATTTTTCATAAAATGTCTAAAATATGACTGCCTTAGTTGCACATTAGAGTGATTGTTTTCTCCTCACTTAGCTATTAATCGCTTAAGCGTTTTGTTTTATTTTGAGGATGTACACTGGTGTGTTTAATTATTTCTAAGCGATGGCGAGTATACTCGAAGAAAACACAGTAAATGCACTTGTTGTAAGATTGAGTTAAATTATAACAAAATGATATTTTTTTTAGTTGTTTTTCTGAAAATTTTTTAATGTTATTAATAAGTAATTCACAAATCGTATTTCATTACTGTTTGTTGGCATCCATTTTTTTTTAATCTTGAATGTTGTTTCAAATTCCAAATATTACTCAGCATATAATTTTTTTACTTCAATATTATGTTTAGTAAGTCACAATCTAAAAAATTTTCCATATAGAACTCACATTTGGTTTTTGACGAATGGGGAATTGTAAAATGTGGACCAAGATGAACAGTAAATTTAAATGGTGCTAGCTTTCTACCTCTAATATTCCATTGTACATTTGAATTTTTATTTTTCTTATCGAGGTCATTACCTTCTTCATCCTCATCACTACTTTCATCAGAAGACGTTGAAATTACTGATATTCTTTTGTGTCCTTGTATGTAAAACCGCATCTTCATTATATTCTTCAACCCCATCACTACTTTGATCAGAAATTCGTTATAGGTGTTATCGCTCTTTTCTGTTTTCTTGGATGTGAAGATATATTTTCATCACTATCAGTAAAACTCATCTGGGAGGATAAATAAAAACATTATTCACTTCTCAAGTTTTTCTATTACTCCCTATAATACTTTCTCTAGATATCAGACGTAAGATTCGCGAAACAAAGAGAAAACCGCTTAGTAATATTCTTAAATGTGCTAAAATTACAAATATATATTTTTTTACTTCAATTATACAATAAACAGTACAAGTGAATTTTTTTCTACATGACGAATATGCTCTACATTAAACAAAAAAATGCCGTCTTTTCATAACTTACATTCGATATAAACGCTTAAAGGGTTAATTTCTACTAGGTATTAGATTACAGTGACTTCTTGAAATTGGTATTTGAGTGATTTAACAACAAGTCACTGTTTGATGTGTGAATGAGATATACCATGATAATTTCTACAAATTGCTAAGAGTACTGTTGTTAATAGCGAAAAATGCTATAATGATAACTAAAATATACCATTATTGATTATTTTTCAATTATTAGTTAAATAGTAACATGTTCTGTAAACATCAGTTAAATAATAAATAACTTAGATTGTATTAATAAGAATATCCTCATTTACAACACGGAATGAAATATTTGCACTTCTTCGATTTCTATAAAGTTGGTATTGCTTACATAAACAATCTGTATATATTGTGAATTAAATCAAATCCTTTCACAGCAAACAAACTTATAATGAAATATGTAGAATAAACATTGAGAATTTCACACACCATTCTATTTATATCGATGATAAATGTTCGGAATCTGAAGGAAGACATTAATTCCACTAGACTAGTCCAGAGCACGATTCGAACATACCTTCTTGATACAAATATTGAAAGGAATTGATCTGAACACTACATCTCTTATACTGCAAAGAGTCATTTATAATAGTTAAGTTTAAAAGTTTTCTACTATTTATTTTGTTCTGTGTAAAGAAATGTACTGTTTAGTTAATGAAACGTGATAGCTCTCGAGCAAGATTCGACATAGTGTCCGACTGATGATAACGATATGTGTGCTGTTAGATCATCGTCAATCTGAGAAGATTTTAGTTCTATTTATTTAATTCGACTAAATCGTTTATCTGAAAGTAGAAGTGACGCTTTTGATCGCAAAATAGAAATTCAATATAAGTTTAAGGCAATATTTTTTATAATTTCTTGGTTCTTATGAAAGTTTTATATGAAAGTAAAAAAATTTGGTTATGCTTAATCTTAAATATAATTAATATATATATATATATATATATATATATATATATTACGTTGGTAGGAAAATAATTGCGATTTTTGTTTTCTGAATACTAACCTTAATTTTTTTAATGAGTGTCACTTCACCGTGTTCATGTTAATATTTTTTTAAAAGGCATTTTTCGGTCTGTATTTTGGTAAAATCGAGTTTAGTTTATTACTAATTTTGTTTCAAATTGAGTATTCGAATTAAAGCTGGTAAAGCTTGCAATTAAGAACAATTTTTTGTACGAGTTCAAAACTGATAGTAAAGCAGCAGAAACTGCTTGTAAACTAAACAATTCTTTTGGCTTTGGTGTAAATAATACATTTGAGACTGACGTCTTAACACAAAACTATCTCCAGCAGCCGGCAACATTTGTGCACTTATAATAAAAAATAAGTGAAACTGAAAAATATAAGAATAAGTAAAACTCGTTTCAGATAATTCTTGTCATCTTACAATATTTGAAAAGAATTTGGTATCAAATAACAGTTTAAAAAAATTATAACAATCTGGTCCATCGGATGAACATTTCAAACCGACATTTTCTACAAAAATAAATTTTGTTAAAATTGTCTTCACACATCTATTCTTTATCATTTCCATTAATTTCAATAAATTCATTTAGATCATCATTCTGACTCATCGCCAGCCGGATTTTCACACTTTATTTTTCAAGCGTTGTTCCTCTATCAGTTTCTATATTGTCTTTTAAATAATTTGCACTACTATCACTATCATATATAGTGTAATCCGGTTATTATAATCATGGATATTGTTATCAGTCTGCTATTGTTATTATAATCAGTAGGTGTAGACGAACGAAAGGCAAGACTTGGAAAGTTTTTCATATAAATTTTATGTTGTTTTCAAAAACAGTTTTTTATAAAAAAATATAGCATATATAAAAATGTAATGTTGTATCAAGTGTACAGTTTGTGATAAATATAAATTATGCAAATACCGTAATTGTTCATAATAAATTGAGTTCAATAACAATTTTTTTTATACTGTTTAATGTTATCAGCCGGTTATTATTATCAAAAATTACAAGTCCTAAATTGACTCTAATATGCGGATTCCACTGTATAATTCTTTTTTTCGGTTAATTTTCAACATAAGATCATCAACTTCTTCATCACTATTTATATCTTGATATCTTAAAGATTCTGGTTGTGGATTATCCATTTTTAACTTTATCTTAAAACCACTGACAAATTTATTTTCTATACACCTTATTGTAAATTTCACTCCTCTAATTGTATGACTTTCCTGATTGCTGGCTGAGAACTGACTGATAATACTGATCTCTGTACGAGGGTGGTCCTAGAAATACCCAACCCAACAAAGAAAACACAAAAATTTTGGAAAAAAATATATTTATTTTTCAACATAATCTCCTTTCATCTCTATACACTTTTTCCAGCGATGTTCAATATGTTCGATACCATTTTTATAATAAGAACTGTCTTGCTCCTTAAAATACCCATTAACTGCCGACATCACTTCTTCATCGTTGGGAAATCTTTGACTACTGAGCCATTTTTTCAAGTTTGGGAACAGAAAATAATCCGAGGGGGCTAAATCTGGAGAATAGGGTGCATGAGGTAGCAATTCAAACTTTAATTCATTAATTTTGGCCATTGCAATAACGGATTTGTGAGCTGGTGCATTGTCTTGATGAAACAACACTTTCTTCTTAGACAAATGCGGCCGTTTTTGCTTGATTTCTTCGCTAAAACGTTGCAATAAGTTCGCATAATACTCGCCGTTGATAGTTTTTCCTTTTTCAAGATAGTCAATGAAAATTATCCCACGCACATCCCAAAAAACCGACGCCATGACCTTGCCTGCAGATGAAACGGTCTTCGCCTTCTTTGGAGCCGGTTATTCCTTTTCAGTCCATTGTTTTGATTGTTCTTTTGTCTCGGGTGTGAAGTGATGGACCCATGTTTCATCCATGGTTATGAAACGGCGCAAAAATTCTGCTTTGCTGCTGTGAAACTTCGCTAAACACTCAATTGAAACATCTTCATGACATTGTTTTTGCTCGAGTGTGAGCAAACGCGGCACCCATCTTGCACACAGCTTTCTCATGTCCAAATTTTCAGATAATATGCGATGTACCGCACTTTTTGAAATGCCTACTATGTCTGCTAGCTCGCACACTTTCAGTCGACGATCATCCAGTACCGCTTTGTGGATTTTCTTCACTATTTCTGGAGTCGTCACCTCATTTGGTCGACCACTGCGATGCTCGTCTTGGCAGCTCGTACGGCCTCGTTTAAACTCTACTACCCAATATTTCACTGTTGTAAACGAAGGAGTAGACTCCATCCAGAGTAGAATCCAGTTCAGCCTTTATATTGGTTGGGCTGAGGCCTTTCAAATAAAAGTATTGTATCACGTAACGATGACCAATTTTCTCAATTTTCACAGATTCACTGAAAACGTTAACTATTGATGGCTGCCAAACAAATACTAAACAACGTAGCGTCCTCAAACTTGAAACATATGCTTTATAGATTGTGCACTTTCTAATACAGTGATATTTTTCAAACAACTACCGCCATCTCTAGGTCAGGCCGGGTACGTCTGGGACCACCCTGGTACATGACCCATATGCTGATTAATCTGCTATACGGGTGACATTTTGCATGACACACACATTGAGTCATCTGTTTCAAATACTAAAGAACGTGCGGAAGAATAGTGGTTCCAAAAATTTCGTGCTGAGAACGACAGCCTTTAAGATAAAAAAGTTCGCGAGCGTCTTTCTTCAGTTTATAACGACCAACTTAAGGCGTTAATTGAATTAGAACCACGCACAATTCGAAAACTTACATAAAAGTTAGTCGTTAGTCATCCAACACTTCTGGACCACAAATGGAAAAATATATATGAGTTTGAGTCATAAACTGTATTTATTTTTTTACCATATATATATATATATATATATATATATATATATATGATATATATATATATATATAATCATCATCAGCCCCTGTTAATCCACTGCTGGATAAAGGCCTCTTCCATGATTTTCCATTTTGTTCGATTCAGTGCCTCTCTTTTCCACAGTTTTCCAAGAAAGTTCTTAATATCCTTATCCCATCTGTTCATTGGTTTCTTTCTCGGTCTTTTCATATTCCTTGGTTCCCAGTCAATAATTTCTCTTGTCCATCGGTTGTCTTCTCTTCTTGCGATATGTCCCGCCCATTTCCATTTCAGACTCTTTACTCTTCTTAATATATCTGTGACTCCTGTTTGTTTTCGTATCCATTCTATTCTCTTTCTATCTCTTTTTGTTATTCCCAACATGCATCATTCCACACTTCGTTGTGTTGTTTGGAGTCTGAACTATTTTGGCGTTAAGCACCCATGTTTCGCTGCCGTAGGTAAGAACCGGTAGTACACACTGATCGAATACTTTTTTCTTTAAACAGAGTGGGATTGTTGATTTAAATATCGAGGCGTTTCGTCCGAAAGAGCTCCATCCCATTTTTATTCTCCTGTTTACTTCTTCAGTGAATGATCCATCTCTGTTGATAAGCTGGCCTAGATAGACATATTTCGTAATTTCTTCTATTTCCGTTACTTTTATTTCAATTTTCTTCGGACATACAAACGCATTGAACAGTACTTTTGTCTTCGTATGATTCATGTTGAGGCCGATTTTTTGACTGGCATCGTTTAGTTCTTATATATATATATATATATGTGAGTATATATATATATATATATATATATATATATGTATATATAGTTAAATACAAGGTAAATTTAGTCAAACAGAGCGAACGAAAAAATCTGACATGACAAAAAGTTAAACATAAAAAAATGTTCTTTTAATAGGCATATAAAGTTTATTCATATACGTTTTTATGTTACTATTATTAAAGAATTTTATACACTTTAATAATTTTTACGATTTTAGAGATTTGCTTTATTTGACATAAATAGAAAAAGTTTAATTAATGTAATAAAGTATGTTTTGCCAACGATGCGTTTTGTAAAAATAAGATTTTATCTCGAAAGTATGCATGAAATTAAATTTCGCTATTGTTTATACATATTTAATACAGTTACCACACGTTACATTTTACACTAAATAGTTTTCTTTTGCAATCTTCTTTTTGCAAAATATTTATAATCGTGAAGAAAACTGTCTCATAATTGTTAGTAATACTATTATTACACGTAGTGAAATATTTTCACTGGTGTACATTCATAGTTGTCATTACCAATATTATGTTTTTGAAATAGTAGTTTGTGAATCATAATTTGTAGATTTAAAATTATGATTTTATTTTATTTTTGTTGTATTAGGTTGGTAGGAAAGTAATTGCGTCTTTGCTTTTCTGCAATCTAAATTTATTTTTTGCAACGAGAGTGTCATTTCATCAAATTCATATAAATATCATTTTAAAATGCATTTTCTGGTCTGTATTTTGGTAACAACGACATTGGTTTTATTAATAGTTTGACTTCAAATTAGGATATTGAATTAAAGACGAAAAAGAAGCAAATAAGAGTAATTTTTTGTATTAGTTCAAAACGTGTGGTGAAGCAGCATAAACTGCTCGTAAACTAACGTGTAAATATATATATATATATATGTTTGTAAATATTTGTGTACATTTGTGTCATCCTTTTTTTAAAAAAATATTAATATCGTAATGATATAATTTTTATTTTCAATAATAGCAATATTGAATTCTAATGTCTTTGTTTATTTTCAGGTGAGTCCTACTTACATGATTTACTCGTATTAATATTGAAGATTCAACATTAAATTACATTGTGGTAAGCAATAATTTACTACTAATGTTTAATATATCTCTTATCAAAATTCTAAAAACTTCTTGTAATTTTTAAATTATTAAAAAAGTTTCGAGAACGTATTTTATATATATATATATATATACATATATATATATATATATATATATATATACATATATGTATATATATATATATATATATATATATATGTATATATGTATATATATATATATATATATATGTATATGTGTATATATATATATATATATATATGGATTAATTTCTAATGAGTGATATTTCTGTGTTTACCTTTTATTTGACTACAAACGCTAAGACGAACACTGTAAATTTATTTTTCAATCGAATAATTACTATTGCCAATACATTTCTTCTAATATGTAACAAGTTTTTTCATTCCATCACGAAAAATGTCTGGTGTTTATTCCTTTAGTCAATCCTTGACAATGATTTTAACTTAATCATCAGAATCAAAATACCTTCTTTTAAAATGAATCTCTTATGCTGATATTATTAGGTTGGTAGGAAAATAAAAATAAATTCAATTTTTCAGTCTGTATTTTGGTAATATAGACATTATTTTTTTTATTATTTTTTTTCAAATTGGTCTATTGAATTAAAGATGGAAAAGAAGCAGATAAAAGTAATTTTTTGTAAGAGTTCAAAACGGGTGGAAAACAACAAACTGCTCATAAACTAAACAATGCTTTTGGAGGGGGTATTGTCAAGAAAGATATGGTGCAATGGTGATTCCAAAAATTTTGTGCTAAGGACGAGAGCCTTGAAGACGAAGAAGGTCGCGGGCATTCTTCTGTTCATAACGATCGACTGGAGGCGTTAGTTGAATTAGAACCACACACAACAATTCGAGAGCTTGTAAAAAAGTTAGGTGTTAGTCATCCAACAGTTCTCTACCACTTAAAACCGCTAAGAAAGTAAAAAAAGAGAAAAATGTATATGAATTAGTAGGTCATAAACCCCAATTATTTTTCTACCAAACTAATATTTAGCTATTATAATTGAAGACTTTAATTGAATTTATTGTGCAAAAATAATTGTTTTTGAATCGAAAGGTGACGCTAGAAAAAAAAATCAAAATAATGATTTCTTAGCTTCTAATATCTTCATAATTTTTTAAAAATAATACATTATTTTTTTACTAACTACAAATGTTGAGTTTACCATACCGGAACAGGAAAGTTAAACACTATTATAGTGACAACTACAATAAAAATTCGATAAACAATTTGATCTTCTCTTATTTATTGAAAAAAAGTTTAAAGATTATTAACATTGTAATTGTATTTTCATAACAATAGAATTTTTTTGCTGAAGACTTAATTAAAAATTTAATATGTACTTAAAAATAAAGTTTCAGTTCTCGTATGAACAAAAAATTATTTTCTTCTAAAATTACCTTATATTTTGTTACGATTTATATTGAAAATCTCCAACAAAATAAACACAATAAAAATAAGGAAAATAATGAGCACAAATGTGAAATCAAATCGCTGAAATAAATTCGAGAGAAAATATGAACCAGTGAACTTGTGAAAAGAACCAGGCTCGTTCAAGATACACACGCACGCGATAAAAAAGATAAATACGTGCACGTTTTCATTCCGATCGATTTATTTGATTGCTCGACTGAAGACGTAGATATTAAGAATAGAGAGGCGAGAACAGCCACCGAGAATCGAATAAAGAACCTCGTTAACTGATAATTAGAAATTCCTATAGACAGATTGATTTATAACGTTCTTTGATGTTTAGTATTAACAGCACACAATGAATAAATAAATAAACTCATACACACGCACATTTATATATATATATATATATATATATACAAAATATTTTCACAATTTTGTTATTTACTGATTTGTTAGTTGCTAAATTCTCAATTTTCAATTTCTTGAAATTTAAGACCATAATTGTATAAATAATCAAAACCATGGGATTATTTATTATTTTTTTTTCATTATTTAACATATTAAATTTGTAATTTAACTATTATAAATTAGTATTCATAAATATATTTAATATATCCTAAAGATTAAATCATTAATATAAGGTGAAATTATATATTTTATTGCAAATTATTCATTTTTAAATAAGTATTTCTGATAACTATTATCGTATTTTATAAGGAATTTGTTCCATATATTTTTTTAAGAACTCGTTATTTTTTTTTGTTATATCTGTAAGTATTGTTAGCTTTCCAATTTATAATTTTTCTGTCTATTTTTATCATTTCTAATATGCATTTTTATTCTACGCTATCTTATCTAAAATTTCTGAAATGTTCTTATATTCAAGATCCTTGTTTCTTCTTTAACACTAAATTTACGGGTATCGACTGACCTATTTTTACTGAAATCCGTCTTTTTGACAGGTAAATTAAAATGATTTTTTTTGTAAATCTTTTTATCTTAAATAAATAGATTTTTATTAACAGTTTTATTCAGTACATTTTTTACATATAAATTCCATTTTGAATATATATTTTCCGCATACATACTTGTTACATTCAATACAAATATTATTAGATCTATTTTTCTTACATAATCCAATTTAGCAAAACTTTCGTACATTAAGATTTTGTATAACTGGCAATGAATTGGAACTAGTATTTTGTTCGTCACGAAGATCACTGCCTAGTTCTTCAGCCAGTTGAAAAATAAAATTTTTTGTAGATATGTCAACTCCAGTGGTCTCTTTATACAATATCCAGGCATTGATGGCTGTCAAATCTAAAATGTTATAAAACACTTGAAGGGACCATCTACGGAACCCTGGTTTCATGCTATATTTTCTAGCCATTTGGTCTACAACATCCATCCCAAACATAGTTTTGTTGTAAAATATGATTTTTTCAGCGATACGTTTAGCATTATCTTCTATTTCGACATTTTCATGTTTAGAACTGAGCAATAATATCTTTTTTTGGCTTGGATTTGTGAACTGTGAGAACGTACTCATCTGATTTATAAAGTTTGTGGAAAATCTGATCATATTATCCTTCTTAGCCTTTGCAATTTTTGGCAATTCTCTTCTGTTTGCACGTATAGTCCCCAGAAGAGTTGTTTTTTTTGCAAGCAACTTTTTTTCAAGGGAAATACTTGTGAAAAAAATGTCAGTATTAATGTTTTTTCCACGACCTAAATATGGTTCAGCAAGCTTGAGCATGACCAATTCGCTCAGTTATATTTGATGGTCGTATTTCGTCTTTCCCTAAATATGGGAAGCTATTTATAAGATATTTGCTTATAACGTCCGATGCCAACCAAAACTAATGCCGAATTCATCGGGATAATGTGGCATGTACTGTATAAATCGGCATCTAGCTTTAGTTGTGAACAATTGTTCATCGATTGTAATGTTCATGGCAGGCTTATAACAAGCCTGACTATTTTGGATAATCTGTCCCATATTACAGAAATCAACGTTAGTTCGGTAACACTTACATCAGAATCCGATCTATATAGGTGTTGATCTATACTGGTTAGTTTTTTTATCAATTCGATATCTTTTCGGGACTTGTCCATAATACCTAGCCAAGTAGGCAGAACATAAATGTAAAAATATATTTCTTTATGGATAGATTTTCAAACTACCTTGAAAAATTCAAATCTTTGTCTAATAAATAAACTCCTCTTCCTTTTCTGCAAAATTCACTTTTGAAATAATCACTCGCTTTGCTCCAATTGTATTATAAATAACAAGTTCAGCCTCACTAAATTTCCAAATATCACATCGTTTCTCTGCAAACTGCACAGTTGAGATGATCATTCGTGATATGATAAGGTTTGCTCTTTTTGTAAACAAATCGTTCAAAACTGTTCGTTTACGTACTCGCTGCTAAACAGCCGTTATTTATTTTGTTTTTCCTTACTCATTCTCATTTCATTTTTGTTATTCCACAATAATTGAAACAATTTATTGTAAATTAAGTAACCCGTCAAT
>CM068319.1:9667424-9849924 GCA_034766995.1 Acanthacorydalis orientalis | reverse complement strand
GAAATTATTTATAGTTTCAAAAGTACATTTATGACAAAAACATTTGTAAATCAGTAATTTGGTGTAAAAAGATGATGTGTTTACGCTTTGACGAAGCATCGTCCTTGAAATGCGTATAAATATTAGTTTGATAGGAAAATAATTCATGCATATTATTCTCTAAATGGCTATAACTGGCACCGATTCGTTTCTAAAACGATGCTCGTTCATTTCAAAGCACTTTTCACATTTCCGGTCTCTGTAAAAGACCTGAACGATGGACAAGAATCTATACAACGATAATTTATTATTCATAAATGCGTCGAAAGAAAAATGATCAGTCTGAAGATTATTCGTTTTGTTAATAAATCCGAATTGAACAAAAGTCGTCGTGTGTTCAAAGAAACGCACTTAAGAAAAATTGAACGATTACAATTGAGTTCTTTTTGATTCTTATTTGAGTGTTTATTTGTTACAAGAGATTTTTATCCACCTAAGAAGATTTTACAATCTTTTTTATGTTCATTATATTTTTTATAGAAAAGTTTCAATATTTTTAAATGATTTGATGGTAAATTGAATGTTCTACTGATTTAGTTCTCGTACAAAGGAATACAATTCTATAATATTGAACAAATTGCCATTCATGTATTTATATATATATATATATATACGTATATATGTATATATATAATTATATTTACTTACAAATACACAGTATTCTGGACGTAAAATATAATTTTTATTAAAATCTAATTAATTAATATTTTTGAGAGTACAACTCAGTCAGTTTTATGCAAAAAAATAAATATATGAAACCATTATTTGTAATTGCTCCTATGACTAGCTAATGATCCCATTAGTATTCATTTTCTAACAGAAGCAATCTAAATCATTTATGCACACAGAATTCAGTTATTCCTTCTTAGTGTACGTATTAGCTTGTTTATCACTACCCACGGTCATGCTAACATCAGCAACTCTTCTAACAACCGACCCAAACGGACCAGTTTTCTTGTGTTGGACGACAATTTGACAAATCAGTCCTTTTTCGGCTATTAAATACAGGATAACAAGTAGTTGCTTCTGTGGGAACTCTACGCGTCATTGGATGAAATATAAAAAGTAACCCCATTGAAGACTAAAGACTCTAAACACTCTCTTCTTTTAAACTCTCTTATTCCACTACTTGACCCCTTGACATACAAAGACGTCTCCGATATGTCATGTATTTCTTATGCCATTGTAAACATTGACGTTTCTAAGACGCACGCAAATTTAATTTGCTTAAGTGGAGCTACAAAGCAAATATTAGAAAGAAATAATTACTTATATATATATATATATATATATATATATATATATATATGTATATGTATATATATATATATTCCGTAACAGAACAATTATCCCCTGGACACACCCCTCGACAATAACCCTTCGGACAATAACCCCCGGACAATAACTCTCTGTGCCACCCGGACAATAACCCCTTGTGTTTATCCCCACCTACTCACCAGTTCCCTGGACATTAACCTCCTGTCAATATCCCGGACACTAATAAGTATGTGTGTGTTCTGTAATTATCTCTGCGTGCGTTTTTAGCTCCTTCCTTATGATTTTAGTTGATTGTTGACAAATAACTTCTAAAGCTGCTCTATTAACATTATTGCTTAATATATGGCGATGCAATTCATCATCAGATTTTTTCGTAGTTGTGCTCAGAATTCAGTTATATTATTTTCAATTATTTCTGTTTTTAAATATGCTTTATGCCTTTTTTTTGTAAATTGCAAGTCTTTTTCTTATTATTTCCAGCAAATATTTTGTTTAAAACTAAACCTGAAACAGTCAATTAAAATTTGATTTTTTAATTTTGTACTAATATAACTATCGCAATGTACATTTTTAAAATAACAATAACAAAAAATAAATAGAATGTAGAATAACAATTTAATCTTTTCGGGTGTTATGTTTGAATGCACAATCGAAGGAGCATTTCTAGGATTAGGTAATTTTGTTAATAATATTTACCTGTAGTTTGTTTAATCCGAATTAAATATTAAATCAATATTAATTTTTCCTTGAATTTTAACTGTTATGACCATCATGAAGCGATTTAGCATTACGTTAAGATCATAGGAATAGGAATCTTCCCCAACAAATAATTTTCAATCTGTTTCGTCTTATTACTGTAACATTGTAAACATTATGGTTAAGTATTTGCATTTAAGTAAATAACTTGCATTTGTGAATTATTGTAGTCTTGATAATAACAATGAGCGTGTCAAAACGGTTGTTGAAGTGGAATAAAAAATATTTTATTCCAATCTATTATAATATTTATAAAATATTTTTGATTATCCATGATGGAATTTGTAAAATGGAATAAAGGAAAGGAGAAAGTGATTTTTGAAGGCTATGTGTATGTAAAACAAAGACATTTGACAAATGGTGTTGTATCATTTGAGTATGAAAGAAGGTGTAACAAGATCGAATGTAAAGCTCAAAAGTAAACTCTGTGGTGAAGAGCTTGTGGGACGGTTAAACGATTAATCTCATGGTTCAGGTTCAGCACAACAATGTCCGGTTTTTTTATACGATTTTTTTGCATTGATTTTTTACACGGATTTTTTTAAAAAGGGTGTTATTGTCCGTTGACGGGGGGTTAAGGGGACCTGGTGGTCTAGCGGCCTAAAATTTAAGCTATTTTCAAAATTTTTTTCTATATGAGGGTAATGAATAATGCTTTCAAATTTTTTTACACTTATTTTATTACTAATAAACTACACAAAAATGAAAATAAAGACGAAAAAAAAAATTTTTTTAAATTAGAAAAATAATGCTGAAGTCTCCCTCTCTAAAAAAATGGAATTGCGTGGTGAATGATGATTTATCTCTTCCTCTGATCTGAAATAAAACAATTGACGAATTTTTAATTAGTATAAGTATAGCTATCGCAGGAAGTAGAATAAAAAAAAAATTTGACAAAATGGCGCGTAGTCAAAAGTACAAGTTTGAAAACGACCAGTATTTTTGAATGCTTTGTTAATAAAAAAAATATAAATATTTTACGGAAACTATTAGTACGGAAACTACTAGAGAGCTAGAACTATTCAGAATAACATATTAAAATTTCAGACAAATCGGTCAAGTAGTTTTTTTTTCTGGCCCCCGCAAGACGAAAAAAAGTAGTTTCGAGATAAACGCGTTTAAAGTTTCAAGCAAGTGTATATTCTTCTACCTACCTGACCTTCTAATGGGCTGTAGATCCTGAAATACTCTGAATTTTCATCAAATTTTAACAGTATATTTTTAAGATACTATACTTTCGAAAAAAAAATCGATTTTTCGAAAATTCTAGACCACCGGGTCCCCTTAATGTCCGAGTGCAACTGTCCTAGAACTATATATTCAGTGTAAATATTGACACCTCTAAGACGCACGCAGGTTTCATTTGACTTAGTGCAGCTGCAAAGCAAACATTGGAAAGAAATAATTACATATATATATATATATATATATATATATATATATATATATATATATATATATATATATATATATTCAATATTAAAATGTGAACCTTAAAAACGAATCCTGCAACATGTCTGTTTTTAATTTGTACAAAATTGACAGTGAAATACAAATAAGCTATTCGAGCGAGGGCATACTTTCCTGAACATATACCTTCCACTGGTAACAAGCAACATCCTGCAAAGAGATGTCACATACACTCAAAAAATAATGTAAGAACAGAAACGACTTGGCAGTGTTAAAAATGTCATATCTCTACATTTACCAGAATTTTTCAGAAAGTTTCATGCTCTACAGAACTGTTGTATTATTGTTTAATTCTTAATTAATTATTCTTTATTAATTTTGATAATTAGTATTAAATTATAATATTTATCAACTTTTAAATATTCTATTCTTTGTTAAGCTTACACGTATGTTAAACTAAAAAATGAACAGTAACAATAACAGTCTTTTTTGGTCATATTGAATATTAATTAATTCATACGTCAAGGGGTTAATACAAATCACGAAACAAAGATAAGACTAGAACAGTTTATTGACACGAATCAGGAGCCAAGTACTCGGTACTTTCAGTGCGCAGGACTAAAGGACCGCCTGGTTTCACATGATGACATTTTAACAATTTTAAATATATTATATTGATGAAAAATAATTTCGATTTTCAAGTATCGAGTATAAAGACGCATATATAAGTTAAAATTTATATTTATTAATCAAATTTTACAATAAACGTTGATTATTTTATATACTTGATACAAAGTTGTAACAATTCTTTTAAATGACTTACTGTTTTTGTCTGGTTAGTTTTAATTGATAATTCCGCGATTGATTGATTGATTGATTGATTGATTGATTGATTGTAATGAATGTTGAAATGTAATAAGTATAATTTCAATTTATTCATAAAATAATTTTTATGCTAATATAAAATGCAGATTTACAGCTATATTTAAATAATCAAATAGAAATTGAAGTTTATTTAATTTTTTTTACTTAAATCATAATTTCGACAATACTGCCTAAATTGAAATTTATGCAATTCATTAAATTTATGTATAAAAATTTATTATTCTTTAAATAAAAGATTGGATATACTGCAACATAAAATTAGAATGTATGACACTTTTATGAACAACATTATTTGCTAATTGCTTGGTTACAATTATCTCATTTAAATTAAAATTAAACCAATAAGATTATATAAATGTGTGAAATACCATTCTATTCTCACAACGGGAAAAAAGTTTGTTTATTCCTACAAGATAGAATTCAGGAGTCCTGAAATTAACGAATTCATCGAAAGCGTTTTGAGCTGATGCTTGATCTTTGAAAACTTTCTCTCGTAGGAAATTAATCAAATGTTTTAAAAAATAATGATCTCTCGAAGACAGGCTCGGAGAATAAGGTGGGTTAGTTAAGGTTTCATAACTTAATTAATTTAATTTTTTTAAAGTCATTTGTAAGACGTATGGTCGGGCGTTGGTATGAAGAATTTTTCCTCTTCGATTAATTAATTCTGGCCGTAAACGATACAACTTCTCATACATTTTTTCAATTTCCTGACAATACTTTTCTGCTGTTATTGTTTCACCAGGATTTAAGAAATTATAGTGAATGATGCCCATTTCCGTTTACCAAACAGTAACCATAATCTTTTTTTATTAAGCTTCGGTTTAGGAAACTGTTTTGGTGCTTCTTCCCGGTCAAATCACTGTGATGAATGTTTGTGATTGTTATAGAGAATCTACTTTTCATCACATGTAATAATGCGATCAAGAAAGGGATCATTTTTGTTACGCAAAAGAAGTGCAGAGCAAACTTCATACCGCCGAATTGTTTGATGTTCGTTAATTCATACGGCACCCATTTATCCAACTTTTTTGTTTTTAAAATTAGGCTCAAATGTCGAATAACTGTTGAATGATCAACATTGAGTTCTTCTCGAGTTATTTTATTTGAGTCTGCTTCAATAATGGTTCTTAAATCATTATTGTATATAGCCGAAGGACGTCCACGATCATCCTTATTATCAAAGCTTTCATTTCCATTACAAATTTTTTGGAACCAATGTTGAACTGCACATTCACTAATTGACTCTTCGTCAAAAACAAATTTGATATTTCGAGCGGTGTCAGTTGCTTTACGTTCCAATTTAAAGTCATTCAACAAAATCACGCGAATTTTATTTCTTTCTATCACTAATTTAAGAAGTTATATCTGATT
This sequence comes from Acanthacorydalis orientalis, assembly GCA_034766995.1. NCBI lineage: Eukaryota > Metazoa > Arthropoda > Insecta > Megaloptera > Corydalidae > Acanthacorydalis > Acanthacorydalis orientalis. The sequence goes on along the minus strand of CM068319.1, from coordinate 9,844,182 downwards.
ATATATATATATATATATATATATATAGTTATATCCACTAATTTAAGAGGTTATAACAATATTAAATAATGAAAACAATGGACATAAGTTGGATTGTTTACAACGATGTATCACATGGACTACAACAAAAGATAACGGTGACTAGAAAAATCGGCTCCAAACTTAAAATGATAAAAAACGCAGTCATTTTTGCACCAACCGAATATTTACAAACATTATTATGACAATTTTTGCAACTCAATTAAAACATTTATGAGTAATTGTATAAAAATTTCAGTTTCATCTTAAACATTTTATGATCCAGTACTGAATAAAATCTTTTTATTTGTACGAGGTCAGACAATTAAGTAATGCGACAAAATTCAAAAATCGAGTATATTTAAAAATTAAGGTACATCGCTGCGATCCCCTTCAAAGTAGTCCTCTCCCGCATCTATACACTTGTTCCAGCGAGTTTTCCAGTTTTCGTAACAATTCTGGAACACTTCATGTGGGACCTCTCCGAGTACCCTCGTCACAGATTCTTGGATATCTTCAACGGAGTCAAAATGTCGACCTTTGACGAATTTTTTCATATGGGGGAATAGGAAAAAGTCGCAGGGTGACATGTCCGGTGAATAGGGCGGTTGTGGTAACGTTGCGATGCCTTTAGACGCCAAAAACTGAGAGACACTGAACGCACTGTGACAGGGAGCATTGTCGTGATGCAGAACCCAAGTCTTCGCGATCTCTGGACGCACTGAGCACCCTTTTTCGTAATTTTTCGAGTACATTGCGGTAGAATACTTGATTTACGGTTCGTCCAGGTGGTACGAACTCTTTGTGAACCACCCCTTTGCTGTCGAAGAAGCAAATCAACATGGTTTTCACTTTGGACTTGCTCATTCTCGCCTCCTTTGGCCTTGGTGCTCCAGGGGAAAGCCACTGTTGGCTTTGTCGTTTAGTATCGGAGTCATATTGAAAGAACCAACTTTCATCACCAGTAATAACTCGATCGAGAAGAGTAGGATCACTTTCAACCTGCTCGAGACAATCTCGCGCACCGTTGCTCTAAATTTCTCTGTTCCATTTTCGTGACATGCACTACTCGCGCGTTGTTACAAAACACTAAACAGCTGGCGAAGAAATGATCGTACGAGGGTGGTCAAGGTCTCAATCGAGAGAGTAGAGATCTGCTATTACGGTGGCGGAGTTACAGATTCGCAGTGTTACCACAGGCCGAGAAAAAAAATCGGTCGCATTACTTAATTATCTGACCTCGTATTTCTTAACTCACATTAACAATTTTTTTGTTAATCTGCCGTTTTGTATTTTTGTAATTGGTTTATCTAAATTGTTTTCTTCAGTTTTTATCTTTGTTTTTTAAATATAATTTGTTCTCTTGCTATATACAACCACTATATGTATGTATTAGTGTTTATGACTGTGTACATATGACCAAATAAATATTAAATTATGTAACACCATCATATAATCGGTCATACGTAATAGTATAATGAATCATTTCAGATGCCTGTGAGACAATTATATGCGTATATGAGAGATGGATGTTTAGCTATTGGATAATCTGCGGTATCTCATATCTGACAGATTAATTAAGATACATTACTGTCAGTAATTATTACATATAATGTTACGAAAGCATAAAGCATTTCAGCTTTGGCATTCGATACGGTTATCAAGATACGTTTGTGTAAATAAATCAATTTTTTTTGTGCTGTTCATATAAAGGGAACTTTGTTAGACTATTTGTTAGATGTAATCTACAAATTAATTTATATGTTTTCATTTATACAGGAATTAATTTGAATATTTGTTCATTTATAAATATTTCTATAAGTAGATTAAGCTATAATTTATTAAATGAAATGTAATTTTCCAAGTTTATTCTAAATTAAATACTATTTCCATTATTTAACGATACGAATATACATATGCGTGTCTGTTGAATGGAAGTATTAGTTGTTTTTTTTAAAAAAACAAAATAATTATTTTATATATTAGAAATGTATATATGTTTCGTATAATAAGAAACATTTAATTAACTAAAATAATAGTCTACGCAGTGCTAAAACGTACACTTTTCATAACCTGCTGTGAATAAAATAACAATTACCCGATCTTAAATTAACACTTACATTATGTAAATGATCTTTTCATTGTGCTAAATGAAAATAACAATTGTGTTCTGACAAAGTTACCAGTTATACAGTTGGTTTCCTTTCGGAAACGTTTCATGAGTTCAAATCCGGTTCTTGGCCGACCTAGACGAACATTTTCATGACTTTCTTTTAACTTCATTACACTTAGTATAAATACATGCACCTACAATTCTGTACGGCTGTTAGAATTACAAATAAGTTTATATATTTTCCTTTCCCAAAAAAATTACAAAAAATCGTTTCTTAAAATTTGTAAAAAGGTGAGTCAAATGAAAACTTTACGAGAAAGTGTTTATTCATTTGTACTATTTTTCAACATAGTATCCATTGCGTTTAATGCAAATTCTCTAGCGTTTACTAGTGTCTGCATTCTTCTAAATAAAGTACAAATAACCCTCGTATAATACGATTCACAAATTGTAGAAATCTTTGCATATCGCGGTCTGTATTTTCTCAGAAGGCAGCAGATAGGCATGTATAATCATAAAATTAAGAAGTGATGGAAGTAACAATTTGGCGTCTAGCTGTAAAACTTGACAGTCATAGTTATAACGTAATATTTTTCCGTAAGCTAACTCTTGCGGTATATGAAGGTTATCTGTATTTTATTAGGTTGGTAGGAAAATAATTTCTGTTTTTGTTTTCTGAATTCTAACTTTAGTTTTTTTCAATGAAAATATCATTTCATTGTGTTAATGTTAATATAATTTTAAAGTGCATTTTTCGGTCTCTATTTCCGTTACATTGACTTTAGTTTTATTATTAATTTTACTTTAAATTGGTATGTTGAATTAAAAATGGAAAAGAAGCAAATAAGAGCAATTTTTAGCAACATGTGTATCTGATAATCTGTATATATATCTAAAAAAATATTTGTAAGGATTTTGTTCCACTAATGTTCGCAAGATCTCATCACCAAACTCTAGAGTACGTCCTGACCTTTCCTCATCTTTAAGACTGTAGTTCCTGGACTGAAATCATTGAAACCATCTTTGTCACCGATTAAGACTAATAATATATGAACCATACATTTCATGTATTTTTTTCACTACATTTGCAGCGTTGTTGCTGTAACGAAACACCCAAACAAAAATGTCTAATATGATTTTTCTCACTTCACTGATAACTAATTTATTTTCTTGTAAATTTGCGTGATCACTCTTAATCTTTTACTAAAAGACTAAGAAAACATTACGTACAATTACATACAATTGAGCAACATATGTATCTGATACGTTATTGCAATAATTTCAAATTATTGCATCATCCATTTTCAGCTATATAAAAATACCGTATTGCTTATGCGATAACCCAATATTATAATAAATCGTCATACGGTTCAATATATAAAATAATGTTTTATTTCAGTACGATTTTCCATCCCTATCCGCATCTGCTTGAGTTATCACCTGTTTGCATATTTCTGTAACTAAAACATGACATTTAGATAAAGAAAAAATATATGACAGTCTGAGAAAGATTAAGAAAAAACACGGACAACTCTGTCAGAGTTAGGAAAATAATTTCATAGAATATTTCTAAAAGAAGAAAAAATGTTATATTAACTATTTATTTTTCCTAAGAGGATTATTTTGAAAAGGGTTATATTTCAAGTCCTGTGTTTTATTGAACTTATCCAGGAACTTTTTGAAAAGACTCTCAAACATATGAATGAAATATAAATTGGAACTAAACGACTAGTATAGCGAGTTTCTGAAATGAGATATGAATTTCAATCTTATATTAAAATCTATTTAATTTATTTAGAATGTTGCTGCCAAATCATTGTAATATAACACGAATAAGGAACGTAAGAGTGACTCGTACAGCAAACTATTTGTGTTCGAGTACAATTCGAGTTCTTGCATTCGATTAAGATTTGTTAGAAAACACACACTCATTAATTCTGCCTCGGACTGTACGCATACGAAAGAACAGACGTAAATGTGTTCAGAATGAACATATATCACATAATTTTTGACGCGTTCGATCTGACTAACGAGCACTACGCTCGCAAACTGCTAATATGGATTCGCACATGTATTCGGGATCGAAATGAATCGTTACCTCCGCCATCCATTGGGACAATATTCACGAGATAAAGACGCCCGTGCGATATGTTCGCGTGTAACGGAGACAGTGAATAATTGACTAATATCTGCGTCGGGGCTTAAGCATTCACGCTAGACCCGAACATTGCCCTTTGAATTGGGTATTAATAAGTCATTTTCAAATTTCATATTGTCTGCGGTATCACTATGATACCCTGCTCGCATTTATGAAAATAGAATGAGGAAATTACCAGAGCGAGGCTAATATATTCATGTAGAATATGACGGTAATAAGCCAATATCTGAAGCGAAAGATATACATACATACGTACATATAATATATATATATATATATACATATATATATATATATATATATATATATATGTGTATATATATATGTATATATATATATATATATATATATATATATATATATATATATGTACTTTGATATGGTGACAATGTAATGGTGAAGAGAATGGTCGCACTTCATATGCCGAAAACTGAACCGACGAGTCGTTACTGTAAAGTATTTATGCGGAATCGAAATTGTACTCGATCGGTTATAATAAAACGGTCGCACTTTAATAAATATACTGATTAAACTTTAAAATGTATAAAATATACATCGAGTCAGTGAGACAACGGAACTCGGCGTTGCCGAATATATATTTCCAGTATATGGAGATAACTATAAAATATAATTTATGTTTGAAACGCTCAAGAAAATGGTATTACCATTTCATCTGTCTTTAATTTATTAAATTGTATCGTATTATGTATTTATATTTTGTTTAATAACGAATATATGTAGTCTTATATGTTGGTAACGTGTATATCGATTCAGTTTTTAGTATTTGTGTTTTATAGAAAGGTGATTTATTTAGGCTTACGCATAGAAGTTTTAAAAAGTGACGCAGAGGTTAAGAAGAATCATGTTGTTTTTTATTTGTATTTTAATTCGATTCAGTACTAAAATACAATTGAACTAAAATACTAAATGGGAGATAACATATTTTTTTAAAAATTGTATGTTTTTAATACTTTCATGGACAAGTCTTTCTTTGAGGGTTTTGAGTTTTTGTCTGATATTGGCTAATCTGCTATGTAATCTTGTGGTGTGTAGTCGGGCCTTGGGATTCGATCCCTTTTATCTAAACATTGTCATATATTTTTAACAATCTTGTTGTTGATGAGTCATATCTTGACTTTTATAGCTAGGAAAATTTTCAAAAAACCTAGCCGACTTTGCTATTTGATAGAAGATCACTCTTCCCCTTCTCGTTTTATATATATGTATAACTAACACGAACGAAACGCCTGTAGATAGCTTTATATAGCAATTCATTATATAACAATTAAGCTTGGATAACAATTAACTTTCTTCGTTATTTTCCGCTGCTGTTGTGAGACTAGATGATTTCTGCGGTATGGAAACTGCCTCAGGTTTTGCCGACTCCGGGTGGGGGTTGCAGAAACGTGCTGGATCTGAAGTACTTCCTGTAGGTCCTGGATCTGGATTTCGTCTTCAGCCAGGGTCTCTTAAAATTAACTACGTCAAGCTTATTAATCAGTACATTTGTAAGATGTTTTCTCGTGTAGAATTTTTGACTCACCCCTGGTAATATATGTTTCGAGATATTCTATCTCTGCCTCTTCATGTAGTTCAGCTGTGGGATAATCTATTTCTTTATTCATCGCCATGCGTAAAAATTTATTCTGTGAACGTTACAGTCTTTTCAAATTGGTTTTGGATGTATTTTGCCAGATGTGTTCTGCATAGATCATCATTGGTCTAATCACAGATAAGTACAACAACTTCTTGTTTTCTGTACTTAAATCATTGTCCCAGGCCATCAGGCTGTTCAAATTTGCAGCCACCACGTTGATTCTCTTCTTGATAATTTGTTGGTGTTCGTTGTACAGTAGTTTTACAGTAAAAATCAGTTAGATTCCAGGTATGGCATACGGTTAGCTTTGAATAAGATTGTACACCGAATTTGTGGTCTCATTGATTAATCATAAACATCAACCAGTATCTCATTAAATGGTTTTAAGTGACTTCATAATCATGCTAAAGACAAAAAGATCTTCCTGAAGAATAAACTTTTATTTACTATTTCTGTGTATGTAAGGATGTTAAAATAAAATTTCAGTGTCAATTACGTAATTTATCCATTATTAATTGCTTTTGGAAAGGAAGGGAGGTGTGAATTTTAAGTTTATTTTCGAGGGAGGTCTGAGACTAAAAAAGTTAATAATCTCTGCTCTAAAGCTTCAGTGATTACAATATTTTGAATAAATTTCTTATAATTTTTATATTGAAACCATATATCCTCTTTCGTTGTACACCATGAGAGAGCTACATAAATTTGACGGATGTTAACCAATCAGAACAGAGACCGTACCATCTCCATCAACCAATCAGAACACGAATATTTTTTTAAAAAAATTGTGCACTGGACTGATTTTTAATTATAGAGACAAATTAAACAACATTATCATTTTATTTTAAGTACGAAAATACATGGATTATCTCATAAAATTTTATTTATAAGAAAATATTCTAAATTAAAATTGTTTTCTTCTAAATAGTCCCATGCAGTAGCCATAAAAGGCGATTAACACCTTTGTCAGTTTTAGAAACATTCTTTGTAGGTACTTTTGGGAATCACCTTTACATCAGTCTCCGAATTTTCTTCAATTTTTTCAGTTGTTTAAGAATGGCATCTTTTTGAAGAGCTCTTTAGATTTAGATAGAAAAAGAAGTTACACGGTCTCAAATTCAAGTAAGTATAGTGATCGGGGAATGAGGCTTACTTTGTTTTTTGCCAAAAATTGCTGAACGAGAATGGAATTATAAAGTGTTACTTTGTTTTAGTACAACATCCACCATTCATTTTTTCAATTTGACTAATGCTTTCGAAATGACTTGTATAACTGCATCATCATTTCATGCTTCCTTTCTGATTCAGCAGCTTTTAGCCAATAATAAAGTCACCATTCTTCCCCTGTCACTATACTCACCTGATATAATCTACTGTCGCTTCTTTTTGTTTCCAAAACTAAAGATCGTGTTAAAAAGACACAGTTTTCAAACAATTAGAGCGATTAAAGGAAAATGAATTAACGGAGTGTTTTTCGAAGCGAACAATGCTTTAGCGGCGAGTTGTAGCTATCACAAGAAATTATTATGAAGATCATTCTAATTTAGAATATTTTTTTATAAATAGAATTTAATGACTATTCAAAGTATTTTTTAATCAAATCTCGCAGGTTTATACATACTGAGAAATTAAAATTAATTTTTTCTTAAATAGTAGAAGGAATCGATGTAAAATTTTAGATATAAATCCAGAATAAAAATATAATAGTTTATAAAATCAGTCATTTTTTTAATATTTTTACAGTCGTTTTGTAATTCTTAGATGGTGATATTAATTTTTTTTATAAATAAAAGATACATTTTGATTTAAACTAAAACCAATATTCGTTTTATACGATTGCGTATACATGTATATGTGTGTGTACTCAGATGAACACATCCTCGTTCTGAAATATTAATTCTTATCAACTTTCCCTATCAATATTCGTAACAGATTACAAATCGAACGAAACACGTCATCCGAAATAATCACAAATTAAAATGATTATAACGTCGACCGTTTCCAATAATCGAGTGAATTCTTTAAACAATATTGAAGCAAAACTTAAAAAGTACGCATATACAGTCACTGAAGTGTGTAACCCTTTGAACCCATTAGACGTGTCCCAGCGCTTTCGCCAAAAGCGAAATCACTTTTCTCAGTGTTAGTAACCAGCCGTCCGTGTCACCTAGACATTTTCGTATCAGTCAGTCAGTCAGTCACTCGTTCAGACGAGCTTGTGAAGGGTAACAGAACGAAAATGGTTGGTATTCATTTACAAAATAAACATATTTGGAATGATGGAGTTTCATTATACACACACACACACACACACATATATATATATATATATATATATATATATATATATATATATATATATATATTTGGCTATTCAGAAAGAAGTAAACACTTACAGTCCTAAAAACGAATCTTTGTGTATATTGGTGTCGAAACACATACAAAATAATAGAGAAACTCTTCAAGTTTAGCACTCTTGAGTAAGAGCTATAGAATTTCAATGTGAAATGGTTCGAGTCGCATGGTAAATGTCGATATAATACTCCACTTCATGCTAGACATTTTCCTAAATGTTTCTAGAGAATGTTGATATTATTTCAGTGAGTCTATGTTTACTTTCTCAATTTTTTAGTAACAAAAATACAAAGAAATCGTTGAATAAATTTATAACTAGTCCTTGAATATAAAAAGAATATTTTTAATGCACACTCTTGACTTGTTTTTTTTCCTTGGACCTATTGTATTTTTATTTATTTATTTTTCAATTTTATTAGAGAATTCCATTGTATGGAATGGCACGTCAGCTCAATTTACTTTCATAAATGAATTCATATCTCAAAGCACGCAATATTTTATTACTTTGGAATATTTAATTAATAATTCCATACCCAGTTTTGGCAAAAACGCTCTTTCAATCTTGATTCTTTTTCCAACAACGTACCTTTGTAAATCAGGATTCCCAACGTTGATGTCTATAAAAATAAAGAAAATAATGAATAATCATTGTGTTATATAGAAATTAAACCTACAGTAATTATTAGGTTGGTAGGAAAATAATTACGGTTTTTGTTTTTGAATTCTAACTTTATTTTCAGAATTTTTGAAAGTCAAAGCTTGACAGATAAGAATTATAGGAACAGAATTTTGAAATTAAAACAAAAATAATATAATAAATATTAATTCATGTTAAATAGATGAAACAATTGAATTTTTTTCACTATAACTAAATTCATTTTCATAATTGTTATTAGAAGGAATTTATCTGTGAAAGAAAATTATTAGGTTGGCAGGAAAATAATTACGGTGTTTGTTTTCTGAATTCTAACCTTAATTTTTTCAATTAATGTATCATTTCATGTGTTCATATTAATATCATTTTAAAGTAGATTTTTCGGTCTGTATTTTGGTAACGTTCACTTAGGTTTTATTATTAATTTTGCTTTAAATTGGGCTATTGAATTAAAAATGGAACGAAGCAAATAAGAGCAATTTTTGTACGAGTTCAAAACAGGTGGTAAGAGAGCAGATACTTTTCGTAAACTAAACGATGCTTTTGGTGTGGGTGCTGTTAAGGAATGTACGTTGCAATGGTGGTTTCAAAAATATCTTGCTGGAGACAAGAGCCTAAGGTTACAGGCGTCTTTCTTCAGGTCATAACGACCAAGTGAAAGCGTTAGTTGAATCAGAACCACGCGAAACAATTCAAGAGTTTACACAAAAGTTAGTAGTTAGTCATTTAACAGTTCTGGACTACTTAAAACCACATAAATTAAAAAATGTATTTTAATTTGACGGTTACATAACGCAATGATTTTTCTACCGACCTAATATTAACAATGCGTTTTCGATGATTTTCAATTAATAGTTCTTGGAATTCATAGACTTTCAATTTTTGTCGTGTTCCGGATGATTATCAGCCACTGACATCAAAATAATCGATATTTAAAAATCGAAATAAATATTTTTAAGTATTATTGTACACAAAATCTTCAATAAGAAAAGTTCAAATGGGTTTGTATGCTTTAGTCATGTGTTTTCTTTTCATTTTTACTGAATGCAGTGTCGAATATATAACTTTTCATTGCTCTTCATGTTAATACTCTTTCGTGAGGTTATGTTTATCATTAAATCACGACATAAGACATTTCATAGATTTCAATTCAAACCCTTCAAAAGTGTAAAAAGGTAAGAATTTATCTGAAATTCAAATCATATTACCAGACTGCTGAAAAAAGGCCAAAATTTTGACACATACTTAATAATAGAGGGTAAAATATAACCATGATTGCTAATTTAGTAAATCATTTAAAGATTTAGAGTGAAAAAAATACAAATTGTAACATTGTATTTTGTTATATTAATTACTATAAACTTTTTCACTAAAAATTTTACAACTTACATTTTAGACGGATTATTTTGTGTGTATAACTTGTTAATTTCTGTTATTTGTTAGGTGAGGGAGGGGTGGCGAAGTTCCCTTTGGAGTGGGTGATTGTAGCGAACAAGGGTCAAAACTGTCTTGTTTGTGAATAATATTCTGTTTTTATAGGCAAATTTTAAAAATTAATTGGGGGATATATAATAAGTAAGAATAAATCGAATACCTTTTAATAGGTCTGACTAGTAATAAAATATAAAATATCAGTAAAAGATATATTTTATGCTTTTGACCGAGATGGACACTTTTTACAAAGTTAAATTTTAATTTGTCTTAAGTAATCTAGAAGGCTCCACCGCTGGCTCGCTACATTATGGAACGGATTTACCTCCACTCGATAACGTTAGCTTTACCACCAAAAAATTAACAAATTGTACACACAAATAATTCGCGTTAAATGTGAGTTGTAAAATTTATATTACAAAAGTTTATAAAAATTCATATAACAAAATACAATGATAAAATACGTAACAATTTTGATCTTTTCACTCATATAAACCAATCAGAACATAGATCATGTGATTATGAATCACTAAACAGAACACTGTTACTGATATCAGCCAATTAGAACAAAGACCACGTGATCGATATCAACCAATCAGAGAATAAATAAAACGCTCGCAAAGCGGCGATACCATTTTTTAGTTATAAAGGGATAACATATCTGCAATCCTGCATTTAGTCGGTTCTTTTGCTTATAAAGCTACATTGTGTATTATATCAAAAAGTATGAAATTGTTTTCTTAGTAATAAACCTGTAAAATTATATATATATATATATGTATATATATATATATATACCGTATATCTCGGCATATAGGGCGACTCTTAAACCCAAAAAATTCTTCAAAAATAGGGAGTAGTCTTATATGCCGAATACAAAAACAGAAACTTTAAAATAACACGAAGAATTTATTGTGCTTGTAAAGTAATTATTTTTTTTATTTTAAAAAGGAACTTAAACTTTGGTATATAAGAGGGGAGGACAACTTTTTAGATAATAAGAGCTACATATAATATTTTTCATTTTTGATAGTTCAAGAGCCTCACCCTCATCCGTCCCAAAATCCTTTTTATTGCATTCAGCAAGTCTTAGTTAACAAAATTGTTTAGTTTCATATCTTTTTTTAAGGATTGTCCATAAACGTAGACCCACGTTAAACAGCAGTTTTGACACATAATACATATGGACATTTGAAAAGATAATGTGAATTACTCGTATATATATAATACATTTTGATATTGGTACATACTATACTACTATAGATTATTAATATAAAAGTTTAGGAATAATGGTAATGAAACCCAATATTGTCTTACAAGTCACCTAGAGTAGCTTTGGGAGCCGCAGTTTGTCCACCGTTGTTATTTAACATGAATTCATTAAATAATTAATTTGAAATAAAAATTTTTAAAAATAGACAACATTTTGCTATAGATCCCAGTTTTATTCGTCATCCGAATATAAAATTTCATCAAGAAGCACACCTTGAAGTTTATTGTTTAAATTCTCATCGTACTGATTGTGATCCAAATTTGTGTTAAATCAGCTTCATTTTCATCTTCATCAATGTCTCATAATAGATTCTTTTTCGTTCTATCCATGGTGTTAGAGATCCTGCACTTTTTGAATAATTTACACTTTTTGCTCACGGCATTCATAGATTAATTTTAATACATGGGTTATGTCATAGCCTTCAGATACAAGCCATGCATGAAGGTTCAATACATAGTATGTCAAAACAAGGTGATTCCACGAATTTCATTTTTTATGTTTTAAATAAAAAAATGTAATTCTCCTAATTTTGATTTTCGACATAAAATTGTATGACATAATATGTGAAAGAGGTGTTCAATTTAAGATCGTTTCATACGACCGATATACGATAAATGTATAAATTTTATCTTAAAATTTCGACCTTATCTTATACTTATGTTACTTTATACACCATAATATATGGTGTATATATATATATATATATATATATATATATATATATAAACATTTTATATTTTTAATGGAACAGACAAAATATAAAGTATACTCTAGACTTAAACGAATTTTTGTCTGAAAAAAATATATCATTTTATTAACTCATGTTTATATAGCTGAGTAAACTTATAAAATTATTGCTTGATTAGATAAATTCTGTACCATTGTATTGCATCGATTCGAAAAATGTATGATTATCATTCATAAATGTGTAGTATTTATCTTGAACATAATTTTGCTATAAATAATACCATTATCAATAAAAGAATGAATTTTTGAATTAATTATCTGAACTTATAATTATATGCAAATATATGTAACCAAATATATTACCTTGAGGTATTCTTAAAAAAATTCCTTATCTGACGACGTATTTTTTATTTTTTTCAATACTAAAAAAAGTATTTTTTCAAGATATGCTTGAATCGATCAAAATATTTTATAAAACATTAAATATGATTTATTCCTAATAAAATTGTGTTGTGGTTTAAAATTTTACAAAAAATTAAAAAACTCATCAGTTTGTCCACCATTTTAGGGACTATTCGATACATTTTAAACTAAATTTTTTAACTGTGAACTATATTAGTTAATAAATTAATAATAATGATAATTTTTGAAAAATTCATCAACATGTTAGCTGTGTAAGGTGAGTACTCATCATGAAGATAAATTTGAACAATAAATCTATTGATTTTTCATATCAATTGAATGCCATTTCGTTACAAATTAATTCAATTTTACAGCAGTTGATATACTCTGTGTTTGACGAGTATACTCGTCATCCCTTCATTTTTACGACACAATGCATGCACGTACTTTTAAAATAGAGCGACACAGCTAGCAGGTTAATAAATAAATATTCATTTATTAGTATGTATAAAATTAATATTACTTTTTCGACGAAATACTAAAACTGAAAGCAATTATATAAAATGTATCTATAACAAGATATTAATCCTCAATTTAACTCGTTTATGAAATAAAGTTAGTGAAATAAAATATATAAAAACATATATTAAACAAAAGTCTGTAATAAATTAAATTTGAAAATAAATAAAGTAATTTAAAGATAATTAGCAAAATATTTCTCATACAAATTAAATGTTAAACTGAAATAATTAAAAATAAACTACAAATACACAAACAAATTCAACATAAGATTTAACAACTGATATACACACCCGTAATAAAATATGAATTTGTGTTAATTATATGTAAATATGTCAATAAATGTGAAATCGTCAATCTAAATGCAATTTCTTAGTCCGTTAATTATGTTCGTCGAAATATAAAAGCTCGTAGTCGCGATGTCACTGCTAATTACACTTCTGATTAGGACTTCAAGTCAGGCTGTAAAAGTTTCGACTCATCGAAAATAAGATGGAAAATTCGTAAGAATTTATCAATCTCATTTAATTATCATCTTAAAAGCATTAAGCGGATGAGATGAACAGAAAAAGAACGATACGAAGACGAGCGGTTGAGTAAGTGAGAGAGGATTTAAAATAGATAAATTGTGCGCTTATACAAACGTTTAATGCTTTCGTGAAAAATTGAATTTCAATCAGCGAATTCTTTCATAATATCGTCGTCGTTCTTCTTACTTCATATAAATTTATTTTAAATTAAATTATTATTTTCTTTACATGTAATTAATTTATATATTCGTTTTCGTATCGAATTTTATTTCAAGATAGATACAGAAACACAGATGCAAACAAACACACATGTATAAACATATATGTATATTATCAATTAAAAGTTTAAAAATAACGTAAAAAATTGGACTAAAATAGTTATAATTACTATTAACAGCTTTATCTGTAAAAATATACTGTTACTTTTATTTAGTTTCATTGATTATTAAGTTAGTGCAAAAATAATAGCGGTTTCTATCATTTTAAGTTTGGCGCCGATTTTTCTAGTTACCGTTTTCTTTTGTTATAGTCATATGATACATTATTGTAAACAATGAAATTAGCACTAATATTTTAGCTTATGTCTATTGTTTTCATTCTTTAGTATTGTTGGATATAAACTTTTAAATTAGTTATGGAAAAAGCAAATTCGCGCAATTTTATTGTGAATTTAAATTGTGATGAAAAACAATATAAACTGCTAGGAATATCAAATTTGTTTTTTGAGAAGATTCAGTTAGTGAACGTACAACTCAACACTGATTTCAAAAATTTCGCAATGGAAACGAAAGCTTTGATGATGAGCAGGATCGTGGAGGTCTTCAGCTATAGACAATAATGATTTAAGAACTATTATTGAAGCGGGCTCACGTAAAACAACCCTAGAGATTGAAGGAAAAACTCAATGTTGATCATTCAACAGTTATTAGATATTTGAGTCTAATTGGAAAAACAAAAAAGATGGAGAAAGGGGTACTGTATGAAGTAAACGAACATCAAGCAATTTGGTGATATGAAGTCTACTCTACGCTTCTTTTTCCTAACAAAAATGATCCCTTTCTTGATCGGAGTCCCACATGTGATGAAAAATGGAGTCGCCACAATAATCGAAAACGTTCATCACAGTATCTAGACCGAGGAGAACCTCCAAAACAGTTTCCTAAACTAAAGCTTCATGAAAAAAAAATATGGTCACTGTTTGGAAATCAGCAAGTAACATCATTCTCTACAATATCTTAAATCTGGTTTACGGCCAACATTAGTCAATCGAAGAGGACCTTTTCTTCTTCATGACAACGCCCGATCACACGTCTCGCAAATGATTTTAAAAAATTAAATAAACTAGGTTATGAAGCCTTGCCTCACCGACCTTATTCTCCGAACCTGTCTGCGACAAATTATAATTTTTTTAAACATTTGAGTAATTTCCTACGAGAGAATGTTTTTAAAGATCAAGCATCAGTTCAAAGCGCTTTCGATGAATTCGTTAATTCCAGGACTCTAGAATTCTATCTTGTAGAAATAAATAAACTTGTTTCCCGTTGGGAGAAATGTGTACAGGCCAATGGTCTTCATTTTGATTAATAAATATATTTTTTACTGATATATGCATCTTTATAATCGATACGTAAAAACCACAATTATTTTTGCCGTAATTATATTTTACTTACTTTTATTAATCATTTGGTTTAGTTACTTTCTTTATTGCATATTTTTATATTCACATCTGTGATATTGCAGTATCTAATTATTATTTTTGTGCGTAATTTTGTAAATATTTGTCATTCTGTTTATTTTCTTAAAAGGAACGGGTAAAATATTCTAATTGTGTAAATGTATTCCAAGATCTCTAAATAAAAATGCCGAGTGACAAACTGATACTAACACTCTTTATTTATTATTAACAATTGATGCTTGTTTGTCTAAGTAAGTAACGTCTCGTTGCCATGACGCTGCATCTGCATCTACACATACATGGACAATTTGACACTGTTATTAGTAAGAATCATTGATAGATGTTAAGTTCATTTAGATTTCTTATATATATACGAGGTCAGACAATTAAGTAATGCGACAAAATTCAAAAATCGAGTATATTTAAAAATTAAGGTACATCGCTGCGATCCCCTTCAAAGTAGTTCCCTCCCGCATCTATACACTTATTCCAGCGAGTTTTCCAGTTTTCGTAACAATTCTGGAACACTTCTTGTGGGACCTCTCCGAGTACCCTCGTCACAGATTCTTGGATATCTTCAACGGAGTCAAAATGTCGACCTTTGACGAATTTTTTCATATGGGGGAATAGGAAAAAGTCGCAGGGTGACATGTCCGGTGAATAGGGCAGTTGTGGTAACGTTGCAATGCCTTTAGATGCCAAAAACTGAGAGACACTGAACGCACTGTGACAGGGAGCATTGTCGTGATGCAGAACCCAAGTCTTCGCGATCTCTGGACGCACTCTGAGTACCCTTTTTCGTAATTTTTCGAGCACATTGCGGTAGAATACTTGATTTACGGTTTGTCCAGGTGGTACGAACTCTTTGTGAACCACCCCTTTGCCGTCGAAGAAGCAAATCAACATGGTTTTCACTTTGGACTTGCTCATTCTCGCCTTCTTTGGCCTTGGTGCTCCAGGGGACAGCCACTGTTGGCTTTGTCGTTTAGTTTCGGGGTCATATTGAAAGAACCAACTTTCATCACCAGTAATAACTCGATCGAGAAGAGTAGGATCACTTTCAACCTGCTCGAGACAATCTTGAGCGATGTTCATTCGGTGGGCTTCGTGACATGCACTACTCGCGCGTTATTACAAAACACTAAACAGCTGGCGAAGAAATGATCGTACGAGGGTGGTCAAGGTCTCAATCGAGAGAGTAGGAATCTGCTATTACGGTGGCGGAGTTACAGGTTCGCAGTGTTACCACAGGCCGAGAAAAAAAATCGGTCGCATTACTTAATTGTCTGACCTCGTATATATATATATATATACGTATATGTATATATTTGAACGTTGTCATTTCTGTAAAAATATTAATGTCCTAATAATACAATTATTATTTTCAATAATAATAGTATTGAATTTTAATATCTTTATTTATTTTCAGGTGAGTCCCACTTACATATTTTATTAATATCGAAGATTCGACATTAAATTAAATTATGGTAAGCAATGATTCACTACTAATATTTATTATAACTTTTATCGAAATTTCTAAAAACTTCTTAACTTTCTGTAAATTATTAAATAAGTTTCGAGGGTGTAGTTTTTTGTACTGTTTATGTTAAAAAAATCTCTTCATATCATCATTAATGTATTTTCATTTAATATTCGTAGATATCCTTTATTTAAAATTCATAACTTCATTAATTATATATTTATTTTTTTCTTTCTTGTTGTATAATTTTAATATAGAATTTCGATTACATTATTCAAAATATTTAAATTTTTTTTATTATTTTCATTGCGTTAAATTTCAAATGAAGAACGGAAACAGCATATAATGACATGTTTTTTTCGAAATGTTATATATTTCACCATTTCATTCCGTGGCATAAATATTGTATTGTTGTGGTAAAAAAATAAATTTATAATCGTTACTCTAAAAAACAACAACAAAACTTGTCTTAAGACTGTCGCGGTCGAAGTAGAACTGATGATAAAGTATTTAACTGAAAATAAATTATGATTAATGGGTTTACTTAATATATATATATATATATTTATATATATATATATAATCTTAAAATTATAACATAGAATAAGAAGAGAGAATGCGAGTAAAATTTTTTCTAATTTAGTTTTATAGAAAGGATGTTAACCAGAAGAAGATTAGTGGAAGCCTCAAATATTTTCACAGTTAATCCATAACATAAATGTTCCTATACACAATATTACAATAATATGAATTATAAGAAATTCATACATGCAGTTTATGGATATTTTGCACATAGCACATGAAAAATACATCTCATAAATGCATACGAAACATACATTAATGAATGTTAGTTGTTCATCAACACATTGTACTATGAAAGTATGCTTAACGGGATCTATAAAACCAGAAGATTATCAGGATGTAAACCCTAAATAGACTTATGGATCAGTTATATTAGTTGAGATTGAAACGTCAGAGACAAATTCTGAATTGCTTCATTTTTAAAAATACGTCCTTATTGGTTGATTATTCTGTACTAAGTTGTACTAAGTTATTATCCACACATTTTAAAGTGAGAAAAATCATCAACATGAGAGACTAACTGACCAAATTTCAAAGTGATAAACAACTTCATCTGTTGAGTAAAATCTTTTGGCCTGTCATTTTTAAAGAATTACTGGATGAATTTTATTATTTTTTTTTAAATATACGAAATTAAATTTTCAGTATTTAAATAGTGCCAACTTTAAAATCTTGTCAAACTGTAGATTTTTTCCTTTTTCCAAAAATTGAAAAAAATATTTGTACATTTGTAGAAACTTCTTTTCTGTACACAGTTAAAAAAAATAGTTAAAAAATATCCAGTGGTTCAAAATTTATCCTGATCCAATCGTTGAAATGTGGATTGTCAAGTCTTAAACTTTACGTCATCCAGCGAAATTGAACAAAAGTTTATATTTTTTTGTAGACACACCTTTGGTGGACATAAATTAAATAATATTGAAAAAATACCGAGGCTACAAAATTTATCCGCGTTTGATCATCGAAATGCGAATACTTAAAAGTATTTAACTGGTCATTTATCCCCTTATTTTTGAACACAACTAGATTGTGACGCAATTGAATAATATTTTAATACGACAAACTTCTTCAGTTACCTTTTTTATTAAGTTTCAGACTAATACTTCCTTTCTATGATTTTGAAATCAATTTGACATTGTAGGAATGCATAAATTCTATAAAATTATAGAAAGATAGTCAATAGAAATTTATTCTTTCAAGATTTTGTTCTTTTTTTGAATGAATTATATTCCTGAATGTGTAAATCATTAGTCTTCATAAAAAATCCTTTAAAAATAGATAAGTAATCGTTTAGAACTAGTTAAAAGTAACGATTAATTTCTTATTTACACTTTATCGACCGGGCGTTTTTGCTATGAACCTGTGACCTGTTACCGGGGACATTTTTATAAAATGGGAAAAAACATTAATCGTTTTTTCAAATTCTTGTGTATTTTGAAGTAATTTAGATATTGAAATGAAAATTAAGGACAATTTAAAGAGGTTTTGATTATAATTTCTACATTATTTATTCAACATTATTAAAATGATATATTATTGAAAATACTCATATCTTTGTTTTTTATACTATTTACACTTTATGTTACAAAAATTTATGCATACAAAATTTTAATAATTCACCTTTGTGTGATATTTGGGGAAACAATCAATATGTAAAGGAACTTTGCACTCGATACGCATGTATATTGTAATCTTGCTTATATTATGAGAAGCACAAACCCGGCATCTTGGTCCATACGCGGACGACGCCTTGTAGGAAATGAATTATCAGGCACTTTCACTTGAAACATCACAAGTGACATGATGGTCATAATCAATAAACAATAATAATAATAATAAACAATAAAATGTCAAACAGTATAATTATAATTAATTGTTATAATTTTTATTTTTACTATTGAATAAATATTGTAAGTTAAGAGTTTAATTATAAAAAAATATAAATCCTTTCAACATTTATAATAACGGAATATTACATTTTTTTGATAGATCCACTACAAATCAATGTATTTTATTGCAATTCATGTGACGGTTTACCATAAACTGAACTAGATAGCCTCAATCTTCACAAAATACAAAACGATACGAAGATAACGGTTATTAAATACGATACTGGATATTTCCTAGGACATCGCATTTTTACACTGTTTAGCGAGAGGTAAAGCACTTTTAATGACTACACATCACAATATGATTATTTCATATAGGACGCCAATTAGCGTTCCCGGTAGATAACGCTAATTTTATTTACGACGCCAATTGGTGTGCCTGGTCGTTAAAGTGTTAAAATAGTGGATGAGATATTTGATTAGAAGCTTTAATTAGCATAAATATTAATATGAATGAAACATAACAGATTAGTAAATTAATCTTCATTCTGTTAAGTAAATTAATCTTCAGTTTCTCAAAACCGAAAAAAATTAAATTTCAAAACCTACTAAAATAAAAATTTTCTTGTATATAATTTTTTTACTTTGTTTACAAATTGATATATATTTTTTTAGTTATATGTAATAAAAGAGTGTAAGACTAGTTATAAAAGCATGATTATAAAATTCAGCCAAATAATAATCATAACTGATCAATAATCAATTATTAAACTACATAGCCATATTTTTTTGTAGTTTTTGGGCGAATGAAAGATTAATTTCTGAAAGTGAATTTAGTTAGAGTGCCAAACACTTTTATTGTGAAACTTATATATATATATATAATATTTATTTTGAAAAAATCATATTTTTAATCGTAGTTCTATTCGGATAATATTTTGAAGGTACATACTACTAAAAACATTCACGTCCACAGAAGTACTTATTAAAAATAAAACTGAAAAGTTATGTACAATAAAACGTTTTTATAACATAATAAAATATTTTATGAAAAATTTTCAAGTCACGCATATGATATCTTAAAAAATAATTTAATATAATTGTATTTTTTAAATATATTTCGTGACTGGTATGAAAAGCGTAAATTTCAGTTATAAAAAAATCAAGATGATAAATTACCGAACCACATTCCTAGAATAAATCGTCAACCATTTAATTTTACTCTTGTGTAACATCGAGGAATCAAATACAGGTGCTGTGAAAGATCCATCTAGATTCATTCAATTCGAAACTCATTTTCGCCATCCCAAATCCATTTTTACCTCATCACACTTAAACGTCAACTGTATCATCATCACATGGAACGCGTTTTAACTACAATAATATATGAAAATACGTCGAAATGATTCTCCGGAACGTACAAAGATATTATTGATATCATGTGATATTTGGTTTACTGACGGAGCGCATTTTCACTTCAATGGATACGTCAACAAACAGAATGAAATATTAATCGGACTGGATTTGGCCTACCGGCTATAGGTTGTTAAGCCCTCGTCGCATTAGATGAATAATAGGTTACTGAACTTTACGGTTTGTGTTATGAGTTCGGATGGATTTGAATAGCCGGGTTTTTCTGTACCGTTATATACGGTTTTATTAATTTTTACTTGGTTTCATAATAAAGGAAATAATTATTTTTGAAGTGAAATGTCGACAAAATGGATATGAAAAGTACAATGAAAATTAATTTACAGAATTTTATACTTGAAATTTGTTTAACAAATATAAACAGACAGAACGTTTCGAAAAGTGTCTATAAAATGCTTATTTTTGAATACTCAATTATATAAATCATCTTTTTCGCAAATACGTTCCATTAATACAATTACTGTTACTATTTGTTTCACTCGTTTTTATATTATCTAACTAAAAAAGAGACAAAGCACCGCAATAAAACAATTGAAATAAAATAGAATTCATTAATATTGATTTTGTTTAACCATATTTGAATGTCATTTCAAAAATTACATAATTCACAGAATTTAAATTTTATAGGATTCAATAAAAACAGGACGACAAAAAATAATAAGATTTTTTATGAATTTTCTTTGTTAATATGTTTTTTGGCACTTTTATTTGTTAATTGCTTTATAGTTACTGTCTTTTGGAACCAAGTGGTGCCAAAGATGCTCGATTGGATTCAAATCTGGGCTTTGAGGAGACCAATTGTGTACTTTAAATTTTTTATTGAAAAACTCATTTTCTTATCCGTGTGCTTGGATCATTATCTTATTGAAAGAAAAAATCCAGCTTCAGGACCAAATTTATGTACACTTTCATTTTATTTTTTTCAATCATTCCAATATAGGAATCAGCTTTCATTTTACCTGCGATTACATGCAACTGACTAACTCCGCGACTTCAGAGATCACCTCAGATTATAATGCTACCACCTCCATGTTTTACAGTGTCTACAAAATTTGGAATTTCTAGCGCTTTTTCAGCTTTTTGGCAAATGTATTGCTTTCACTTAGTTCCAGTTATCTCAAACTTCGATTCATCACAACAAACAATTAATTTTCAGAACTCTATTGATTTCTGAGCATATGAGTTTGCACAATGAAATCGCTTGCGTTTGTTTATCTCTCTTATGTATGGCTTGCTACGAGCGATACGACCAAAAATGCCAGCTTCATTTATCCTATATCTTATTTGTGTAACTCCAAGAGTAAGATTGAGGTCCTCTTTTAGTTACAAGGCGCTAATGAATGGAATTTTTCTACTTTACAAACTATTAGTTTGTCCGTGGGTTCACTAGTCTTTCGTTTTCAACCTTTTCTTAGAGATGAAATGAACTCTTTTCCATCCTTAACTTTCTTAATAGTGTACAGAATCCTTCTGGAAGGTCTTCTAAAACTATTACCAATTTCTTTGGTGGTTTTCTTTTTCTGAAACATATATTAAATGTATACTCGTTCATCGACCGTAAGTTCTCTACTTTTCGTCATTTTGATACAAAAAAGTTGTAAAGGAAAATTAAATCAATAATATATAACTTAATAAATAAATTCAAATATCATAACTTTAAATAAAGCCTGAGGTACTAATATCTTCTCAGATGCAAATACATTCAGATTTACTTCTTTATGATTTTCTATTAATATGAATTAAACAAAAAACCGAAATCACTTTAATAGTGCATAATTAATGACAACGTAACATATGTGTAAATAGACATCTGCATAGATGATACAGCTAATCATGCATAATGATAATGATATTAAGTTTAATACTATAATTTTATAATGCGTAAATAATCTTTGGCACGATTGTGTATATATATATATATATGTATATATATATATATATATATATATATATATATATGTATATATGTATATATATATGTATGTATGTATGTATGTCTATATGCCTGTACGTGTGTATGTGTAGTATGTAACCAACGCATGCCTTTATACAAGGTCAGACAATTAAGTAATGCGACCGATT
This sequence comes from Acanthacorydalis orientalis, assembly GCA_034766995.1. Classification (NCBI taxonomy): domain Eukaryota; kingdom Metazoa; phylum Arthropoda; class Insecta; order Megaloptera; family Corydalidae; genus Acanthacorydalis; species Acanthacorydalis orientalis. The sequence goes on along the minus strand of CM068319.1, from coordinate 9,821,368 downwards.
TTTTTTCTCGGCCTGTGGTAACACTGCGAGCCTGTAACTCCGCCACCGTAATAGCAAATCCCTACTCTCTCGATTGAGACCTTGACCACCCTCGTATGATCTTTTCTTCGCCAGCTGTTTAGTGTTTTGTAACAACGCGCGAGTAGTGCATGTCACGAAATTGGAATGCATGTCACGAATGAACATCGCTCAAGATTGTCTCGGGCAGGTTGAAAGTGATCCTACTCTTCTCGATAGAGTTATTACTGGTGATGAAAGTTTGTTCTTTCAATATGACCCCGAAACTAAACGACAAAGCCAACAGTGGCTGTCCCCTGGAGCACCAAGGCCAAAGAAGGCGAGAATGAGCAAGTCCAAAGTGAAAACCATGTTGATTTGCTTCTTCGACAGCAAAGGGGTGGTTCACAAAGAGTTCGTACCACCTGGACAAACCGTAAATCAAGTATTCTACCGCAATGTGCTCGAAAAATTACGAAAAAGGGTGCTCAGAGTGCGTCCAGAGATCGCGAAGACTTGGGTTCTGCATCACGACAATGCTCCCTGTCACAGTGCGTTCAGTGTCTCAGTTTTTGGCGTCTAAAGGCATCGCAACGTTACCACAACCGCCCTATTCACCGGACATGTCACCCTACGACTTTTTCCTATTCCCCCATATGAAAAAATTCGTCAAAGGTCGACATTTTGACTCCGTTGAAGATATCCAAGAATCTGTGACGAGGGTACTCGGAGAGGTCCCACAAGAAGTGTTCCAGAATTGTTACGAAAACTGGAAAACTCCCTGGAATAAGTGTATAGATGTGGGAGGGGACTACTTTGAAGGGGATCGCAGCGATATACCTTAATTTTTAAATATACTCGATTTTTAAATTTTGTCGCATTACTTAATTGTCTGACCTCGTATTATGTGATAAATTCTGTGTATTAATGTCTTAAAATGGTCGAATAGTCATTTATTTTTAATATTTACCCATTAAAATTGTGTAATAAACCGTTATATTTTATAAATAGTTTTCACGTGATAGAAAACGTCAAACTTTCATATTTTTTTAAAAAAAGAACATTATGGAAAATATGCCCACAATTATGAAAATAAAAAACATAATCAAAATAATTTATACGTTTTGTGTGTGTTTTTTTTTTGTACACAGCATTATAATACACGTTGACGTTTTCTCATCCCTTCGCCTTTTTAAATAAATAATCGCCCGCTCTAAACTAATGCGCAGACATTATCGTCGATTGTCTGCTATCATTCATCGCGACGTAAGAGCATGAGTTCGTTGTTCCGTACTGTATTGTCTCGCTGTTGTATGAAAATCGGTATTTAGTAGTTTCAGTCGGTGTTCATTGTTTCCATCGAACTGCGGTTTGTATTGTAATTAATTTGATTCTATTGAACAGACCATTGTCGCACTTTAAACATTTCGAGAAAATCAAATCAGGAAATAAAACGTTTCAAAGATTCGAATACTTTATTATCACGTGCACGTTTTCATTTTTTACAACTGAATAATAAAGGTGATACGTTTCTCTTCAACATTGAGTGAACATTTTTCGAGGAAATCAAATTGCTGGAATGATTCAGTCCTCAGAAATACACGGGCTACGAAAATATTAACGACACAGTTGAGAATACTTTTTAATTGTTTTGTTTGTTTGTAACTCTTCAACCGAACAGTGAATGCTTTTAAGTATATAATAAATTGTTGTTAATTGTTTTCTCAAAGTTCTTTTTGGAACTTGAATCTTCTGAACGGACTTGCCGAAAGTTTTTTTTTTTAATAATTTTGATTATAAAACAACTTTGCTTTTATAAAAGCATTTGTCTTTATATATATATATAAATATATATATATATATATATATAAATATATATATATATATATATATATATATATAAATATATATACATATATAAATATATATATATATATATATAAATATATATATATAAAAATATATATATAAATATATATATATATATATATATACATATATATAAATATATATATATATATAAATATATATATATATATATAAATATATATATATATATATATATATATATATAAATATATATATATATATATATAAATATATATATAAATATATATATATATATATATATATATATATATATATATATATATATATATATAGGTAGGTGGTTTCATAAGTTTTGTAAATTTCTATGATATGGTGCCACCATTTATTTGGTAACGTCACGGCTCTTAAGTGTCACTTTTCAAACTAGCATAAGCGAAATTTTAGAAAATTCAGTTTAAGGGGACCCGGTGGTCTAGCGGCCTAAAATTTAAGCTATTTTAAAAATTTTTTTTCTATATGAGGGTAATGAGTAATGCTTTCAAATTTTTTTACACTTATTTTATTACTAATAAACTACACAAAAATGAAAATAAAAACAAAAAAAAAATTTTTTTTAAATTAGAAAAAGGATGCTGAAGTCTCCCTCTCTAAAAAAATGGAATTGCGTGGTGAATGATGATTTAAGTCTCCCTCTGATCTGAAATAAAACAATTGACGAATTTTTAATTAGTATAAGTATAGCTATCGCAGGAAGTAGAACAAAAAAAAAAATTTGACAAAATGGCGCGTAGTCAAAAGTACAAGTTTGAAAATAACCAGTATTTTTGAATGTTTTGTTAATAAAAAAAATATAAATATTTTACGGAAACTATTCGGAATTACGGATTACGGAGAGCTAGAACTATTCAAAATAACATATTAAAATTTCAGACAAATCGGTCAAGTAGTTTTTTTTTTCTGGCCCCCGCAAGACGAAAAAAAGTAGTTTCGAGATAAACGCGTTTAAAGTTTCAACTGCTCCACTTATTCTTCTACCTACTTGACTTTCTAATGGGCTGTAGATCCTGAAATACTCTGAATTTCGTCATCAAATTTTAACAGTATATTTTTAAGATACTATACTTTCGAAAAAAAAAATCGATTTTTCGAAAATTCTAGACCACCGGGTCCCCTTAAGTGACGCGTTGTAGCAGTTGCTGTAAAAATAAAAAAAAAACGAGTAGACCTTTTGGCGTCGATTCGTCACCGTAGATGAAACATGAATCCATCACTACACATCCGAGTCGAATTAGTAGCCAAAGCAGTGAACATGGACTTGTGAAAGAACGCCCAAGATTACGAAGACCGTTTTGTTGGCTGGGAAGATAATGCCCATTTTTTTTGAGATTTCCAAGAAAACATACTGATCGACTACTTAACGAAGGAAAAAACGATAATGGGAGCCTATTATGTAACACTATTGAATCATTTGAGAGAAGAGCTGAAAAAAACGGCCAAGATAGATGCACAAAAAAATGTTTTTTCACCAGGATATCGCATCGTCCCACAAATTGACCTTCTCAAAGGAAAAATTGCAGAAATTAGGCTTCGAATTAATTCTCATCCACTCTATTCTCCAAACTTGGCCCCATGCGACTTCTTCTTCTTCCCAAACTTGAAAATTTAGCTCGGTGGGCAGAAATTCTCCTCAAATGGGGATGACAGCACCGCCATCAATAAGTATTTTGCAGACTCGATGAATCAAGTGTATAGACCAACCTCAATGCAGACTATGTTGAGAAATAAAATCGATTTTTTCAAAAAAAAACGGTGTCCTTTTTTCAAAGATATTCGGTGTCCTTCAGATTTTATAGATTGAATGTTAAATTTCTTCCTTTTACTTCAACTTCCTTTTTTACCATACTTACAAACGACCCTCGTATATATATATAATTACAATTTCAGTTCAATGTTAAAGTTTATCGACTAAACAAAATAAACAATAATGGTTATACGTTTTCGTATTTAATAGTTCAAGGTTATTTGACTCTCTTGTTTAATACACATAATGGTGTTTAAATAAAGAAAAACATAAATGATTCATCTATAAAATAGTTCATTAAACAATTTTTCTATCATATTTCAACTTAATTTATTTTTAACCACTTCAAGAACAAATTAGGAATGCCAAGTATAAAATATTTTGTTTAAATTTGTTTTAGAAATAGATTTTATAATTTTTTTAGTTTCTCTATAAAATTGATATTACTAATAAGAGGTCTTATTACAAATACATTTATTGTTGCAATTTTTTTCATTTAAAACAATTATAATATGATAACATTTTATCGATATTATAATTTAAATATTTCTGAAATAAATAACAATAACATAAACAATAAAAAATAAAACTTTTTTCTCATTATAATATCATCATATTTATTATTGATCATTTATAATTGCTACTTATATTTCGATCGCGATGCTATCATCGTAAGAACATTAATTTAAAAATTTTTCTTAAGCTTTTCTGTACTTTACTGCTCTGAGAATAATGGAATTGCCATTAATGCTTATAAGAAGCTATCAAAAACGATCAATAATCAATTATAGAAATTTTATTATTAGATTTTTTTAGTTTGTAGGATGAGTGAAAAATTCATTTGTAAAAATCTACATTTACTTCTAATTTTTGTTACCTTCAGATTTTTTTTAAATTTTATGAACAAGATCTAGGTTCAAATTATTTTATCGCTTATACCTTAAAATGATTAATCATCTGTCATCTAAAACATATATAAACTAACCCAAATCAGAATTTAAATCTGTACTGTACTGAATTATAATTGATTTCTTAAATCTTCCTGAAGGCGACACACATGTAGGAATTAATAATGAAAACAGGTATTCAAATGATCCAAAAAGACAAAATTGTCAGCATATTGAAACAAACAGTTAACCTAATTCAATTTGAAAAAAACACATGTTGTATATTTAACAAAGTAATGTCTTTTTTTGTAATTTCACGATTAATTAGGAAATTCGGTCTTCTTCAGTAGGATTTACAGACTGAATATTAAAGTTCTACTATTAGAAAAAAAAACCTCTTTTATTGTCTTATATTATAGCTTCCTTAGAAATATACTGTCCTTGAAAAAGATCTAGAAACAATTATTAAACAATTCTAATTAGATTTTTTGTGCTTTGTATGATGAATCAAAATTAATTTGAAAATGAAATTACTCACATAAAATGAAAGTAAATTTAGCCACACTTCTAGAAATATATTGTAATTTAAACTGTTTAAATCATATTACCTAATACGTTAACGTTCCAATAAATAATTGTTATTAAATACCTTATTGTCAAATGATTTAAATTGTAGATTTTTTACATCCATTTTTACGATTATTTATTTTATTATTACGACATATTTATGGCACCTAAAATTATTTTTTTGCATGTATGTTTTCTCTTTTATTATTTTATTTTTGATAATAATGGTTTTTAATTTTGATATTGATAATTTTATTTTGGATGTTTACATTTGGATATTATTTAATTTGAAATTCAAAAATAAACTCAAATGTTATTGAAATGCAATTGAACATTCTTTTAAAGACTGTTCTTGTACTTTAATTGATAATAGGATGACTATTTGAAAAGTTATCAATGTGATAATGAAATGTTGTATTTATTTTTTGTTATCACTTTTATTTTTTAATACAATCTCTCTGACTTTCAATATACTTTGTCCAATGATACTCCAGTGTTTTTATCCTATTCTGGAAATTTAATTCATCAATATTTTCAAAATAATTGTTTACTGTATCAATTGAAGAAAATCGCCATCAAGGACTTTTCTGAGGCTTAGGAAAAGATGGATGTCAGAAAAAACTAAATGAGGTGAATATGGGAGCAAATAGTAAAATTCAAATTTGCATTTGATTGAGTTTTTGCTCAACTGAGGGGAAATGTGGTATTCATCTTACCTAAAGTAGTTTTATACCTAATTTTTAAGTTAGAAAATGAAATACTAGCTCATGTGAGATGCATAGTTTCTTAGAAATTTCAAATATGTTTAACCGGTAATTCTTTAAACAAAGTCGTACATTTTATAGTTTCTGCTGTTGTTCTCTTTCTTGGGCGTAAATTGCGAGTATCATCTTCCAAGTTTTCACGAATAAGTTTAAATTCCATAACTCATTTGTTTACAATTGTAAATGAAGTTTCACTATAACTCAACATAGTTTATTTTTTTTGTTGTTGCATCTCATTTATATTTTTCTGTTGGTGTCAAACCTTTTTTAACAAAAACAATTTACACAACACGATATTCAACTTTATAAATTTTAAAAAATATACTGAAATAACTATTTCAAACTATTTAAAAGGCTTTCTAGATATTTCATAGATATTCATAAGAAAGTCAAGGCAGTACTCTTAATAAAAATTTATACACTCACATCTAAATGCCAAGTCAAGAATATTCATAATTATCTTTGTATTTTTCAATAGATTCGGATGAATTTTAGTATTTTTTGTATTGTAGAAATTTTGATTTTTAGTTGAAATACTTATGCACAAAACCAAAAGTATAAACATTAAAAAATATAAATATCAAGAATATTAATACTAATACTCCTAAGAACAATATTAGGTTGGTAGGACAATAATTTAGGTTTTTGTTTCCTGAATTCTAACCTTAATTTTTTTAATTGAAAATGTGATTTCATCGTGTTCATATTAATATCATTTTAGTGCATTTTTCGGTCTGTATTTTGGTAACATCGACTTTGCTTTTATTATTAATTTTTCTTCAAATTGAACTATTGAATTAAAATATGGAAAAGAAGTAAATAGGAGGATTTTTTATAATTTCAAAACAGGTGGTAAAGCAACAGAAACTGCTCGTAAACTCAACGATGCTTTTGTTATGGGTAGTGTTAAGGAACGTACAGTCGAATAGTGATTACAAAAATTTTGTGCTGGTGACAAGAACCCTGAAGATGAAGAAGATCGCAGGCGTCATTTTTCAGTTCATAACGACCAAATAAAGGCTTTACTTGAATCAGAACCATGCACAATAATTCGAGAGCTTGCAAATAATAGGTGTTAGTCATTTGACAGGTTTGGGCTATTGAAAACAGCTAGAAAAATTAAAAAAATTGAAAAATGTATATGAATTTCAAGGTCTTAAAAAGTAATTATTTTTCTACTAACCTAATAACACTAAAATTAACTAAAATAAACAAAAAATGAATATTAATTAACGCTCATTTAAACCGTCAATATATTAAACAATTTTTAATCAGTTTAAATAATTTTAAATTATGTTTGAAAGAACTGAAATAGATTTCAAGATAGAAAAAATTCTAAAATTGGTACTAAAAGACAATAAAAAATATAGTACTGAAATTCAAACAATGACAACTATTAAATAGTGTTTCCAAATAATGAAATATCATAAACACTCATTCTTATTCAAAAAAATAATACAGAACTGTTAAAAAATCCTATAAAATGTTAAAACCCTAGAAGTAGGAATAAATTAATAGACAAATATATGCTAACCGATCAATAAAATCTGTTCAATCTGTCAGTTTGTAGTAAAAGAAGGGCACAGGTGCTCTTGTCTCGATACCTTAATAAAATCCGATAACGAGACAACAAATCTCGACGATAGCATAAAAAAATATTGTCAGTACGAATCGATTATGATGTATTAGTTTTTTTTTTCTTTAAAATAAGACGCTTTTAGTTTATTATTGGGCAGTTTTCTCGTAGAAAAGAATAAAAACGAATACCAATTTCTATAACACATAAATTTTAATTAAATCCGAGTCACCGGATACGGAGATTTATAACGACGTCCATGTTTTATAATCGTACGTATTTGCCTGTGTTTTCTTTACAGAATGTAAGTTGTTGTTGTCGGAGCTGCAGTGTAAAGATTTTAACAACAACTCCGCACACAGATTTATGAAGACTGCGAATAATCGCTTCTCGTACACGTTAAACATTTTCTAGAATGTATACTCACTTCTTGAAAATGTGTTTGCATAATTAATAACTTTTACATAGAAGTACATGCGCTTTGTTAGTTGTAATTCCTAGATTTATATGTATGTGTAAATTTGAAAAAAAAAACATACTTATGTGTGTATTAAACGTAGTACTATTACTTACAGTTTAAGCTTGCATATAAATGTGCATATATATATATATATATATATATATATATATATATATATATTTATATATGTTTATATGCGAGATAAAATGTATGTATTTTCAAACTTTAAGAAAAACTTCAATTATAAAACTAATTAATGTTTTCATCAAAAGGAAAATGTAATAATTAACTTTTATTTAAAATCATTTTCTTAAATAAATCTTTTTTATTGCACAATCCACAAAAAAATCAGATCGAAAATGTTGAATAAAATATTATTAATCATTTTGGATTGCCACTGATGCGCATTCAAATGGTCATACCACCATCATCGTCAATATACAGAAATGTTAAATTTATTTATCACAGAGAGGGTAAAAATTTTAGAATTTTCCTTAAAAAAAATACAAAATTAGGTAACTTATTTTCGTAGATTTATATGAAATTTTGAGATTCAAAAGATTGTTAGATATTCGGTTGTTAAGAAAATAATTGCGGTTTTTGTTTTCTGAATTTTAACCTTATTTTTTCAATGAAAGAGTCATTTCATCGTGTTCATGTTAGTATCATTTTAAAGTATAATTTTCAGTCTGTATTTTAGTAATATTGACTTTGGTTTTATTACTAATTTTGCTTTAAATTGGGGTATTGACTTAAAGATGGAAAAGAAGCAAATAAGAGCATTTTTTTTGTATAAATTCAAAACGAGTAGTAAAGTAGCAGAAACTGCTTGTAAACTAAACAATGCTTTTGGTATGAGTACTATTAAGGAGAATACGGTGTAATAGTGGTGTATGATATATAGAATTTAAACACGCAGTACCTATTAGATTGGTAAGAAAATAATTGCGATTTTTCTTTTCTGAATTCTAACCTTAGTTATTTCAGCATTTTTTTAAGTTCAAGCTTGAAGGATAGAAATTATAAGAAGAGAATTTTGGCATTAAAACAAAAATAATGTAGTCATAAATAATAATGGATATCAAATAGATAACAATTCAAGTTTTTTTACAATAAAATACAATCTAAATTCATTTTCATAAATATTATAAGTAGGAATAATATTAATAGGAATAATAATTAATAATAATTAATATTAGTAGGAATAATAATTCATCTGTCAAAGAAAAATATTAGGTTGATAGAAAAATAATTACGATTTTTGTTTTTTGAATTCTAACCTTAGTTTGTTCAATGAGTGTCATTTCATCGTGTTCATGTTAATATCATTTTAAAGTGTATTTTTCAGTGTGTATTTTACTAATATTGACTTTGGTTTTATTATTAATTTTGCTTCAAATTGGATTATTGAATTAAAGATAGAAAAGCAAAGCAAATAAGAACATTTTTTATATGTGAGTTCCAAACTGGTGGTAAAACAGTACAAACTGCTCGTAAACTAAACAATGCTTTTTTTGACTACTGTTAAGGAAGGTACGGTGCAATGATGGTTCTAAAACTTTCGTGCCGAGGACGAGAACCTTGAAGAAGGTCGCAGGAAACCTTCTTTAGTTCATAACGACTGACCGAAGGCGTAAGTTGAATTAGAACCACTCACAACAATTTGAGAGCTTGCACAAAGTTAGTTACATGTTAGTCATCTAACAGTTCTTAAGGGGACCCGGTGGTCTAGCGGCCTAAAATTTAAGCTATTTAAAAAAAAAATTTCTATATGAGGGTAATGAATAATGCTTTCAAATTTTTTTACACTTATTTTATTACTAATAAACTACACAAAAATGAAAATAAAGACAAAAAAAAAATTTTTTTAAATTAGAAAAATGATGCCGAAGTCTCCTTCTCTAAAAAAATGGAATTTCGTGGTGAATGATGATTTATCTCTCCCTCTGATCTGAAATAAAACAATTGACGAATTTTTAATTAATATAAGTATAGCTATCGCAGGAAGTAGAAAAAAAAATTTGACAAAATGGCGCGTAGTCAAAAGTACAAGTTTGAAAACGATCAGTATTTTTGAATGTTTTGTTAATAAAAAAAATATAAATATTTTACGGAAACTATTAGTTCCGTAAAATATTTATTGTAGAACTATTCAGAATAACATATTAATATTTCAGACAAATCGGTCGAGTAGTTTTTTTTTCTGGCCCCCGCAAGACGAAAAAAAGTAGTTTCGAGATAAACGCGTTTAAAGTTTTAACTGCTCCACTTATTCTTCTACCTACCTGACCTTCTAATGGGCTGTAGATCCTGAAATACTCTGAATTTCGTCATCAAATTTTAACAGTATATTTTTAAGATACTATACTTTCGAAAAAAAAATCGATTTTTCGAAAATTCTAGACCACCGGGTCCCCTTAACCGCTTAAAATCACTTAAATTAAAAAATATATATGAATTTAAAGGTTATAAAACGTAATTATTTTTTTCCCAACCTAATACATCTGTATAAATTACTATTTGTATACTTTCTAGTAAAAAGATAGCTTTATATGTGGAATTTGGTTTTATGAACATGTATAGTTCTGTACTTCGATTATTACCTCTGACTGGTTGTTTTTATTAATCAGCTTTAATTTAATAAAAGCAATGCGAATTTGTATTTTTTTTCATTTTACTATTTCTGATTTGATGATGAAAATATACTACTTTAACAAATAATCTTATACAAGAAAAATGCAAAAAGTAATATAAAAACAAAGACAAAGAAACAATATAGAAATAAAAACTATTAAAAACCAAATCAAGGAAGAGTTACAACTAAATGTAACACCAGTTATACGAGTATAGAGAATTGTTTGCTTGAATAATATTGACATATATTTTTTTTAAAAAATATCTAACTTAATTAATTTAGACAAAGAGCGACTTGCAGCAATTAATAATGTAATCTGTTTGTCTGAAACATTGAATGTAAGAGAAAATATTAAGTTACCAAAGTTTGTGTAGAATGTTAATGAAAAATGTTCAATCAAAGGAAAACAAACAGAAAGGGATTATGATGGTGTTCTAATATTAATTAAAAAAATCTTAACTTCGATCTGTTTATGTTTATATTTTTATATAAGTATCAGGATTTATATGAGATACAGATGAAACAGATAAGTCTCGATACAAATACTCATATGTTTAAAGTAGTGAGCATAAAAATTTTATGCACTGAAGATTTTAAAATCGATTCGACTAGTTTCAATATATTTTCTGTGCTGGATGAACTTTATAAAAAAATCTCAATTTTAGTTAGTACTCTAGTCTTTTGTAAATATTTGTTAATAAGTATTTATTAAAATTTTTGATGGATGAAAGAAGAAACTTCAAATTGAATAAGTGAAATATGAAAACCAATATCCTGATTGTCTTTGTTCTTTTAGATCGTCTGTGTTTCTGTTCGTTACTAGTTTTGATACACATATCATCTGCAGGTGCATATCAGAGAATTAACCAGATTTTGAAATAACCTCTACGAACACGTGTTCATGTTTAACACTAGAACTACCGATGTTAAATATATACCTAGTTTTACCGCACTCATCAAATTGACGTATTTTTGATCATGGCTTTCATTTTAAATTTTCACTTAGTTTATGTAAATAAAAGAATATAATTTAACAAAAACAACACTTAATATAATAATTCATTAATTATTAATACAAAAAAAAACAAACAAAAACACTTTCTATTTGCATTTATATTATAGCACATTTGATATGTATGGAAAAACTATGAATCACATATTTTACAAATAAATGTTATCTGTGATGAACACTTGCCACAAACATATTTGTTGCATGCATTACAGGTATAAACCTCTCTGTTTCTATTGCACAATCAAATTTGGCAAAATTTGCGTTCATAAGGATTTTTTTTTTGAATTTTCTGGAGTACAATCCATTGCTTTCCGTTCTTGTTTTTGGGAGGAGGCTTCTTTTCTGCAGCAACTATATGCACTGGAGAGTTCTTCGGATAATTGAAACAAAAATTGTTTTCTTGTTATATTTTTATCGCAAGTCTCTTTATATAAAATCCATGCATTGATTGATGCCAAGTCCAAAATATTATAAAATACCTGTAAAGGCCATCTACGTGACCCTGCTATTACACTGTATTTGCGGGCCATTTGGTCAACTATATCTACTCCAAACTTAGTCTCATTGTAAAACGATACAGTTTCAGGAATTTGTTTTCGATTAGAAGCAATTTTTACAGATTTGTGTTTAGAGCTAAGAAGTACTACTTTTTTGCGAGGCTTACTTTTGTAAATCGTTAGAACAATATCATTGGATTTGTAGAGCTTTGTGGAGAAAACAGCCATGTTATCTTTTCTAGCTTTAGCTATTTTCGGCAATTCTCTCTTATTTGCTCGCATAGTTCCAACAAGACTTGTTTTTTTTGCCAGTAGCTTCTTTGCGAGTTCTATACTTGTAAAAAAGTTATCTGTTGTTATATTTCTTCCACAATTTACATAGTTTTTTACAAGATTAAAAACTACAAATTCACTCAAAGGTACTTCTGATGGTATAAGTTCATCTTTGCCTAAGTACGGAAAGCCATTTATTATAAATTTATTTAGCCAAATTATTATAAATTTTGAGATTGCTAATGTCGTCAATTTGACGGGTCTTGGTATAAATAGGTAAAGGTCATACTAATTATGGAAGTTAAAGTAGCTGAGTGGAAATTGAATAGGAATATTTAATTGTTCTTATATTTCATTAAAAGTCGTCATAAAATTCTAGAACAATACATAAATTATATCGAAATTTTTAAGCACGAAATTTGAAAATCGTCAAAATGACGCTCTTGGTAGTTTTAGTGTTAACCGGATACATTCTCTTCAATATTATAGGAGAATAAACTCTTAATAATAATAATAAGATTGTTTTAGGATTATTGACGTACACCTATCTTTTAACGTCACTTCATAAAAAGTAGTTCGGCAGTGTTAAATCACAGAATCTCGATAGCTAATTAATGTCTCCTTTTCTGGAAATAACGTGACAAGGAAATTTCGTTTTCAATAAACAGTTTCACCATCTGTGTGACTTGTTAGACCGTTTTACTGAAACCACATGTCCTCCATGTCCAGATCAATATTACTCAATTCTGCGCACAAAAAATTGATTATCATGTTTCGGTATCTTTTTTCATTCACAGTAATCGCTTTACCAGCCTGGTTCATAAAAAAGTAAGGACAAATAACTCCACCAGACCAAAGTTTCTACCAAATAGTCACTATTTGGTGTTTCTTCATCTTTAACTGATTCAGTCTCTTTAAATTTATTCACTAATAGAAAAATTATTGGTTCAGTGGATGAGTAAGTCGATAATAAATATCGTATAATTTACAAATTGTTCTTTTTTGTATAGAACGAAGATTTTGATAACACAATTGTATTGTTTCAATGCATTTTGTTGCTGTATATGAAATCATAAATAAAAATATCAATGTCAAAATTTAACAAATATGAAAAAAAGCGTTCTTAGTTTGGCATCTATGTAATATAACACCTTAAAAAATTGTGACCCTATTGAAAAACCTTTCATATTTAATAAATAAGTGATCTATCAATAATATTAACTTAAATATAAGTGAGTTAAATATATATATATATATGTTTATTAGGATGGTAGAAAAATAATTGCGTTTTATTAGTCTCAAATCCACATTCATTTTTCTCAGCTAATAATTAACTTCATTAATCAAAATATGTATCATTAGAATCGACTCATTTTTTCCATTTAACCTCTCAAAACACCCTCACGCCTTCAATTGGCCGTTATGAATCGAAGAAGAACTCCTGAGACCTTCTTCATCTTCAAAATTTTAGCAAAATATTAGCGATCGGCAATGTGTTAAGAGAAGGTATTTTGTCTCTGATGGTTAAGTTAAAATCATTGTCAAGGATTGACTGAAGGAAAAAACACCAGGAATTTTCCTAATAGAATGAAAAAACTTGTTACATGTTAGCAGAGATGTATTGACAATAGTAGTTATTCTATTGAAAAATAAATATACAGTGTTTGTCTTTGCGTTTGTAGTCAAATAAAAGGTAAACACAGAAATATCACTTACTAAAAATTAAATCATATATATATATATGCGTTACTTTAGCTTGGGATTGGGGTGGGGAGTTAACTTTTTATTTTTACTGCTTAAATATTTTAATTGTTATACATACCAAAAGTACTAGGTTTTTTGAAATTTTTCCTAACCACTGAAATGAAGTTATTAAAAGAAATGAAGTCAATATATAAATAGATGCCAGATGTAGGTATTCAGGGCTTAAAAACCACAGGAAATTCCGAAGAAAAAAAGCCGTTATTATATTGAACATAAGGTTAGATCATCAAATAATCAAACTAACCTAAAAAAAACATGTTACTTTACGAGCAGTTTCTGTTGCTCACCATCCGTTTTGAACTCTTATTTACTTTTTTCCATATTTAATTCAATATCCCCATTTGAAGTAAAATTAAAAATAAAACCAAAGTCAAAGTCATCAAAATATAGAGCAGAAAATGCACTTCAAAATGATATTAACATAAACACGATGAAATGATACTTTCATTGAAAACAGTAAGATTAGAATGCAGAAAACAAAAACCGCAATTATTTTCCTACCAACCTAATAAAAATAAGGTGATGGTAACTAATACTTGTATTATTAAAGGCACATAAATAAATGAATATGTTATAATGTTATATACAAAAAAAATATATATAATTATACTTGTAACTACAATGTCAAGAAAAGCATAGTTGGTGTACTTTTATGTTTAAATTTCAATCTTGTTGTTTATTTTTTAAATATTTAAAACGTTAAAGTATATCCATTCGTTAAATAAAATCTATATTCTGTTCCCGCACACAATATTTGTTATAGTTTCTCCAACTGTTGATGTTATGATCGAAAGGGTTAATACAAAATTCATGTAAAACACAATTTATATGACAATTTTCAAGAACAACAGTCTCTGTTATATCTTCAACGACCGTTCAACGTCCGCACGAGGAACTTTTATTCGACAGCAACATAAGTGTTAATAAAAAAAGTATATATAACATTTTCTTTTTACATCTTTCGACAAGTAATAAAAGGGTAACTGAACGTATGACACGATATTGTTGCGCTTCAGTACACGCACACGCGCGTCCCTGTTTACGACCGAGTTCCGTTGGAAAGATTTTTTTTTTGCTCAATGCAATAATCTTTCTTAAGTTTAAACGAACGACCTTTCTCGCAATTCCCAATGCGGTTGCTGATTTTCTTTTCATTCTACTAGTAGAATTCGTCGTCTCCACGTTTTTGATGTCTTTTTCGACATACAATTTGATGTCTTTTTGATTTATTTCAATCATAGATATTTTATCTTCTTTCAAATTCCTGAGCGGATGATTTACTACGCAGAAAAGAGTGGATTACCCGTCGCCGGAACAATGTTTTATGTTTCCAGTTTCGTTCGTAATTAATTTTACGAATATATATATATATATGCAAAACTAAAATCAATAATCGCCAAGGAATTAAATCTTTTCATTTATAAAATATCTTTCGTAGACTCCGTTCAGAAGTATTAAATTTCAGCATGTAATAAAAATTAAATTAATAACATATATAATTCAAATTTTATAAGTATGTTTTAATTTTGATATAATTTTAAATGGAAGTTCAGTTATTTCTAATAAATTTTGAAGATTTTTTTCGAATAAATTCTTGAATCGATTTCAAATATTATCTCTTAGTATACAGATTTAATTAATATTCTAGATTAAATGTTAATAAAGATGTCGTTATTTTAGCTTACATGTTTTATTTCTTACTTGGTGGAAAAAAACTAAAAACCTAGATTTTTTTATTAGGTTAACAGAAAAATAATTTTTATTTTTTGTTTTCTAAATCAGTCTAACATTAGCTCAACGAGTTTTAGATGAATTCGTTAATTTCTGGACTCCAGAATTCTTTCTCATAGGGATATACAAACTTGTTTCCCATCGGGAGAAATGTGTGCACGCCAATGGTCTTTATTTTGATTAATAAATATAATTTTTATATCCGACTGATATATGCGTCTTTATACTCAATATGTAAAAACCGCAATTATTTTTTCACCAACCTAATAATAATCTATAGTCAGATTTTAAAGTATTAACTGCATAAATGAGACTCAATCGTAGTCGTCAACGAGTAGAGATTAAAGATATTCTGCTTTGGTGATTAGGACTATAATATAGTTATATTTTTTATTATTTATTTAAGATCGGAAGGAGAATAATAGCGGTTGTATATATGAATTTGAAGATCATAAACCGCAATTATTTTTCTAACAGCATAATAAAAACAATTTTAAAATAATATTTTCTGTGGCTCTTGAATATTCAAAAATATATGAAAAATATTGTATGTGGCTCTTATTATCGAAGAAGCTGCCCACCTCTGTCTATAGTCTTAAGTTTTTACTCTGGATTCAAAAAATCAAGCAACTTGAAATTAAAAAAAGTTTTAATAAAAGTTAAAATAATAAAAGTATTTTTTATTGTTTATAAATACAATTTTAAAATAATATTTTCTATTGTTCTCGAACATTCAAAAATGTATGAAAAGTATTATATGTGGCTCATATTATCGAAGAAGTTGCCCACCTCTGGTCTATAGTCTTAAGTTTTTACTCTGGATTCAAAAAATCAAGCAAATTGAAATTAAAAAAAAGTTTTAATAAAAGTTAAAATAATAAAAGTATTTTTTATTGTTTGTAAATACAATTTTAAAATAATATTTTCTATTGTTCTCGAACATTCAAAAATGTATTAAAAGTATTATATGTAGCTCTTATTATCGAGGAAGTTGCCCATTCTTGGTATATATATATATATATATATATATATATATATATATATTCAAACAAACATAAACACACAATTGTTATACGTGTGTGTATATTGTAGAAATAAATTTTTATCTTCGTGCATCTACGAACAGTGTAAAGAGATTACATAGACATTCTCGACGTCTTTATTTGAGACTGAGAAACATATCTCATGAACACAAACACCGTTCTCTTTAATCCTTTACACCTTCACAATTGTCGATTTCATCCACGTTTCGTACGATTAACAAACAATGTCTTATTCTGCCGCTTTGGCACGTTTATTTTTCAACTTACGTTGAAATCTAGTAATGATTTTTCTTTTATTACAACACTTGAGAAACACATCAAAGATCATTTTCTTAAGTGAGTAGTTACACACACACACACTCACTATTAGAAGTCGTTTATTTAATAACGAGAATTATTTTTTTAAAAAAAGTTAATAGTCAAATTACAAAACAGTGATAGAAATGGTACGTTTTGTTATTTGTTTCAATGAGTATTTTTATAAAGTATTGAACAAAGAATAAAAGTCGGTTATTTATGTGAAAAGAAAATATATTTTTCTACTGAACCACTAATAAAAGATAGGTTAGTTTTTTTAAAACAAATTATAAAAAAAAATCAAGATAAATTTTTAACAAACAAAAATTGTGTGGTATTTCACAGAATCCGTACGTTTGAAGTGAAACTTCATTTGTTTGGTAGTATTATGACTTAAATTTACTAGTGAAGGTACCAGAAATTGCACAATTTTGGGGTGTGGAAAGCTTTTTGAATATCAGATAGATTTGAATTGCTATGAACCATAGACTTGAAAGAATCGTGAAATTCGAGCCACTTATCGAAAGAGCCATTGAAAGTAATGAATTCAGTTTTCATTATTATTTTTGTTTTACTTTTCATCATGGAAGCGGTTGCTATGCAAAAGTTATACATACACATACACTAATTATGATGTTATATATATATATATCGAAAAATCAGAAACAAATATTTATTTAAATAATTATATTATATATATATACTAGATGGCTTATCCCCCTGCTTGCTGGTTTATCAACCATCGGGCTCGCTGCACTCGCCGACTTGTCAATTCTAAGCCTGTACATAAACTGAATGAGACAATAAATATATTTTTTAAAACTCATTTTACCTATATAATTATCACAGATTTATCACAACGACGTATCGTTATATATATATATATATATATATATATACATATACATATATATATACATATATATGTATATATATATATATATATATATATATATATATATGTATACATATATATATATACATATATATATATATATATAAATATATATATATATATATATGTATACATATATATATACATATATATATATATATATAAATATATATATATATATATATATATGTATACATATATATATATATACATATATATATATACATATATATATATACATATATATATATATATATATATATACATACATAAATACATACATACACATATATACATGTTGTATGTCTATATAAACATCAAATCTAGTAAAAATTTTAAATTTGCTTACTAACTGTTAGACAACGCTTTTCAAATGTGTTAAAAGAATATTATTTTAAAAGTTAACTAACGGATACTATAGTAAAAAAATCTTTTTTATGGAAAAATGCAATAATATATTCTATATAATATTGAGTTTTCCTTAATATGTTAATGCATTCTCTATATTATATTAGATACTTTAATTATTTAAATACTTTAATGCATTTTGTATATTTCATTTCAAAACATCACAAAACAGTAACCACAAATCCAAATATAATAATTATCTAGTTTAAAATAAATTAACGTGTATTACTAATAAATAACTAATGTCAATGCTCATTTAATGCGATTATTCGAACAGAATGGTATTAAAATAGATGTTAAAAGTTTTTCAGAGAATTAAATTTAATGCATTTTAGAAACAAATTGAATAAAATAGTGAAATGTTGAAACGTTTCATGTTCCCAAAAACATACATTTGAAATATAAATGTTCTCACATAAAATATAAGAAACAATATGAAAACTCATGAAATGAAAAATGTTCAGTAATTGATTGTTAATCCTTTTTTATAATTACATATTCTTTTTTCTGCAAGTTTTCAGACTTTTCTGTACATTTACGCTTTAAAAATGTTAGATCATTGGAATACAAATAAACAATAATTACAAACGTCAAATTTTCATTTTTTAATATTTTTTATGATTTCTATATGGAATTCTCTTAGAATTTGATTATATACATATATATATATATATATATATATATTATAAAGTTTGACTATATTTCAGTGGTCATCAATCTTCCTGCAGTTATTATTATATTGTTCTCAATTAATTATTCTATATACACATTTTAAACATTTATATAATTAGTTTATCAATTGTATTTTAGTATAAAAGCAAAGAGTAATCTATTGGTTTATAATAATTTGAAAAAAACTCTTTATAAATTGGTTTCTTTGCACATTTATTCAATATAATATGTAAATAATGTTAAGAATTAAAAATAATACAAACAGACGCAAATCCATATAAAATTTCTGAATATATATTACTATTTTAATAATGTTATATTCTCATGAAATACGATGGATTAAATTTGGGTGGTTAATTATTTAATTGGTCTCCATTATTTGCAAATTTATATTTTTGTTTCATTATTTTAGTCGACGTTTATCCTTTAAACCTTCATCCCTTAATTCGTTTAAGTAAAGAGGGATTATGTAAAACAATTTTAATTGGTTTGTTAGAAAGGACATTCTGTTATTTTTGAACTGCATTCATATTATATTTATATAGAATAAATGGATTTTGACACATATTTAAAATTCACATATATATATATATATATATATATATATATATATATAACAGTAGATATATTTAGAATGTATGAATACACAATTCGTTAATTTTTAAATTATAATTCAGATATTAAAAACCAATTTAATTACAAATGAATAAATGATTTAAAATAAATGTAATAATATTTTTACAAATTAATTCCTTTTTCACTTCACAATCTGCATTAAATTTCTCAAAAATATTTTATAAATTACCAGTGAGCTCTGTTCTCTACTCGCTACGCTCGCTTTTTTCTATCTAATTTTACAGTGTTGAATATGCAATTTCCATTCATCTGACATGTTCACAACCTTAGCAAGTTCAGACTGCTTTAATCCATGATCCTTTAAAACAATATCATACACTTTATTGATGATTTAGTGTGTCATTATACTTTTAAGCTGTCGAGTACGAGCTCGACTACTGATTTTCTAAGCTTGTACGAAACGTATAAATTTTACATCACATTTATTTAGAGTTGTAAATTAAGGTATATTATCATCCGACATATTTTTCATCTTGTTAAAATTTTCTGTTGGTTTTAAGCCATATTTTTAATAAAAAAAAACTTAATTATTATAGGATTCACAATTTTATCCATTTTAAAAATACACTAAGATGACATGGACAGCTATTTAGAACAATATGAGTAATAGATAAACTTGATATTTCACAGGTATGACAGATACGATAATAAAACTAGATATACGAGGTCAGACAATTAAGTAATGCGACAAAATTCAAAAATCGAGTATATTTAAAAATTAAGGTACATCGCTGCGATCCCCTTCAAAGTAGTCCCCTCCCGCATCTATATAATTATTCCAGCGAGTTTTCCAGTTTTCGTAACAATTCTGGAACACTTCTTGTGGGACCACTCCGAGTACCCTCGTCACAGATTCTTGGATATCTTCAACGGAGTTAAAATGTCGACCTTTGACGAATTTTTTCATATAGGGGAATAGGAAAAAGTCGCAGGGTGACATGTCCGGTGAATATGGCGGTTGTGGTAACGTTGCGATGCCTTTAGACGCCAAAAACTGAGAGACACTGAACGCACTGTGACAGGGAGCATTGTCGTGATGCAGAACCCAAATCTTCGCGATCTCTGGACGCACTCTGAGCACCCTTTTTCGTAATTTTTCGAGCACATTGCGGTAGAATACTTGATTTACGGTTTGTCCAGGTGGTACGAACTCTTTGTGAACCACCCCTTTGCTGTCGAAGAAGCAAATCAACATGGTTTTCACTTTGGACTTGCTCATTCTCGCCTTCTTTGGCCTTGGTGCTCCAGGGGACAGCCACTGTTGGCTTTGTCGTTTAGTTTCGGGGTCATATTGAAAGAACCAACTTTCATCACCAGTAATAACTCGATCGAGAAGAGTAGGATCACTTTCAACCTGCTCGAGACAATCTCGCGCACCGTTGCTCTAATTTCTCTGTTCCATTTTCGCGCGTTGTTACAAAGCACTAAACAGCTGGCGAAGAAATGATCGTACCAGGGTGGTCAAGGTCTCAATCGAGAGAGTAGGGATCTGCTATTACGGTGGCGGAGTTACAAGTTCGCAGTGTTACCACAGGCCGAGAAAAAAAATCGGTCGCATTACTTAATTGTCTGACCTCGTAATACCAATATATTTATGATACCGTGATAACTTTTCAAATAATCCTCATATAAAGAAAAGATTAGGTACACAAATTAATTCTAAGCCTTTTTTATATAAAATGGATGTTTAATGGAAAATGGAACAAATTTCATTCCTTAAAAAGCTATTATTTTATATAATAGATAGGGATAAGTGGAATATACTAAGTATTTGTATATCAAAAAAAAGTTGAAAAAAATGACTTCAGCGTAAAATTGTTTTCACTAAATGAATTCTGTTTTATTTTTGTTCACTTGTATTATTTTCTTAGTAAATAATGAATCTTAATTGAGTTGCCGCAAATAAACATACTTTTTTTCATTTGATTTAAAATATATTAAAAGCACCAGTTTGTTTTATTATGGTTGTAGTTGATTTGTTCTTCAGTTAGAGAATAATTTTGGAATTGTGGATAAATTCATTTTGTAAATGAAATTTTCACTCCCTTTACAAACATTTTCTTTTATATTTACAATGTTCAATAATTGAGCATTGATTGTATTCGGTGTACAAATTAATTACATGCTTTTTTATAGAAAATAAATGTTCACAGAAAAATGGAATACATTTCAATCCTCAAAATATCCCCCATTATTTTATATAACTTTGCTCTATCTGTCGAGTAACTGACGAATTTCTTTCCAAATAAAATATGATGGTTTTGATTCTTTGAAGTTTTAATATATTTTTGGACCTCCTCCACTGTTTTAGCATTTTTTGCATGTTTTATGCATCACCACAACGAGCAAAGCTGAACAAGTTATTTACACGGTTTCGGCAGCATTTTTTCAAATGGAATTAGAAAAGTATGCAATGTCTAATTGTTGCTTAAGTACCACATTAGTCAAGATTATGTACAAAAGTACATCATTTTGTTCACCACTCTTTTGCTAAGTTATGCCAATCACTTGACAAAGAAATATAATGGTTTTAAATGTTAAAGTTGGTACTACAAAATCCTAAAACAATGAAAAAATATTTTATTTAAACAGAGTTATGATTGGTTTAATTTAAAGACAACGAATTAATTTTTACAAACAATATTTTATTAGGGGTTGCATCTACATAAAAAATAATGAAGCTGAAATATTAGAACTCGCTTTGTAAGGAGTTTCATAATGAACAACATTTTTAAAAAATGCTCTGAACAAATAAATAAGCATGTAAAATGCAAGTGATTAATATTTTTGCAAATCTGACAACTATTTTAAAAATTTACTTGACTATTTATTACAAGTTGCGAAGCGGAAAGGAATTATTCAAATCATTTATATTTAATCAAAAATAAATTTTGATCTCACTGACACAAGAAAATATTAACTTTTCTTTCAATATTATCTATTGAAGCAGACATAACAAGATCGGTATGTTATGAGGATGTAATAAGAGAGTACACAAAAAATAATCCGAAAAAAAATGTTCTATAATTTTTTTATTTTTTTATATTTTGTTCTATTTGTATAATTTGGTTTATTTTTGATGGAAAACGTCTTAAACCGCGGGTTTAATATGGGTGGAAACTATGCGAAAGTCGTTGTTACGATTTTGTGTATATTAAACAAATCTTAATAACTGTAAAACTATAACGCATGTCCAAATAAGCAATACACAGTTTAATAGAGCAAAGATGTAAGAATGTTCCGCAATATAAACCGTAAGCGCGTGACGTCACTGGCCGCCATAACATTGTCGTCAAATTGTAGTGTAATATTATCGGTTCGCTGCGCGGAAAAATTAATGTAGCTCAAGAGTGCGTACATGTAGGATATTTGTGTGAGGTATCGTTTGACAGAGCTCTGGACAAGTGCCATAAAAGAAAATACTAACAGTGACAATAGCGAAAGCAATTGAAAAGGTATATACTGATAAAGTGTTGAACCTGGACTAATTTTCTCTAAAATTTTAAAAATGTCCAAATATCTTCAAACCAAGAAGGTAAATAAGTATCGTAAACGATTACAAAGTGAAAGAAGACTAAATGAGGAATCCAAAAAGGTCCCTATAACAGCAGCAGGACGAATTCGGAGGATGAGCCAGCGTCGACAAGTTGAGGCGAACAAAAGTCACGCGAACGCTGCAATTCCTAATGCAAGTTCACAGAGAATAGATGTCGACAGTGAGATGGAACTAATAGAATGCGACGAAACAGAAGTAAATGTAACGTTTGAGAATATATATTTAGCGTTTAAAATCCATTGGCGTCTGGCGACGGAGCACTTTGAAAAGACATTTTATGGCAAAACAATTGGATTTTGTTTATAGAGTTTGTGACTGAATATGGTTCCAAAATAATTTAAAACGGCTAAATGCAGCCATGATGCAATTCTTACAACATGAATTTACAGATGAAGACGTTCAACAGTTCATGTTGTGCTCAAACTGTTTCACATTAGTAAAGCAAAGAAAGGTGCCAACGTTGAGCAAAATTAACGGTTTCGCGTATCCTCTGAAGCTAACACACTTGCCACTCAACTATATCGAGATGTTTCTTTTTCAACTAATGCTTTACTACACAGAGCATGTCAGAACAATAGTGACTCCCTGCGATCCCAACATATCGCTTCTGCTCACCGGGGGCTTTAACGTTGTTGCGTCGAACGATCGTCTGAAACAGTTTCTGAACGACAAGTTTAGATTGGTCTTGGCCACGGATCCAACTGACTTCACAACTTTAAAGAATACCACTATAGACTTAACGTTCTCTGGAGATACAAGTGTAAGTCTTACATATTGTACTACTCGTACCATTGTCCTGTCTTGAACAAAATTTTACAAATTAGTCAGCATTGTGAGAAATAAATAAAAATACACACAAGTTCGTTGTACTCATTGCTTTCTTAATGACGTTACAAACATCACGCCCCGACAACGCCGCTTAGGTAAGACGTTTTTTGCCAAAAACCTCAGAGGTAGTGACTCCGATACTACCTACTAATTTTTCCTTTTGTTCTTTGTTATACACACACACACACACACACACACATATATATATATATATATATATATATATATATATATATATACAATATATGTGATTCTATAATAAATATTTGTGATTTTTGTTCTGACTATGTGAGTTAGTATTATACATATCTAAAAAACATACAATAAATTATTATTCACAGTACATAATTTTTGTATCAGCTCTCTCTTTCGTTAATTCCATAAATTTCACTAAGTGCAGGAAATATATATATATATACATATGGGGGCTCCCAAATGATAAAGCTTTATGGCCTCTTGATGTACAGATTCGTCCCAGATCTGAAGGCATTTTTGGTAATTCTAGTATTGGATAATTCAAATTTGGTGTTTGACACTTTGAAGCCGGGTAGGGAGAAAGGGGGCTAAAAAATTTTAACAAATAATTTTTGATTAACTGGACATTCTTTTATCGTAAACAAAAAATTTCAAATTTGTCGGTTACAAGAAAAAATATGTTAATTTAGATTAGCTATTAGAAATTTCACATATATCAGATATATCGTGGAAAATCGTTGATAATTTTCAGGAAAACATAAATCTCTTGATTGAAAACATATAATTGGAAGCAGTAAAATTGATTAAAATTGAAAATTTGTAGAAATAACATTATGGTTCAGTGTAAAAAATGTTGAAACAATCAATTGTGCACAAAACGGTTTTAGATCGGTCAAATCTTGTACCTGGATGTAGAGTTTCGAAATTTTTTATACGCTTTCTTCCAGTGATGAACTTTTAGAAAAAAATATTATTCAACCCGATTTTCAAGTTCACAATTTTTTCAGGGTTTCAGATGAAAAAACTAAATTTTGTCTGATTTTCGACGTCCATATTTTTTTTTAATGAAAGAAAGTGTTGTAAATTTAGTTTCATTAGAAAGAGATTAGTGATTTCACAATACATCATCAAAAAGACACCGCTCTTAAACCATAGTTTCTTTGGAAAACACTAATGGATTCCCAGATCTACTCCCAGCTTTAAACGGTTAAATTGCTACGACTCTACTGTATTTGGAATTCTTTAAAATTCAATTTTTGAATGTCAGTATTTGGTACAATTTATTTAATTTTACAGCGACGAATAGAAATATCTGTAACATTTTCTTAGAAAATGATTTCAACTTATTTCAAAATACTAATTTGTTTCTATTATTTGCATATTTTAATTTTGTTTTGATTACCAGTGTCATTTCCAAGAATCCATGCATATTTTAATAGAAGATTAACTTAATATAATCCCTTGTGCGTTTTTCTACCATATGAGTATATAATTTCTCAGACTCACTATATGTACTCTACACTCACCGATTTCATTAAAATAACTGTAGCGTACGACAGTTTTTTATCTATGTCATTCTCCTTCCGTTACAAGGATTATAGTTTCGTTGTACGATGATGGAGCTGTATCGTTTAAAAAGGACATTCACAACATACGCACGTTGCGTATTAATTCGTAGTTTAGAAGCGAACAGAGATTCGCGACGCTTATAAGCAAAGCTTTAACATTTTTAGTGATATTTGAAACACATCTTATTGTTGTTTGAGAATTAAATTTACTCCGTTCATGTTACTGTATAATATAACCATTTATATGAAGTAATATAATAAACATAGTTCATATAAATAAATTGACTCGTCGAACGATTAAAAGTGATAGCGCACGTGAACTGAATATGTAGTTCGGTTGATAAAATATTTAGTGTCTTAATGAAATTGGAACGGCGTCGATACGTTATAATCAATTCTAGGATTAAACTTGTCTATTTACTTTGATTAAATCTGAATAACAATTTGGCTGTTTTGTTCGTATAATAGTTTTGTATATTTTGCGGTTTTTAATTATGATTGTAATCAATTTTTGGTCTTAAGTATCTCCTGAGATTTCTTCTTTTATAGTTTTTATGTTTTGTGATTTAACTTTTTTTTTAAAAAAAATATGAAATATATTTAATTACTTTCATAAACTAATGAGGCTTACATATTAACTATGTGGAGGTGTCGTGTATCCGAGAGATACATTCAATACTAGTATGTGCTGAAATGCGATAAAACTTTTTTTAAAAAAAAACAGTGCAGATATACTACATGATGATTTATTTATTTTCAGTTACAATCTAGAAATTATAGGACAATGAAATGTAAAGAATAAAAATTGTTGTTACAAAATAGCACAAACATTGATAATGAAAGAAAATAAAACAAAACAAATGTATTTGACATTAATTAATCAGAATCTTCAATAGATGGATTTATACTTGCCTCTAAACCCAAGTAACATTTCGTCTGTTGTTACATTCTATCCCATAGAGTAGCATAATTTACAATTTTTTTCAAATTATGAGAAAATGTCTCTCAAAGCCGTTACTTTGTTAACTTTCATATTTTCTAAGCGGGTAAGTTTATCATCAAACCTGATACAATTGTGAATAAATCTAAATTTTCGTAAAGACATCGTCAGTCTAAAAAGTTGAATTCTACTACTATCTGTAACTCATTAATCTTACAAATTTAGCCGATTGTTGTGATGTAAACCAGCTATATATAAGAGGCCTAAAAATGGTTTTAATTCTATTGTGTCTATTCGTTTAGTATCTCTTTCTCTTGAATACCAGTTCGAAATACAATCGATATATCAGGTAATCAAGAAAGTTCTGTCCTTGAATTGAGAAAAAACACTTGTGTATTTTTACATAAAAAACTTTATTCATCAAAACATCCACCTTCGCATTGAACAACTCTTTTCCAGCGAGAAGATAATTTATCAATTCCGTTTTTTTAAAACGTGATTTTTATTTTCAAAAAATTTAAACATCTCCATTTTTAATTCTGCTTCATTATTAAACTGTTTACCATGCATATGATTGTCCAAAAATAAAAATAGGTAATAATTTGATGGTGATATGTTTGGAGAATACGGGAGATGGAGGAGGATCTCCCACCCTAAATTCATAATTTTTGTTCTGGTCTCGACTGCAACGTGTGATCGTGCATTATCTTACAAAAATAATACTTTTTTACGATTTACAAATACTGGCTACTTTTGTTGTAATGCATCGTGTACTCACTGGAGTAGTTCACTATAAATGTTTGCCGTTAGGGTTTGACCCACACGTAGATATTCATGGCGAATCATTCCTTTTTAAGTCATCAAACACAGAGAAGTTTTCGTGGTGTTAACTTTCCTTTAGGACTTTGTGGGACAGGACAAGTTTGTGGTGAGTACGTTTTAGTCCACAGTACGTAACCACTTATTTTTATTGATTACCACATATTTGAAACTTCATGAGTGGTTTCATTTTGACGAGTCTACCACACTTTTCCTCTGCGAAATATCTCGGTAACGATGCCTTTTCAAATGCGTCCAATTCTTCCCAGAATTGGAATATGTGTTAGCAATAATACTTTTTTGTCTAAAGAGTTTTTTCGAAACGAGATTTTTTTAATAAAAAAATAATATGTATATAAATATAAATATATATATATATATATATATATATATATTTCTAAAATATATATTTCTATATTTCTATATGAAACAGTGAAACCGTTCTCGTCACTTTTATTCGTTCTCTGATTGGTTGATATCAGTCATGTGATCTATGTTATGATTGGTTACTTGAATCGCATGATTGATTGATCTTCATCCTAATTGATTGAAAATCTTTTCCAATAATAATTTTTTTTAGACAAATTCTTGAGTTTTGTGTTGAACTTCTTTCTTTTGGTTCTTCATAATCTTGGGATCGATTTTTAGGATTTAAAGTACCCGCACCTCGATGGTATCTTTACATTCTTTTCTTTTTCAAATGTTGTTCCGTCATTTTATTGCTTATGAAAATTTCCAATAAAAAATTATGATTTACAATTTATGTGGATGATTTGTTATTTTCTGTTATTTGATAAGGTGTTTTGTGAGTGTAGTAATACGAATCAAAAAAATATATTTTAATTTTTAATGTGAGCGTTATCGAGCTGGGGGAGAATGTTCTCTGAAAATTAGCGAGAATAATGAGCAGTGAGTGTTATATTGTTCTGTTACCCTCACCCTCTGGTATATATATATATATATATATATATATATATATATATATATATATATATACATACGAGGCCAGACAATTAAGTAATGCGACCGATTTTTTTTTCTCGGCCTGTGGTAACACTGCGAACCTATAACTCCGCCACCGTAATAGCAGATCCCTACTCTCTCGATTGATACCTTGACCACCCTCGTACGATCATTTCTTCGCCAGCTGTTTAGTGTTTTGTAACAACGCGCGAGTAGTGCATGTCACGAAAATGAGAGAGATGAGCAAAAAGCCCACCGAATGAACATCGCTCAAGATTGTCTCGAGCAGGTTGAAAGTGATCCTACTCTTCTCGATCGAGTTATTACTGGTGATGAAAGTTGGTTCTTTCAATATGACCCCGAAACTAAACGACAAAGCCAACAGTGGCTGTCCCCTGGAGCACCAAGGCTAAAGAAGGCGAGAATGAGCAAGTCCAAAGTGAAAACCATGTTGATTTGCTTCTTCGACAGCAAAGGGGTGGTTCACAAAGAGTTCGTACCACCTGGACAAACCGTAAATCAAGTATTCTACCGCAATGTGCTCGAAAAATTTCGAAAAAGGGTGCTCAGAGTGCGTCCAGAGATCGCGAAGACTTGGGTTTTGCATCACGACAATGCTCCCTGTCACAGTGCGTTCAGTGTCTCTCAGTTTTTGGCATCGCAACGTTACCACAACCGCCCTATTCACCGGACATGTCACCCTACGACTTTTTCCTATTCCCCCATATGAAAAAATTCGTCAATGGTCGACATTTTGACTCCGTTGAAGATATCCAAGAATCTGTGACGAGAGTACTCGGAGAGGTCCCACAAGAAGTGTTCTAGAATTGTTACGAAAACTGGAAAACTCGCTGGAATAAATTATAGATGTGGGAGGGGACTACTTTGAAGGGGATCGCAGCGATGTACCTTAATTTTTAAATATACTCGATTTTTGAATTTTGTCGCATTACTTAATTATCTGACCTCGTATATATCCAGGTAAAAGAAAACATTATTATTTACCCGTATTCTACATTTTTAAATATAATTCATAGGAGTGCTCAATTCGTTCAGATGAAAAATATAACTTTTAGAGATTTGTGACCAACAGATATAAAAATGGCAGCAAATATTTTGAAAGAACCAGTTAAATTCGTATATTTTTTACCTGTTGTCGTATGATAAAAGCAAGATTTTAGATAAATGGAGTATAAATTTAATATTAGCATAAAAATATGTACAGATCATATCATAAAACTATGAATTTTTGTATGTTTAATAATTTTTGTATTGCAATAATTGCTTGTTCTTTATCTGTGCTTCAGTTGATGGATTGTCCCGATATTCTTTGTCTTCTTGAATTACCTAATTTAATGAAGTTTTCTATTAACTTTATCACTATGCCATCCATTGATAGATTTAACTAAACCGATTAAATTCACAATGTCACTTTTCATATCAAGTGTGCAAATTAATTCTGTACCCTTTTTTCTATAAAAAATGAATATTTAGTAAAAAATTTAATAGATTTCAATTTTCAAAGTATCCCTCATTATTTTGTATATCTTTGCTCTATCTGTCGGTTTACTGACGAATCTCTTGTCGATAAAAAAATGGCACCTTTTACTAATTGAATTCATGAAGCATTTTCGGATCTCTTCGACTCGTTTATCATTTATTGCATATTTTATGCGTCATAATACCTTCCTTCAAACCTGAACAAATCAGTCCCGCGGTTTCGGCAGTATTCTTATCAACTGAAATACGAAAAGCATAATATAACGCCTAATATGCTTCTTTTTGGACTCCATCGTGTTCACTTCACTGTTTTGTGAAATTATATTAACTGCTTTGCTAAGATGTAATGTTTTTAAATGTTAAGTTTAGTACTTCAACATTTTAAAACGCCGAGAAAATATTTTATTCTGAAAGAGAGTTCTGATGTATTCAATTTTAAAATACGGAATTCGGTTTTCAGTTAGGAAACTGACTAGTATACTTCTGTATTTATTTAGATATTTTTTTTCTTTTTTTTTGTTATGTGTTGTTAAAACCATAATTTGTCTTGTTATGTTACTATAAACATACATTCCTAGAAACACACATTTATCTATATATATATATATAATACGTATATATGTATATCATTGTAGATATAATATGGTCATGAATTTTATAACAGATGAACAATATGTTTATTTAAAATATGTGTTTTTTTGCTGTGAAGTATTACAATGTCATAAGTGATTTATTTGACAGGAAACTTACACTGCAATATTAATCGAAATAACAATGCTCTGAAACACGCGTACATTTTCATATATAAACATAGATTATGTGTTTTTATCTATATTAAATTGGTAGAAAAGTAAATGCGGTTTATGACCTTCAAATGAATATACATTTTTTAATTTAAAATGATATTATCGTGAACTAAATGAAATGACCTTTTCACTGAAAAAATAAGGTTAGAATTCAGAAAACAAAAACCGCAATTATTTACCTACCAACCTTATAGTATATGTGATATTTAAATATGAATATATGTGTATTATTGTGTGTGTATTATTATTTGTGTGTTATAGAGAAATTAGCCTTTTATTTTCTAATAATTCAGGAAAGGAAATTAGTGTTTAATATTTATTAAAAATATTATACTTTATTACAACTTTCTATATTTTTCTTATTGCCACGTGATATTTAATATATAATAGTTGCATTATTACACTTTCCTGCTCGTATAATTTACAATGCATGTACATGAAACTTTAATATATAGTTTTATGGTCGTTATATTACAGGAAAGTTATATAACACGAGACGGGTCTGAAATACGATGAAGCGAGAACTTGGCATCATAGTAACGAGAGTTGGAACTACTAGTTTAATCAGGAAACAAAACGACAGAAAACTCGAAAATGTTATCTATTGAATTCGATTGCAATTGAAATCCTGATAACATCACAAAAGTGATGGTGCTAGTGATTTGAAATTGCACGTTTCAGTCGATATTATTCTATGTACGACTTGATCGACTTGACTTAAATCCGTGCATTGAATTAAGTATATTTCTATTAAGTTTGTTAAGTTTTAATATTTTTATTGACTTGATCTTATATGGAATAACTTATGTGTCTCTTAATATATAATTAGAAAAAATATTTAAAATCAATATTCTCTGTATAAATATTAATGAAAAATTTAATCTTTTTCAAAATTTCTTATATGTCACGATTTTTATGCAATATTAAACATTTCAGTTGCTTTTAATAAATTTCTTCTTTATTATTTTTTTTAGTCAAATTTTTTTTTGTAAAAAAATTTGCATTTTAAGCAAAAATAGTAAAAAAATTCTAGAGTAGCTCTCAAACACCTTTTTAAGAGCAAAATAGGTTTGGCTCATATATGGAGCACTATTCATATTAAATAAAGAGTTTATTTTTTCATAATATGCATTTACTTTTAGCAGTAAAATAATATTAGGTTGGTAGGAAAATAATTGTGGTTTTTTACTTTTCAAATAATAACATTTTTTTTCAATGAAAGTGTCATTTCATCGTGGCCAAGTTAATATCATTTTAAAAATCATTTTTCGGTCTGTATTTTGTATCATCGACTTTGTTTTTTTTTTATTAATTTTGGTTCAGATTGGGTTATTGAATTAAAGATAGAAAAGGAGCAAATAAGAGCAAATTTGTTGTATTGGTTCAAAACGAATTGTAAAGCAGCAGAGCTGCTCGCAAACTCAGTGATGCTTTTGGTGTGGATACTGTTGAGGAACGTATGGTGGTTCCAAAAATTTTATGCTGGGGACGAAAGCCTTGAATATGAAAAATGTCGTGGGCGTCTTTCTTCAGTTAATAATGACTAACTGAAGGCGTTAATTGAATCAGAACCAAACACAACTTACAGTATGAAACTTTTAGGTTTTATATGCATTTGCAAGATTTGGATCATATATGGCTCATCGTGCAATAAAGGGTTAATTTATTTAATAAGTATCTAATTATTATATATATATATATATATATATATATATATATATATATATATATATACATATATATATATTTATATTATATTTATATATATATATATATATATATATAAATATAATATAAATATATATATATGTATATATATATAAATATATATATATGTATATATATATAAATATATATATATGTATATATATATAAATATATATATATGTATATATATATAAATATATATATATATGTATATATATATAAATATATATATATGTATATATATATAAATATATATATATGTATATATATATAAATATATATATATATGTATATATATATATAAATATATATATATATATATATATAAATATATATATATATATATATATATATATAAATATATATATATATAAATATATATATATATATATATATATATATATATATATATATATATATAATGATGCTATAGGATAAATTCAAAAAAAATCATAACATCTTTCTATATGTAATTTTTATTAACGTTATCAATAAATCTAAATTAAGAAGCAACTATATAGTACTTGTTTTTCACTCTTCGTTACATGTCTATCTGTGTAGAGTATTTTACTTTCATTTTTTTCCTCTATACATATTGTAAACTAAACAAGTTAAGGTGAACCTTTTTAGTTTTGAATATCGTTATAGCTTCCTCATTTTCTGTAATATGCTACTGTATTCTGAGATTCTAAGGAAGGTCGCACACCAAAAATTTATATGCAGTTAAAGCGATTTATACCTTAAAGCGGAATATCGCTCTTCCTGTATAACGCACGATCTTTCTTATAAATTACACAAAAGGGCGTTTTCATTACCATACTTAAGATGAGCGACCATTAGACGAATATGTCATATTGCAAGGATATTTTTCTATTCATTTCTTATTGTATATCGTCCACTAATGCATCAGAATAGGATGGATGATATCCAAGTTGTCAGTTTCTCTGACAATAAATTTCTCCTTTATTAAGTTGTCAATGGAAGTATTTAAATAATTGTACATTTTTTTAGTATTAAATGTAGGTCAATATTTTTTTGTCATATTTATAATTTATATAAATATATTTGTAGGAAAAAAATGCAGATTGACTATTTATTGATGAATGTAATATTACAGATAGACACGATAAATATACATATTTTTTAGAATAGAAGATCAAACAAGAAGAAAATATGTTTAAGATTTTGTCTATCTCATTAACGTGTAAAGGTTGTCTATATGTATGTATATATATATACACTAGGGGGCTTCACCCCCTGATCGCTACACGCACCCAACTCCGGGCTTGACGCACTCCCCCACTTGTCAATTATGAGCCTGTACATGAACCGAATGAAAAAATAAACATATTTTTTAAAACTCATAATGTCTATATGATTATTATTATAGATATATTGCAACGTAGGCGTTATATGTATATATATATATATATATATATATATATATATATATATATATATACTCGTATATATATATATATTAGTATGTTTATATAAACATTGGAGTAGATTATTTTTTGTAACGTTGTAGTTTTTGTAGATAATTTGATTATATATGTGTGTATATATATATATATATATATGTATTACATATTAAGGTACCCGTAAGTATTCAATTATTTCAAATTAACACACACGAGTCCAATTTTTTTATTATTATTTAATTAATTACATAGTCTCCATTATTATCCACAACATTTTGCCATCTATTCTTTAACTTATCAATTTCTCTGTTATGAAAATATGCTGGCTGTGATGAAAAATATGATTCGAGGTTCATTTGAACATCATATTTCGAAACATTTTCATGATATTTCGAAACATTTTATTTTCGAGAGATTGTTCCATAGATCTAAATACATAATACGATGACGCAATATCGGATGAATATGATGAATCCGGTAAAATTTTCCGGTCAAATGCTTTACTTTTTCTTGTATTGTTTTTGTAACATGGTGTCCGGCGTAGTTTTGTAGCAGTCTGACTAGTTTTCTGTTGACCAGAGCTGATCGTTTTTTCAATAACTTGTTATGTAATCGTTATAATTGTTGAAAATAAACATGAGCGGTAATTCTCTCACCCGGTTTTAGCAGGTCGAAATGAATTATGCTAATGCAATCCCACCAAACGCTCAATAGCACCTTTTTCAATGACTGGGCCTGCCATTGAAAAAGGTACTCACACTTAAACCGGGCCGGTTTAGATGTGAGTATAGCTAGTTGGTTCGGAGAAATTCATTGATTGGAACGTTTCAAGTTACTGTATAGGACCTATTTCTCACCATCGATGATGATTCTGCCAAGAAATGAATCATTTCGTTGCCCAATGAATAACGATGTGCAAATTTTTCGTCTCTTATCTTTGTGTTCGACAATTGATGTGGAACACAAATGCATTTCCTCAATACATTTACGATTTCATGAAGGTGTCTGCACTGTCGATAAGTGGCCCCAAGTATGACAGATGTTTCTTGTACGATCGATCTTGGATCCGACTCAACCAGTGATTTTTAAGTATCATTATCGAATTGAACAGGTCACCCACTTCGAATATTATCAGATAAGTCAAAATCACTACTGGTAAATTTTCTGAACCAACGTTGGTACTTATTGACCTTGAAAATGTCCCTGTAGATATCACATTTTTTTTGTTGCGGTTATTGCGTTAAATCTCATGCAATGAGATATGTATTCTTCTGAAAGTAGATAATTCGCCATTTTGTTTTGATATATTAGAAACTTTTTTTTGTTCGAAACAATAAATCCAGAATCTGTTTTACAAAATACGATAAACACACGTTTTCACAAGTCAGAAACTTAAGTCGAACAGAAATAATTTACTTATTAAAAACATGGTTGATTTTTGGTACCATTAATAAATAAATTATATATATATATATATATATATATATATAATATTATACTTTGTTTTATTTAGCTCACATATACCGTTTATTATGAGTATATGACACAGACATATTTAAAACAATACTAAAATTTCTAAAAAAACATTTGTTATGAATGATTAATTATTTATAATATTTAAGACTTGATATGTTTTTTATTTATGTGATATACTCTGCATCATACTCTAATTTCACTAAAGACGAGAATAAATTACTTACATTCTAATTATTTTGTAAAGATAGTAAGGATAGAAGAATCCTGTTCATTCATTGACTTTTTTTATAGTATATATGTATGTGTATATATATATATATGCATTAAATAAAGATGGATTCTGATATATTAGACAAAGAAAAACGATACACATGGTAAAATGCATTTTATTAATATTTTTCATATGATATTACTTCATAAAAATATCTATGCCAGGAAATATATTTATATATTCAGTTTTTATTTTTATTTCAGTCCGATATTTTTCCAATAAGTATAGAAAATGAAGTTACTTTTCTTCTAAACTTATTCTATACCGGAAAATAAGATTTATTTTTTGGTTTACACTCTTTTTATGTAAGTAAAAATTTCAACTAAATATAAACAACAAATTAATTTAAAATTTACTGTGTCTAACATTTTTGAAACATACGGTGCTTATTATATGGGAATATCTTGAAAGGACAGCTGTCTACAAGTGTTTATCATCGATTTATATTCTAATGAAGGTGTGTTATATCGTTAGCTGTCTTATTAATCGTTCTAACTATCATTACCGAGTTGACCATGACACAGGTATGACAGTTTGCACAACACTATCAAAGCCAAAAGTCTTAGTTATACTTGAACTGAACGAGACACACGTTTGTTAGTTTTAACTTATCATGTCAAGAAGAAATGCTACTCGTTTATGTTAACATATATAAAGACACAAAACTATATATACATATATATATATATATATATATATATATGACATGTGTCATTTGTATGAAATAAGAAATCGTTGAAACTTTAAAAAATATTGATTTGAGTTTGTACTAGATTGGAAAATATTCGTTTCTTATATATTTATAAATGTCACAGAAGAATAGAAGTTGATATTGTGTTTCTTTTACAGTTTATAATAATAAAATATCAGAAATTTATTAGAAAAAGTAGATAGTTAAAAATTATACATAAAACATATTATTTTTCTCTTTGCTTATTTTCAATTTATTCGGTTGGTAGAAAAATAATTACGGTTTATGTCCTTCAAATTCATATTTTTTTAATTTGTTTTTGTTTTAAGTGGTCCAGAACTGTTGGATGACTAACACCTAAATTTTATGCAAGCTCTCGAATTGTTTTGTGTGGTTTTGGTTCTACTATCGTCTTCATTTGATCGTTATGAACTGAAGGATACCCGCGTCCCTCTTCATCTTCTGGAATTTCATCCCCAGCATGCAATTATTGGAATCACTATTGCATCGTTCGTTTCTTAACATTACCTACATCAAAAGCTTCGTTTAGTTTACGAGCAGTTTCAGCTGCTTTACCGCCCGTTTTGAACTCATGCAAAAAATTGTTCTTATTTTCTTTTTTTACATCCTTAATTCAATAGCTCAACTTCAATCAAAATTAATAATTACACCAAAGTCGAAGTTATCAAAATACAAACCGAAAAATGCACTCTAAAATATTATTAACAAGAACATGATGAAATAACACTTTCATTGAAAAAATTAAGGTTAGAATTCAGGACAGACCAACCTAATATAAAGTTTCTTAGAAAGTCTGATGACATTTAATAGAATCATTTTCGTTTATCTTCTGTATCCAACGATGCTAGTCTATCAAGTGATTGAATTGTCTTTACGACCAATTTCTCATTCGAACAGCAAGAGAGTATTCTTTCTCTGAACACTCTTTCATTCTTAGAAGAGACTGTTTGCATTACGTAATTGATTATTTATACTAAATATCGATTAGTTTTGTTTTATTCGATTCTTTTATAAGTAGAAATACTGAAGTATTCTAAATAAATTCCATTAATAATTAAGTAATAATTAACTCTTGTTCTCGTTTACTTTTAACATTCATTTTTTGTAAAGTTGTAACATTTAGGAACATTTCAGACCAAAATTTTAATTAGAAGAAAATAAGATCTCTTCCGAAAATCCAATTTGTAAGAGATAATGGAATTGTTAAATAAATGCAATACTTAGACAAGTCAGAAGAGAATGTCATTCATAAAAAGTTATATTGAATGCTCAGTGGGACATTCAGAGATTATTCAATTTATTTTGTTGTTATGAAAGAAACTACAGAGCTCTATGTCGTACCGAAAATTGCGGTAGTGCAACAATGTCTTTTCCCTCTTCTGCGCTTTTCCTCTACATATCTGACTGTAATTAAGGGACATCAAATAACGAACGACCGGAGTGTTTTAAATGGACGTTTCTATTCTACAAATTGTTCCTTCTTGTACCCCAACAGGGCTCCTGAGGTGTTAATGTACGATAAGGAGCACTGTAATTACGATGAACTCATAAATTTCATTGATAAAAAGAAAAATAATCAAAGATTATCATGATGATATTAATATCTATATGGTAAAGATGAGAGTCTAAAAAAGAAATAATATTCGACAAAATTAATATAATATTAATCATATTCTGTATATATTACCACACGAAAGTGATTTAAAAAGTTACTTAGTTAGTGTACTTGTTGAGAGAGAAGAGGGAAGCTGTATATGTTTTCATATAGTTCAATCCGTTTTAGTAAAGTATGTGTAGTTGCAAGTCATTCCACGATTATTTCTTCATTTGACTGTTGTTCCAATACAACAGTTTCCTGATAAAGTACAAAGTAGGTAAAATCGGAATTCGAGGTGTGATTCAATTCTTATTTTTGGAAGGGAAACCAACGACGAGAATCTATGAAAGAATATTTTCTATACTAGGCGAATCTTGTCCTTCCTATAATACTGTCCGACTTTGGGTGAATGAATTTAAACGTGGCAGAACGAGTATTGAAAATTCATCATGTTTAAGAGGCCCGAAAATAGCTATCATTCCAGAAACCATCGATAAAGTCCACGATATGGTTTTGTTTGAGCGCCAAGTGAAAGTGAACGAGATAGGCATCTTAAATGAGTAACCGTATTTAATTTCGGATCATGAATTGCATACGAATTTTTTTTCCACAAGAGAAGTGTTGGGTTTGTTCACTGCAGAGCAAAAACGAGTTCGTATGCGAACATTAGCTGATTTTTTAGAACTGTTTAAGAAAAATCCAACGGATTTCATGTAGAGTTTTGTGATTATGAATGAAACATGGATTTACCGTTAGATATCAGAATTGAAAAGGAAATTAAAACAACGGATTGAAGGCGGTGACACGGCTTCGAAGAAGGCAAAGACGTTTCACTTGTCTGGAAAGGTAATGGCGTCAATTTTCTGGGATACGAAATGATTTTTCTTAATTGACTATCTTCAGAAGAGAAAACAGTTACCCGTCAATACTATATACTAATTTTCAAAGAATTTGAAGGCAATGAACGCGGAAAAACTTCTTGGAATTACCAAAAAAAGTATTGTTTTACCATAAAAATGCATCACGTCATTCAAGCGTTGTTGTTGAACGTGTTGTTTGAAATACTTTCGTATCCACAATATTCGCCTGATTTCGTTTCCTCAGACTACCATCTGTTCCCAAAACTAAAAATTGTCCTGATTGGAAAGCGATTTGAATCGAATAAAGAAGTGATAGAAGCCACAAACTGCTGTTTTGAGAACGTCGAAGGAACCCATTTTCGGGAAGAAATCTCAAGGCTGGATAATCATTGAGATAAGTGCGTTAAGCTTCGAGGGGATTATGTTGAAAAATAAAGTACATTTTAAAACTAAAGCTGTTGTCTCTCATATCGAACAAAGCTACTTTTAAAATCACCCACGTATAAGAGTTTTATCTCTTTCAAGTTTAAACATATGAAGAACATTTTTATTTTTCGGCTTCGTACAAAAAAAAAATGTTAATTCAAACGATAATGTCCGCAATTCTGAAATAGAAAAAAATGTTTTTACGAATGAATTATTCAATCTTTCACCAACCATAAACATGTATTGATCAAAGTGTTCAATAATTGATTACTGACCATTTTTGGTTATTTCTTGTGTGTACTTAGATGATGATTTCACCAATCTCAGGTCATTAAGGTACAGAAATATCAAACTTTTCTGAAAATGTTCACATCGTTTTTGAAATCTATATAAGCAGCAATCAATTTGATCAATAATTGAGTAATGATCAATAATTGTATCAGTTATTCCATATTCTGATCAGAATTCTCTTTGTAACTTGCAGGGGAGTGAAAAAATCATTTATGAAACCGCATACATACATGCAAATATATACGCAACATTAAACACATTTCATAATTGAGTGGGTAAGGAATGTTTGCAGTTTAATTTGAAGCTGCGTCACACAAGAATTCTTTGCACTGCATTGTTGTCAGTACTACATTTTATATCTTAACAGTAATGACGAATACTCGTGGAATGTTTTAAGTCCCTCATTGTGTATGGTAATGTTTGAAAGTTAAATGTAAATACGACCGAGTCTCATCATTGAGTTTATTTGCGGATGGAAAAATGAGCAATGGAAAATAAAGAACATATACCTAGGGAATATTAGCGGAGACATCCTATATGTAGATAATACACGTGCGATATATATATATATATATATATATATTTATGTAAATTTGTGTGTATGTATATATGTATACATAGATATGTGTGCGTACATATCAGTCTACGACGTCGTGTGGCATGTCGACGAGGTTTTATGTTAATTTTATGGTTCGCTACAATTTCATCAGAGGCACTTGACCTACATACATGCATGGTAGACACGCATGGCTCAACCATCTTCGTTGTGCACCCCCTGCTGACATCATTGACTCGTTTCCACCACCATCCTTGTGTTCGTTTACTGGTTGGCCGATACGAAAAACGAGGTGACACTGGCGACGACATTCCTGAAAAGTGATTCCGATATCGACGGCCGGGAAAGCGTCGGTCGAACACTAATGGGTTCAAAGTGTACAATCGAATTTTGAACGGTACAACAATATTTATAATCTTTTTAGTTTCAACGATAAGAGAACACTTCGTTCGCTGGGGGTTCACTCGTTCCAGTGTGTGAGTGTATAAGTGTTCTTTTTTTGATGGATGGCGAAAGTATCCAGTTGATGTTATATATATTTTATTCTTTTAAAGGCAACTCGGATGCTAGGGCGACACTTTCTCTCTCGACGAGTTCACTGGATGACAGTCTGAAAACGGATGAGGGTTTTGTCAGAGAAACGAAAAGTTTTCAATGGCTCCTTTTGTAACAGTCGTCAGATTTTTAAAGGATGAATGTTATAGTTTTAAAGCACGACATGGAAAAAATAGTTTTTTTCTTATGATTGTCTCTTTTCGAATTTCACACACTAATACAAGTAGACATATAATATACATATATATATATATATATATATATATATATATATATATATATATATATATATATATGTATGTATATATATTTATTATCGTTACTATTTGGTTGGTAGGAAAATAATTGCAGTTTTGGTTTTCTGAATTTTAATCTACTATTTAACCTTTTTGTAATGAAAGTGTCATTTCATCGTATTCATGTTAATATCATTTTACTATACATTTCCCAGTTTATATTTTGGTAACATCGACTTTGATTTTATTATTAATTATGCTTCAAATTAGACTGCTGAATTAAAAATGGAAAAGAAGCAAATAAGTTAATTTTTTTGTAAATTTACAATACTATTAGGTTGTTAGGAAAATAATTGCGGTTTTTGTT
Source organism: Acanthacorydalis orientalis (assembly GCA_034766995.1). Lineage (NCBI taxonomy): Eukaryota > Metazoa > Arthropoda > Insecta > Megaloptera > Corydalidae > Acanthacorydalis > Acanthacorydalis orientalis. Next base: position 9,780,189 of record CM068319.1, on the reverse strand, counting down.
TTCTGAATTCTAACATTAATTTTTTTAATGAAAGTGTCAGTTTATCGTTTTCATGTTAATATAATTTTAAAATGCATTTTTCGGTCTGTATTTTGGTAACATCGATTTTGTTTTTAATATTAATTTTGTTTCAAATTGGGCTACTGAATTAAAAATGGAAAAGAAGCAAATAAAATTTTTTTTTGTAAATTTATAATACTATTAGGTTGTTAAAAAAATTGCGATTATTATTTTCTAAATTCTAACATTAATTTTTTTTAATGAAAGTGTCAGTTTATCGTTTTCATGTTAACTTAACTTTAAAATTCATTTTTCGGTCTGTATTTTGGTAACATCAACTTTCTTTTTATTATTAATTTTGTTTAAAATTTGGTTATTGAATTAAAAATGGAAAAGAAGTAAATAAGAGTAATTTTTTGTATGAGTTCAAAACGGGTGATAAAACAGTAGAAACTGTTTGTAAATAAACGATGCCTTTGGTGTGAATACTATTAAAAATCGTACTATAAAATAGTGGTTCCAAAAATTGTGTGCTGAGGACGAGAGCCTTGAAGATGAAGAAGTTCGCTGCTTCTTTCAGTTCATAACGGTCAACTGAAGGTGTTATTTGAATCCAAACCACGCACAACAATTCGAAAGCTTGTACAAAAATTCAGCATTAGTCATCCAACAATTCTGGACCACTTAAAACCACTTCAATTAAAAATGTACATGAATTTAAAGGTCATAAACTATAATTATTTTTCTACCAAACTAATACATGCAGGGTTTTGTCAATAAGAACGCAATTTTCTAATTTGAAATAAAACACACAATAATTCGAGAGCTTGCACAAAAGTTAAGTGTTAGTCATCAGACAGTTCTGGAGCACTTAACACATTGTCGATGGGTATTTTTTCGCTAAAAGCTTCCAATATGATGGAGGATTTTAATAATATAAAAATATTTCAACATGTCTGTTTTAAAACTGCGATAATTTGTTTTGTAATTAACATATTTTATTGAAATTTTCATAAGTTGTACATAAGTAATATTCGTATTGTTTTTAGTGTGATATTTGGTGAAACAGGTCCTTTCATGTAACGGTACTTCACAAAATTTGCAGATATATCGTGTTTCGCTCCTTACCCTATGTATCTTACTGTGTCCCATGACTCCGTGATGCCACTTATCTAACATCTGATTCAAAATAGACAACATAGTCTTTTGTAATTTTTTAACTTTTCCAGACTGTATTTCAAGTTTAATTAAATTCACAACTTTACTTTCGCACACAGCCTGTACCAGCAACCAATATTTTATAATTTTAACCGAATTATACCTTCTAAATAATAGTTATTCTATCCACAGAATCACAGCTTTATCTAAAGAAATCTCAAGTTCTGGCTTATAAAGATCCTGAAATTTTAAAAGGAAGTGGTTTAAAACTAGTTGAATTTTTATTAGTTTGTTTGAATCATTTGTTAGTTGGGTGTAACTATGTGTAAATCGTTCACTTGCCGCAAAGCGATAATTTTCGTTTCCCACCGGCAATGTGTTAAAACCACAAATTAAAAAATGTGTATGAATTTGAATATCATAAACCGCAATTATTTTTCTACCAAATTAATATATACAAGTGTTCTAATAAGGACGCAATCTTTTAATTTGAAATAAACACAACATTTTGAGAGTTTGCACAATAGGTAGGCATTAGTCATCTCACTGTTCGGGACCACAGACTAAACACAGTAATAAAAATCAAAAAAGAGAAAAATATCTATGAATTTGAAAGTCATAAATCGCAATTATTTTTGTACAAACTAAATACATACAGGGTTTTCAAATGAGGACGTAATTTTTTTAATTTGAAATAAAACATAACAATTCTAGTGTTTGAACAAAAGTTAGGCGTTAGTCATATAACAGTTCTGGACCACTTAAAAACGCTAGGAAAATCGAAAAAGAGAAAAATATCTATACATTTCAAGGTCATAAACTGTAATTTTTTTCTACCTATCTAATGTGTATAAGAGTTTATACTAAACGTTTTATTAAAATAAAAAGCTACTTTTATGAAATTTTATGCGACTGAAATATTTAACAATAAAATAATGCAAATAAAAATACTAACACCAATGTATACATTTTATCTAATAAGTATACAGTTTTATTTCCATGCTATAATATCAGTCATTCGGTATGATAACGACCTATAAATTTCATTAATAAACTTTTAATAGATTTGTTTTTAAATTCTAATTAATTTTAATAGCATTACTCAAATTGTCTCCTGTCACGATACAGTAACAACGTAGAATTCGTCAACAATTTTTAGTAATTACTATCTCTAGTAAATTAACTTTTCGTTTTAGATTAAATACATACATATATATATATATGTATATATATACATACATACATACATATATATATATATATATATATATATATATATATATATATATATATATACACGAATTATAACAAGATTCCTGAAGTAAAATCATTGAAAAAGATAAAAAAAATAAGAAATTTTAACAAAAGTCTTATTAACACTTTTGTAATGATATTATTAATCTATTGATAATGTTTTTATTCAGAATGTTTTTATTTAAAATGTTTTTATCAGATTATTTGTTCAGGTTTTATTAAGTTTTAAATGCAGTCTTACAGACTTCTTTTTGTATCAATTTAACCTCAGAAGATTCATTATTAACTCATTGTTGAATAAAAATCTTTTCTAATTTTTTCCAATCTTAACAACTGATTTTTGTATGCAATTTTTTGCATGAAAATTGTTCTAATTAATATCTTTATTGTCTTTCATTGGACTACAATTTTTATATATTTCTACTGAAATCGATTTAGAAAATTTCATCTGCGTTAAGAATAATTTGATGAGTTCAGTTTTATAATTGAAATTTAAGATTTTATTTTTTTTTTTGAATATGGAGATCAATATGAAAAAGTTAGTACGATGATGAACTAGGTTTCGGATACAAAACCTGTAATTCATGACACAGGTGTAAAGTTTTCACAAATGAATTCTTATTTCATCCCACGAACCACAAAAAATAAAAATGTCTTTTCGTGGCTTGTGGAGTAAAAAAGTAAATTTTTGAAAGTGAATTTAGTCACAGTGACAGAATTGTATTATGACAGATGGTGAATATTAATATAGTGCAGACAGGAGTTGATGTTTTGTGATGTTTGGAAAATCATAAACCTAAGAGCGTTTGGTGTGTAATTGATAGATCTTAGTTTTCTCTCCCATCGACTCACGAGTGCTAAGTACCAAGGCTCACGACTCGGGTAGCTTGAATTTATTAATCTTGCCATTTTGTATTTCCGCTGAGTATTGGAACACTATTTATGGCCTTCTAATGTGGCGTTATCTCGTAGTAAATCCAGCAGAGTTACGGAGTTTCCAAAGATTCATCCTCTTACTAGGCTAGAACCAGACAGTAGATTTTATTTTTAATTAAATGATTGTTTATGGAGTTTTTTTAAATTACTTGATCTATTTAACACGTTATATATTAAGTTGGTTGGAAAATAATTGCGGAAATGTATATGAATTTGAAAATATAATAAAAAATAATAACGGGATCACAGATATAAAAATATATAATTATATTTTTAATATCAAATTTCTCTGTCAGACAACATAAATTCTCTCAATTGAGAGTTTAGAAAAATTATTTATACTACAAACTAAGTTATTTGACTTTGTCAAGAGAAATTTAAACAAGCTGTATTAATGCTTGGTATCAAGAAAATAATTCAGGTTATGCTCTGTAAAAGTTTTTTTCTCTTAATGACTCTTATCACCACTTTAGGAGTAACAAGTAAGGCTGTATAAACTACATATCTAATCATTATTTTTATTTTCATCTTTTAGAAGTAGTATATAAAGTCTTATTGCTCTCTTTCTCTTATATAATATATATATATATATATATATATATATATATATATGTGTGTGTGTACGTGTGTGTGTGTATGTGTGTGTGTGTGTATGTGTGTGTATGTATGTATGTGTGCATGTATGTGTGTATGTATATGTGTATATGTATGTATGTATGTATGTGGGTATGTATGTATGTGTGTATACATGTATGTGTGTATACATGTATGTGTGTATACATGTATGTGTGTATACATGTATGTGTGTATACATGTATGTGTGTATACATGTATGTGTGTATACATGTATGTGTGTAATAGATGTATGTATGTATGTATGTATGTATATGTGTGTATGTATGTATGTTTGTGTAATAAAATTAAGAGAAGCAATTTGTCAATAATACCCTGAACCAACAATTCCTGACTTTAATTAAATTTGTAGCAGCAATGACACAATTTCGTCAGATTATTTAAATTCATATCGTTGTATATTTTAAATATAAATGTTGAGTGAAAATTTATGACACGGAAAGATCATGAATTAAAATGTGGATATTCTAAGAAATAATAATTAATATGCTTATGGTCATAAATAATTCATACTGTATAAAATATTTTATAATGTAATGAAAGTGCCAGCCGTAATTTGCATGGAGATAAAGGGCGTGCGTTTAAGAATTTCCCGTTAAAAAAGCTGTCTCGCTTCATTTTTTTTTTGCCAGACGAACTATTTAAAACAATTACGTCGAAAAAAATAATAGATCCTGTACAGTTTTCCAGCAGAGACTAGTTTAAATATTTATCTAAACGGACATTAGAATAATTTCCACTTGCACGCAAAGCGAATCTTAAATTTTCGCATTAAAATCCGCCACGCAGAGCGTTTATCTAAAAACAGGTGCATTTAAAATGTAATTTTAAACGTAAGCACTTAAATATTACACAGAATATAATTACTGTTTTATATTTAACTTTCTGCACATTAACGATGATTTAAAATGTTACTAAACGTTACTTATTCTAAATCGTATTTCCTTCAGTTTATACTTATTACAGACAAGTACGAGTAGAACCTGTGTACGGTCAGATTTACATTTTATTATTTTCACGCAATGAACCTGTAAAGATTTATACGGTTGTTTTGTACGGAAAAGATTTTGGAATAAATAAAACGATTCGGTTTTCTATTTCGTTCAGACGGATGTCTATTTAAAGAATGGGGATTTAGTGATTTGGAAATTCCCTACATATAACTAGTAATCAGATTCTACAGAATATCTTGAAACACGTAGAACGGTTTTATTTATAACTGTGTATACACTCTAATATGTTATGTTATATTCGTACTTGCTATGTAAAAATATAATTTCACATGTATGTAAATATAATGGCTCTATTTATAAATTATTTGATGTAGTTATAAATGTGAATAAATTTTAATTCATAAATAAATAATAATTTGACTTTAAATTGATTTGTGGCAATAATGAAAGCTCAAATATCTAACAGTTCGTCAAATAGCATAGTATTTTAATTAGTGTTAAAATAGTGTTAACTATAAACTAAGAAAATTATATACAGAATGTTTTAAAAATAGGATTACAGATTATTTTTGTTTATAATTGTTGAGTGAAATGAAAAATGCAAATTTTTTGACGTGATTAATATACAGGGCGCCGACAAAAACCGTTCCAAATTGTAATGTTTAACTATAAAGGTGTTATGCGTATTATTTGTATATATTATTAATTAATTTCTGTTATTTGTTAAGAATTTTATCGAGTAAGAGACGAGTTTCCTCAAGAGGTTGGAAAAAGTAACAAGTAGATAGCGGAGCTCCCTAGTGTGTATATATATATATATATATATATATATATATATATATATATATATATATATATATATATACATAAGAATAGATGAACCATCGTTTGTATTCTAGACAACTATATTCGTTAATAATAATTTCACTTATTGGAATACTGATTGAAATTTTCCGATATTAAAACTATATGAATATACATCTTTTTTTATAACTTGAAAGTATTGTAAATGATAAGCTGGAGATTTACGTGGGTCGTTTGACAAGTATGGTAAAAAAGCAAGATAAACACCGTTTTTTGAAAAAAATCGATTTTATTTCTCAACATAGTCTCCATTGAGGGCTCACACTTGGTCCAGCGAGTTTGCAAAATACATTTAGACATGGAGGATGACATCCTCATTCGATGAAAATTTCTTCTCACCGAACTGAATGCTTAAGTTTGGGAAGAGGAAGAAATCGGACAAAATCGGGCCAAACCTGGAGGACAGGGTGGATGAGGAATCAATTTGAAGCCTAATTCGTGCAATTTTTCCATTGCGACAGTCGATTTGTGGGACGGTGCTTTATCTTGATGAAAGAACCCTTTTTTGTTTCAACTCTTCTTTCAAACGGTCCAATAATGAATGAATGAATGTATTTATTTGTATCCGAGATACATAATGACTTATTACAAAGGTGGTTGATGTTAGGCCTTATTCGCACGAGCGTTAAAAAAACGTTGCGTTCAGAGTTAGCGTTAGCGCTTTTAAAACGTTCGCAGATATAATCTTGATATGAGCTTTTAAAAATCACTTCTTTTCATCATCTTCGGGTGCATGAATTCAGAAGAGTTGTTGGCAATAGCTGTATGTATTTTAAGTAGGTGAAAAAAAAAATGAAACAGTACTGTGTGCATCCTCTGAATGATCAACGATACTTGAAAGGGCAGTTTGTGGTTATTTATGATGATTGAAGATTGTATCCGGATGTTTTTCAGCTACTCCAGTATGAAAATTGAAACATTTAAGGAATTATTGAGAATTGTTATCTACGATATTTTTCCAATTTGGGATTATTTTTGAAGTTACTTCCATCTACGTGTCTTCCTTTAAAATTTTGTTTGAATAATTTGGTAAACCTTTGCTATATAACCAAGAACTCGATTCCATCTCCAAAATAAAACGTACAGTATCAAATACCGCCATTTTCGTAAACGCTGTCTGCCGTTATCTGCTGTACTTGTAATCAGTACAAACGTCCAAGCAAGACTGACTGTCAAATTCGGCGTCATTCGGCGCTTTTTAAACGCCTATTCGAATGAAAACACCTAGTCCTGTTCCATATGTTCTATTTACTTTAACGTAAAACGCTCGGCGTTAGAAATGGATCAAGTTCTATATTTAACTATATCTTAATATATCTTAATTTAATTTATTCTTAATTTAATTATATCTTCTATATCTTAAGTTAAATAAACGCCGGCATGTGAAAAGAAACACAGTTTCATATGTTTTATTGAAAAGATGAAAAAAAGCGCGCGTTGATTCGTTTTTTTAACGCTCTTGCGAATAAGGCCTTATTTTATATGTGCTTATTTTTATAATACAGTTTTACAATTTAAATAGTAATAATGGCTATTTTGAATACTAAGACAGTTAAATAATAAAATAGTACAGTAATGTATAATAGTATTAGAGAATAATATGAAGTATAGTTTATTCATTTAGAGAGCATGACCGAAATTTCAAGGTTGCAGTTATATAATAAAATATATTCCTTGTTTCACTTTTGGTCTTTATGAGCATTATGTTTGGTAATTGGTTAACTTGTATGAAACTGTTCCTATATGGCTCATATTGTGGACACGTCCTTAGTAGGTGTTGGACTGTTTCATTCACATTTAAATTACACATCAGGCACTTGTCCGTTTCGCATATTTTATGGGTAATTCCTTTACTGCTTTTGTAGTAGATTTCACGTCCCGCAAGTCTTATTCGGACTATGGTTCTGATATATTTTAGTGGCATGTTAAATTTTAAGTATGACTCGGAGTCTAGAAAATTAGGGTTCTTTATTGTTTTGTATAGAGTGCTATATGTCGAATTTTCTACACGTTCGATGTCATTTCTTATGCTCTCAATAAATATATATTGTTCATTATTTTTTCTATATAACTCGTTATGTCCGTAAAGTTTTGGTTGGCCCATAGTCGCAAGAATCCGTATTTATTTAGCGTATTCTGAATTTGGGTACACCAATTGTATTTAGGTAGATTGTTTGCAGAGTTGTTAAGTTTTAAGAATCTGTCATAGCATTTACGAGGAAAACGGTGTTCGTCCATTTTTACTAATTTGATCCAATATTTCACTGCTCGTTTGAATACGTCTTGTTCAAGTCTTGGTGTTCCTGTCTCGTGTCTAATCATATATCCCAAACGGTCCAATAATGTTGCATAATAAGATCCAGTTATCGTTTTTCCATTCGTTAAGTACTCGATCAGGATGATTCCTTAGGAATCACAATAAAACAGTGGCCATCACTTTCCCACCCGACAAAACAGTCTTCGCCTTCTTTGATGTATTTTTACCAGTTATTGTCCATTGCTTTGACTGCTCTTTCGACTCAATTGTGTAGTGGTGGATCCATGTTTCATACACGATGACGAATCGAGATAAAAAGACCTGCTCGTTTTTTCTATTTTTGTGGCAACTGCTACAATACTCGCTTCAAACATTTGTAGAACGTCAATAACGCGTCACTTCTGATTAAAAATTCGCCTATGATAATTTGAAAAGTGACACTTGATAGCCGTGTCCTTACCAAATAAATGGTGGCACCACATCATATAAATTTGCAAAACTTATCAAACGACCCGCATAAATTATACTTATAAGTAAAACAAGATATTATTTTGCAAGTTGATTGTATTTGACCGCTTTAAAGTAAATATAGATAACTAGTACGGATAAAACTTTTGCTAGAAATTAATAAATTTATATTTAAAAAAAGAAAAGTTGTCCACTTAGAATTACTGTCTTTCTTTTTGTTACGGTGCTATTAATTTATTAGTCATATATATATATATATATATATATATATATATATATATATATATATATATATATATATATATTATTTTAATAAAACAAGTACATTAATATTACGTTCCTATAATATAAACCATATAATGTTATCGTTATAGATAATGCAAATGACCATGCGTTGCACAAAAACTCCAATCCTATATTCAGAGATTTGTTCAAGCGAATATGCTTTACGGAACAGGATATTAGATAGTAAACGATCCCTGCAATGATAACTGCATATCAAATAAACGATGTTCCTCTTCAACACTAAAACAAAACGTAGCAAAAAATGATTATCTGTTATAATAAATGTTATCGGTTCAAGTTTACTGTTTTATCTCAGCTAACTACATTTAAATTTCAAATTAAAAAATTATAAATATAGTTTGTGTGTAATCGTTTTTTTCTTTTTTTATATATACAAGAGTGATTTTTATATATATAAGGTGATAAGTACGTAGCCTAACATATAAGTGGCGGTAATATTTTAAATATTTATGGCGCATTGCAAAGCGATATCTATATTATACATAACCTCAAAATCTATAATTAATGTGGCAGGCAGTTTGTTTCAAAGATCAATTTAAAAAAAGCTCTTTTTGTGGCATTGGTGAAATGGATAAAGTTGAACATCGTGTGGTGATAATTTTTTTTGTCAAAAAAGGATTAACCTCAACAGAAATCTCTAATGAGATGAAAAATGCACTGGGTGATATTGCAGATTCGTATACAACCGTAAAGAAGTGAACAGCTAAATTTAAATGTGACGGTGCAAGCTTAGAAAATAACCCCCGTGGTGGATGTTCGAGAACTGTAATGACAGAAGAAATAATCCACAAAATGCATGATATTGTCTTACAGGATCGGCTATTGAAGGTGTCCGAAATTGATTAGGTTGTGAGTATCTTAGATGCACGCGTGTATCACATCCTAACTGAAGAGTAAGGTATGAAAAAGCTATCGGCAAGATGGATGCTACTTTTGTTGACAATTGATCATAAACGCAAGTTATATGTCAGTTAACACTATAATATAGTTATTTAATTAAATTGTATCTTAGAATAAGTACATCTGTCACTAATCATAACATGTTTAGACGATAACAATATTTTTGTAAACAAAACAGTAAATAATTGTAATATTACTGTCAACAAAACAATAAATAATATAAAAACTACTAATTAAGGCAAACAATTCATAACAGGATAAAGTAACTTTGTAATTTTCCAATAATGTTAATAAATTATAATCATATCCTGTTTACATGTAAGAATCATTATGAATACTGTAATAATTGAATAATAAAGCAGTCAGTAACTGAATTTAAAACTAAGCAGTTCGCTTCGAGTCCTCTCGAGTGGTCTGTAGTTTTTTTAAAAAACCACAAGTCGCTATAAAAATCGAAATTCGCATTCGAGTATAAATTTCCCAAGACTGTTTCAATCGCTTTAAGAAGGATACGATAGACTTTATCCAGAGATTTGTGACTGCAGATGAGACATGGATTCAACAATACATTCCAGAGTAAAAGCAATAATCAAAGCAATGGAAACAAGGTGATTATCCACTACCAAAAAAGCAAAATCAGTTTTATCCGCTGGAAAAGTTATGGCTTCAATTTTTAGTGATGCTAAATGGATCCTGCTAATTTACTACCTTCCAGAGGTTTAAACGTTAACAGGAGAGTATTATGCTAAAATTATGGATCGATTCGATCAAACAATTCGTGAGAAAAGACCAGGCTTATCATTTTATATGTATAAATCATTTTCCATCAGTACAATGCACGTGCTCATACAAATGTTGTATCCATGCCGAAACTCACTGAATTGAGCTGCCCCTTCCAGACTATTCTCCAGATTTGGCCTCATTAGATTTCTATCAGTTTCCAAAACTTAAATTTTTTGTAATGGTAGACGATTTTCGTCAGATGAAGAACTGATAGCAACAGTGAATCGCTATTTTGAAGACCTCCAGGAAAAAGATTCTCCCGGACGATATAATCATTGGGGTCTCGCTGGATGAAGTCCATTGATGTTCCGAGCTATAGCCGTCATCTATATTTTTGCTAAAAAATGGCCATTAACCTTACCAAGGGAAATTCTTGTACATTTTTTCGTTAGATAATAGTACTCACATTTTTGTTCCTAGAAATATGCGAGAAAGGGTAAAATGTATGATTCAACTAGATAAAGATTTTATTGCCGGAAATTAGGGAGTACAAAGTGTGAATGGTTTTATGTTATTTTTCCTGCCTTAGGTGTTTTTTTAGAGTCACTAACAACTTTTCGTTGTTGGTGACTCTCGCATTAACTGCAATCACTAACAACAATCAACAATAAGTAAACCACAAAATTTTGACGGTTATAGCCGTCATTTGTTCAAGATAAATATCCTTTAATTCTGATGAACAAATGACGGTTATAACCGTATATAACCGTTAAGATTCTTTTTTTAAAAAAACTAATAGGAATCGTATTAATTAATCTTTATAAACATTGTTCTTTTATTTAATTTCTTGCAGCAGTAAAGGAACATTTAAAAAAAAGTGGTGCTGAAGCCGATCTAGGAAAAAAACTGTGCGTTAATGGGTTAATCAGTAAAAAATCAATATCACAATTAGAAAAAATAACGAATAGAAGAGAATAAATAATGTTAGAATATAAATTCCAAAAGTAAGACTAAACAAGGATCTCTTATTTGTTATATTATGATATTAAAGTTGAAGATATTTAGAAAATACGAAAAAAAATTGAAACTCTCTTATCATAACTATAATTTATGTCCGTTTTGTATAACTACGCAATGACATTGTAGCATATGACAAGAATCAAAAATGCTGCTTTAAGAAGAAAGCATAAAAGATCTATAAATTATATATTGTGAAATGACTCAATATCATCATAATATTCAGCTACATTTCTTAAAATAAATCAACTATTTAGACAGTCTTGTCAGTTAAGTCACTATTTAAAAAAAATATGTTTAAAATATCATGGGGCTCCGCTCCTTACTCGTTTCGTTCGATGACACCCGTGTGCGAGATCTTCCACTCATTATCGCTTACTCTCCTCTTGAAACACTTAACTTAATAAATTAATTAATTAGAACGAAGATGTAATTGTAAACAAACCTTATTAGGCAATCATAAGACGAATAAAAGTCATCCTGGAGAGGGACCAATTTTTATTTATAGAAAAATATTGTAAGAAATGCGTTGAGATAATCTGTAAGACACTCAAAAAATATGTATTCTATTGGATATTTTTTTCTGTTGAATTTAAAATTTTTTTTAATGTTTCAATTAAAATAAAACTAGATTCGTATATATTGATTATTTTCATCTATCTTTATTCTAAACGTTCTGCATTTCTTTCTGTATTTATCTAACTTCATTATCAATGATAATAGATAAATTAAATTCCTATTATTTTGTAAGGAACTTAAGGATAGAGAATTAATAACAATTCGTTGACTACCTATATTTTATGAAAAAAATATAGGATTAAATGTAGATTATTAAATTAAACTGTTATTTAAATGTAAAAATACTGGAAATATCCCGTGTAAATTAAGCAAATCAAAAAATATCAACTTTTTTTATACATAAACTTTACAAAATCTTTTTAAATAAAAAATAAGAAACATCAAATGTATAAACATGTTTTTTTTCCTAAATATACTTCTCAAATTATTGGAAAAAGAAACATATTGAAAAATTATTTAAGCAATAAATCTATATTTAAGTAAAGATCTTTTTCAATAATTCGTTTAGATAAGTATTACGGTGGTGCACATGACGGTTTTTGTCTGCGTTGGAAATTTTCTAGATCATTTCCGCCAATTTATTACCAAATGACATGTGTCATATGTTATTTGAAAAATAGCCATTCAAGTTATCAATCAGCGTTATTACTGTATGCTATGATTCCCGCTCTTTTTTATATAAAGTTGTGATTGATTCACAATACATACGAATGGTTTTTATACGAGTTCAAATCGTACGAGGGTAGGGTGAAAAGTTCATGGTCCGAATAAAAAAAAAACATTTTTTTTAATTGATTTTCAATTATTTCTCAACATAATTTCTATTTAGCTCGATATACATTTCTCAACGGTGTTCTAGAGCGGTTATGCCACACTGATAGGCTGATTTGTCAAGGTTCTCAAAATAATCATTTACAGCGTCACTGACTTTATTGTCGTTCACAAATATTTTTCCATCGAGTCATTTTTTAAGGTTAGGAAAGAGATAAAAGTCGCTTGTGATCAAATCTGGTGAGTATGATGAGTGAATAAGCAATTCGAACTTTAATTCATTGATTTCAACCATCGCAACAACTGGTGTGTAGACTGGTGTATTGTTCGTAGTAAAACAGCACTTTCTTTTTCACCAAATGTGGTCGTTTTTTCTTGATTTCATTGTTCAAATGCTGTAACAAGTTCGAATAATACTCTCTATTAATTGTTTTTCCCTTTTCAATGTAGTCAACAAATAGTATTCCACGCGCACCCCCTCCCCCCCAAAAAAAAAACATTTGTCATAACTGTTTTATTAACAAATAGGAACAGGTAAAAATATTTTGATCTTGTATTAAATGAAGAAGGAACGGGTAAAAATATTTTAATTGTGTAAAAGATTCTTCTACTTCAAATAAAAGTAAAGAGTAACAAAAATATAAACTAAGCAACGTCTCTTTAGCATGACGCTCCAGCTACGATTAGTGCACTTGCCATCTTCACATCCAAATCAATCATTGGAAACCTTTCGGAAAAATCGAATTTCAATATGTGCGATATCGGCTGTAAAATAAGCGCTAAAACAATTCGGCGCCACGTCAAATAAAATACATATGTATGCAAGTGGACTCCGAGGGTGTTGTCAGTGAACACCATAAAAATTAAGGTACACAACCAAAGAAAATTATGAGTCTGCACGAACACATTCTCAATTTGACAATAACCTTAGCAACCGATAGAATTATCTTTGCCTTTCTTGGAGTTGGTTCGCCTTTCGTGGTCCAGTATATTATTATTTCGACTGTTATTTGGTCTCAGTAATGTAATAATAAACGTAATAGTCCACAGTACATAACCCCTTATTTTTATTGTTTATCACATATTTAAAACTTCGTGAGTGGCTTCATTTTGACGAGTCTACCACACTTTTCCTCTGCGAAAATTCTAGGTGTCGCTGCGTTTTCAAACGCGTTTTTTTTGTCTGACTGGCAATACGGCGCAATATTTTTGTCGGACACAGCAATATTCGGTGATAAAATATACTCATCTATCATGTGTAATTTTTGACCGACACGTAGTAATCACCAAACCGGTTATCGTAAAATGACATTTATTAAACAATCTTGCAAAAATTAAACCTATGGTAGTCACAAAACACAACCTCGTTATTTCTACATGTAGCAGGCGGTAGACTTATTTTAGGTCAAGTTTTTTTTCGTATTTTTTATCAAATTATCTTTCAATTTTACTGCAAAAAATGTGGTTATTCCATTATGTAACATTATAAAATTGACATGTTTCGGAATTACGCATTTGAAAACGCAGAGTTACCGAGAATTTTCGCAGGGGAAAAGTATGGTAGACTCGTCAAAATGAAGCCACTCATGAAGTTTCAAATATGCGGTAAACAATAAAAGTAAGGGGTTACGTACTGTGGACTATAAGTCTTATCAACGGTTACGAAATTTGGCTGCATTGCGTTTACAGAGTACTAAACAATCGGTTGGAACGTCCTTCCGACATTGTTTTTGGTCAGGTGTGAGCAAACGCGGCACCCATCTAGTGCATAGCTGTGTCATACCCAAATATTCGTGTAAAGTATTGTGCAGGGCGTTCTTTTGATATGCTAAAAGTCTTTGCTATCTTTTTCACTTTCACTCTGTGGTCTTCCAATACACTTTTGTGGATTTTTCAATCATTTTTGGGGTAGTCACTTTAATGGGACGTCCAGTACGCGGTTCATCATTTGTGCTCATCTGACCAATTTTAAGTTTAGTAACTCAGCGCATAACCAATGTATTTGATTGAAAGAAGTCTGTCAACGATGCATCAATCAATAATGGAGCTCGAATGGGAGGTTCTCCCGCACCCAGCGTTTTCTCCGGACCTGATTCCAAGCGATTACCATCTGTTCCGATCGATGCAACACGCTTTGGAATATACACATTTTCATAAGTAGAAAATTTGTTTGCTGAATGAATTGGCTCAAAAGACAGATCAATTTTTTGTCACGGAATTCAACTTCTACCCGAAAAGTGGGAAAAATTCATAGCTTCCGAGAGCAAATACTTTGATTAATGTCTAGACATATTTTGCTATTGAAATATATGCTCAAAGAACACAAAAAAACAACGGCTTTTAATGCACCCTTCTAATATATATATATATATATACATATATATATATATATATTATCTCTTTCTCCTCTCCCTCTTTCTCTCTCTATATATATTATCTCTCTTTCTCCTCTCTCTCTCTCTCTCTCTCTCTCTCTCTCTATATATATATATATATATATATATATATATATATCAAGCACATATTTAGACAATCTAGTCAACACAGCCACTATTTTAAAAAGCTTAAAATACCATGATACTGTTACTGTTTTTATACTCGTCGGTATTATATTCTATACTGTTTACTATTTTATGTTATTATTGTTTTACTGTTCTGATTTCCATACTTACTATTCTATAAATTATTATTTAATTTCTACAAGTGTAATTTTAACAAAACAGTTATACGAGTTTACATATCAACCCTCTTTTTGCACCGACCAGTTGATATATGAAATCGATTTAAAATATGGATTTACCTTTTCGAAGACCCTGTTTTTCTCTTGTAGATTCATTATTATATTCATTTATTACTTGTATTTCATATCTGTGCATATATATATATATATATATATATATATATATATATATATATTTATTAATATCTTTCAAAAAACAATACTATATGTAACAAGATCGAAATAGTATGGTCATAGAAAAAACAATATTGACATTGTTATGACCTAGATACATATATAAACACATTATACATACATGTGTACATACATGTGTGTGTGTGTATATATATATATATATGTATAAACACACAAAAAAACTAACAATCACGTCTCTGTAACGAGTACTGCAATCCAATCGACGGGAAAGAACCGAACCGGCGAACAAGCAAGACCATTGATACACAAAACACAGCTCGATATTTTCTCGATATCAAAAAGTGATTTTAGCATTGAACACACACACACAATTGTATAGTGCGTCACGTAAATAGTGCTTTGTATGTATTTATGTGTCTTTTACATGCGTATGAATATATATATATATATATTTTTTTTCATGTATAATTTTATATTGTATGCTTTCTTGATTTGAAAACATATATGTTTGATTATGTTTGTTATTCTATACCATATAGAAAATTTAAATATTTTATGTCTTATACAATTTATATGCATGTACAAGAATATATATATATATATATATATATACATTAACATATTTATATTCCTTATGTTCCACAAATCGATGTAATAAATTTAAGAATAGTTTTTTTTATTAAGATTTTGTTAGCATACTGTCAAGATTGAATCACATTAAGCGATCAGAACAATCGTAAGAGTATTTGGTTAAATTTATTTGAAATCAATAAGAAATGTATTTCTTGAAAAAAGTTACGATTTGTAAAGCTTGTAATTTAAATAACAATGTTAGATGTATGAGTAAATTTTATTAAGTATAAAAATTTATTTGTTGTCTTTAAACTCAATCAATCATAGTTTTAGTGAAAAATACAATTCTGAATAGATAAATGCAATCTTGAATTATCAGGTTGAGGCATTTTCAATTTTATCTTGTAAATACAAAAAATAAATATACATTTGCAGTAATAAATTAGGAATTTACAATATTATTAGGTTGTTAGGAAAATAATTACGGTTTTTGTTTTCTGAATTCTAATATTATTTTATTTAATGAAAGTGTCAGTTTATCGTTTGCATGTTAATATAATTTAAAATATATTTTTTGGCCTGTATTTTAGTAACATCGACTTTGGTTTTATTATTAATTTTGTTTCAAATTGGGGTATTGGATTAAAAATGGAAAAGAAGCAAATGACAGTAATTTTTTGTATGAGTTCAAGACGGGTTGTAAAATAGCCGAAACTGCTCGTAAACTAAACGATGGGTGCTTTTGGTGTGGGTACTGTTAAAGAACGTACAATGTAATGGTGGTTCCAAAAATTTCATGCTGGGTAGGAGAGTCTTGAAGATGTAGAAGATCGCGGGAATCCTTCTTCAGTTCATAACGATCAACTGAAAGCGTTAGTTGAATCAGAACCATGCATAAAAATTCGAGAGCTTGTACAAAAGTTGTGTTAGTTATGCAATAGTTCTGTACCGCTTAAAACAGGAAAATCAAAAAAGAAAATAATGTATATAAATTTGAAGATCATAAACTGCAATTATTTTTCTATCAACTTAATATTTGACACTGTGTCTAGATACGTTTTCACAATTAAATTATTTTTATCACTTGACAAATCAGAACAAATGTCTGATCAAAAATGTACAACAAATTATTATTGATCCTCTTAAAAACGTCAAATATCAATAATAATTTATTGAATATTGTTAATGAGGAAAAGATTGAGTTTTTTTTTTGGAAAAAATCATTTCTGAAACATCAGAAATTAATAATACTTTTAAAGAAAATAATTATATTTTTTTCAATTAGTTTTATATTTCATTAATGTTACAATAATGCATTATTTCAGTTAAGATACAATATATTAGATGTATTTAAATTGAATTAATCTTAACTCTGTTTCAAATTAAAATATTTTCTTGTCGTCTTAAGATTTTAAAGTGTCATCGTATCATTTAAAAACACTGTATATCCTGGCCAAGCAATTAGCATTACTTCACAAAACGGTTTTGAACAAAATGGCGTCCGAAAACCAGTATATTAGTCATTGCAAACTTTTCGCATTTCAGTTCAAAAAAAAGCTTCCAAATCCGGTGATTTCTTCATATTTAAGGGAAAATATTGTGATGTACAAAATGTGCAAGAAATGCTACAACAGGGAAAGAGGTTCTAAAATACCTTGCAACTTAATTAACTCAAAGCTGTCATTTTTTTGACAAGAGATTCGTCAGTTAGACAGATAAACATAGTTACACAGGATGTAGGGATATTTTGAGAATTAAAATGTATTCCATTTTTCCAAAAATATTATTTTTTTGTCAAAAAAGGAACCCAAATAATTTGTACACCTAATATATAAAACATTTTTAAGTAACCATTCAAAAATTATATTACCTTTGCTTCATTTTTATTTTTAAAAAAAACAATAACTTTCCGAGCACTTGAAAAGGTTTATTATAATAAAATCTTAGAATTGTTAATAAATTCACTTTCACCAATGATTCTTCGCTCATCTCATAGCCAATTCCTTCTTCAAATCAATAATTTATTATTGCTCATGATTGATTTCTGCTTATATGCATTTCAATAGCGATTCATTCATCCTCAGAACGATAGGGTACAGAAAAATCTCAAATTGAATGAAATAGTCTGAGATATTTCTGTATTTTAGTGTTTGAATAGTACTCATCATGAAAAATTTAATAATCATTTATTGATTATTTTTAACTACAAAAAATTTTAGTACTGCAAATAAATTGAAAAGTAATAAATTCATTTGTAAAAAATATATTGTGCTTTTTTTCCTTTAAGGAAAACGGTTAAATTTACTATAAAAATATTAAAGTTTGATTGAAAATATTATTCCTAAAGATATGAGAAATTAAAATTTATATTTTTGTCAATATAATTACCCATATGTTCAAAGTCAAACAGGAGTACTAATATTATTCTTCTGAAATAAAAAGTTCACTTTCCTCACGCTTTATGTAAACTTTTCATAATGTAATATCATCTAATACGTTCTCGCTTGTTCCTGTTACGAAACAAACTTTCCAAATTATTATTATTAATAATATATTTAGAATGGAACGTAATCAATTACAATATCAACAAAGTTTAACCCATTGGTTTACTTTGACGAGCGTTATTCGCGTGTAATTTTCACGGCCTCCACTTTACTTTGACAAAAAGTGCTCATCGTCTACAAGTTGTACTGAGTTTCGACTTGTTTACATGCCTGACAGGAAAATGTTAAGATGGAGAGAGTGGTTGATAGATTCTATATAAATCGATGTATTTACGCGAGTAGTTTGATAAGTTTGGTAAATTTCTATAATATGGCTCCACCATTCATTTGGTAACGTCACGCCAATCAAGTGTCACTTTTCAAACTAGCATACGCGAAATTTCAGCCAGAAGTGAAGCGTTGTTCGCATTCTACAGATGTTTGAATTCAGCATTGTGTCAGTTGCCGCAAAAATGAAAAAAAAACGAGGAGGCCTTTTTGCATCGATTCGTTGTCGTGGATGAAACATGGTTCTACCATTACATACTTGAGTCGAAACAGCAGTCAAAAACGACTGGTGAAGGTACTTCGAAGAAGGCAAAGACAGTTTTGTCGGCTGAGAATGTGATGGCCACTGTTTTGTGGAATTTTCAATGAATCATCCTGACCGACTAATTAAAGAAGAGAAAAACGATAACAGGAGCCTATTATGCAACATTATTGGAGTGTTTGAAAGAAGAGCTAAAACAAAAACGATCAAGATTGGCCCACAAAAACTGCTGTTTCACCAGGACAACGCGCCGTCCCACAAATCGACCGTTGCAATGGAAAAATTGCACTAATTAAGCTTCAAATTAGTTCCTCATTCACCCTACTCCCTGGACTCGGTATCGTGTGACTTTTTCCTTTTCCAAAACTTGGAAATTTAGCTCGATGGGAAAAAATTCTCGTTGAATAAGGATGTTATCGCTACTGTCAATATTCATTTTTCAGACTCGCTGGTCTAAGTGTATATCCCTTAATGGAGACCATGTTGAGAAATAAAATCGATTTTTTCCAAAAAAAAAAACAGTGTTAAACTTGATTTCTTACCATACTTATCAAACAACCCTCGTATATCTTAAAACTTAGTAGTTTAACAATTTAGCTTTTGATTATTTTTTAATTTTAATTTGTTTACTAGATAAATTAAAAATCTGTCACAAACACTTCCAGGGTACATTTAAAAAAACTGCATTCGAAAATCTGTGTACAGTTTCTATACAAAAATATAATCCATAAATAAAAAGTGATCATTTACATCAAAATCATTATTTTTTTACAAATTGACCTTGTTTCCATTTCAAGTTTTTATAAATTGATCTGTACTGGGAATAAAATTTCATTGTGGGTACAACTGTTCTACTGACAAGAATACTTAATTTTTTCCTTAGATGTTTGATGATTAGACACTTATTGAATTGTTTTTTACCAATTATTTCAAATCGAAGATAAGATAAAAATAACGAAAACACAAGTGTGAAAAATAATTTTTAACTTTAAAATACTCACGTATTCTAAATTGATACAATCTGTGTAATTGATATATATATATATATATATATATATATATATATATATATATATATATATATATATATATATATATATATATATATATATATATATATATATATATATATATATATATATATATATATATTAAATTGGTAGGAAAATAATTGTGGTTTTCGTTTTCTGAATTCTTGCCATAATTTTTTATCTAACCTTCAATGGAGACTATGTTGAAAAATAAAATCGATTTTTTCCAAAAAAGTGTGGTTTAACTTAAGCTTTTTTACCACACTTATCAAACAACTATCGTAATGTAAGATAATTTTATTCTGTACTAAAAGTAAATAAATAAATTGATCGCTGTAATATTAAGAGAAATTTTATGTTTATAAAGTAATTAGAAGAATATTAAATATTAAAAAATATACACTTTTTAATGTTTTTACAAATACAGTCATTGAGTATTGATTTTATTATTTCAATTGTATATAATAATGCACACCATATAACAATTCTGTCTTTATGCTTCCATTATTTACATACATGGTTTTCCAATAAGAACGTATTTTTTTTAATTCTAAATAAAATACAATTACAAGTTTCTTTATTGAAAATAATAGTTGAGTGTATACCATTTCTAAATAAAAAATAATACCGTGTAAGTGGCAGCCGTGTACTTTTTTACAAGTAACCATTCTTTTGTTAAAATTTTCAGTAACATCCCTACAAAACTGGGGCTGTATGCCACCAATTACTCTAAGGATTTCAACTTTTAGATCGAAAATTGTTTTAGGATTATAGGCGTATACCAGTTGATCTTTAACGTGACTCCAATGAAAGTAACCCAATGGTGTTAAATCACAAGATCTCGGTGGCCAGTTAACGTTTCCATTTCTGGAAATAACGTGACAAGAAAATGTTGTCCTCAATAAATCAATTGTTTCACGAACTGTGTGGCTTTTTGCATCGTTATCCAGAAACTACTTGTCCTCCAGATTAATATCATCCAATTCTTTCTACAAAAAAAAATGTTTATCGTGTTTCAATAACATTCTCCATTCACAGTAATTGCTTTACCACTTCGATTCTCAAAAAAATAAAGATCATTGACTCCACCAGACCAAAGTTCGCACCAAAAAATCACTATTTTTGCACACAATGGCTTCTCAAGGATCAGTCTCAGTTCCATTCATTCCAGATTCGTTAAAAAACTAAAGCTGTCAGTTTTATCTGTGAGATATAACCTCTTAAAAAATTGTGTCTCTATTGAAAACCATTTTATTATCAATATTTGGCCTATTAAAATACATTTTTATTATAAAATTGTTTTAGTTTATGATAAAGTAATAAACTAAAAGTAGAGAAACGAAATAAAGAGATTATGAAACAAATAATGTTATATTAAATGAGAATTATTGTGTTATTTATGTAACATTGCTGGCCGTACATACCATGATATTTTGATTAAAATATTTGTATATCTCATTGATATTGAAAATAAATAAACGGTTGATGAAAAACCAATAAACTAGTTATTGTTTGGAATCAATATCGAATGTTAATTTTTATTTTACAAATAAATATAGTACTTTATATTGGATAAGATGGAGAAATATAAGCATTTTGATTCTGTTTTACGAAAAATGATAATAAAACTAGTTCTGGAAGGTACATTTTTTCTTCATATAGCAACAATTGTTCATAGATCTTATTCTACTGTACAATATATGAAACATAAATTGAAAAATGAAGATGCGTGGGAAAAATTGTTAGAAAATTAATAAAGAAAGCTTTAAAAAGTAAAGACGAGCACTTTATTTTAAAAGAAGTTCACGAAAATTTCAAGAACAGAGCTCCAAAGCTTCCTCAGATGCTTAAAAACAAAATCCAACATTTTGCAAAGTACTGTGGAAACATGGATATAATGGAAGTATTTAAAAGAAAAAAAAATTACACACAAGAGAATTCACAAGAAATGCTTGTGTTGAAGCAATTGTCAAACAAAGAATCAATGGCGGAATTACTTGCAACTTCACACGCGTTACTAAAAGGAATAGAACTATATAAAAACATATAAATGTCTCTCCCTCTCTTTCAACGATTCCACGTACCAAGTTATTCTTCAAACTGCTCCAGTAATACCAATAGAAGTAGGGTTAGACATTTATCTATTTGAAAAATTCATAGATTTTTTAATATATATATATATATATATATATTTAAATATAATTTTAGTTCTTTATATCTTCAATAAAATTTCTCTTATTTCTATAAATACACATCATTTAAATTTAAAATATATACAATTTACTCTAGTTTAAAAAAATCGATTGTTTAAAATGTAGCAAACTGTTTGACTGAAATTGAAAAAAATAAAATAAAACTGTATCAAACAGTAAAAGCGCAGTTCTGATATCTATGATACCATTAAACATCATTTGAACACTGCTCTCGCGTTAATGGCAGATTTTAATAATGATTCTATCATTAATTTTATAGCTTGGGCTATAAACGCATAGGTAAACAATATCTGTGTTCGAATGATATTAATATCGAATTTTAATAAGTTGACATTTTTTGCTGGGTTCATATTGACCCTTTTTAAATGAACATTTCATTATATTTAGTGTTTACATAACAAAGGGTGGAGTGGAGCAATTAGTTTATTTGAAAAATCTACCCTACTGTAGTATCAATTTCGATAGTTAATTTGATCAATAATTAATTACTTAGGGTTTACATATTAGGGAAGTAAAAAGCAAACACTTTTTCATTATTTAATTATCTTTTAATTAATTTTAGAATATCAATATTTCAAATGTGAAATTTATAGTTCATTTATAGATAAAGTACTCGAGTATTTCATTGTTTTCATTCAATACAATCATGATTCACTCAATAGGAACACATTGAAATTTATTATATTTTCAAATAAAGAAAAGAATACTCGTATGTTCTGATTTCTTACAATGAGAAGATCGGTTGTAACTCGAATCATTATTTACATATGTGTAATTCTACAAGCAGGAATAAAATTCCTGAGTCATAAAAATAATAAATATCTGTGAAAAATAATTTATTAATAATATTTTATATGCAATCAATTCTTTAATTTTCATTAATATGGAAAAAAATTATGATAAAGAGAATTATATTTACAGTTCTTTTTATTCAGTGCTATAGACATGGTTTAGAAAATGAAAATCACGTTAAAATATTAGAAACATAATTTTGTAATAACTTTATTAGCTAAATTGTATAAAATTTACATTTTTGCAAGTATCACAATTACATAAGTAGGATCTTTAAAAAATCGTAACACACTTTATTACATTTGAAGAAAAACCTCTGTTAAAGTGAAATTAATTCTTGCTATGCCAAAAAGTTGTCTGTTTGAAAACTGTGTAAGAGAAATGAGAGTATTTTGAACGTTACTTAAAGCATGGTTCATGGTTCAAAGAGAAATTTAACTCTTCTCTTATTCACTAACATTTTTTTTGAATCAAATATATTCAATAATTAATTATTACTCTTTTGATTGCCACTTATAACTATTTAGATGGCGATTACATCATTCTCAGTGTTTGGATATAGAAAAATTTTTTTTTCTGTAATTCGAGCTTCTGAAGATAGTAAAACTGCTTTCAAAATGCATATAAGTTAAAGTACAAAATTAATAAATAATAAACTAGTAAATATTTTTGATCAAAACCTTTTTTTTGTAGTTTGTAATTACGAATATCCCACCAGATATATCAAGATGCATAATGGAAAATTTCCAATAAGATTACAGGAATTCGGATGCTAATATACTGCTTATCTATCAATCGTTATTTTTCAAATATAAATTTGTCCAATATACCTAACAAGATATGTGAATAAAATTATATAAAAATAAACATTCATTTCATAAAATAAATTCAATTATTGCGTTTTGAAATTTGCCCGTTTGACTAGTCCACGTTTTCTCTCTCTCTCTCTCTCTGTATATATATATATATATATATATATATATATATATATATATATATATACTATAAATGAATAACATTCTAATAATCATCATTTTTATTTGAAAATATTAATGTTCCTTATTCGAAATAACCAAATATTTATAAATAAAGACTCTTCCTATTTTAAAACATTTATAATGCATTGTACATTAAAAAAAGTACACATGAATTTGTTATAAAAATAAGTGCTCTCGTCGAGCGAGTTCAGCAGACTGGAAAAGTGAAGAAACGCTATTTATTAACCTCTTAAGCGCGTCAACTGCTTTTAAGCGTCAGCATAACTTTCCACTAGTTGAATTAATCGCTTTTTCACGTCATCCGATTCTGAATTTTCATTACTGCTTCCATTGAGTGCTTATCTGCGTCCCATATATATATATATATATATAATGTTTATTTCATCATTTGGCAACACTTCACAGTCATTTAATTATTTCGAGCTTTCTGGCTATATTTATAAAAGCATATCGTGTGTTGTTATAATAATTGGATAAGAGTGTTATTTATTTGAAATGGATTCGCACATTTGTATACAATTACATATATTAAAATGAAAGTTGTTTAATAATACTTATATGAATTGTTATTTGTATATTATATATATATATATATATATATATATATATATATATATATATATATACGTATGCATGTATATATATATATATATATATGTATGTATATATATATATATATATATATGTATGTCTATATATATATATATATATATATATATATATATATGAGTATATATATATATGCATGTGAATATATATATATATATATATATATATATGCATGTGAATATATATATATATATATATACTTGTATATATGTATGTATGTATCCGTCTCACTACTTAATTATAAACCAAGCATTTTTCCGAAATAATCTTTTAAAGTAAATAATTCTTATTAACTTCTTTTGATATTTAATAATGTGTTAAATAATAAAAAAATGAGACAAAAGAAAAAAGTCAATAAAAAACTATTATTACAACAGTTTTATTAACGTTTTAGGTCGTTTGTGTTATAAATAGTTCGCCACTTTATTGTGAATAGAGAAACGAATAAAGAAATTATTAGCTTGGTAGAAAAATAATTGCGGTTTATGACTTTTAAATTTATATACATTTTCTTCAGCTAATAACTAATTTTATTAATATAAATAAGCACCATTAGAATCAATGAATTGTTTCCAATTGAATACACATTTATTTATTTCGGTGATTCCATAGTTCTGGAGTTGATAAAATTTCAAAATGCACTTTCAGCAGCAACTTGTTTGTAGAAAACCTGTAAGAAATTGTCGAAATGCTTAAACAAGTGATAATCTGTTAGTGAGATGTCTGCTGAGTATGGTAATTGATGCAATGTTTTATAACCCAATTCATTTATCTTTTCGAAAGTCAATCGTGCGACATGTGGTAGTGCATTGTCGTGCAGCAGGATTCGACCTTTTCAACTGACCTTCCAAAAGATAAATGAATTGACAATGTGAGGATCAAACGTCATAGTTCTTGGTACATTTTGTCAAGTTTTTCACAATAACTCTCAACTGTAATGGTTTCACCGAGATTCAAAATATTGTAGTGGATTATACCGAACGCAGACCCCCAAACAGTCACCATAATTTTCTTCTGGTGTAATTTCGATTTCGTGAAATGTTTGTATGATATAGCGGGAGGAGGGGGGAGGGTTGTTAGTAGTGAGAAGCTACATGAAAAATAAAAAATGTTTTATAAAAAATTAACGATGGAATTATTTTTGGTATATAGAAAGATAAGTACGATTTGTTCATCTTTTTACAAATTCAAAAACTATTTTTTGCGATTGTTGACGTATTCTCATATGTAATAAAATAATATTAAAATAAATATTTTATCTTATTAACAACAAAATACTTTTTTATATTTTTTTGTTGCCAATATTCAGTTCGTATATTGTATAAAAAGTAGCAAAATACTTGACATGAATATTAAAAAAACAAAATAAATAAATACATTTATGGCAAAGTACTTATCTGAAATGAAATTTTAGAACGAGTGGTACTTTAACCAGTCGAGATTTCGTTTCGCGTGTTTTCCCTTAACTATTGAATGAATAAAATATTTACTAAAATATCCGGTAATGTAAAATGTAAGCTTTTGTTGCTCTTTTATATATATATATATATATGTTTGAAACATTAGAGCGGAAAAATGAAATCCCAAAATACGCACACCTCCTCTTCTAAACAGAAACACTTTCAAGATAAATATATTTATTTTAATTGCTCGAACGTTCTCTCCGGTCGAGATCGAAAAAATTCTTCGTAAACAAACGCTTCTGAAAAGTACGTCCCTTGTAATGAAATGTTCTCCGACTAATTTATAATTTATGCAAACATTTTCCTTTGAGTTTCATGAAGCATTATTTTTGAATAAAAATACTCCATGTCTCTAAGATTCACTGACTGGTACGGGTGTTTATTTACATAAAAATGTATATCAAACTGTTATTCTGAAATGTTATAAAGAAAATATATTTGAATATATACATACCAATACACATGTAAAGAAATGTAAATTCATGTGTATACACACTTATATATATATATATATATATATATATATATATATATATGTTTTCATTGTATACCTGATATAGCTTTGAAAACTTACAGGTGGAAGAATGTTTTTCTCTTCGACAATTTTGTTTCAATACATTTAAACTGTAAATTCATAAAATTATATCATCGTTAACAGCCCATTGATAGTAATCTTCTATAACACTTATTTTGTAGACATTTGTACAATATTAAATTTTTTTTTGCTATAATTAATTTCATTTTGCTTTATTTTCTAAATCCAGAATAAAACTTAATACTATAGACCAGAGGTGGGCAACTTATTCGATAATAAGAGCTACATATAATACTTTTCATATATTCTTGAATGATCGAGAGCCACAGATAATATTATTTTAAAAGTAAAATTATTATGCTGGTTGAAAAATAATATGTGAGTATGACCTTCAAATTCATATACAAAACCGCAATTATTTGCCTATCGACTTAATATAAATGATAACAAAATATAACTATATAGTAGTCCTACTCACCAAAGCAGTATATGTTTAATCTCTACTCTACTCTATACTCTACTTTATACTCTTCTCTTGAAGACTATGATTGGGTCTTCATTTTTGCAGTTAAAAGGTGCCGAGACCGTGATAAAACTTGTATTTTTAAAGATATTTTTCTCAAAAATGTACACAGTAACCCGTCCCAAATTTGATGTTTTCAGTGTCTTAATTAAGAAAATTATTCAGTTTGATATCTCTTTTTAAGGATTGTCAATAACCGTAGAACAACTTTAAATAGCAGTTTGGAAATAATGCATATGGATATTTGAAAAGATAATGTCAATTACCCGTTTAGTTATATATATATATATATATATATATATATATATATATATATATATATATAATTTTCTAACATTGGTACAGACTATACTACTATATATTATTAATATAAAAGTTTAGGAACAATCGAAATGAAACTCAATATTGTCTCGGGAGCCGCAATTTTCCCACCCTTCCTACAGACATTCTAAAAAATTTTGTACTTCATTCTGAGAAAAATTCTGCCACCACTACTCTAACTTCTTACTGCTTATTCATTAAAGAATCCATCGGAAGATTATATTTCTCTAATCTCTAGTGAATGGCTACTCTTTTGTTTCTCTATATGTAAGATATATATATATATATATATATACATACCTGGCTGACCAAAAGTAATATGAGAATTTTCAGTGAAAACGCTATTTTTTTAAATGTAACAGAATATTTAATTAAGAATGCATTCATCAATTTGATCCATAATCTGTTGTCAACTTACGGGCAACTATATAATCCCGTCTTTATAAAAAATAATATTTTACCAGTAAAACATACTGAGTTCATTTTTATAATTTTTGAAGATAGGTTGTAGTAATCTTTACATATATATATATATATATATATATAAATAAATATGTGTGTATATATATATATATATATATATATATATATATATATATATATATGTATGTATATATAAATAATATTAACGAGTAGAGATTAAACATATTCTGCTCTGCTGAGTAGTATATATTTGTAGTTTTTATTATTTATATTAGGTCGAGATGAAAATAATTGCGGTTTTGTATCCAAGTTTGAAGGTCGTAAACTGCCATTATTTTCTACCAACACTATAAATACAATTTTAAACTAATATTTTCTGTTTCTCTTGAACATTCAAGAATATATGAAAAGTATTATATGTAGCTCTTATTATCGAATAAGTTATATTCTGGATTTAGAAAATAAAGCAACATCAAATTAGTTATAGCTAAAAAAAAATTAATATTGTACAAATGTCTATAAAAGAAGTGTTATAGAAGTTTACTATCATTGACTTGTTAATGATGACATTATTTTATGAATTTACAGTTTTAATGTATTGTAATAAAATATGTCGATAAACTTCCTCCAACAGTAGGGTTTCTAAACAATATCATATATACAATGAAAACATATATATATATATATATATATATATATATATATATATATATATATATATATACATAAATATATAAATATATATATATATATATATATACATACATATATGTGTGTATATATATATATACATACATATATGTGTGTATATATATATAGTGAGCTTTTATTCAACAGATATACTACCTTAATCAAAAGTTCTAGGAACTTCTTCACACAAAATGCACACTTTAGGAACTACTTCAAATAAAATGCAAAATATTTGATTATTCATCAAGATTGATTTTATCGCCTTCAAAGTATTCTTTATCACTTGCAATAGTCTAATACCAACAATACTACCAATCTTCGATACATCGTTCATAATCGATAGATGGTATGCCCTTCAGTTTATCCAGTGAATTTTTCTTAATAGTTTCAACCAAGCCAAAACAACATCCTCGCAGCAAAAGTTTGAGCTTGGGAACAGAAAAAAGTCGCACGCTGCTTGCTCAGGTGAATAAGATCATTACGGAATAATGTTGGGCAAGTTTGTGGCCAAAAATTATTAAAAAAATTCAAGATTGAGCGGGTGCATTATTGTAATGTAAAATCCAAGCGTTACTTGACCACAAATCCGATCGATGTTTGAGGATTACTTCACGTAATCGTTTCATAACATATAAGTTATACTCCTGATTGAGTGTTAACCCTTCAGAAGAAATTCTTTGTGTACCACACCACAATAATCTAAGAAAACGGTCAAGAGTATCTTGATTTTTAATGGACTTGCGCTTTTTTCCGGCTCGTGTCGCTTTTACTACTCCACTCGGATTATTGTTGATTTTGTTTCGACGTCAAATCCAAACATCCAAGTCTTATCTCCAATTAGAACGCATTTCATGAACATGGAATCCTTAGATGCGTCAGATATCATCCCAACGGTAACATCTTTGGAACCTTCTTCTTTCTGTATATATATATATATATATAATTTAGCTGTATATATATATATATATATAGAGAGAGAGAGAGATTTTATTGTACATTATTTTGATTAATTAATGAATAATAAAGACCATGAACAATACTCTAAGGAACATTTCTTGATCACTGTTCTAGTACCTGAACTGCAATAATTTTATTTCAAGATATAATTTTATGAGAATTTGTCATCAAAAAGAAGAGAAATTAAATTAATAAATGGTACTAGATTAAAAAAAATGGAATATAAGAATAAAAGTAAATGAATTTTTTATCCCCTTCCTTGATCACTTAATATTATTATCACTTATATTATTTTCAGTCCTTCTGTTATTTTATTATTCATATTTATTTTTTATTTATTTGTTCATATTTATTTTAATTCGTATAAAAACAAAATCTTCTTAGTATATTTATGTTTTATATATATATATATATATATATATATATATAATGAGTATGTGTGTGTGTTATAATTGAAATCAGAATCAATTCAAAACAAATATAAATTCATTGCTGTTTATATTAAAACTAAATAATTACAAACAAACATATTTACTCATAAATCAAACGAAATTACGCTAAAAAGCGCATTGAAATCGAGATAATGATATTTAAATTGAAATTTATGAATTGGTAATAGAATTTCAAATACGAAAAATATTTATATATTAAAATGAGATACAGGAACACAATTATACATGGAAAATATAGATGTGTATACATTATATATATATATATATATAGGCGTTTAATAAATTACTTATTACTTTTTTTGAAGTTTATTGAATATTTTTGTTCTTGGCTGTACAATTTATGTTTTTATTATGAACTTAGTTGATAATCGTTAAAATAAATAAGTTCATCATTTGCAATTAATTGTCAATTATTTTTCTTTTATATGTTTACTTTGTAGTCAGAAAAGAGATAGAACATAATAACATAGTTCAGTTTGTAAAAGGCCGGATTCATATACTCATACATCGATATTGTTCTTCCATCTTTATTCTTAATGCTCTGCATTTCTATCTATTTCTTTCTGACCTTATTATCGATAAGAATATAAGATTTTTCGCTATATTACATGTATGTACGAGAGAGATTTTTATCCAAAAGCAAAGAAATAAAAATATCTGACATAACAACCAGTTTGTTGGTGAATATCTTTGTTATTTAAAAAGAATAAATGCAAATTACAAATAAGTTCATGTAATTGTATCACGAAGTTTTCGTAACTGTAACTGAAAACTAAACAGCTGCTCTGGTGACTTTCAATTTACTGTTTAACTTTTTAATGCATTAAAATTAAGTTACTTGATTAAAAAGTTTAAAGTATAAGAGACGAACTCAATTTAAATATTATAATAGTTATAATTTGTCATTCGTGTTATGTACTATGCTAGTCGATCCGAGTATCTATTATAAATTTCATGCAAACAATTCGACATGGTATATTATTACTATATACAGGATACGAGTGGTATTTGAGGACACTTATTTTTTAGGCTATGACGCTCGTCAAAACAAATAAAATGTTTTTATTTCCTAAAAATCCAGCATGGCAAATAAAAGGCTAATACCAAAAATGAAAAGGAATGTAGTAATTGTTGCTATATATGCGGCACACAGCGATTTAGAAATTGTCAACTTTCTAAATGTTGCAATATATTTTGTATACAAAGTTCGGATGGAATTAGAAACAACTGTCGAGTATGTTTCAACTATATCAAAGAAAAAAAACATTCTAAACGTGCGGACACCATAAGGATACTGTAATTTATCTAAAGGGTTCAAAACATTTTCAATAATGATCCCGGAAATTCAATGAGGGACAAAGAATTTTAAGTGTCAGATCGGACTATCAGAACTTTGGTGCACGAGGACATCTGCATTGGGAAGAGGTGAATTCATGTCTGTAAAGACACAAGAAAACCGTTTGACCCATGCTAAACGGTTACTTAACAAGATCAAAAACCCACAAGAACATGATATGCTTTGATTGTCCTCTGATGAGAAAAATTTCGACCAGGACCAAAATTCTAACAGGACAAATGACAAATTTTTATGTACAGATCAGTCTAATTTCCGAAGAGTGATGCAAACTAAGTTTCCAGCAACGGTGATGGTTTTATGAGTACTGAATAACAAAGGTAATGTCATGCCACCTCAGATTTTTCCACAGGGTCTTAGAATTACTTCGGCAGGATACATTGAGGTTTTGGAGAGAGTTATAAAGCTCTGGATAGATGGAGTACGTAATGGAAAACCGTAAGTGTTTCATTAAGAATCGGCACCTTCTTATAAAGCCCAGATAACTCCAGAATGGATGTCAGACAATCTGTACGATCATGTAACACCAAACGTGTGGTCTCTAAACCCGCCAGATTTAAATTCCATGGACTACTACGTTTGAAACGTTGTTGAAAGGTCGACTAATCGACATCATCACAATACTATAGATTAACTGAAGGCCTCCATTGTCTAACTGATATCCGAAATAAATAAGGCCCATTTAGTACAGGACTGTCAACGATTTCGGTATTGCATTGAAGCAGTTAGCGAAGCCAATGGCGGATTCATGGAATAATCTAATAAGAAAGCTAATCGAGAACATGTTCACAAATTCTTATTTAAATATATTAAAATATATTTGATTTTTGCTCGGTTGGAATTTTTTTTTATTAGATTACCAAATATGTCCTCAAATACCACTCACACTCACCCTGTATATATATATATATATAAATATATATATATATACGTAAATATATATATATATATATATATATATATATATATATATATATATATATATATATATATTGTTTATTAATTTCTTTCTACTATTGATTTCGATTTTTTTTGTAAAATTTAAAAATATTTGTATTTATTTCTGTAATCACCTCTTCGAATTTTATCAATTACGGTGTTTATATTATTACCGTAATCAGTTTCTATTTTTTTTCTATCGTTTTCAAATAGCTTTGAAATGATTCTGGAATTACTTAGAGCATTTTATATTAATTAATAATCTTTATTCTGCCTGTATATCCTTCCTTATTTCAAGGATTTTTCTTTAATAATCTCTCTAACCAATATCTTTCTTCTTTCAATACCTGATCTGTTTCGTTTCTTTCTTTTAATATTCTTTGATCTTAAAAAACAACAAAACTCTGAATATATTCATACATATAGGACCCCTTTTTCAAATAATAATAATAAACTAGATTAAATAATAATAACATTTTAAATAATAAAAACATTTATAATATTTAAAAATTATACTATGTTACTAGATTTTTAATGTAATAATTACTAGAAAATTAACAAAAATTATATTTATTAAAATAAGTACACTATAAATTAAGTAAACAGTGTGACAATAAATACAAGTTATAATCTTCTTCTGTGTAACTATTCATATATTTATAAAACATCCTACATTGTTATCAATACTTACTTCACTAGAATAATGGGTGAACTATGAAAAAATCAATAGAAATTAAATAAAGTACAGTAATCAATCTTTAAACGTCACTGCACTTTTTATTGGAATTATTCCAGTTTTTTAAATATTTTATGGAAAAAATTATAGTGCAATCAGTAGTTCTACTCGGAGTATTTTCCAATTGATTGAATACATTTTTAATATTTCACTAGTAAAATATATGTGTCAATGAAGTTAGTGTCACATTTACGATTCTTGATAAATCACTTTATTTGCGAGGTCACATATCGAGTTTCGATTTGTGAAAACACATAAATTAAATTATAGAATATAGATCGTTCTCTGAAGAAATAAATTCTTATAAAATGAAATAAACATATTAGTATGTAATTGTATATATATATATATATTGTTAGTATGATAGAAAGTAAATGAGCCTATATTTATATTATAGTTCTAACATTATTGTTGTTATTTTTTTAGTTTATATCACTTTATTGTGGTTATATTTTGTATTACATATTTAAAAATTTAAAAAAGACGACTTTATACAGAGTATGAGAAATGGGGATTACATGTAAGTCTGAAAAAGACGGAGATTTTGGTCGTGAAAAAAAAATTGAAATACTTATAAATGATGATTCAACAATCGAACAAGTTGAAGAGTTTAAATATCTAGAGGCGGTAGTAAATAAAAACGGAATAAGTGAGAGAGAAATCAAACACCGATTACAAGAAGCAAAGAAAATAATTGGCTGCCTAAACTCGCTATGGTGGGACCGAAACATTTTTTAAAAAACGAAAAAACGTATAGGATGGGTTATGGTAGAGTCCACCCTCTGTTATGGAAGTGAGATCTGGACAATCAAGGCCGAGACAAAGCGAAGGCTGAATGCAGTAGAAATGGACTACCTCCGACGAAGTGCAAGAGTCCCCAGGCTTCAACACATAACAAATGAAGAAATCAGACGTAGAATGAATGCTGGAGAGACAGTTACCGATAGGGTAGAACTTCGAAGCTTAAGATGGTTTGGGCATTTGATGCGAATGCCAGAAGAGCGATGGCTACAGCGGATATTCAAATGGTCCCGCCAGGAAAAACAAACGTGGACGACCTCGGTTTTCCTGGAACTAAAGGATAAGAAAGGCCATGGAGAAGAGACAGCTAAATGAGGAAATGACTCAGGACCGGGAATCTTGGAAAAGAGGATTAGGCAAGCGGCATCTAGCTGTATTTTGATAAAATTACATATTATGTTTCATAAATATTATATTGTAATATCAAGCTCAAATATATATATATATATATATATATATATATATATATATATATTTAAAAATCAATTTTTAAAGATAGTCGTTATTATTTTATATATCTTTGTAACTAAAAAATGGTCCTGTCTTTATCCGGACGGTTAATTAGTCCTCTGATTGGTTCATATCGGTGATGTGGTCTCTGTTCTGATTGGTTGATATTAGTCAGATGACCAGTGATCACTGTTCTATTTCACGTTGTACAAGGAAAGAGGTTATACGATTTCAGTGTAAAACTGATAAGAATTTATTCAAAATATTGTGCTCACCGAAGTTCTAGAGTAAAAAAATTCTTACACATTTTAACATTGTATTTTATTATTTAATGTTTATAAACTTTTTTAACAACAATTTTACGACTTACATTTTACTCAGAATATTTTAATGTATAATTTGTTAGTCTCTGTTTTTTGTTAGTGGGAAACGAGCGCAGCAAGTAGTAGGCGGAATCCCCTATTTTTTATATATATATATATATATATATATATATACATTTATATATATATATATATATATGTATATATAAAATATATATATATATATATATATATATATAATATATATATATACACAAGGCTTTATAAAAATTATCGATTTTAAATTTAGAAGTTATGGCAACTAACTAGCCATAGATATTTATTTTAACCTGCTAAATGCGATCAGATAGAATTGTATGCCTAAAATACCACAGGCCATATTTGATCTCGAACTAAAAATTGCAAGAAAATCTAGAAATATTAAGATTGTAATTTAGTGTTAAATAAACATATAGTCAAAATGTTGTGGTGCATTTACATCTAACGTATTTATTATAACATTTATTGAAAGTATTAGAGAGAAAATTGAATGTAGCATTTATATCTGACCGAAATTAGTTCACAAAAATCGAGATGTTTGATACATGTGTATTGGATTTGTTGATTGCAAATATTGTAACAAATATCAAAATCGTATACATCTTGATAGTAAATATCTTAACTTATCTACCACATCTTCTATACTTCATTGCTATTTTAAATTAATTCAAAAATGAAAAAATGTTCACATTATGTATATTTTTCGTTTTCATTAAGAATAAAACCTATATAATTATTTTTTCGCATAGAGTTGTGAAAAAATGGGTTGTGCTGATGGTTTTACTTCATTTGAATCCTATGTATGTTCTTTACTAATTACCGTGTTAGGCTGAATATAAGACGACTCCGATTATAAGACGAGTACCAGTTTTTTTTCAAAAAAATAAAGAATAACCAATTTTATAACCCTGATTATAAGACGATATGCAGATTTTCCTATAAAAAAACGATAAAAGGTGTTGATTTACGTTTTAATAGAACATAATATTTATAAAAATTATACAACCACATATTTAAAACTCAGTAGTCTGTTGTTTAACCCCTTCAAACCTGATTGTTCTTTCAAAAGATAAAATTTTTTTTGTGTTACTAAGTGACTGAAATTAATTGTTCAAAACACAAAGAATCATATTTTATTTCGGGATTTTTCAGTTTTTTTTTGAGGATATACATTACAATGTACATATTGTCTTAAAAGATGCAAATGAAACAAGTCATGTATTAAAGAAGGTTTGCATTAATGTCAAAATAATGTATTATATTTTATACCATTGAAAAATGAAATTTAACGAACTAAAATTAAAATAAATGAGATATTCTGTATACAACAATACATAACTTATTCTCTTTGGTATCTCTTTGGGTAAAAGTAACAAAATTATTCCAATTTTTCTAATTCTAATCCCGATGGAATTTTATGAAACAGTTTCCACCTTTCAAAAAACATAAATGAACTCTACATTTGTTACAAAAAACCCGTGTTCTTCCCTTGCATCTGGTAGCTTCTTTATTGTCGTCCATCTGAGGCATGTGATCTATATGATCCCTTTGAATTTTTTAGAAATGTCGTTTTTCTGATCCTCTAAATAATTTTGAATTTGGTGATGGTGGTGATAATGGGGACGGTACCTCTGCACAGTTTTATCAAGTGATATCAAACTTTCAGCTACTCTCATTCTAAAGTCTCAAATCTAAAATGTTTTTCTTGACATGTTAAATTTTACACAGTTCCTCTTATATTCGAACCAGCTATTTGCTAGTGGAAAGTCGACAAAGCATATGATTAAGCTCAGTTCATTTCTTTGATCTTATGAATATTCTATATAAACTTATCATTTAATCTAATAAATTAGCATCCCCCAATAACATGAATGTACATTTTTACTATTTCAGGTCATCTTACGTCAATATATTTAGATTCTTTTTATCCTATCTATATACTTCATCTTCATCTCTTTTTCCTATAAAATTAGATCACAAACACACTGAATTGTTATCATTTCATTTGACTAAGACTATATTGTCCTTGCTGATAACTTCAACAGACCAACCTCTCCTGTTCTTTTTCAGTTCAGTACCAGAATACATAATATTTTTATAAACTTATGTTTTTTTATTACACAGTCGTAAACTACAATTGATACCAAATTTACATCAAAATGGACATCAATAACATAAAACTCCTGACATTATATACATTCAAATATACATCCATTTCAACGTCAAAATACTTGTACACATACTTTTACAAAAATGATATATCTAGCTCAAAAATAAACTGTATTTGGTATGATGTTCATTATTGTAGCTTTAAAATTTTTGTAATATATCTATAAAATAGAAAATTATGTTTGGTTAGTTATCAACAAGGTACCCTCATTCAATGCACCATCAGTAATGTCATATATTTCGAATAAAATCAAACAGATGGAGGTAATAAAATACTTTTTTATAAAAATATCCTCGAAGTAAAAGCTTCAAATAGTTGCAATCACAGTTTTAATATTTTAAGTCAAATATTGAAGTAGTAAAATAGTGTACATTGTAATCTGCATCAGGTATGAAGGGATTAAAACGCTTAGAGTGGCATGCCAACCTGAACTTTTGAAGTATTGAATATAAATTCATATTTGTTTTTTAATGAAAATCGGTAGATAAAACTTATCTTATATTGATGCTAATGCGGTAGTTTTGTTACATTTACAGCTTCAAATTGACTTTATAAACTGTAGAGACTAATTGAAACTAATACACAAGATGTCATGCAACAATATTGTGTTGATTTGAAACATTGGGTAACCTGAGAAGTGAGTTTGATCAAAAAAATGACGATACAAAATTAGACATTTGATCAACTTTTGTTATTTATCTTTAGAAATCTAGATAGTAATTTCGTTAGAGGTATATATATATATATATATATATATATATATATGTATGTATATATATATATATATGTATATGTATATGTATATGTATATATATATATGTATATATGATGATATAAAAATGACGAATGACGTTTGTATCTTATGATATGTATGTCTGATATATTTTGTTAAAAGTATATTTCATTATTATTTTAAATTAATTCAAAGGTGAAAAAAATTCAGCTTATGTATATTTTTAGATTTCGTTAAGAATGAAACCAGTAATTTGTTAATTTTTGTTACTTATTAGGGGAAGAAGCGTTAGCGATTGGAGGGCGCATCCTCCTAGGGACCGGCAAACAGAGCAAGCAGGGAGCAGAAACCTATATTTTTTTTAAAAAAATACAAAACTGTTTTTCAAAAATATTTTTCATTCTAATTTTAGTGTTTATTTTGAAACTATATTCATTCGCATACGTTTGTATTTTATATAAATTATTCTGTAGAATTTAAAAAGAGTGACAAAGTGGTAGTGTTTTATCGGAAATTTAAATAAAATTAAGCTTCATTTCCCACTTAATAATTGTATATAGAAATGTCTAAATATTTTGAGTTTTTTAATTCAAATAACCTTTATATGATTTATAAATAGTGATATATACTCACCACTGGCTGTGGAGTCACATTCTGTAATGATAAAATATTCTTGTGAAATCAGTTTGAGAATGAAGTCTGTTTCATAAATAAATCGATACCAACACCATCATTCTCAAAGTGTCAAGTTATCGAAAAATCTTTGTCAGGTATATTCATCCGATTTTTCGCTACTTCGAGCTCTAGTAATGATGGTGTTGCCGTCGAAATGTGCATAAGAAAAATAATCCATGAAAAAGAATCAATAGTAATTTATTGATTATTTTTATTCGAAAAATTCTGGTATGATTTGTGGGACGAAGAAATAATTAATGTGTGAAAATCAATTTGGCCACATAGTCTAAATTGTTTTTATTTATGTCTTAGTTCTTTGGCAACTAATTACCTGAAACTGTACTGATTACTCCTAGCACTGTGTATAACTGTATAAGATAAATATTAAATATATGTTTATTGATATATAGACTGATTGTGACGTAATACTGATATAAATTAAAATCATTTTTCGTAATGAATAAAATTTCTTTTATTAAACAAAACTCTCATATATAAAATTTTAAAATTATAATTCGTTCAACTTAGAGAATCTTAAATTTTCGCAATTAAATTATTTTTTCACTCCACAAAGTACAAATGGTTTTCTGGGCAAAATTCTTGAATAAATCATTATTGATACTTATTTATGTGAATTTCGATGCCGATTCCATCACTTTCAGAGTGTCAACGTACAGAAAAATCAGAATAAAAAGTACAAAATTAGAAAAAAAGGTGCGAATAACACAGTATGCGCACTAGAAATTAAACTTTTTTCAGTCGTGTGAAATATAGAGTTTTAAGTAGATGATATCATGCATGATAAATGAATGGTTTCGTTTCTGTTTACTGTTATTTTAAGAATCAGTATGGGAGAGAAGATAAAATGTGGAATTTAATGTAAGAGGAAGACTGTAAATATAAATCAATAAGAAATAAATTAGAAAATTAACATATTTCTTTATTATATCTCATCAAATTTCATAATTTTTGTAGTGGGGATTCAATTGGTACAACTGATACAATGTGTACTGACATAACCTACAAATATATATAAATTAGCTCGCTTTACTTGATAAATGCTGTATAATTGTATATATGTATTTGTTCTTTAG
This sequence comes from Acanthacorydalis orientalis, assembly GCA_034766995.1. NCBI lineage: Eukaryota > Metazoa > Arthropoda > Insecta > Megaloptera > Corydalidae > Acanthacorydalis > Acanthacorydalis orientalis. The sequence continues at coordinate 9,740,568 of CM068319.1, read as the reverse complement.
TTATTATTTTGATTATTGAAAATTGATTATTGTACATACAATTTTTTGTGACCACTTGCGCTATTGCTTATCATGATATGAAGAAGGGTGTCATCGACGTGATTACCATCCCGGGAGTCGTTAGAGACCTGATAATCAGTATATGTCATGAAAGTAAAAATAAATAAATCGTGGAATTGCAACATAGAAGTTAAATGTAGCACTTGGTCATAATCTGGGAAAAATTGCAAAAAACCCAGATGACTTTACAAAAACCTCATCTTCAAAAGAGAAGAAAAAGGCAGGAAAAAAGAAAGGAAAGAAGGAAATAGCTAAGGAAGATAGATAGGAAAAGAAAATGAATCAGTCAACGGTCGTATGTCAGTTCGAGGTTTATCCACATCGTCATTTTTTGAGGGTAATATTGTCATCGAAATAGTACAGTTGCGCAAACCTGTTTCTTCGCCTATGTTTTCCCATCTGGTTTTCCAGGGGTACGTATTTGAGATGGTGTAGCCGCTCGATGAGATGGTTATTGTAAATATATTAACAAAATAATAAACGAAGAACACACACTTCGAGACAGAACAAAAGAGACTAGACACGCGCTCATAGGCCTGCTTCGCTTAGGCCCGCCTTCCCGTGAGTATATAGGCCGGGAAAATTAGTCAGTAAAATTTCTTGAAATACACTCTCCTTTCAAAATCGGCTTAGAAGCTAAGAGCTAAGACGCCGGATCTAACCCTTATTTTTTCCGTCCAACGCCCAGCATTGCGGCGTTATAAAATAAACTTCATCATAATAATTTTTTTTTCATTCTGATTTAGCAGCAAAATCAATCGACTTCCGACTCACATTCAGTAAGCATCTCTTCGCTATGTCTATCTCGAAATATTACGGTCAAATTAAAATAACACATGTAGTTTTCTTTAAATACTGGTGGTTTACCCTGTATGGCGAACGTTTCGGCAGTACTTTACGGATCAGTGATGGCATCTGGTTCTCAATACGCGACTTGGAGGAAAGACGGTACAGCGTCTCGTTTCTCTGGGCAGTAATTTTCCCATAGCCTCCAAAATGAGCGCTCCTATCTGGTGGTTCGACCTGTAAGCCAAACGGTCCTCACAGCTCTACAGACCCGTGACGACACCGGATATTAGCTGATTGGGAAGACGGTACAGCGTCTCGCTGCTGTGTGCAGTAACGTTTCCACAGCCGCGATCAGTCTAGCCTCCATTTCCATGTATACAAAATCGGCAACCCTTCGATTATCTTTTAGAGTCAGATAATTCCCCGCCGTAACGAGTGGATAAAAACCTTCTCACTTACGCACGGCGCACCACAGGTGCGCCCCGATAAAGTGATGAGCGCCCTCACTAAACCCGACACTGTATTTGTGATAACTGCAATATAAAATGTATGTTTTGGATTATACATTTTGAAGATATCGCTAAAAGACAACATCTACAGTACTAACCGATTTTGTCGTTGCGATTATGGGATCAGAATTCATACTTAAGTTTTTCAAGAAGAAAATTGAGAAGTGGTACTGAATCTTCTGATGCAAATTTAACATTAATATTCCTATTTAGAATCATTGGTAGTTTATGCTGTTTTCTACCAAGGAGCCTTGCACTCACATGAGTGTACGGTAGTAATCAACAGTGTATAATGTAGATTACATCATACTTTTTTTTGGTTCGAAGAAATGTAAATCGCTACAATTACAATTGTTTCTCCGTCTTCCATTTTACACCCAGTAACGCAGATCTCATAAACTGCTATCACCGCCGCACCAAATAACTGGGATTGTCCAACAGTCATAACTATGGACGGATTAACAATTTTAACTAAGACGTCGCTCGTTTTTGCTGTCTACGCTTGAGTAATCATACATATCCTCTCTCTCTCAACCCCACCCAGTCTCATGTCATAACAATTTCCGTTACACTTTTTCGTCTCGCCCTTGAAAATTTATACTAACGCGGTTGAAGAAATTTCACTTCAACAAGTATAAATAATGTTCTGTACATTGACTGAAGACAATGGCAACGCCATCGAAATGCGCATAAACTACAATCAAAAATGATTTATTGATCACTCCTCATCAAAATCATTTTTATAGTTTGTAGTGTGGAAAAATAATGAATTTGTGAAAGTGAATTTAGTCAGTATCAGAATTGCATTGTGTCAATTTCATATTATATACTAGTATTTTTAAATTATGTTGAGTAAAAGTATCTAACAAAACGAAAACATATTTAAACTGATTTGTATCTCCTTCATATTTTAAATTCATCTAGTCCTATATTTTTAAATAAAAATCTCTTACATATAGTGATATCTATATCTCCAATCACTTTAAATCAACCGAAAACGATTTATTTGTAAAACGTCTTCTTGTATATTCTGATATACATACATACATACATATATATATATATATATATATATATATATATATATATATATATATATATAATAGAAAACGTTGAAGAAAAAATAGTAATAAATTGGACTCAAGTAGTTTACATGTGTACTGTAAGATTTTGTTGATCCGGCACAAGATATTTTTTACAGTTAAGGCTGTACCTTCTCAACTGCTAGTGTCTTGCATTCTTTTTATGTCTATATATATATATATATATATATATATATATATATATATATATATATATATATATATATATATATATATATATATATATATATATATATATATATATGTGTGTGTGTGTGTGTGTTCTGTGCGTGCGCGCATCTGTACTTTACACTCAATCTTCAGTACCAAACAGCATTTGACAAGTTGGCTCGAGCCAGAGAATGTTAGGTGCGATTTCAGACTTACATACCTCACAGTGAGACATGCAAAACGCATGGGGAAACGAACAAATAGAAAACATAGGAACATCGGTTATATATGTATGTATGCATTTATATGCGGGAATGTCCCGGCATCGCGCAGTAAACATTGTATGTGACACAAAAACGCCATCTACGTGCCTGACACGTATCCCCACTGTATGTATTTGCACGTACAATACAATTTTTTTTCCTTCAGTGGCGCTTTTATCACGGAGTTGACGTGTTCGAATCCAGTTATATAAATCACTGGTCGGAATCGTTCGAAGATTGATGGCGGCGCGATTTATCGCCGCTCTTCCTAAATGAAATCCGTTTTATTTATTTATTTATTTATTTTATTTTTGCGGAGTGAATTGCAGTCACTCGATTGTACATGATAAAGGTACAACTGTATAACGAATCAATACATTATTGGAAATAGAAGTGTGATTTTTTTCTGCCACAGTGCGTTTGTTTGTTGAACGGGTATAAATTACGCTGGGCTTTGAACTGACGGCGTGGAACGGGACGTGCGTTGAATAATTGAATCATTCATATATTGGAAATTATTTTTAACCCCATTTAGACTTCTTTTACGTCTAATTTTATATTAACTTTCGATAAGTTTGTGAGCGGAATACGAAAGAAAGGAATTTTCGATGTTCTTCTACACCAATTTCATATATATATATATATATATATACACATATGCATATACACATACGTAGAGAGAGAGTTTGAAGTACTTTAAAACTATATTCTCAGAAAAGAGTAACAACATGACTGAATTGGAATGAAACTGAAAATATATTTATTGTGTTCAGCTTTTATTAACCTTTTGTCGCATTTCTTACTATTTTTATTAGGATGGTAGAAAAATAATTTCGGTTTATGACCATCAAATTCATATACATTTACAATTTTCTTGATTTTTGTACCTGTTTTAAGTAGATCAGAACTGTTGGACGACTAACGCCTAATTGTTATGTGTGGTTCTGATTCACTAACAGTTTGCACAATACTACCAAAGCCAAAAGTCTTAGTTGTATTTGAACTGAACGTGACACACGTTTGTTAGACTTAATCATGTCAAGAAGAAACGCTACTCACTTATATTAACATATATAAAGACACAAAGGTATATATATATATATATATATATATATATATGTATATATATATATATATATATATGTATAATATATATGACAAATATATATATATATATATATATAGTATGAAATAAGAAATCATTGAAATTTTAAATAACATATTTGTTTGAGTATGTACTATAAGGGTGTAACGTATTAAATTGAGGAATTTGTAGGCGAGAATTAGAATGCAATATTTTTAACAAAACAAAATATATTTAATCAAAATAAGCTCCATTAGTTTTAATGGTCTTTTGCCAACGAGAAATTAGATTGTTGATCCTATTTTTATAAAAATCGACATTTTTAGTACTTATAAAGTTTTCGAATCCTTGAATCACTTCTGTTTGGTTTCGGAATTTTTTATTTCTTCAATAATATTCCAAGAGACGCAAACGATGATAGTCTGTCGGTGAAAGATCTAGTGAATAAGGGGATGCGGTAAAATTTCATAATTTAATGAATTTAATTTGGAAATTGTGATTCTAGATGCGTGTGGTTGAGTATTATCTAGTATTGGCCGATATCTATTGATTAGTATTGGCTGTTTTGTTTTTAATTTTTCATTCATATTGTCGATTTCGAAACAATATTAATCAGCCGTAAATGCTTCGCATGGTTTTAAAAAAGAATAATGGATTATTCCTTTATTTGTCCACCAAACAGTAACCGTAAGTTTTTTTGGTGTAATGATGGCTTGGGTACGTATCCTGGAGCTTCATTTGCATTTAACCATTGTCCAGATCTTTTTCTGTTATCATACAGAATCCACTTTTCATCACAAGTAATGATTCGATTTAAAAATGGCGTTTTATCATTTCGAATCATCAATAAAGAACACACCTCTAAGCGTCTTAGAGTCTGACTCTGTCAAATCATGCGGCACGCACTTATACAGCTTTTTCACATTTCCTATTGCAGCGATGTGACGGGAAATAATCATAACGCTAACAATTAAATCACATGCGAGAGCTCGAACTTTTGTATGTGTATTAACTTCCACCATAACTCTCAAATGTTCTTCGTTCACAATGGTTTTCGGCCTTCCTCGAGGCCCATTGTCGATATTCATATTACCGGAACGAAATTTTTTGAACCATAATTGAATTATTCTCTGGCTAGCCGATCCTTCTCAGAAAGCCCCATTGATATTTCTACTTGCTACCGTTGCACTGTGTCCCAACTTGAACTCATAAAAAAAGTACACATATCTTTTGTGGACACCATCCTTTTAAAGGGTATAAAAAAAATAAAAATAACAACAATAACTCCGTATTTAAAAACAATTGAAGGGTACAGTACATTAGTCAATTCCAAATAGCTGAATTTGTAAAATATTGCACAGAACCTTTTTCAATCGCGGTCGACCTCTGGCTGACTGAAATTTCGCAACTTGATATGTTACAACCTAATATGTTGAAAAATATTTGTTTTTTATATATTTAGAACTGTCACACAATAACAGAATTTGATATAGTGTTTATTTTGTAGTTTATAATAATAAAGTATCAGAAATTTATTAGAAAAAAGTCGATATTTCAAAATTATACATAAAACATTTTAATATTCTCTTTACTGATACTAATTTATTGCTTTGGTAGAAAAATAATTGCAGTTTATAACCTTCAAGTTGATATAAATTTTTTAATTTATGGTATTAAGTGGACCAGAACTGTTGAATAACTAATGCCTAACTTTTATGCAAGTTCTCAAATTATTGTGCATGGTTCTGATTCAACTACTGTCATCAGTTGGTTGTTATGAAATGAAGAAGAACGTCTGCGACCTACTTCATCTTCAAAGCTTTCGTCCGCAACACAACATTTTTAGAACCACCATTGCACCATACGTTTCTTAACAGTATCTACATCAAAAGCATCATTTAGTTTACGAGCAGTTTCTGCTACTTTACCATCCATTTTGAACTCATACAAAAATTTGCTCTTATTTGCTTCTTTTCCATTTTTATTAATAGCTTAATTTGAAGCAAAATTAATAATAAAACCAGTGTTGTTACCAAGATACAGATCGGAAAATACACTTTAAAATGGTATTAAAATGAACGCGATGAAATGACACTTTAATTCAATCTAATTAAGGTTATTATTCAAACAAAAACCCCAATTATTTTCATACAAACCTAATAACAGTGTAGCAGATTATTCAAAAAGAAGAAAATCGAATTCGTGTTGAAACGAAATATATGAAAATGACTTTACTTTAAAATATTGAAATATCAATAATGTTTGATTAATTAGAGACGTTTGTATGACTGAATGCTTTCTTCTTAATTATGAAATGATATTTTTTATAATCATTTATATTTTGTTTTATCAAAAAATCAAATATATCATTTAATGTCTCCATTCAGCTTCATTTTTTTACTCAATTGAAGGAAATGTCTTGTTAGAATTTTCTTATAGAATTTCACTGAATAAGTAATACGATATTTTGTGGTAATTTCAACGTTAATTCTGAAAATATATTATTTAAATCTTTATCTGATTTTCTAGAAAATAAATTTGGGCTAATTTTAAATACTTCGAAATCTGTATCGACTACATTTCATCAAATTATAACTAGTATTTAGTTTGAAAGACATGTAATTGGTTCATAATCTCATATATAAGTTCTCTATTTAATTTATAGAAGTAATTTGCCAGTTGAAGATATATTGAAATTTAAAATTGATTAAATTCTTAAAGAAAAAATATTTAAATAAATTTGGATTATTTTTATTTATAAAACTGCTTCACCATTCAAAAAGTGTTCTTAGATACTAAATATTTTTTGTGTGCAGAAAACACGTGCGATTTTTTATAATAGAAATTCAACACCAAAAAAATATTTATTGTTGAATAAAAATATGGTTCTTAATATATGTATATATATATGTAAACATTTACTCTCAACGTCTAATAGAATACTATTAGGTTAATGAAAAATAATTGCGGTTTATGCCCTTCAAATTCATAAAAAACCACAATTATTTTCCTTTCGACCTAATATTTAGAATAAATTATTACAAACCTACAGTAACATTTGTGGGGTATCTGATTAAACAAGTCTTGTATCTTTAGAAAACATAATTTGTTATATCAGTCTCTTTATGTTGTAACATCGTTAGTATGAAAGACGAAAAAATACAAACACAATTATGAAAATTAATTTTAATTATCAATTAACTCAAAAAACGTACAATTTATAAGATAACCAAAAAAGCCACAAAGCAGCTGTCTGAACAATAAATATTATTCAACCGGTTACGTATAATAAAACGAATCGTCTAATCATTTTCAATACGTGAGACGAAGACAAAAACTGAGTAAACAATAAAATATGAAGCTCATGATGAGAATATACAATAAAATTAAATGTTCTTCGATAAATCTTGTAATTTGTTGACATCAACTCCAGTAAAATTATTGCTCTTTATGTTTATTCCACGTCGAGATATAAAAGCAAATTTACAAAGGACATAACTTAATTAAATTGATTATTAAAGATAAATCTTACTGAAACTAATTGTTGACATAAAATAAATAAATAAAGATGTTTGTTTTTATCGCATTTATTATACTGAAGTATACTGCGGGTGAATACAAACGATGGTAGATAAACAATGAATTTATATATTAGAATAAATTAATATTAAATAAATTCATTTTAAATGAAAATAGGTAAATGTAAATTGGAACTGTTTATATAATAGGAATGTATCTTATATGTTCGAACGTTCAGAAATTGATTGAAACGTAGAAATGTTATAATAATTTGTATTGTAACAGCATAATTAATGAAACGTATGCAAGTTCAATTTTAATTCGTTTCTTCAGTTTTTGCTTTTAGCCATTTGATGTAAAAAGTAAACTGAAGTTAAATTAATTTCTATATATATATATATATACATATATATATATATATATATATATATATATATATATATATATATAGACAGAGACAGAGAGAGACGTTTGTATGACTGATTGCTTTCTTCCTAATTATGAAATGATATTTTTTATAATCATTTATATTTTGTTCTATCAAAAAATTAAATATATCATTTAAAGTAACCATTTAGCTTCATTTTTCGTACTCAATTGAAAAAAATGTCTTGTTACAATTTTCTTATAGAATTTAACTGAATAAAGAATTTGCTATTTTGTGGAAATTTGAACGTTTATTCTTTAAATATATTTAAATAATATATTTTATAATCAGATAAAGATTTAAAATCTTTATCTGATTTCTTAGAAAATAAATTTGGGCTAATTTTAAATAATTCGAAATCTGTATATATATATATATATATAAATGTGTGTGTGTGTGTACGTATTAGATCGGTAGAAAAATAATTGCGGTTTATGACCTTTAAATTCAAATACGTTACCGCAATTATTTTCCTGTCGAGCTATTTAAGAGATCTTCGTACTTTGGGACAGGTTATAACTCAGAACAGCTTATTTATACACAATCTTTCAAAATATTAATTTTTATTTATACTATAAATACATAGGTACGACGGTAGCGCCAAATATTCTCGGTCTAACATATTTGTGTATGCTGACATTGGTGAATCTGTGTTGTATGTTAATCATGTCTTAGTAGCATTTAGTAAAAATTTCAAGGTGATAACTTTATTAGTCGTAAAGTGCAGCGATAAGAGTAAGAAATGTTTATAACAATGCCACAATTAACCAACATTGAGTATCCTGCGGTAATAAAGTGTCTGACAAAAGAAGATGTTACACCGCACTAATAAAACGACGATTAGATGGCGTATACGGAGAAGGTTCCGTTTCATACTCCATGGTAAAAGAATGGGCTTAGAGATTTCGGATGGGAGAAGAATTGCATCCCCATCACGCTGTTCCAGGGCTCACGTCCGATTCTATTGCACTTATCGAAGACCTGATGCTTAGTAATCGACGTTTAAGTGTGAAAGAATTATCAGCAATGTCCAATCTTTTAAAAACAACCGTTCGCCGAATTCTTCATGGAAATTTAGGTATGAATGTCAGTGCAAGGTGGGTATCCAAATTGTTTTCGGTTGTTCAGATTCAGCGTCGAGTAGATTGCGCACGTTAATATTTAGTGCTCTGGAAGCCAGATCCAAATTCACTAGTCGAATCTACTGCAACAAAGAATGAAACAGTGGTTCTTTTACTGTGATCCTCTGTCTAATAGAGAATCCATGGAATGACGACGAACAGATGAACCACCCCTAAAATAATCTCAAGTTCTAAATCTACAAAAAAATCACAGCTACAACATTTTGTGATTACAAAGGTATTTTCTAATAAATTTTAACGAGCACAATACCGTTGTAAATGGCCCATATTAAGCAACATTTTTGTATAAATTTCATAGTAACATTCGCGAAAAACGGCGTGGAAAATTAAGAAAGGAGTTCGTTTGTCGGTTTCACGGAAATGCATCAGTTCATACCGCTACTCTTTCTCAAAGCTTTATTCGGGTATGTGGCTTCCAAGAACTTGACTCTCCTCCTTCAGTACAGTATGGTCTCTATTGATTATTACCTTTTTGTTAATTAGAAAAAACATTTGCGTGGACAACGTTTTAATGATAGCAATGAGCTAAAAACAGTGGTAACTGACCACTTTAACACGAAAACGGAAGACTAATTTTAAAAGGGTGTAGAATTGCTAACTAACAGTTTGAGTACCATGGTCCATTCAAAAACCTACCGAATAATGCCACGCGGTATGATAGCTCCTATTTAGAATGATTTTTAAATATGCCAAACAGCGCGATCGCGCTCCCTTAACTTAACGTTGCAAATTGCCATGCGGCGAGATAGTGCCTGTTTAATATAGTGCTGACTGATGACATGCTATAACAGAATCCAAGCGTACCATTAATTGAGTAATCGTGACTCGATGTGGTGGCACTTTTCGGTATAACTTATGAACAGCGCGATTACGCTGCGTGGCACTAAAATGGTTAAGCGATGTAAAAAATGTATTTAAAATTAAGCGAAATTATCAAGAAACATCATAAATTTCTATCTAGGCAAAGAATGTTTGAAACTGCACTCCTATATTCTAAACTTGTGTTTTTCTTTTTTTATATTTTAGTTCCATATGATTTATAGTTTTAAATTATAATTAAGTTCATGAAAATTATTTGTACCAATAACGGCATTTTTGGAAATATCACATTTTATAATTTTACCTTTGGAATGCAATATATTTTATATCTGACAATATATTTAACATATATATATATATATATTGAAAAAAATATTTATATTTTTTTCACAAAAAGTGAGAATTTTATCACTCGAAAAAAATATTTAATTTGGATTAACCGAAATATGTTTTTTTTTAAAAAAAATGAATAGAAAAATGTATTAAAAATATGAAAATACTTATGTACTCTTTGTTTCTTTATATTAATATTTATGTTTATATATATATATATATATATGTGTGTGTGTGTGTGTGTGCGTGTGTATGTGTGTATATGTTTTGTAACTAAGTATATATTTGTGTATGTATATATAATTTTGGCTGTATATATAGAGTGAATGACTTCAAATCTCATGTAGGACTTAACGAAACGTGGATTAAATCCCTGCTCAACCTTCAAGCTTCATTAAGAGAACGGCTCATATCAAACGCTGTTGTCACCGGCGATATTATATAAAGTATTCTAAAAATAGATTGTAATATTCAAACAATGAAATTGTGATGTAACGTGCACATAGAGACTCACTGAAGGTGTCATTGTAAACAGTACCTTTGAAAATATGGAGATTTGGCACGTGGCACATATACATGTGTAATTATAAATAGAATCATATATATATATATATATATATATAAACACACTATATGTATGTATATTATATATATATATATATATATATATATATATATATATAAATATAATATGACTATATGCATGAATAAACAATATCTCAAAATAAATCTCATACAGAATAAAAACTATTATAGAAAATTTTTGCGAAAAGTAAAAAAAATGATGAAAATTCTTTAATATATTGAAAATATTTTATTGTTTGATACATTTATTAAAAAAATCTGTATCAAACTATTATTTGACACTGAAATAGCGTAAAATTAAATTAAATATTTAACTATATCTCAAACTTTCTTGTTTTCAATTTTAAAAAAGTGCTATACATCTTTTACAATCTCATTGAAAATACTTTTATTTAGTTCGTATAAAAAGAGTTCTAATTTGTGACCTTCAAATTCATATACATTTTTCTCTTTTCTGATTTTTTTAAAATGAAATGGATCTTAGAGAATTTCGAAAAAAGGATTCTAGTATCCTCCATGCTGTGAAACTGAACATGCTTGTGAATGCATGGAGTGATGTCACTGTATGTACACTAAACACCTCCTGGAAGCGATTATGGCCTGATATGGTATATGATAATGATTTGGATGGTTTTCTTGATAGTCTGGTGAGTTTGAACAGGAAATTGTCACCTTGTGTGAGTTCATGGGTCTGAAGGTGAATGCGGATGATGTTCAATGCCTAGTTAAAGATCATCATCAGGAACTGACAACAGAGAAACTTCAGCAGTTAAAGGGGGTTATTGAGGGGGAAAAAGATAGTGGGGAGTAAAAAGTTGAATAAGATTTCATGTTATGAATTGTGACTAATTAAAATGCATCTTAAATGTATGAGAAACTGTTAAAAATAAATTGAAATTTCATCCAGAAATTAAAATTACTGAAGTTTATATGTGCTTGTTTAAAGATAATGTGATTGCCTACTTTTATAAATTGAAAAGAAATAGTCATAGGTAGTCCACTTTGGATATGTTTTTCACCAAAACCTTAACTTCCTCTCAATCTAGTTCTACTGACACAAATAGAGCTAGAATTGTTTTCCCTTCTATCATTAAATTATCAGAAGTCTTCATAGAGGGTAATTTTTTCACTTATGACCAGCATTGGTAAAATTCTGGCTTGTGGTATCACCGAATAAAAATAGATTATTAGCAACAAAAAGTACAATAAAGTAATTAATTTTCATTTCTAATACGTACCTTTAAAATTAAATTTTGTCTAATGTACGGTTAGGATTTTGGAAGTTTTGTACCAATTAGAAGGCTTACATATTATAAGAGACTTATACAACGACCATTTCAAAGAACCGTTAGTCCTGCATCAATTACTGTCGTTCAACAAGGGTCTACTTTATTTATGTATATGCTTGAATTTCAAATTAAATGTACTTGGTTTGATATTGTATTTGTAATATAGCTTCAAAACATCAGTATAAGTATTTAATTTATATATATATATATATATATATATATATATATATACACGAGAGTTGTTTAATAAGTATGACAAAAAAAGCAAGTAAAAAACATTTTTCGGAAAAAATCGATTTTATTTCCCAAAAAAGTCTCCGTTGAGAGCTATTCACTTTGTTCAGCGAGTTTACAATTTTTTCATTCAGTCGAAAACAGCTTTTCTTGAAGTCTGTAAATTTTCGGCTGCGATAATATCCTCATTCAACAATAATTTTTTCCCACCAAGCCAAATTTTCAAGTTTGGGAAGAGGAAAAGTCACAAGGGGCCCAGTCTAGAGAATAGGTTAGATGAACAATTAATTCGAAGCTTAATTCGTACAATTTTGCCATTGTGACGATCGGCGCGCTGTCCTGGTGAATGAGCATTTTTATGTGCACCAATCTTGACCGTTTTTTTTCTGGTCTTCTTTCAAATGGTCCGATAATGTTTCAAATAGGCTCTTGTTATCATTTTTTCCTTCGTTTAGTAATCGATCAAGATGATTCTTTGTGAATCCCAAAAAACAGTGACCATCACCTTCCCAGCAGATAAAACGGTCTTCGTCTTCTTCGGCACAATTTACAAGTCGTTGTCCACTACTTTGACTGCTGGTTCGATTCAGATGTATAGTGGTGGTCCATGTTTCATCCATGGGGACGAATCCACACAAAAAACCTAAGAATTGCGATTAAACATCGCTAAGCTCTGGTCGTCAGTCAACAATCACGTCACTCATCACACACACAGCTTTTCATGTACAATAATACATATATATATATATATACATACATATATATATATATACATATATATACATATATATATATATATATATACATATATATATATATAAATATATATATATATACATATATATATATATATATAAATATATATATACATATATATATATATATATATATATATAAATATATATACATATATATATGTATATATATATATATATATATATATATATATATATATATACATATATATATATACGAGGTCAGACAATTAAGTAATGCGACAAAATTCAAAAATCGAGTATATTTAAAAATTAAGGTACATCGCTGCGATCCCCTTCAAAGTGTCCCCTCCCGCATCTATACACTTATTCCAGCGAGTTTTCCAGTTTTCGTAACAATTCTGGAACACTTCTTGGGGGACCTCTCCGAGTACCCTCGTCACAGATTCTTGGATATCTTCAACGGAGTCAAAATGTCGACCTTTGACGAATTTTTTCATATGGGGGAATAGGAAAAAGTCGCAGGGTGACATGTCCGTTGAATAGGGCGGTTGTGGTAACGTTGCGATGCCTTTAGACGCCAAAAACTGAGAGACACTGAACGCACTGTGACAGGGAGCATTGTCGTGATGCAGAACCCAAGTCTTCGCGATCACTGGACGCACTCTGAGCACCCTTTTTCGTAATTTTTCGAGCACATTGCGGTAGAATACTTGATTTACGGTTTGTCCAGGTGGTACGAACTCTTTGTGAACCACCCCTTTGCTGTCGAAGAAGCAAATCAACATGGTTTTCACTTTGGACTTGCTCATTCTCGCCTTCTTTGGCCTTGGTGCTCCAGGGGACAGCCACTGTTGGCTTTGTCGTTTAGTTTCGGGGTCATATTGAAAGAACCAACTTTCATCACCAGTAATAACTCGATCGAGAAGAGTAGGATCACTTTCAACCTGCTCGAGACAATCTTGTAAAATGTTTAAAAAATTATTTTCGTGACATGCACTACTCGCGCGTTGTTACAAAATACTAGATCGTACGAAGGTGGTCAAGGTCTCAATCGAGAGAGTAGGGATCTGCTATTACGGTGGCGGAGTTACAGGTTCGCAGTGTTACCACAGGCCGAGAAAAAAAATCGGTTGCATTACTTAATTGTCTGATATATATATATATACATATACATATATATACATATATATATATATATATATATATATATATACATACATATATATATATATATATATATATATATCTATATATATATATATATATATATATATATATGTATACATATATATATATATATATACATATATAGATATATATATATATATATATATATATATATATATATATAAAACTCGACAGAATAAAAGTAAATAAATTGTAGATTGTTATTAATAAATATGATCTAAAAGGTAATAATTAAAGAAAATATAGACATGTAATAAAAAAAAGTTGAAAAACAATAAAACTGATACACAAATCTGAGCGTCAAATGAAATCTGTCCACTGAGAATAATAATGGAGGCCGAGAATAAAAAAATAAAAAAAAAAACGTTAAAAAAGTCAGAACAATTTAAGTTTCATGTACGATTTTTGTCACGCTTACATATATGCGAATGTACACTCTTATACGTGTGTATACAAACGTGTGCGTGTTCAAACACATGTACACCGAATTCAATTTCAGAAAATTCGTATTTAAAAACGACGGTGGTGGCAACGAATAGGAAAATCACCGTCGACGAATACAAATTAAGTGCGAGTGCTAATTAAAAAGTAAGCAGAGACTATTCATAAAGATAATTGAAAAGCAAATCATCCATTCAATTTAATATGCATACATTAAAAAGTTGACTAACCGTACAAGAAAAGCTCGTGTGGATGCTTCACGTAGTCAGAAAGCACAAACTAAAGGACGGAAACACTTCAATGTATAACTCGCAATGTCTCTGAATCTGTATACATTTAGAGAATACGAGACGTTGAATTTATATACACACTTTTATACATACAAATATATATATATATATATATATATATATATATATATATATATATATATATGGGTGTGTGTGTGTGTGTGTACACAAAGACAATATATAGAAATGAATTCGCGCCGTGTTATCTGAAACGGACGAAATAAACATTTTGAAAATAACGCATTTTACAGACATTCTATTGTGCTTTACGTTTTCCGTTGATTTGTATGGTTGATTAAATTTGTTCCCTTTTGTATATAGACACTACCGTTCTGAAATTAAATTATATATAATTATGACTTTTATATTATTCGAAAGTTTTGTTTTATATTTTTCTCTGTCGAATAAATAAAAAGAAGCGTTTATGAGAATCGGCCAGTAATTATTCCTGTAATTGTTTTCACTCAGCGATAATCAACTTGTAATTTTGTATCACACTGATAATTTTCTGTTATTTTGTTGGTATTTATAAAATTCAGTATTCGTAGGGAGGGATAAAAATGTGAACCTTATTCAAGATTTATACATATTTATCACAATTAGATTTTTAATACTGATTCTCTAATAATTGTGATCGTACCAGATCACAAAATATATAAATTACAATAACTGCAGTCTTTTCCAGGAATTAGATTTTTAGAATGTAAAGAGGCTTTTCGTTAATTTGACCTGGGGTTTTGATTTAAATTGATTTACTTCAGAACAGAATATTACGTTCTTACATATCAAGTTCCCGAATTTCAGTCAGTCAGAGGTCGACCGCGATTGAGAAAGGTTCTGTGCAATATTTTACAAGTTCAGCTATTTTGAATTGACTAATGTACTGTACCCTTCAATTGTTTTTAAATACGGAGTTATTGTTGTTATTTTTATTTATTTCTTACCCTTCAACAGGATGGTGTCCACAAAATATTTGCGTCTATTTTTTTATATGAGTTTAAGTTGGGACGCAATACAATGGTAGCAGGTAGAAATATCAATAAAGATTTCGGAGAAGGGTAGGCTAGCCAAAAAAATACAATTATGATTCAAAAAATTTTTTCCGTTAATATGAATCTGGACAATGAATCTCGAGGAAGGCCCAAAATCATTGTGAACGAAGAACATTTGAGAGCCATGGTGGAAGCTAATCCACAAATAACAGTTCGAACTCGTATGTAATTTAAGTGTTTGCTATGACTGTTTTTTGTCACCTCGCTGCAATAGGAAAGGTGAAAAAGCTGAATAAGTGGGTACCGCACGAATTGACAGATGGTCAGAAACTGAGATGCTTAGAGGTGTGTTCTTCATTGATGATTCGAAATGATAGAACGCTATTTTTAAATCGAATCATAATTGTGATGAAAAGTGGATTCTGTGTGATAACAGAAAAAGATCTGGACAATGGTTAAATGCAAATGAAGCTCCAGGACACGCACCCAAGCCGTCATTACGCCAAAAAACTTATGGTTACTGTGTGTCTTTCTTTAAAACTAGGAGAAGCAATTACGGCTTATTCATATTGTCGCGAAATCGACAATATGAATGAAAAATTAAAACAAAACAGCCAATGCTAATCAATAGATATGTACCAATACTATTGCAAGACCATGATCTACCTCACACGTCTCGAATCACAATTTCCAAATTAAATTCATTAAATTATGAAATTTTACCGCATCCCCCTTATTCACCAGATCTTTCACCGACAGACTATCATCTTTTTCGCCACTTGGAATATTATTTAAGAAATAAAAAAATCCGAAACCAAACAGAAGTGATTCAAGGATTCGAAGACTTTATAAATTCTAAAAATGTCAATTTTATAAAAATAGGGTAAACAATCTAATTTCTCGTTGACAAAAGACCATTGAAGTTAATGGAGCTTATTTTGATTAAATATATTTTGTTTTGTTAAAAATATTGCGTTTTAATTCTCAACTACAAATTCCGCAATTTCATATGTTACACCCTAATATCAATGTAAGATTATCTGTTATTCGTTCATTGACTGTTACTTTACCAAATATCTTATTGATATTGTAATTCATTACAACTGCATTATTATTGCAACGGTCATTTGCTTTCGAATCCATCAACTTAATATTCTAGATATTTGTGCTGGATGATGCAAATAGTTAGCAAATATCATATATACAGGTGAACATAAATAGAACCTGGAGCTAATGTGTGAGAAGATGCAGATCGAAAGACTTGAATTAAGTTGATAGAAAAATAATTGCGGTTTATGATCTTCAAATTCATTAATATTTACAGCTTGTTTGATTTTTCTATCTGTTTTAAGTGGTTCAGAAATGTTGGATGACTGACGATTAACTTTCGTACAAGCTCTCGAATTGTTGCGCGTGGTTCTGATTCAAGTAATGCCTTCAGTTGGTCGTTGTGAACTAAAGAAGGACGCCCGGTTCTGAAGGTCCTGAAGAACACACGCTCCGCCCTGGTCATTCTAATGGTCCCGAAGGACCATTGGAGTGACCAGACGTCGCAGTTCTAACTTTTTTACAAGCTCTAGAATTGTTGTACGTTATTCTGATTCAACTAACGCCTTCAGTTGTGGTTGTTATGAAGTGAAAAAGGACGCCTGAGACTTTCTTAATCTTCAAGACTCTCGTCCCTAGCATGAAAAGTTTGGAACCACCACTGCACCATACGTTTCTTAAAAGAACACTAAAAACATCGTTTAGTTTACGAGTAGTCTCTGTTTCTTTATCACCCCTTTCAAACCCATACAAAAATTGCTCTTACTGGCTTCTTCTCCATCTTTGATTCAAAAGCTTACTTTGAACCAAAATTAATAATAAAACCAAAGTAGATCTTATCAAAATACAAACCGAAAAATGCACTTTAAAATGATACTAACATGAACACCATGAAATGACACTTTCATTGAAAAAATAATGTTAGAATTTAGAAAAAAAAACGCTTTTTTTTGCTATTTACCTAATATATATCAAAATTAAATTTTTGGTACTGTTTCCGTAATAAATGTGATACCAGATAACAAAATATAATAAACTAACTGCAGGCTGTCTTATTGTAAACATTAGCTCTTTAGGAATGTACAGAGGTCTTTCTTTATTTGACATGTTTCATTTTTCGGTTGATATACTTCGGAACAAAATAAATGTAAGGATTTATTTTCTTTATTCTCCGACTGTTACTTTATCAAATATCTTATTAATATTACCATATATTTGAACTGTATTATTATTGTAACAGTCGCATTATTTTCCTTAAAATCCATCAATCATAATATTCTGGATAGTTGTACAGGTTGATGCAAATAAACAGCAAAATTCATTGGTACAGTTGAACATAAATAAAACCTGAAGCTGATGTGTGAGAACATGCAGATCGAAAGACGAATTAAAATATTAGATTGGTAGAAAAATAATTGCAGTTTATGATCTTCAAATTCATATACATTTACAGCTTGTTAGATTTTCCTAACTGTTTTAAGTGGTCCAGAAAATTTGGATGATTAACGCTTAACTTTCGTGTAAGTTCTCGAATTGTTGTGCGTGGTTCAGATTTAACTAACGCATTTAGTTGGGTGTTATGAGCTAAAGAAGGACACCCGCGACTTTCTCCATCTTCAAGGCTATCGTCTCCAGCACGAAAATTTTGAAACTACCATTGTACATTCCTTCACAGGTCCCACACCAAAAGAATCGATTAGTTTACAAGCAGTTTTTGTTGTTTTACCACCAGTTTTGTACTCATACAAAAAATTCTCTTATTTGCCACATTTCCACTTTTAATTCAATAGCACAATTTGAATCAAAATTAATAATAAAACGAAAGTTAGTTACCAAAATACAGACTGAAAAATTCACTTTTAATTGATATTAACACGAACACGATGAAATGACACTTTCATTGAAAAAAATTAAGGTTAGAATTCAGAAAACAAAAACCGTAATCATTTTCCTACCAACCTAATAGAATACTGTTATATTTGGTTGTATTGGGCATGAAATTCATGATCGATGACTCAAATTAGAACATAAACATGGATAGGACCAAGAACTGTATGTTTTATGAAGTGTGAACACAGACAAACTGGAGAGGTTTTAGTGCAACAGAGGTGTCTTCTACCTCATTTAATATTCTCTTATATAGAATTAATAAAAAATAATATAAAAAAATTACATATTCGACGTATTATTTACAAGTATCGTAACTGAAATACATGGATGAATCAAATAAAAATCTTCATACATTTTTACATTGTGTATTTCTAGGAGGTGTCATAATTGTATTAATTTTGAACAGAGTCTCTATTGTGTTTAATTCAAGTACTCCGATGCTTAATTAGTGCTTGAAATATTCCAGAACTATCTTGGAAAAACGTCTTTTGGATGCGAACGCAGTCACTCGTGTACTATCTGTTTTACTTCTTAACAAACCACATTATAGAACAGTTGCGGGACATTTTTGGGGAACGGATAATTTAAAGAAATAGCGATATATATAACCTGCTCTTTCACCTGATTTGAGTGCTCTCAATTTTTTTCTTTGGGGCTACTTAAAAAAACCTGCATACTTTAATAAAACAAAAAATCATCTTGCAGCTAAAAAAACAACATACAAAAAAAAATTCGGGCTTTATGTCCAGAAATTCTGAGAGAAATTATAGAAAACACCTTAGAAAATCTCGATTTTATGAATCCGAAAATGGACATCATTTACGTGATGTCATTTTTCATGTGTAATCAGGAAAAATTCCACATCCTTTTACTATATTTCGGAAAATAAAGAAAAAAATGAAAATACTACAGAACAAAAAATATTGTTTTAAACTTCTTCGTTTTTTTGCGCCACCTTGTATATTCGCTCTTGTCATCTCTAGATACATATTATCTTGAAAGTTACTAATTTATTTTCTTTTAAAATTCGTTTACCTATAATTAATTTAAATTATGTATATATATTGATATATGTTATATTATAGTATGCCATATTGATTTTTAATTAGTAACTAATAAAAATATTTCTTTTTCAGGTGAGAAATATTTCTTTATCAACAATTTTAACCTGTACTTTTCGGTAAGAATTAATAGATTTCTATTTACATTATGAAGATTAGATTTATTATTCGAATGAAAACAATTATCTGTTTTGTATGACAATAAAAAAGTTTACATTCAACACATATTTCCAAACATTAACTTATCAAATTATTTCTATATTTAGCTAATTACTTATTTTATATTTTCTTGATATCTTGTAAATGTAGCTCACTATATATATATATATATATATATATATATATATATATATATATATCTATATCTATATCTATATCTATATCTATATCTATATCTATATCTATATCTATATCTATATCTATATCTATATCTATATCTATATCTATCTATATATATATATATATATATATATATATATGTTTTATATATGTATATATTATATTTATATATATATATATATATATATATATATATATATATATTAGGTCGGTAGAAAAATAATTGCGGTTTATGACCTTCAAATTCATATACATTACCGCAAGTATTTTACTACCAACCTAATAGTTACATATCTTCACTTCTGAAAATAACTTGTCGAATGAAAAGATGCTATCTAATCGAAGATGGAATAATTAAACTTGTTCACTCATTGTGCAAAGTCTATATATTAGTGAATATGACATTAAAAGTGTCCTTTTATAAATATTTCATGTCAATACAGTATTAATACTAGATTTATATCATATTTTGAATTAGATTATAGTATAATATCGTGAGCAATATGTTAGAGCTAATTGATTTTTTATTCCATATTAGCTTCTCTTTGATAGAATTTATGTTGTTTTTCTTTCGCAAATATTTTTTTCACTCACTTCATAAACCTCAGAATATTATTGTGATTAAATATTTTCAATAAAATTTAATGATTGCTATTAATCATTTTATTTCCACTTCATCCATATTTCCATCCATCTTTCATGATTCCTTCATAAGCAATAATCAAACAAGACCAATAACCAATTAAAAAAGATTTTTCATCATTAAAAATATATTTTTTTGGGGTGAATGAAAAATTAATTTGTGAGAATTAATTTACTAACTACCAAAACTATATTTATTATTCTTTTTGAGTATAGTAGAACTCTAGTTATCCGGTTTAACCTCTGTCAAGTCTATGGCAGATAACGAAATTTCTAGATAAGTAGATTGTATGAGTTTTTAAATTAATGAAGTTGCACACATAGTTATTTGAATCTAGTTATTACAAATAGTATGTATGTATGTATATATTTATGCATTTATATCTATATATATATATCTATATCTATATATATATATATGTATGTATGTAGTTCTTGTATTTAGAAAAAAATATTTAGAACGAAATCAGTTACTTTTTTTTTTCTGAGAAGCAGTTAGTTTAGCTGCAGCCATATCTTTGATATATCGCATCAGCGCCTCTTTCTTCGGGACACTAATGTAGTTATGTTCTTTTAAATATTTCATGATATCTTTAATTGCCTTCATGGCCTGAACATGGGTAATTATTGGCTGGCGTAAAGATCTTTCTTGTTCCTATTCGTTTTCAGTTGTAGGCTCGTGAAAAACATGACTAATGTTTTCATTGTCATTTAAAATTTTGTATCCAACTTCATTCTCATCTCTGTTAAGCTATTCTCGGATGTCTTCGTCACAATCACAATCTGAGCAACCATTTATCTCGTGTAAAATATCAAAAAATTGCGTCTCCCTAGAAATAATGTCAACATCCTTTTTAGCAACATTAAATGTAGACGGACCAGCAAAAGTTTCTATAGTAGCAGTTTCTACATTTTCAATCCACAACTTCCTCCATAATCTTTTCAATGGAGTTGATGATACACAGTTCCATGCATCACTTATAAAGAAATTCACATCTTTTAAATTATTTTTTTTGGCGAGCAATAACTGCTTCTTCACTCTCACTTAACAGAAATTGTCGAAGCATTTGCTTATGATAAAATCTTTTTAATGCGATAATCACACCTTGACATTTTACATAACAATTATGTTTTATTTAATATTCTTTGGAACTCTTATAATAAAATTTCAATTTGTGTATGTAATAGAGAAATTGGAAGATTAACTTGGTTCGTGTACCTACGGAAGAAGAGAGAGACAGTTGTACATGTTTTCGTATAGTTCCATTCCTTTTAGTAACGCATGTGAAGTTACAAGTCATTCCGAAATTAATTCTTTGTGTCATAATTATTTCAGCACAATTATTTCATGCGAAAGTACAAAATGGATATAATCGGAATTTGAGTTGCGATTCACTTTTTTTGAAAGAGAAAACAGCAAAGGAAATCCATGAGAAGATTCTTCTTACATTGGGTGAATTATGTCGTTCATACGAGATTGTTCGACTCTGGGTGAATGAATTTAAACATGTTAGAACAAGCATCGAAGATGCTCAAAGCTCAAGAGACCTGAGAAGAGCTGTCACGTCAAAAATAATCGATAAAGACCACAATATGGTTTTGTCCGACCGGCGAGTGAAAGTGAACGAAATAGCAGAGGTCATAGTTATCACAAATGATCGAACGAATTTATATTTCATGTTGCTAATGAATTGTGTTTGAAAAAAAATTCCGAAAGATGGATGTCTGTATAATAGACATTCATTCATCCGCGTTTGCTTACTGCAAAGCAAAAATGAATTCGAAAATCAACCGACTTCTTGGAACTGTTTAAAAAGAATCTAATATATTTTACGCATTGTTTTTTGTTCATGTATAGAACTTGGATTAACTATTATACACCAGAATCAAAAACGCAATCAGACAAGTTGATTGAACTTAGTGAAACGGTTCCGAGAAGCTAAAAACGGTTCACTCGGAACGGAATCGTATGGTGTCAGTTTTCTGAGATGCGAAAGGAATTGTTTTGATTGACTATACTAAGAAGAGAAAAATGATTTCTAGCCCAATACTATGCAGTACCTTTCGAGAATTTGGAAGCAGTGCTCGCAGAAGAACGTCGCGGAATGACCGAGAAAAAAGAGTTGTTTCATCATGACAATGCACTAGCTCATTCAAGCGTTAACGAGCGTTATTCAAGCTTAATAAAATTTGTCCGAATTAAAGTTTGAAATCCGAATTTGGCCGAACTTAATTTGAGGCGATAGAGGCGACAATCAGCTAATTTGAGGATCTCAAAAAAACCCATTTCTGGGAGAAAATTCTGAATCTAAAGAAACTTTGGTGTAAGTGCGTTAAGCTTTAAAGGGATTATGTCGACAAATTAAGTACACTTTAAAATTGAAGCTGCTGTCTCTAATACTGAACCAAGTTACTCTTCTAACAGCCATCGTATATATATATATATATATATATATATATATATATATATATATATATATCCATATATATATATATATATATATGTATATATATATATATATACATGTATATACATATACATATATATATATATATATACATGTATATATATATATATATATAGAGAGAGAGAGAGAGAGAGAGAGAATAAAAAGAACTGACATTTATTTGGAAACTGTACAGACATTGATAATAACCAAATAGCATGTATAAGTAATTCTATTTAGTTATTATTGTTGTTAGGTCTATATAACTTTTTTCTATTTCCTAAATACGTTGTTCTATCGTAAAAATGGTATACGTCTATTTTCAAGTATCTTTTTATTGCTTTTTTTAGTAAAACAGTTGTATTACACGCAACTCAAGCATTAAAAACGGAATGTATAGTAGATATTTTAACTGTGTAATGTGTGTGTATTGTGTGTGTGTGTGTGTCTTAAATAAGCACATTTTGTTTAATGTATTTTACAGAAACAATAAAGCTGCGAGATATTATTACCACAAATATAACAAATTATACTAGAATAATTCAAAAACAAGGTTATATAATATTAATAATTATGTTCATGGTACTGTATTAATGATTCTTAAATTTTTCAATGTCAAATTAGAGACGTTTAATATTTATAGTTTATCTTTACACTTGTGATCGGAAATAAAATGATAAAACAGTATAACAATTGCGGTGTAATTCAGGCCAGGCTTACCCGACCGTATTTTTACAGCTCATTTTTTTATACTTAGTATGTGTTTGTTTCAAGCCATTAAAATATTGACTTCAAAAAAGAAGTTTCAATCTTATTTACTTACTAAATTCTTTATTTACTTACTTACTTCGTTACTAGAATGAAGAAAATGGAAAGGTCCAAAAGCAAATAAATATTGGATATATCTTTCACAAAGAAATTCTTTTTTCACCTTACAAACCGGGTCATTTCTTTCGATCAAAAATATTCATTAAATTATTATTTTCGTTTTTTGATTCGCATTTCACGTTGCAATCGAAATATGCATAAGCAACAATCGGAAATAATCAATAATAATTTATTGAACGTTTTCGATAGAAATCTTTTGTTCTGGTTTGTGTGGCGAAAATAGAATTTATTTGTGAAGGCAAATTTAACCATTGTCAGAATTGTTTTGTAGCTGGATATATCTCTTCCAACACTTTTTTTTTCGATTTTATTGCTTATTTTTTACTATTACGGTTACAAATAACAGTAAAATTTTCGGTTTTAATATCAAATAATTCATTGTCAAAAGGTAATTCTGTTTTATAGTTAAAATCACAGATTAAATAGTATTTAAAGGAAATGGCACTAAAATATCACTAAATATCGATAAATAGTAGTATTTAAACATTTTTTCACTAAAGTATAATAAATTCTATTAACCACTTAAGCGTTTTGTTTTATTTTAAGAATGTGCACTGGTGTGCTTAATTATTTCTAAGCGATGACGGGTACACTCGATGAAAACACAGTAAATGCATTTGCTATAAGACCGAGTTAAATTATAACAAAATGATAAATATTTTTGTTTCTTTGAAAAATTTTTAATTTTATTGATAAATAATTCTCAAATCGTATTTCATTACTGTTTGTTGGCATCCATTTTTCTAAATCTTGAATGTTGTTTCAAATTCAGGCGACTTTCCTAATATTGCTCAGTATATAAGTTAGTTTGCCCCACTATTATATTTAGTAAGTTCTAATCCAAAAACTTTCCCATATAGAACATATATTTGGTTTTTGACGAATGAGGAATAGTGACATTTCGGCCGGAATGACCAGTAAATTAAAACGGATCTCGCTGTCCACCTCTAATATTTCATTGTACATTTGAATTTTTATTTCCTTTATCCAGTTAATTACTTTCTTCATCCTCATCACTACTTTCATCAGAAGACGTTGAAATTACTAATATTATTTTCTGTGTCCTTGTATGTAAAACCGTATCTTTATTATCTTTTTCAACCTCATCACTACTTTCATCAGAAGACGTTACAGGTGTTATTGCTCTTTTCATTGTTCTTTGTTGTAAAGATATATTTTCATCACTATCCGTAAAACTCATCTGGTAGGATAAATAAAACCATTATTCACTTCACAAGTTTTTCTATTACTTCCTATAATACCTTCTCTAGATATCAGACGTAAGATTCACGAAACAAAGATAAAAGTGCTTAGAAATATTCTAGAATGTACTAAAATTACAAATATATATATTTTCTTTTACCTAAACTTTATAATAAATAGCAAAAGTATTTTTTTTGTGCATGACGAGTATATTTGATATTAAACAAAAAAATTCCATCTTGTCATGACGAGCATTCTTGACATAAACGCTTAAGAGATTAATATGATCAAAACTAGCTGTGCTTCAAATTACGCTCGTGTGCAGTCATCTCTCTTTAAATAAAAATTGGTTCTCTTCTGGGATGATAAATTTTATTCGTATTCTGATTGGCTTATAAGGTTTGTTCACGATTACGTCATCTTCGTTCTGATTGGTTAATGGGAATCACGTCACCTGTTTGTGATTACGTCATCTATCGGTATCAAAAGTTAACGAGCGGGGGATATCCCTCTGGGGATCTATGAGCGAAGAAAAGGGCAGAATTTCCTGATATTTATAAAAAGAATACTGTTTTTTTTATAATACTGCAAAATTAACACGCGTCTATCTGGTTGGGAATTATTCGCAGCAATGCTGAAACTTTCATGGGCGGTCGCTCACCTAATCAAATAACAATTGAAGCAGCGGCGCAGAAATATGCTCGTGGGCTATCTCTTATATCGTTATAAACGTCTTTAGAGGATAATAGTAAACGAAAATAATGTTTTATAAATAAATAGTATTTCTTTTTAGTTGTATTAGTATAAAATGAATATTGTCTATACACTTGGGTTTCTTTTTATGCGGTATTTTTTTACATAATTCACAGTTAAGCAGAATTGTGTAAAAAAAAGTTACACGATTTTTAACACGTTATACGTACCCTCACGTTACACGTTATACCCTCACCCTCACCTTTCTACCTTTTTTGCACGACTTTTTCTACTGGATTCAACGATTCCGACTTTTTTATTGCATGAAAATGACTCAAGTTTAAATGGTTAAGATGTAGAAAAAGAAGAGGGAAATAAACTAGGAAAATTTTTAAAGAATGATTACAATCTCGATACAGAAACACTATATTATTAGGTTAGTAGAAAAATAATTACGGTTTATGACCTTCAGATTCATATACATTTTTCATTTAAGTGGTTGTAAGTGGTCCATAACTGATAGTTGAGTAGCACCTAAGTTTTGTGCAAGTTCTCAAATTGGTGTACGTGGTTCTTATTCAACTAATGCCCTCAGTTGGTCGTTATGAACTGAAGAAGGACGCCTGCGACCTGCTTCATCTTCAAGGATCTTGTCTCCAGCATGAAATTTTTAGAAACGCCATTACACCATATTATTCTTAGCAGTATCCAGACCATTAGCATTGTTCAGTTTATGAGCAGTTTCTGCTACTTTACCATCCGTTTTGAACTTGTACAAAAATTGCTCTTATTTGCTTCTTTTCCGTTTTTAAATCAATAGTCGAATTGGAACCAAAATTAATAAAAAAACAAAATTGATGTTACCAAAATACAGATCACTTTAGAATGGTGCAAAAGTGCACTTTAAAATGGTATTAACATGAACACGATGAAATGGCACTTTCATTAAAAAATATTAAGGTTAGTATTCAGAAACCAAATCTGCAATTATTTTCCTACCAACCTAATACTTTTGTTCATTAGTTAAATGAATCTCTAAAAGAGATTAAGTTATTTAGTTGTATAGAATCGATTTAATCATAGAGTCAAAGATGTTGCTTATGCTTAAGATATATTTTTGGAAACGTCCAAGATGTAATGTTAAATCAGATCTAAAATATTTAAAAACGCACAGCAGGAAGGAATAATATTTATAAGACTGAATACTTAAGTTAAATATTCATATCTTTTTTCTTCCATTTTTTTATTTTCTGCAATATAAATTATGAGAAAGGAAAAAATGGAAACCTATTAAAAAATAATATTCATCTTTCATACTTTCCTCTTATTTACTACTGTATAAAGTAGCACCGTATTATAAATGGAATACTTTATATTAAAAAAACTGTATTCCTTTTGTCTATAATATAAAGTAGTTACAAGTTCGATTTTCACACCACGAAACCAATTTTTTTTAGTTTTATCCGAATTAAAAGCTCCGTTCGAGAACATACAACGAAAATCGGAGAAGTGTTTTGTATGCAAATAAATAATGCATGCAGTACCGTTAGGAAAAGATTAAAAGAATTGATCTGTATTCAAAACAACGAGTAAGTATTTATTTTAAAACCAAAGCTTTGAAAGAGTTTACTGTAAGTTTTCTTAACACTTTGTACTATTTTAATAAATAATCATATTTTTAAATATTTAAGTATTACAACAAAGTCTGCTTAGTTATATATTAATTAATAAAAAAGTACATTTATATTATAAAAAAATGTATATCTTTCTAGAAACAGAGAATATATCTCTATTTTACTACAAATTGATTCCGCTGCTATGTGTGAGTTTTATTCATTCTCTGATTGGTTAATATCGGTCATATGGTATCTGTTATGATTGGTTGCTATCAGTCACCTGATCAGTGTTCTATTTCACGGTATACAACGAAAAGGTGTATACAATTTCAATGTAAAACTGGTAAAAAAATTATTCCAAATATTGTATTCACTGAAGCTTTAGAGTAAAACAATTGTTACATATTTACACATTGGATTTTTTTATATTAATTTTTTTAAATTTTTTCAATAAAAATTTTACAACTTACATTTTAAGTGGATTATTTGTGAGTATAATTTGTTAATTAATGTTATTTGTTATGGGGAAGTGAGCGTTAGTGAGTGGGAGGCAAACACCCTCGGGAGTTGTTGATCACAGTGAGTAAAGTGTCGAGCCTCCTATTATCTATAAATAATAATTGTATATTTTTATACCTGAGATTCGGTTGATGCATTATCCAATGATGTCGTTTTGGATCCTCTGAGTGGCAAATTTCCACTTCTAGTTTCGGCACGTGGTCATCTTCAGGTAGTTGTTAGAGACCTAATCCAATAATATATAATTATATATATGCATATATGTATATGTGAACATATATATATATATATATATATATATATATTAAATCTAGAGTGATTGATAATTTTAAAGTATAAAATATTGAATTACAATTTTTGATTATTTTTATTTGTAAAAATAAAATAAACGAACAAATAAACATAAATAGCTTATTAATAAATAACATCTTAAATCACTAGCACATAACACAAATAAATGAATATAAATCAAATTTGAAATCACTCTCTATGAAATGGCACATGTTCTTCAACTAAAAGTTGAAGCAGACAATCAGAGGGACCAAAAAGTAGCATAAAACTAGGACAATACATCTATAAATAATTTACTATTGTAGTCTGTACACAAATATACAACAAATTAATAACAATTGATGGTACTATTATATGTGAATATATATTTGTTTATATATATATATATACAAACACACACACACACACATATATATATATATATATATATATATATATATATATATATGTATTAGGTAACAAAAATGTTTTGTTGCTGAATAATTTCAAGAATTATTTACAACTATTATCGGACAAAATTCCAAGAATAGTTTATCAGTAATATTAGCATGTGTTTTAAATGAATCTCGAACTATTCACTTTAATTTAAAAAATAATTCTAACCCTGAAAAAATATCTATGGAAAATAGTGTAATATGTGTCGGTTTACTTTATGAATTTCAACTTAGGACTAACACTACAGAAATTGTATAAAAAATTTGTACTGAATTTGGAGAAAATACAGTTATATCAAGAACGGCCCAGAAATGATTTAAAAAAATTTCTGCCGGGAATGAATCCATTAAAGATAAGACCAGATCAGGCAGACCATCAAATTTAAATATCGAGGAATTGAAGACAATTATTGAAACAAATTCCAGTTTAACGTGTCAACAGCTTTCCGAATTGTTCAATGTGACGAAACAATACGGAAGCATCGACACAAAATAGGAAAGAGGTGCAAATTAAGTAAATGGGTACCATAGGAATTAACTCCTAATAACAAATTAGAGCATCTTACAATCTGTACATCTCTTATTTCACGACTAAAATCAGAGAACTTTTTGGATCAAATTTTGACCACTGATGAAAAGTGGATTATTTATTCCAACTACAAACGTACTCACCACTGTCTTTCATTGGGTGATCCTGCCCCACAAAGTCCTAAATGAAAGTTAACATCGCGAAAACTTCTCTGTGTTTGGTGGACTTCAAAAGGAATTATTCACCATGAATATCTACGAGTGGGTCAAACCCCTGACGGAAAACATTTATAGTGAACAACTCCAACGAGTACACGATGCATTAAAACAAAAACAGCCAGCACTTAAGTAAGAAGTAAAAAAGTTTTATTTTTGCGAGATAACGCACGACCGCAGATTGCAGTAGAGACCAGAACAAAAATTATGAATTAACGGTGGAGATCCTCCTCCATGCCCCGTATTCCATAGACATATCTCTATCAGATTATAGCCTATTTTTATCTTTGGACAATCGTATGCGTGGTAAACAGTTTAATAATGAAGAAGAATTAAAAATTGAGGTGTCCACGTTTTTTGAAAACAACAATAATCAGTTTCATAAAAATCGAATTTATAAATTATTTTTTTCGTTGGAAAAGGGTTGTTCAATGCGAAGGTGGATATTTTGATGAATAAAATTATGTTATGTATATATACAGAAGTGTTTTTTTTTCAATTCAAAAACGACAGAACTTTTGATTACCTGATATATAATATATATATATATATCATCAAAGAAACTTTTCTAAAATTTAAGAATGTGTAACAGAAATTGGTCCTTAAATAGATAATTATTTTGCATTATTGTTTTACATTTATATTTAGTTCATTTTAATATATCGTATTTATTGTTCCATAAAACACAATATTATTTGAAATATTTATTGAACATTTATCTAAAGTTATTTCAAAATATCTTAATTAAAAAAAGATAAAACGCTTTTAAGAAACATAGAGAAACTGTAAAAATATTGTCTACATTTCTAAAGAGCTCATTTTTAAAGCTTGACTTCCCAACCATTCAAGTTATACGTGGAGTACATACATTGCCCTAGATCGGTCTATTATCAAGCATTAGTCTATTTGATCGCTTCTTTAAAGATTCATTAGCATATCTTTTATGGTTTCAAGAGATCTTTTATATCGTTGAACTATTTTTACGTTTAGTGACGTGACACAAACAGTAAATTACAGACTGCAGAGCAGAGTCGACTAGTAAAGTCGGATGTAAACTGTGAACTTTGAGGAAATATAGCTCGACCTTTTAAATTATAGATAGATAGTAGAAAGACAATTTTCTTTCCGAGACACATTAAAATACGAGAAACATTATGAATAAATATATCTTCATTTAAAAATACACAAATGTTTTGAACATATAAAAAATTACTTTTATTTACTTATTTTCATCTCTAATTCAATAGCCCAATTTGAAATAAAATTAATAATAAAACCAAAGATGATGTTACCAAAGTACAGACCGGAAAATGCACTTTAAAATAATATTAACATCAATACGATAAAATGACACTCTCATTGAAAAAAAATTAAGGTTAGAATTCATAAAATAAAACCGTCAATTATTTTCCTACCAATCTAATAGTTATAGAAAAATTAAATTATGAGATAATTGAAGAACTGAAACCAATTAATGATTACAATTAATTAGGTGAAGATTATTTTTTCATTAATTATGATAATTTATGATAATGATAAAAAAATTTAGATACCGAAATAAAGTTAACAACAATAATAAAATTATTTCAGATGTATACAAAAAAAAAAGAAATGAGGATTTTATCTCGCATATAAATTATTATATTTGAGAAAAATAACCGGTAACTAAGTACTCCATAATATTAGGTAACCAGAAATGTTCTGTGCTGTTATAACGTACAATAATTCGAAGAATTGTTAACATTTGTTATCAGATAAAATTCCAAGAATTATTTATCAGTTATATTAGGATATGTTTCACTGTTAATTGATGAATGAATCTCGAATTGTTAATTTTAACTTAAAAAATAATTCTATCCCTAAAAAATGTCTAAAAAATAGTGTAATACGTGCATGTTCGCTTTATGAATTTAAACTTAAGACTAACACTACAGAAACTGTAAAAAAAATTTGAACTGCGTTTGGAGAAAAGACAATTACATCAAGAACGACCTAGAGATGGTTTAAAAAAAATTGCTGGGGATGAATGCATTAAAAACGAGACTAGATCAGGCAGACCATTAAATTTAAGTATCGACGAATTGGAGACAATGATTGAACAATACAAACTGAAAAATGGACTTTAAAATAATATTAACACGAACACGATGAAATGACTATTTCATTGAAATAAATTAAGGTTAGAATTAAAAAAACAAAAACCGCAATTATTTTCCTACCAACCTAATAGAAATACGAACCGAAAAGATGTTTGAAGCAGTTAAAATTATCTCGTCTGATATTTCAGTTTCAGTTTAACGAGTTTAAACATGATATTATTAATATTCGCGTCAATGCTCTCTTTCCATCAACATAAGTGGTAACAGGCTTATATTTCATCCTTTGATGTTTTGTCGGAATATCGACTTAGAACGGATTGCGTTAATGCTTGCGTAAATGTTGCGAATATTCGCTCGTGTTCGTCTCGATTTCACAAAAGATTGCTCATTTCAACGTTACATTACACCATTTCACTCACATATGACGGAGATTCAGAATAAAGAGCATATATTAAGCTGTTAAATCATTTTTTGAAAAATGAAAGAAATCTCTCACTCAAATATATTTTTAATATAAATATATGAAAAAATATCATACATTATTATAATCTAAGAATATGCATGTTTATAATAATAATTATTATTCAGAGATATTTTAGGGTGCGTTCTACACAGGTTGGTAAGAAAATAATTGTGATTTTTGAATTCAAACCTTAATTTTTTCAATGAAAATGTCATTTTATAGTGTTCACATTAATATCATTTTAAAGTACATTTTTCGATCTGTATTTTAGTAACATCGACTTTGGTTTTATTATTAACTTTCCTTTAAATTGGGCTACTGAATTAAAGATGAAAAAGAAGCAAACAAGAACATTTTGTACGAGTTCAAAACGGGTGGTAAGGCAACAAAAAACTCGTAAACTAAAGGATGTTTTGGTGTGAGTCCTGTTAACATTAGAACTACCATGCCAGTCAAAATGACTGGTCTTACAATTTTATTTTAAAATTCCTACTTCATGTTACATTTTTTTCGCAACGATGGCATGACTTTTACAGCGATAACTAAGGAAATAGTATAATGAATTTAATTTTTATTTTTTTATTCAAAATCAAAATAATTTTGTATTATGGCTACTTATATCAATACCGGTCAAAATGACTGCTACCTGTGAAAGTGTAAAAGTGTCCTGCAATCTGTTTACCGAACACGAATTAATCAGTTTACTCGTTTTGCATAACTTCTTACACGTTCATAGAATTTTTATTGCGTATCATTCAGTATGATTGTGAAAATTATCAGAAAAATTTCGGATCGATTATGATGGTAATGCAAAACTAATACATTCATTTGAAAATATATTTAGTCCTTCATTAAGATCTGGAAACGTAGAATGTGTATTGAAGTTTTTGTCTAATGTTGCCCTCATATTACATAATATAATAAATAATAAAAAATAATTATATAAATTATAATAAACGTCATATTATTTCAATTAGTGTAAGGTGAGAATAATGAATACAAATATAAATTTTATGTATTCAATACTTTTATTTTATTTTTGTAAGTCCTGAAAATGGCAAAACGATTGAAAACCTCTGAATTATTGGAAAAACTGAACGATATATCAATGGAATCCTTTGATATCGAGGATGATGAACTCTATGACAGTGAAGGTGAACCAGAATAAATTGAAAATAAACTATGCGGTATTCACGATGAACTTTGTGATAATGAGAATAGTAATAATGAGCTTTTAGACAAAGAAAATGCTCATGAGTTCTCAGAAAGTGTTGTGAATTTATAAATATTTTAAATTTACCTAAAGAAGATGTGTTTGAGTGCTTTCATGTTCTGAAGATGAAAATGAAAGTATACCACAAGATCATCAAAATGAAATTACTGCATAGGAACCAGTTGGAAAAGAATACAAGAAGGGTCTATTCTTGGAAGATTACCACTTTGTAATATTTTTAAAGACGTACCCGGTCCAACAAGATATGCGAAAAAATTATTATGAAAGGTGAATTTATGTTTCAACTACCAGATAAACTTGCCACTGAAAATGCCATTGAAAATGTAAAACCAGGGATGGCATCACGAGAAGCTTATGTACAAATAACTATAAACAGCTCACTTTGTTCACGCAAATGGTGTCAAATAGGGAACTGTAATAATACTAAGATTACCACCATTTGTAATATCTGTAAAAAATATGTATGCGGAAAATGCACTCAAAAGAGAAACTACGCTTGTAAGAAATGTGACAAATCATAACTTTTTATACCTAATAATTTACTTTATACTATAAGAATAACTTAACTTTGAAATGAAAATTTATTTTCATTTTTTTTTACCAAAGCATATATTCTTTATTATACTTATTATTTTTATTGATGTTTAGTGATAAAATGTACCAATCCTCATTTAGGGAACAAGGTCTCAATTGGTTAATATATGATACCAAAAATGTACTTCATAACATGGAATTCCTTTTGTATAAAAATAATAATACAAAAAATATAAAAATATTCTATTATTACGAATTTTTTAATGTCCAGTCATTTTGGCTAGTTTTGGTAGAAATAGCTTCGTCTTAATTGTAGGTAGTTCTAGTGTTAAGAAACATACGATCAAATCGTAATTCCAAAAATGTCATGCTGGAGACGAGAGCCTTGAAAATGAAGAAGATCGCGGATCTCCTTCTTCAGTTCATATCGATCAGCTGAAGGCGTTACTTGAATCAAAACCACGTACAACAATTCGAGAGCTTGCACAAACGTTAGGTGTTAGTCATCCAACAGTTCTGAACCACTTAAAACAGCAAGGAAAATGAAAAACAAAAAAATATATATTGGATTTGAATGTCATAAACCGCAATTATTTTCTACCAACCTAATATTTTAAATTAAAATATTTACTTTTTGATGTATAAATTTATACAAAAGTTATTTTTTAGTACGGAATGATCTTAATTTTAAGCTATTGTATTGTATGTGAAATCAAATATATTTAATTCACTTAGCTTAATTTCACTAATGAGTGGGTCATTGATACGATTATCAATGGTATCCATTGCAATATTGCTCTTGTAAACAAGTGCGTTGTCTTTCAAGAGCAAGGGCAATACACCTATTCCCAATTTTATCTTCATTTTTCCATTCACTTCTGTCTTTAGTTGTTATAGTGGCGTAGTATTCTTCAGTTATAGTCACACCTTTAGCTATGTAATCAATCAAGAAAATACCTTCTGTATCACAAAAAATATTGTCCAACACCTTTTTTGCCAACGGCGACACTTTAAACTTCTTAGAGGGTGGTTTACCCTTTTTATGCTACTGCTTGGACTTCTTTATTAATTCAAGTTCATAGTAATGAACGCACGTTTTATCTGCATTAACTATTTTGTCCAAATTTCATCAGAATTGTCTTCATAGACGTTCAAAATCTTCCTCGAGATTTCAACACAGTATTGCATTTAAAGTGGTGTGAGAATTCTTGGCAACCATCTTCCACTGACCTTTCGCATGGCAAGATGATCATGTTACATGTTCAAAACGAGTATAGCTGATACTCCAACCATTTCTGTGATTTCATTTTTCTTTATAGGAGCATCATCCAATATTAATTTCTTGTGGGTATCTTCAATGTAAGTCATCTTATATTGACTCTTTGTTTTGCATAGAGGATCATGCTATTTATAAATCATAGTTTTCCCAGGACAAGAGTAATCGCATTTGATTTTATCTCTTCTTTGTATCATTTAATGCGTTTTTTTCTTTTTGTGAAGAACTTAATGATGGCGCGAAACTGAAAGTTTAAAATTTTCGAGGACTTTTTTGGTTTGATGTGATTAAATATTAACTTGATAACTTGTAGATTAAATATTAACTTGGACACTACTACTCAAAATTACTTATTATGTGTACTGTTGAAAAAATCTACTTTCAACTGCTCAAGCGCAAGATTGACCCTACTCCCAACATCATAACAATTCCACGATTTTTTTGATCTTCCCTTTAAGATTCTATACTTATATTTTTTTATATAGTAGAATTTCCTATAGTTCGTCGATGCATTATACGTGGGTCATTTGATAAGTATGGTTAAAAAGCAATAAATACCTTTTTTTGGGAAAAAATCGATTATATCTCTTAACATAATCTCTATTGAGTGCTATACACTTGGTCCCACAAGAATGCAAAATACGCATTGATGGCGGCAATGACATCCTCTTTCGACGAAAATTTCTTCCCACCGACTCATAATTTCAAGTTAGGGAAAATGAAGAAGTCGCACAGGACCAAGTCCAAAGAATAGGGTGGATGGGGAATCAATTCGAAATCTAATTTGTACAATTTTTCCATTGCGACGGTCGATTTTTGGGACAATGCGTTGTCCTGATGAAAAAGCACTATTTGTACGACAATTTTGACCGTTTTTGTTTCACCTCTTGTTTCAAACGGTCCCATAATGTTACATAATAGACTCATGTTATCGTTTTTCCCTTCTTTAAGTAGTCGATCAGGATAATTCCTTAGGAATCCCAAAAAACAGTGACCATCAACTTCTCAGCCGGCAAAACATTCTTCGCCTTCTGCGGCGCTCTTTCACCAGTCGTCCACTGCTTTGATTGCTTCTTCGACTCAGGTATGTAGTAGTAGATCCATATTTGATCCACGGTGACGTATCAACGCCAAAAAATGCTGCTCATTTTTTCCATTTATGTGGCAACTGCGACAATACTCGCTTCAAACATTTCTAGAATGTGACCAACGTGTCGCTTTTGGTTGACATTTCGCTTATGCTAGTTTAAAAAGTGACACTTGATATCCGTGATATTACCAAATGAATGGTGGCGTTATATCATAGAAATGTACCAAACTTATCAAACGATCCACGTATGTTGCGTTGTTCTCCTTCGTTCAGGTTGCACAGAGTATAATTTTCCTCCATATTTATTATATAGACATATTCATTATATTCAATATGTTTAACCTTATTTGCGCATTTTTTTATCTTTTTTATATTTGAAAATAGATGAGTTTTGTTTCTAAATAGTAAATATGTACTAGCGAAACGAACTAGTTTTTTGACCAACACTAAATTTCTATTTAAACTGAAATTTAATACCTGGTTTCAGTTATCGAGTCGTCTTCTGTATTTTACAATACTGAATTTCATATAGATAATAGAAAAAGTGGCTTAAAAGATACAACCGATCATAGAACAAAAGAAGTACGGTATCTTAACAAAAGCCAGTTGAAGTAGACAATTAAAGAAGTGTATTTTTTATGTGGTGCATTTGTGTTTTCTTTGGATACAATAAACAGTAAATAGATAATATTTAACAGCAGCTATGTCATGCCATGCACTCGATAGTAATTTAATATAAACTACAATCGTTCCTATTCATTTGTAACTAGCTGGTTAGAGTCCATGTATTCAGCTTGCGCCTGGAGCACATCAGTCTAGTGGTCTTTCTCGAAATAGCCGAAAGCTCCTAGTATCACCCCGACAGTAGTTAGTTATCTGATTGTAAAGCATGAGTCATGGACCTCTGTGGCTAAGAATCAGTAATGAAAGTACTGCTGCCGCAAGGTAGTAATCTGTGCTCACTTCAAGGTTTTCATTTGTATAATTAACAAATTGTAAACAAATATATTATATTCATTGTATATTAAACATTTTTAATGCTCTATAATTAAGCGTAGAATCAAAATATAGATTATTCATATATTTTCATAAAAATATAGTATAGTAGGTACTTTATTTTTATTATTATAAAATAATCCAATTTTAGTAACAACATTATTAATTTAATTAATAATTTGTGTGGGTGAGAGTGAGGGTGTTATAATTTTTGTGTAATAATTTGTATGGATTATGACAGAGTTTCCCAAACTTTTTATATGACGAAACACTTCACAAATCTTGAAATTTTAACGGAACCCTTGATTATTTTATAGGGTAGGTTGATATAAATAATAAATAAAATAAATGAGGAAATCTAAGAAAAAGACACATTTATTCTCAAATGTTAATTACTTAAAACAAAACATATAAAAATTAATTATATGTTTTAGAATTACCCTATACGTATACCACTCAATAAAAAATAGTTTGTTGTTAATTAGTATTTCCAGGCAGATTTTATATTTATTGAGCTATATATTATCCACTTGAAAATGAAGTACGTGACATAATTAGTAATAGCAAAAAAAAAGAATTTTTTATCGAAAATTTTATGTACATTCATATTAATTCGCATATATGAGACAAATGATTGTGTATATATATATATATATACATATGTACTTATATATATATATATATATATATATATATAGAGGAGAGAGAGAGAGAGAGATGAATGTTAACTTTTAAATTAATTTTAGAAAATATATAATAAAAATACCACATATATAAATTTTATTAATAGCAGAAAAAGTTTAGAAATTATTAAATATTTTCTAAAAGTTTCAGGTAAAAAGTTTCAGGTCTAAAGTTCTGTATATGTATAAAATGCGTCCAACACCCAAAGTAATTAATCAACTGTAACATTGAATACACTACAAACATTTACAATTATATAATTAGCTTTGCGTTCAACCAAAATGACAATGACGATAATATTATTAGTTTATGACCATCGCTATTATTTATTTAATTACACAACCACTCGAAACGTACAAAACGTATTTAAATTCGCATTCTAACAATGAAATTACCTTTTCGTCCATTTCGTACTTCATATCAAGTGGTTTAAATCATAAAATAATTGAATCATGTACTATTTAATTTGCTTGACACGTTTTACCATTAAAAATTGCAAGTATTACTAGTTTATACCATTTGGTACTTGATTCTGATTTTCATCTTTATATGAAATAAATAAATTATAAACAAGTATATTAATTATGCATGGAATTTGAATAAATGCAACAGTAAATCGACTTATTTAACATGTCTTATAGTTTAACTTCTTATAAATATTTTTTTCTTTTATCATCGGAATTTAATTCAAGTCAAGACATAACCTTAAAACTCATACAATCTCCACCAATCCAAATCTATATTTTTTATGGTCTTTAAAAGAAATTTCATTTTACAACGATCATAATTTTAATTAATATTAATTTGTAACCGAATTCTACTAAAAAAATTCATAATATTTTTATGATATGAAAGGAGACATACGTTTAATATTACACACACACATATATATATATATATATATATATATATATATGTGTGTGTGTATATATATATACACTGGAGTATATATATATATCTCCAGTATATATATATATATACTAGAAATCTTGGTGTATAGAATGCCCCTAGTTATAAGAATGCAATGGAAAGGATTTAAAAGTGTTTAAAATGATTTTTTCCATTTTTTCGTATACTGGCAATATAAAAGATGTATGATAATCAAATAATTTTATAGTTAAAATAGTTATAGATTATGAACATTATTACAGTTTAAATAAATATACGTAATAATATAAATAATTTCAACACGGTGTTGCATTTAAAGTCGTGTGAGAATTCTTGGTAACCATCTTCCGCTGACCTTTGACATGGAAAGATGATCATATAAAATGTTCAAAACGATTGTAGCTGATACTCCAATCATTTCTGTGATTTGATTTTTCTTTAGAGAGGCATCAATTTCATTAGTCAATTTCATTAGAGGCATTAATTTCTTGGGCGCATCTTCAATGTAAGTCATCTTATATTGACTCTCAGCTTTACATAAAGAGATCATGCTACTTATAAATCATGGTTTTCCCAGGACAAGACTAATCGCATCTGATTTTATCTCTTCTTTTTATCATTTAATGCATTTTTTTCTTTTTTGTGAAGAACTTAATGGTGGCTCGAAACTGAAAGTTTAAAATTTTGGGGGGATTTTTTTTAGGTTGATGTGCGTTTCAAGTGTTAACTTGGACACTACTACTCAAAACGACTTAATACGTGTACTGTTGAAAAAATGTAATAATATAAATAATTTGTTACTTCTCTATTTTCTTGGCACTTAAGAGAGATGCTCCTCCCACATTGAATTTTTGAAGAGATAACTTTTATCCCTGCTCTATAAGAAGCACACAAAAATTACAACCAATTTTTTGGTGTTCAAAGTGCATCTTCTACGCCGAGATAAACGATATTTATATATATATATATATATATATATATATATATATATATATATATAGTATACTAGCTGATGCGCTACTACTGCCCTTAAAAATTTCTTATTTACTGTATCCTAAAAATCAAATACAACAATTTATGTGATTTGGGAGACAGATGATAATCCGATCATTCTAGGTCAGGCGAATATGTTGAATAAGTCATAGCTTCCCATTCAAATTTCTACAATTTTTGAAGGGTATCGCGTGCCGTGTGTAGTCGAACGTTGTTGTGTTGAAAATTTACGCCTTTTCTGTTTGACAATGCTGGCCGTTTTCATCGATGTCTTGTTTTAACAGTACTAGTTGTTCACAGTACAACTCCTTTGTGTTGGTTCGATTCTCTTGTAATAGCTCGTAATGGATAATTGGTTTCATATTCCACCAAACAGACAACATAACCTATTTTAAATTAAACCCTTCTCTCGCAGTTTAAAGATGGTGTTTCATTGTAGTCAAACCATTATCTTTGACATTTCATATTTTTATAAACAATTAATTTTTTATTACCAATATCAATTCTATTCAGAAACGAGTCATTTTGCAAAAGGACATTTTACTCAGATATGAAGATACCTGTTAGATATTTTGCAATTATTTTACTATTTGGATGATTTTTGTTTATCTATTACAAATAATAAAGCTTAAATAATATATAATGCTGTCACAGCTGATAGAAGGCTCTCTATACCTAATTTACAATCAAAGGTTTTATCTCCAAATGTATATTATATATTAGTCGTGTTAAGTTAAAATGCAAGTATGTTTAACGTTGTAGTAAATAACTGAATTTAAATTTTTATACACCGAAACATAATAAATTTCTCAATAATATACTTATTTTCATTTAATTCGCATGCATTTATATTCGAGCATTCCTCGTACAACAAGGATCCCACATGACGTCATGCGTGAGACTAACTAATATTCATCCATTGAATTATCAGGTTTTTTAATTTAGGTAATTAGTCACTTCAATGTAGAATAAAGGCGCTGTTTAATAATGTCTGCTCTAGACGACAAAATACCGCCACAGAGCTCTAGATCCATTCTTGTTAATAAGTTGGATATATATATATATATATATATATATATATATATATATGTATATATGTATATATGTATATATGTATATATATACGTGTGTGTGTATGTATATTGTTGTTCTGTAAATCTATATTATTGAAATTTTAATAAAAATTAAAGCTCATATTGCAAGAAATATATTTTTATTCATATATATCTATTAAATTTCTGTATAGATTTATATGAAGAATATATATCTATATATATGTAAATTAGCAAATAAAACAATAAAATGATATTTTCGTGACATACATAATAATGGATGCCAAAAAGACTAATAACCAGCTGATATTCCGCACTTTTCATTGATTAAATATTATTAATTTATAATAATTTTACCATATAACATTTTAAATATTTAAAAATACATAAGTACACATTCTTTGTACTCGATTAACTGGCTAAAAGATATATAAACAGCAAGATTAAGATAAAAATTAATATATTAAATGTAATAAATATCAACAATTAGAATGAGAATTTAAAAGATATAAAAACATATTTTTATTATATGAATTATTGTAATATAAATTCTTGTAATTTGTTTCACACCAGTGTACCTAAATTTAGAATTATGTTTCTTGCCCTTGAGATAACTATTAGAATATTTTCAGTTGGATAATATTCAAATAGTGACCTCAAAAATAAGGAACATAGTTTTAATATAGATTCAATTCTACAACAAAAGCATTCTATTTTAAAACAATATAGTATCAACAGTAACGTCTTATTTAATTTTTAAAAATAGAATCATATTTTTTTTCTTTTAAAGAAAAACCAAAAATTAGAAATTACCTCGGAACGGAATACAACATATCTAACAGTTCAAGGAATGCTGTACTGATTATATTTGAAACTGATATATATATATATATATATATATATATATATATATATATAATTTATATGTGTTAATGCAATGGTACTCTTGTGTATTCACAAACGTATGAGAAACGCGGTACTGCATCAAGATCTACGATTGTCGACGATCGACGCATTTGTCCGCAGACAGAATAGCGATCCATATATGTCGTGGCGCAGTTAAAACGCGTTAGGGCGAGTCCTGTGGGATTACGAACCACTCGACGGGTACAAACGGCTGAACTTGCAGACTTTGGACACAGGAGTAGCATCTCGAACGAAACAACGACAGACCAATTAGAGAACGCAACTAACCATCGCGTGCTGGGGCTACACTGTTTCCGTTCCTGCGAAACAAGATTAGAAATAGATCTCGTACCAAATAAGGGACTTATACTTGAATCCACTCCGAATGTTTGAACTGTTTCGCTTCATCTATTATCTAGATGTATCTATTTGTTCTGAGACGTGAATGACCAGTGTCGCAGTTCGGAACAAGTTACTTTCGATGTAAATAAATTGGTTTAGTTTGTTGCGGAGATTTTTACGGAAGCTGGTTTTGAACAAGAAAAAGTTTCGAAAACAGAAAGAGAATACTATAGAAACGAAAAATAAATTCAATTTTCTAAAATTGTACATATATGATTATTTAAAAAACTCATATATTTCAAAACTCAAATATTTCTTTCTGCCCGTTTTTTTTATTGAATTACAAGCGACCTTATGACCACATAACCTATAAATATTTGTCTCTGCTGTTCATGTCTCTCCCTTATTTACACACTCACACAGACTATATGTATATATATATATATATATATATATATATATATATATATACTGTATATATAGATATATGTATGTATATATATATATACACACTGTATATATATATATATATATATATATATATAAATATATAAACAGTCATGCCGGAAATTATTTGCGCTTAAAATTTGACAAAGTTTTCGACTAATGATTTTGTGGTTTTTGCCAAATAATGTTATATATTTTTATATATAGGACAGTTA
The DNA here is from genome assembly GCA_034766995.1 of Acanthacorydalis orientalis. Lineage (NCBI taxonomy): Eukaryota > Metazoa > Arthropoda > Insecta > Megaloptera > Corydalidae > Acanthacorydalis > Acanthacorydalis orientalis. The sequence continues at coordinate 9,697,599 of CM068319.1, read as the reverse complement.
GGATGGACTTGAAATCTCAAACTTTAGTTCATTAGTAAAAAGAATTAGTTATAAAAAGTGGAATAACAAAGAAAATGTTTTGGAAGTTATTTGCGTTTGCAATGTAATTTTAAAAAAAATTGAAAAAATAATAAATCGAAAAAAAATCAGTAATTAACCGGACCAGCTTTAGCATGTATGATGGCATTTAAACGATTCAGAATACTTTCAAAAAGTTTATGAATAACATCTAATGGTATTTTTCCCATTCATCTTTAAGGCAAGAAATAAGAACAGATCGATTAAATCGAATAGTTTTTCGTATCATACAGTCCAAGTGGTCCCAAATATTTTCGATTGGATTCAAATCTGGTCTCTGAGGAGGCCAATCGAGTACTTGAATTGAGTTCTTCTTGAGAAATTTCTCCATTTTTTTAGACATGTGCTTTGGATCATTATCTTGTTGAACGATAAATCCAAATTCAAGGCCTATTTTATGCACAAGTTCATTTATTTTTTTTCAATTATTCAAATATAGGAATCAGCATTTATTCTACCTTCGATTACTTGCAAATGAGCAACTCAGTGCCATTAGAAATAGACCCAGATTATAATGATACCATCTCCGTGCCTTTCAATTTTTATTAAATTTTGATTTTCTAGCACTTTTCCAGCCTTAAGGCAAACGTATTGCCTTCGCTTAGTCAGAGATATCTCAAACTTCGATTCATCACTCAAAACAATTGATTTCCAGAACTGTATTGACTTATAAGCATACGAGTTTGCAAAATGAAGTCGCTTACGTTTGTTTATCTTGCTTATGTATGGCTTGTGATGAGCGATATGACCAAAAATGCCAGCTTCATTTATCTTCAATCTTATTTGACTAACTCCAAGAGTAAGACTGATATCCTCTTTTAGTTACTGGGCGCTATTAATTGATGTTTTTAGAGTTTAGAAACTATTAGTTTTTCTGCGTTTGCTAGTTTTTTGTTTTCGACCTTTCCTTGTAGCTCAAATTAAACTTTTTCCATCTTCAATCTTCTTAATTGTGTCCTGAATCATTCTGAAAGGTCATTTAAAACTATCAGCAATTTATTTTGTTCTTTTTACGTTCTTATACATATTATAATTGTGTGCGCGTTCGACCTTATCGACTTGTATCGACCATAAGTACTCTACACTCCAGCGTTTTGCTATAAAAAAATTGTAAAGGGAAATTAAACCGGAAATATATGATTTAATAAATAAATTCAATTATCATATCTTTAATTAAAGCCTCAGATACTAATATCTTCTCGAATGCAAATACTTTCCGAATTGCTACTTTGTGCTTTTCTATTAATATAAACTAAACAAAAAACCTAAATCACTATAATAATGTAAATTCAAGGTCAACGTAATTTGTAAATAGACATCTGCATAGATGATTCAACTAATCATCAATAATGTCAATGATATTAAGTTTAATATTATAATTTTATAACGCGCAAATAATTTCTGGAGCGACTGTATATATATATATACATATACAAAACTCAATGAATGCAAAAAGTATTCAAAAATTTCAACACAAAAATTTATTCTAAAATAGTTTTATTCTCTTTAATCAATTTTATTCAATAAATTGACTATTCTAAATTACTGATCAATTTTTTATTAAAAACAAATTTTAACGCAGAGAAAAATTAAATAAAATTTATGCTAATATGAATTTTTAAATTTATTAAATAACGTACAAAATATTTGACAATATTTATGTAATCTGATATGTAATTATGTAAAGATAATTTAAAAAGTATACATATTTTCTGAAAAAATAGAGTTATTAAAAATTAATAACCAAATTTATTAAAAAATGTATTTCTCAAGTTATTTTATTTGTTTCCTTAACATATTTTTTAGCAATCATAGTAACTTTCAAAAAAAGTTGAAATATTACATAAGAAAACAAATATTCATAAAAGAAATGTTATAAATAGAAATGTATTTTAATTTGAATTTAAATTCTTTTCTCTACTTGTAGAGACATTTTATGATGGAAAAAAGGTAAAAAATTTCTTCAAATTTCTACGATTCGGATGTTTGACTGGCAATAAAAAAATTTAAAGCATTTCATATACGAAATCATTGTTAAATAGATACGAGTGTTTTGTGTCATGATTTGCATATTACATAATGAATATTCGTTTTGTTAGTTAAATCCAATGATGCAGTATCCATCAATTAAAACAATTACAAAACACGGATAGCCACAACTGCATAATTACATTCATAGCAATTATACATGGAAATCTAATAATCGGAACTGCGTTATGGGCTTCCCTATTCTAATTCGACTCTCGACATCACATATCGAATAGTGGTCGGTGTTGAGTGGTTAGCAATATTGAATATTGACCGACGGGTAATGAGATCGTACTTCAACGCTGGAAGCCTGCTTTAATGAGTTAGTTCATTTCAGCATTAATAATATTCCTGTTGCATGCAGTAGTTGTACTAAACGCAAATTATGTTTTTTGATTAAGATGAAAAAATGTGTAAGCTCTAGTTCAGTTATCATTCAAAAGTGGTTAAATTAATACCAAAAAAATAAAAAAATCATATATAAATAAATTTTACACCTTCCTACTCTTTTTTATATTTTATCCTTTTAAGTTTCGTATTAAATCTAAATTTTTTTTTCAGTTTCTTTTGAAAATAAATAGATTATATATCGTATATTTCATTTATCTTTGTGTTATATAACATTATGTTATACGAAACTCAGCAATATCACTCAATTGAATGAAACCAGATTCATATATGATAGTTGTGTTCAGGTGTTTTTATTTCTAATATTTTACATTTTTCCTTTTTTCAATTCTGTTTATCTAATATAATCAATGATGACGATAAATTATGTTCTATTAGGTTGATAGGAAAATAATTTCAATATTTGTTTTCTGAATTCTAGCCTCAGTTTTTTTAATGAAAAAGATATTCCATCATGTTCATGTTAATATTATTTTAAAGTGCATTTTTCGGTTTGTATTTTGATAACATTGGCCTTGGTTTTATTATTAATTTTTCTTCAAACTGAGCAATTTTCAATTTTCCATCTTTAATTCAATAGAATTAAAGATGGAAGAAGCTAATACGAGCAATTTTTTGTTTGGGTTGAGAACGGGTAGTAAAGCAATAGAAATTCATCATAAACTAAATGATGCTTTCGGTGTGGGTACTGTTAAGGAAAGTAGGGTGCGATAGTGGTTTCAAAAATTTCGAGTTGAGGACAAGAGCCTTGGAAATGAAGACCGCGAGCGTTCTTCTTCAGTTCAAAACGATCAATTGAAGGCATTATTTGAATCAGAACCACGTACAACAATTCGACAGCCTGCACAAAAGTTAGGCGTTAGTCATCAAACAGTTCTGAATCTTAAATGGAAAAATGTATTTTAATTTGAAGGTCATAAACCGTGATTATTTTTCTATCAACGTAATTCTTATTTTGTAAGAACAGAATATTTATATTAGTTCCTTGACTTCCCAAAACTTATTTGTAAAATTACTATTAAATATATGAGGTACATAAATATATGCAAACGTGTTTGCCTTTTTTTGGTTTTCGTTTTATTTTCATAATATTGGGTTATCCCATAAGTAGTGCGGTTTTTTAAAGTAGGTTTTGAAAAAGCAAACATAGAAATTGTTGTTCTAGAAAAACACCTCGATACATAATTTGCTTATAAATCAGGTTAAAATTCACAAATGAATTTTTCATTCAACCCACAAACCACAAAAACATTCTTTCTCATCAAAAATGTTTAATAGTTTACTATTGGTTCATCCCATAAGTAACTCAGTTTTTTAAAATAAGTTTTGAAACAACAAAAAAAGGTCTTTACAGGATTGGTAATTTTTGCAAAATTTCGGTCAGTTTCATATTTTAGTTTGTTAACACGTTCGCGGACACTTTATTAGATTGAAGTCGGATGTAGAAATTCACAAGTTTTTTACTAAACTAATATTTCAAAACTTGTAGATATTTTTTTATATCAATTAGCATCCCTATATTGTTTTTCTTTATAACAAACTACTAAAAAAACCACAGCCGTCATGTCCTAACCCACCATTAATTTCTACAAGCTGGAACAAGACGATTCCATCTGTTTAATGGTTTCTTCTACAAAAAAATGAATGTATGAGAAGAAAAAAATATTTGCTAAATGTATACTATCATCCCTTATCTACAGCGGCGAAACACGGGTGCTTACTCTCAAAATCATTCAAAAACTCTAAACAAAATGGAAAAGTATTGAAAGGTACATTTTAGAAATAACAAGAAGAGATAAGAATAGAATTGATACGAGAATAAATAGGAGGCACAGATGTAATAAAAAGAGTAAAGAGTCTGAAAAATTTGGATTTAACCATTGTCCAGATCTTTTTCTGTTATCATACAGGATCCACTTTTCATTATAAATAATGATGTGATTTAAAAATGGCGTTTTATCATTTCGAATCATCAATGAAGAACAAACCTCTAAGCGCCTCAGTTTCTGACCATTTGTCATTTCGTGCGGCACCCACTTATCCAGTTTTCTCACCTTTCCTATTGCAGCATGATGACAAGAAAAAGTCAACATTAACACTTAAATCACATGTCAGAGCTCGAACTGTTTTATGTGGATTAGCTTCCACCATCACTCTCAAATGTTTTTTGTACACAATAGTTTTAGGCCTTCCTCGAGGCTCATTATCGAGATTCATATTACGGGAATGAAATTTTTTGACCCGTAATTGAATTGTTCTCTGGCTAACCGATTCTTCTCTGAAAGCTACATTAATATTTCTACCTGCTACTGCTGCGTTGTGTCCCAACTTGAACTTATATAAAAAAGTAGACCCAAATCTTATGCGGATACCATCCTGTTAAAGGGTATAAAAAAATAAAAATACCAACAATAACTCCATTTTTAAAAAAAATTGAAGGGTACAGTACATTAGTCAATTCTAAATAGCTGAACTTGTAAAATATTGCACAGAACCTTTCTCAATCGCGGTCGACCTCTGACTGACTGAAATTCAGCAACTTGATATGTTACAACCTTATATATATATATATATATATATATATATATATATATATATATATATATATAATATATCTGATTCCATCGAAAAGTGTTTAAACTAGATAAAATAAAAAAATTGATATTGATGTATGAATTGAGAAACATCTGTATATCGAATTGTGAAAGCTTGTACACAAAATCGTTAATGTAAAACATGCATAGCTCGGAACGAGATGAAACATCCCCGATAAATATTAAAATGACGGCGTTATAACAGTTCACATAGCATTAATATCGAACTGGAACATCTTTGAATTAGTAGGATTCGACTCCGTGACGCTGAAATGGCTGGTATGTCTCGTTGTGTACCATTACGTGTAGAATTTACTAGTACAGAGAGTCGTCCGCGACGGTAAATATTATCTTTGTTGAGAGCTTCCGGGGTTTACGGCCTACCTGTTTACTGCTGACATTTCCGTTCTCTGGTCACGAGAGCACGAATACGGTCTACTACAGTCGCCTTAACTGAACCGTGCAGACTCCTCTATCAGATAAATGACATTAATCTTTCAATCGTAAATCGAATTTTTTCCCTCTGTTTCGTTTCTATTAACTTTCGTCGACGTACAGTCTGATATGTCTATCGTACGAGGAAAACACTTATCCGACTCACAGGTCGACTATACTAATTTGATTTTTTTTCTCCCACGCACCGATTTTGTGTCAGTCAGAAGATTTGTAACCGGTGGTATTGTTTCGTTTCGGTGCTTTATTGCTTGTATTCGTTGCCATTATGAATTAAACACGACGACGCGATAAGTACCCTGACAGAACGTTCAGAGAAGAATGGAGAAGTTGACAGGTCGCGGCGGGTGACATAGTCGGAGTTGAGTGAATTATTTCCATCGTTTGCTTATATACCGCTGAAGCATTGCGTAATTGATTATTATTATTTCAGCGCAATCTATCACGGAACGCCGCAAGTTAGTGACATTTCGCGATAACAGTAATTTCGTGCCAGAGAATACACACACACACACGAATATATATATATATATATATACGCATCTGTGTATGTCTGAATGTATGTATCTTTTTGTATTTGCACAGGGTGAAATATATCGTTTAAAACCACGTCATGAAATATCACTGAAATTTGTCAATATCACTGTTTCCCAAGCAATATTTATCAGTACATTATTTTTGTTTGTGTTTGAATACATATACTCAACCATACACATACAAAAATATACAAATTCATCTCATAAATAAATCGAAGTTGATGTATAGTATTTTTTTTTTATTAAAGGTCAAATATTTGTCAGAGAATTTCTTCAGTTTATATTAGTTTTTATTTTTTAACAGTTTCTTTTATTGACCAATTATTAATCTTCAACTATAGACTGAAATATATCAGAGTATAATTTGTTAGTAATATAATCAAACTTTATTTTTACTTGTTTAGTTACTAAATTTTTCAGTATTTCACATAAAATATACATATACGTTTTCAATGAGCAAATATTCATTTTTATTCCATGCTAAACAATATGCTATGATTGTTCTTTATGAATCCAGTTTACACACAAGTTCATTTTTTTATATGACCAGTTGTAACTTTCGTTATCGGCAAGAAGATTTTTAAATCAGTTCTAGGACTGGAGTTAAATATATATTTATATATATATATATATATATAGGTTTTCCAATAAGAATGCATTTTTTTCATTTAAAATAAATTACAGAATTTGGGCTCAAATTTCAAGTTTATTTATTGTAAATAATAGTTGAGGCTAAGGCATTTATAAATAAAAAATAATATCGTATAAGTGACCGTCTGGCACTTTCTTACAAGTAACGATTCTTTTGTTAAAATTTTGCAACAACATCCCTACACAACTTGAGCTCTATCTCACCAAATACTCTTCGGATTTCATCTTTTATGTCAGAAATTGATTTAGGAATAATGGTGTCTACTCGTCCTTTAACGTGAGCCCAAAGAAACTAGTCCAACGGTGTAAAATCGTAGGATCTCGGTAGACAATTAATGTCTTTATTTATGGAAATGACACGACCAGGAAATTTATTTTTCAATAAATAAATTGTTTTGCCAGATGTATTGCTTGTTATACCGTCTTGTTGGAATCATATGTCCTCCAGATTAATATCATCCAATTCTACCCACTAAAAATAATTATCATGTTTCGGTATCGTTCTTCATTCGCAGTAATACCTTTATCAGACTGATTCTCGACCCTAAGTGCGCACCTAACATTTACTTTTTCTATGTGAAGTGGCTTCTCAACGATCACCCTCAGAGTTTTTTCACCTAAGATTCGGCACATTTACTTGTTAACGTAGTAATAGAGTTTAAAATGAACCTCATCTGTAAAGATGATCAAAAAAACGTGTAATTGTTTCAGTATCCAATTAACATATCTGATTCAGTGAATGGTCGATGACTTCAATGCTTATGTTAATTAAACCCTATCCTAATATGCCATGCGGTCGTCTATGAAAGGGCCAGTTGCTCTGAACCTTGTGGAATTGACATTCCTAGCTCTTTTGATACACTTTTAAGAATCAAGTCAATGTTTTCTTCAGAACGAGCACTAAGAAAACGTGTCAGTGTTTCTTTATCTTTAATCGATCCAGTCTGTTCATGTTTATTCATTAATCGAACAATTGTTGAATCAGATGGACGAGTATGTCGAGAATGAATATTGAAATATTTTACGAAATGTATTTTGCATATAACGACCATTTTTATATTACAATTGTATTATTTCATTGCATTGTTTTATTGTATATGAAGCCACAATTAAAAATAACAACGTCAATACTAAATAAATATCAAAAAAATACAGCTGTAGGTTTGATTTCGGTGAAATATTATCTATTAAGAAAATTGGGTCTCTATTTGAAAACCCTTTATTGCCGAAAGTTTCACGTACTTTTTTAAACATTACCGAAATTAAAGACTGATATTCATAAACTTTTTTATAGTAATCACACATTGCCTAATCGAATAGCGTTTCATAATGAATTTCTCATGTCTGCTCTCTTGAAATGTCAAATTACACCTAACACAAACTCACCAAAATAAAATGGTAACCAATTAAAGTTATAAGACAACCCCTTATAATAAATCAAGTTGAAACACAAATATTTTTATACAATTGTAGCAATCCGCATATTAATTTTAAATCCAATTCAAATCAATTAATTCTGTTGTTTATGAAATAAAAGGAAATTGAATAAGGTATGAATAATTATTTAAAAAAGTCACAAACAACTGATTAGATTTAATTAGTAGGAAATAACAAAACTCTACTTCTGAATTTTTGAATAACTTGAAAATAAACTATATATAGTTGTCGAAAAAAAATTAAACTGCTTGTAAAAGATAACAAAAATAATGCCTCAAAGAAATACAATATGAAAAATAATTATATCAGAATTACAAAACAAATATCGGGTTGATGGATAAATTCATAGCGTTTTGGTTTTCCAAGGAAACAGTTTTTTTGGAAAGAAATCTGTTTCACATATATTAATGTCATTCTAATATCATAGTATTATTTTATTTAAAACTTGTTGAATTTTTCAGTTTGCAGAAAGTTTGTGTTAAGAGTTGGCTAAGGAAAATTGAGAGTCAAATACAAAAAAACGAACATTTCCGACATATCCTTTTGTTTGAGTTTTACTGAAGAGTTAAGTTTCAGAGGAAGCTAGAACTATTTGTGACGTTTATGGAGAGAACGCCTTTGGGGAAAGTACGGCATAAAAATGGTTTTCTCGTTTCAAAGGGGAAACATTTTGTCATGAATATTTCTCCATATTCAAAAAGATCATCCGACTTTAATGAAGATTGTTTAAACAGTTCAATTTACGACAATCAATACTGGCGAGGTTTATTGCCAACAAATCCGTTGTCTTGATGCCGAAATTCAAGAGAATCGACCTGGAAGATGGCATCAAGTGATTTTGCAGTATAATAATGCTTGTCCATATTTTACTAACATTACAAAACCAGCTATTCAAGAGCTTGGTTAAGAGGTTATTCCATATCCACACTATTTTCTTGATCTTGCTCCATCAGATTTTCATCTTTTCCTCTCTCTATCCAACAGTCACCGAGGAATCTTTTTTAATAACGACGCTGCTTCTCAAAATTGGCTTGACAACTTTTTACCTTCAAACTAACGAATTTCTTCAGGCGTGGAATTGAAAAACTGCCAGAACGTTGAGAGGAAATCGTCAACAATGGAGGAGAATACACTGTTGATTAGTTTATGTATTTTGTTTACTTCAAAAAATAAATTTGAATTTTATATAAAATTGTGTGTGTGTATGTGTGTGTATGTGTATGTGTGTGTATGTGTGTGTGTATGTGTATGTGTGTATGTGTGTGTATGTATGTATGTGTGTGTATGTGTGTAAATGTGTGTATGTAAGTGCATGTGTGTAAGTGCATTTGTGTAAGTGTATGTGTGTAAGTGTATGTACGTAAGTGTGTGTGTATTCCATTTATCAAAAGAACAGACGAATTTAAAATTTTAATTCGTATTATGTCAATATTAGTTTTCTGTATATCCAATAACATAAAACCTGTCCATTAAATTTAATAGAAACATGTTTCCATACAAGCTATATACTTTCTTTTATTTATTTTTTTACTCTGTATCTGAAGAAGAGATAAAAACAACGATTGTCCAAAAGTAATTTAAAGTTTCTTGCAATTACATTTGCAGTGGGGTCAAAGTCACTTTAGTGAGCGTATTATCTAAAATGAAATGGAACTTGCGGGCTGATGTTCATATTGTTTTCAAACTTCAATGTGCATGTACAGATGTTTCAAAAGTCAGTTATGAAAAGTATATAAGTGTCGTGTTGTGAGAACTTGTCCGTTTCAATTGTTAAATCTGATTAAATATCTTTCTATATTATTAAAATGAAACAATGATGACGTTCCCGTGACTTTTATTCGTTCTCTAATTGGTTGAAATCAGTCACGTGATACATGTTCTGATTGGTTGGTCATTCACGTGATTTAAGTTTTTACTAGTTACTATGAATCGCATGATCGAATTATATTCACCGTAATCAGTTGAAAAACTTTTCCAATAAACAATTATGATTTATATTTTATGCGTATTATTTGTATGTAATATTTATTAAATTTTATTACTTTTAGGGGTGAATGAGCGTTAATGAGTAGGAGACGAAACCACCCCTTCGTTGGTTTGAAAATACAAAGCAAGAGGTCATGCCCCTTAGCTTAAAATAAATTCTTAACAATACCATTTTTATTGATTTTAAAATATGTTGTTAAATATGAAAATTACATTCAGCTTTAAAACATTTATTTTATGTAAAAAAAGGTATGAAATTAATTTGTACACCTAATATATGTATATATATATATATATATATACATGCCATATACAAAAAAATATAGTTAGACTCAAAAAGAAATCTCCAGTACGCAAATATTGAAGTTCAAAAACTGAAGTTCAGTATGAATGACTCTACTGTATACCTTAAGCAACGGGAATAAAGACATAAGTAGATGATCTAAACACATATCATTTTTAAAAAATGTACAGAAGAGTTTAAGATTGAGAATAAATATGAAGAATATAAAAAAATAATTTAAATCTAAAATAAAGTTTATTACTAAAAAAACATTTCGAACGATAGAAACAGAACATTATTTAACGACAATAATTTTTAATTGCGTATTGTAAATCCGAAAAAAATTAATTAACTGACCAATTATATTTCTTTTTCTATCTACATTTTCATAGTACTTGTATCTATGTATGATATCTTATTTGTTTATCATTTTCTAAGATCTTTTTCAACATTCTGGTCAATTTTAAGTAATTTGTCTTTTTTATACTTTTTAATCTTTTAAGACTATCTTAACAGCAAGTATTTAAAAATACAAATTACATTTTTATACTTCTAGAATTGTTAGGTTGGTAGAAAAATAATTCCGATTTATGATCTAATTCATATACATTTTTCTTAGCTAACAATAGACTTTGTTAATCGAAGTAAGCAACACTACAATCGACCATTTTTTTTTTCAATTAACTACAAGTTTATTTATTCCGGTGATGTAAAATTCCGGAGTTCTGGAGTTGATAAAATCTCGAAATGGTCTTTCAGAAGCAGCTTGGTTGTTGAAGACCTTATCCTGTATGAAGTTGTTGAAATGCTTAAACAAGTGATAACCTGTTGACGAGATATCTGGCGAGTATGGTGGATGAGGCAATGTTTCATAGCCCAATTCATTCAAATTTTGGTGAGTCAGTAGTGCGACGTGTGGTAGTGCATTGTCGTGCAGCAGGATTGGAAATTTTTAATTGACCATTGGGGTGACCAGACGTCGCAGTTCTAACTTTTGTACAAGCTCTAGAATTGTTGTACGTGATTCTGATTCAACTAACACCTTTAGTTGTGGTCGTTTTGAAGTGAAAAAGGACGTCCGCGACTTTCGTCATCTCCAAAGCTCTCGTCCCCAGCATGAAATAACAATGAAATGTTTGGAATCACCATTGCATCATACTTTCCTTAAAAGTATTCACACTAAAAACATCCTTTAGTTTATGAGCAGTTTCTGTTGCTTTATTACCCCTTTCAAACTGATACAAAAATTGCTCTTATTGGCTTCTTCTCCATCTTTAATTCAAAAGCTTAATTTGAACCAAAATTAATAATAAAAGAAAAGTGAATGTTACCAAAATACAGACCGAAAAATGCATTTTAAAATGATACTATAATGAACATGATGAAATGACACTGTCATTGAATCAAATTAATGTTTGAATTTTAAAAAGAAAACCCGTAATTATTCTCCTACCAACCTAATAAATAAAATATTAAGAATCGTTCAAGAATTTAAGAATAAAAATCATAATCTCTATTTGAAATTAAAATTTTAACAATCCCCTTCCCAAATTTCTTTTCCTTTATAAATAAAAGTTATTTATTTATTTAGACTTTATGCTGTTCTATAGTACCTATCATCATATTTTCAAATTTACATATATATATATATATATATATATATATATATATGTGAATATATATATATATATATATGTATATATAAATTTTAAAATATGATGCTAGATTGTATTGAACTTCAAATTGTATTGAGACTAAATAAATAAATAAAATTTCAGTCGACTATTTTTTGATTTAAAAAACACGATTTTCGTCAATACGCAAATGAAAAAAAAACTTTTAATATTTATACTGATATATAAATTTTAATAATCAAGCATTCAAAATGTTTGACCCAGAAAATTATACTTGTTTGTAGATTCACCACATTCCCCTTCGTAACTAAATTTAAATTCATCTCGTATTCATCCATTTATAGACTTGAAAGGTACTAAACTTGCTATAGTTATATAGGTCGAATGTTCTACAAAGTGTTTGTTAAGGAGTGACAAATGTACCTTTGCTGAATACCAGGCTAATTGTTTAAACAGAATTATATATATATATATATATATATATATATATATATATATATATATATATATATATATGGTGGTATATATGTGAATATTTGTTTGTGAATGTATATTTACATATTTGTGTGTACTAATTTGTACATTGCATAATTTACATCCGTTTCGTTGGTCATTTCAGCAATGTGGTATCCGTCGGTTAAAACATCAGCAAACATTGATACCTAGGACTGCATAATTTCATTAATAACAATTATCCGAACACGTAACCGTCGAATAACCGAACCGTTACGTTTCGACCTCAACCGAACGAGCTACGCCTGTTGACGTGCTCTCACTCACGTACACAGCTCCGTGACATTGTTTGTCTTATTGACCGGTCTCTGAACTCGACCAATATTCGCTTTTCGGCTTTAACCAGTCAAACAAGAAAAACAAACTGCTCACTGGTTGCCTGGCTGGCTACCCAGCCGTGCTTTATTGACTCATCGAGCGTCCCTGTGCTTAGAATATTCATTTTTTGTGTCAACACGATGTCGCGGTTTCGTTGTTTTCTTTCTCGTCAACTTCTACCTTATTTCTGTTTGCTCGTCACTCCATCGTCCAGTTTACGAGTTTCGATTCTGTTTACCGGTTTGTTGGACACGAATGCGGTCGACGATGCAATCGTGTTATTTAATGAGTGCAATAAAATTCGAATCCAGAAGTTTTACGAACCACTGAATGCTCAAGAAGTTGATACATATTGTATATCCAATAGGTGAACACTCCTGTTTATGACTACTTGTTTATAAATATATATATATATATATATATATTGGGCTGGAAAAAGGTAATTACATTTTTTTCTAATAGATGGACATACATGTTTTAAAATGTAACTAACTTCATTCTACATCGCAAATTCATTATATAACTTGACAGCTGACACTTCAAGCTTGTTTTAGAAAAAGAAAGTGGACAATTTCATCAACCGTGTTTGCCGTTGATTTCAAAACAGAAAATCAAATGAAACATTTTCGTCATATTTTGTTGTATTACTTCCGAAAGGAAAAAACGCTGAACAAGTTTATAAAAACTTATGTTAAACTTGTGTAAGGTGAAGATGCCTTAAAACTGCAACAATGTTAGAATTGGTTTGTTATATTTTAGTCTGGAGATTTTGATGTTAAGAATGCATCACGCTTAGGAAGGCCAATCGAAGTTGATGATGACAAAATAGAGAAATTGATCGAATCCAATCATCGTTTAATGAGACGAGAGATTACTGAGAATCTTCAGATATTGAAATCGAACGATGAAAAATATTTAAAACAACTTAGATACGTCAGTAAGGTCGATATTTGGGTATCATAGGAGCTTAAAGAAATTCATCATACTAAGTGCATGGAGATCAGCAATTCTCACTTAAAACGTGAAGAAAACGATCCATTTTTGAAACATATGATAACAGGTGATGAAAAATGGATCGTCTACAATAACATCGAACGAGAAATATTGTGAAGCAAACATGATGAACCTGCTCAAAGTACTTCAAAAGCAGATATTCATCAGAGGAAGGTTATGATGTCAGTCTGATGGGATATCAAAGGTATTGTGTATTTTGAACTGTTTCCAAGGAACAAAATCGAAAAAAATTGAATGTGTACCGTCGTCAACTAGATAAATTAAATGATGGCATCAAAATAAGCTTCACGAATTGGTGAATCACAAATGTGTTGTGTTTCACCATGATAACGCTAGACAACATACAAGTTTGGTCACTTGTCAAAAAATTGTTGTTTAGATGGGATGTGTTACCACATCCACCTCATTCTCTTTTGTCTTCTACTTGCATTCAAAATATTTTCCCCTTCATCTACAGTGCTTGACAAGTAATTTTCATAATCGCTGTTGATTTCGTGATCACTTTCGAAAAATTCATTCAACTTATCTTCACTTCCAGATTGTGAACCTTCATTAATCTCAAAGCATTCTTCATTTATATTATTTATTTCTTGGAATACCTCATTGATTCCTGAAATTCTGGACATCCTTAGAATTATAAATAAATTAAAATAATTGAACTCGAAAAAAAATTAATTACCAGTATTGTAATCACTTTTACTAATTACACACCTGTAATGTCAATTTCAACAATTTGTTTTTCAAATTTTTCACGGCTTTATATTTGAATTGAAGTCACTACAAAGTAACTTACAAGAACTCGAAAACTTGCGTTCTACAATTATTTTTAGAACTAATCACTGCAATGATCTACAGTAAAATGCAACATTGAAAACAACAACCGAATATAGAAGTTATACCGAGAATTCCCCTACTTTCTGTTACAACTGAAATAGGGAATCCTTAATTTAATTAGAATTGAAATGGTGCTGCCAAATGGTGTTGATATTTATGTGTAAAATGATTTAAGATCAGACAATGTTATAAAATCTTTAAGGTGTCAAAAGACACCTCATGGTAGAAATAGGTATACTATTTACGTATTTTTTAGATCCAGGAGGAGCTGGAGGAAAATCATACCTCTAAATTAATTTAACAATTATTATACGAAAAATCAAAAAAATAATTGTAGAAAAATGATTAAACTTATAAAATAATTTTAAGTTAAAATTTTAAAAGTTGTCTTTTAACACCTTTAGTAGAAATAATGTTAAAATTGAATCCAGTTTATTTTTTATTTCGGTTGGAGATAAATCCTTAATATTGAAGTATTTTATTACTGTGAACACTTCGGTTCTCCTCATTATTTACAAAACGCAAAATTTCTCCGCTTTGACAGACTGTCACATGCAAACTACTTGACATAACTTTATGAAACTTTGAAATCAAACTAATGAATGATAACACTAAAGACAATTCATGACAATTTGCCTCATCCATCGAATAGACCGGAAACTTTTCATCACACCCTCATATTAAACTGATTTATGTTGTTAGAAATAAAATGTATGTTTTTGTTTAGGCTCGAAACTTTCCATATTATTTTCATCATTTTGTTCACAAAAATATTTTCTTCTATTACTTGAAAAGTAATAATTAATACTATTAATAATAATTATCGATTATTAGAATTTCCATTTATTTTTTTATACAAATTTGTGCCGTTGTGACAGATTTATGTGGCCTGGTAGAAGATGTAATCTTCTATAGTATCTGGAGCATTCTGATTTGAGTCTTCCCACACATCATCAAATATCAAGCTCCAATCGATATTCGTGTTCATAAGAGAACTAACAATTCATCAGAAGTGTCACAGTCCTGATAAAGTGTGTCCATATGTCAACCGTAACATGTTGGATGTCAGCCAGTGCACTACATCAAACATCTATATCTCTGTATAAGTGTAGATGTTACCATTTAACTTGTCCAAATCCTTCAGACTAGTACTTATTATTAATATTTAATATACTCATTTCTTATTTCGTTATAATATTTTTTTAAATAAATGTATTCGAGATGAAATGAAAAATGCATTTAAAAATAATTGACAAATTAGTAAATCAAAAAATCTCACTAAAAATGTCATCAAACTATAATATTGTATCATTAAAATATATCAGAATTGAAAATTTAAATTATGAAGAGGATTTTTGTACAAAATTAAACAATTTTTTCAAATTTGTGGAATTAGTGCAAAAATTGGATTCAAATTGTTATTAATGAAAATATTTTGGATTAAAAACAAAATAAGTATTTTATATTTGGGACATTAATTCGAAATAATAATTTTAAAAATAATTATAAAATGACTTAATGTCTGCTGTAATAAAATTAAATGTATTTATGAAACTATAATTAGTTGTTTTTGTTTCGTATGGGAATGGCTCTCCCGACTTATTGTTGAACGAAGGAGTGAGAACTTGACTTCTTTTTAATTTAATGAAAAGAAGTCTATTTTGATTTGAAGAATTTTATTAACGGTGAATACAATTACGTTATAGGTTAAACCTAGTGTTGAGATTTAGATTCTGAGGCATTATCCGCACGAGCGTTAAAAAAACGTTGCGTTAGGAGTTAGCGTTACCGCTTTTAAAACGTTCGCAAATATAATGTTCATATGAGAGTTTAAATATCACTTCTTTTCATCGTCGTACGCAGTTCGAGTGCATGAATTCAGAAGAGTTATTGGCAGTGGCATATGTATTTTAAGAAGGCGAAAAAAAAAATTAAAAAGTTCTGTGTTCATCCTCTGAATAATCAACGATACTTGAAAGGGCAGTTTGTGGCTATTTATGAAGATTGAAGTTTATATCCAGATGTTTTTCAGCTACTCCAGTATGAAAATTGAAACATTTAATGAATTATTGATAATTGTTATCTAGGATATTTTCCCAATTTGGGGTTATTTTTGAAGTGACTTCCATCTACGTGTCTTTCTTCAAAATTTTGTTTGAATAATTTGATAAACCTTTGTTATATAACAAAGATCTCGATTCAACCACCAAAATAAAATGTTTAGTATCAAACACCGCCATTTTAGTAAACGCTATCTGCCGTTATCTGTTGTACTTGTAATCAGTACCAACGTGTAAGCAAGACTAACTGACAAATTCGGCGTCATTTAGCGCTTTTTAAACGCCTATGCGAATGAAAATACCCTCTTCCATATGTTCTATTTACTTCAACGCAATACGCTCGGCGTTAGAAATGGATCAAGTTCTATATTTTTTACCGCGCGTTCAATAAACGTTGGCATGTGAAAAGAAATTAAGTTTCATATGCTTTATTGAGAAGATGAAAAAAAGCGCGCGTTGATACGTTTTTTTAACGCTCGTACGAATAAGGCCTGACAGCATAAAAAATGAAATATTAAATAAAATAATAACTTTATTGGTAAAAATTATTAAATTTATCTTTTATATAGTACCAAGTACTGTGTGTGTTGTATACAAGCTGTTTTTCGAGGACTCTCCTTAGAATTGAATTGATTTTGTCCATAGTGTATGAATTTATGATATTTAAGCGTAATGTTTTTGTTTTTGTATAGTGTGTGAAGCCTAGAAATTTCCAAAACCGGGCTTCTTACTGCGTAATTTTTTTAGGTTAATTTGGTTATTTATTGATCTGATGTTATGTTCAACATAATAACGATTTTTTTGTATCGACAGTTCCTAGGGTTTTTACGTCCTGAATTATTTATATTACTGTGTAATAGCGTGACTGATTTATTTAACTTTTTGAGGCATGACATTTGCAGCTGTTACCTAACAATTAAATTGAAAAAGTTAATTGTTTAACTATAAAAAAAATCTTTGTTTATAATAGTCTTTACTATTTTTTTTGTTACAAAAATATTTTAACAAATAACGATGTTAATGATTGTTAAATTTCTTAAACAGTAATCGAAATCAATTTAAATGTTTGTGAAACGGTCAAATAGAAATTTGCTATGATTATTAAATAATATATATTTAACTTAAATAGTATTTTTGAATTATTTTTAACTTATTTGATTTTGATAATAAAAAATATACAATGATGAATAAAACTAATTAACACTTTAACGATCGGGCGCGCCAATTGGGGTCCTATATGAAATAATCATATATCCTTACATTTTCATTTCAATATCTAAATTACTTCAAAATACACAAGAATTTGAAGAAAACAATCAATGTTCTTTCCTATTTTATAAAAATGCCCCCGGTAATAGGTCACAGGTTCATAGCAAAACCGCCCGGTCGATAGTGTTAACACAATAAATATAAATAAGAACCTTCAACAGTTTTTTTCAACAATTTTTTGCATCTAGATAATAATCAAAGTACTGAACAAAATTGTAGCAAATTATTATTTTTTAAAAGGGTAAGAACATTTTTTGATTTAAGTGCACTGCTTGAATGAAAAACACTGGTGGAATGGCCGCAGTACCTTTAGTATAGATTTGAAAGGGTGTGTCACAATATAAAAACATGTAATCTATACGTCTGTATACAATAATTTTTGTCTCTTCGATACTATATTTGCTTCTTATTACCAAAACATAAAGTATTTCTTTATTATTTTTAATTATTTGTAACTGATTTAGAGAAATATGAAAAATATCTCTATAACTAAAAAAGGCCCCGCCGCTATGCATACCTTTTATTTGTTCTCTGATTGGTTAATATCGGTCACGTCGTCTCTGTTTTGATTGGGTATCAATCTTATGATCAGTGTTCTGTTTCTCAAAGTATAAAGAAAAAGGATATACGATTTCAGTGTAAAACTAATAATAAATTTATTCAAAAGATTGTATTCACTGAAGCTTTAAAGTAAAAAAAATATTACACATTTTTAAATTGTATTTTATATTTTTTATATTTCATTTTATATTTTTTTTTGTAATTTGTATTTTTTATAAACTTTTCTACTAAAATTTTGTTGACTTACATTTTATGCAGATTATTTTGTCTATAATTTGTTAATTTCTGTTATTTGTCAAAAGAAGAGTGAGTGTTCATGAGTGAGAGGCGAAGTTCCCTCCAGAGATTGGATAGCGTAGCAATCCAGTACATAATAAAATTGATATAATATATTATATAATATAATACCGGAACTCTCACTTAAAATCAGAGATAT
Organism: Acanthacorydalis orientalis; assembly: GCA_034766995.1. Lineage (NCBI taxonomy): Eukaryota > Metazoa > Arthropoda > Insecta > Megaloptera > Corydalidae > Acanthacorydalis > Acanthacorydalis orientalis. The sequence continues at coordinate 9,678,506 of CM068319.1, read as the reverse complement.
ATACATCACCAGCACCTCTATCAGATGATCTTGTTATGATAATTGAATTAACTTAATGCACATTGACTTTTATATAGTTTTTAGTACATTTTTTTTATTTTAATGTAAAATTGCTTTATATAAATCTGTTGACATACCTTAAAAACGTAAAATGTGTAAAAAGAATCATTATTTAGTTTTAAAAAAGATAATATATTGTGATGAGTTTTATCATTCTGTATTTTCATACGGAGAGTACTTTATTTTTAAATTAAGCTGTTTATTAACTTGATTAAAGTTAGTATTGAAACTTGAAAATTGTTCGAAACAATTGTTCGACATTTTTTCTCTTTCCAATACAAATGTTAAGTTGCTAGAAAAGTAATTACGATTTACGACCATCAAATTCATATACATTTTTTAAGTGGTCCAAAACTTCTGGATGACTAACAGCTAACTTTTGTGCAAGCTCTCGAATTGCTGTGCGTAGTTCTGATTCAACTAACATTTCAGTTGGTCGTAATGACCTGAAGAAGGACGCCCGCGACCTTCTTTATCTTCAAAGCTCTCGTCTCTAATACAAAATTTTTGGAACCACCATTCTACTTAATACTGCTGCTGTACCATCCGTTTTGAACTTGCAAAAAATTGCTATTATTTACTTCTTTCCATCCTTAATTTAATAGCCCAATTTGAAGAAAAATTAATAATAAAACCAAACTTGATAGTGCCAAAGTACAGACCGAAAAATGCACTTTATAATAATATTAACATCAATACGATGAAATGACACTGTCATTGAAAAAAAATAAGGTTAGAATTCATAAAACAGCAACCTAAATTATTTTCCTACTTATCTAATAGTTATAGAAAAATCAAATTATGAAATAATTCAAGAACTGAAACCAATTCATGATTACATTTAATTAAGTGAAGATTATTTTTTCATTAATTATGATAATTTAGCAATGATAAAAAATTTAGACACCGAAGTAAAATTAACAACAATAATAAAATTATTTCAGATGTATACAAAAAAATGAAATGAGGATTTTATTTCACATATAAATTATTAGATTGGAGAAAAAACCCATAACTAAGTACTCTATAATATAATACAAAGTTCCAATTGTAAATACAGAGAGAAATGCTTAATAAAAATGTATTTAATTAAATATATGACGTAATTTTATAAAATAATTTCTTAGTATATTTATACAAAGATTTAATGTTCTTGCAAAATTTTGCTTTATTATCAAACATGATAAGTTCAAAACTTTTATGTAAAAATCGGTTGAAAATTATAAGTTACATAAAAACAGCAACTCAAATTAATAGATGGCACTGAAAATATGTCATGTTTCATTTATTGTGTAAATATAAAGAGTGTTGAGCAGTATATAGTAATTATAGAGTAAAAAATTGTAAATACTTCAAATTTAAAATTTATGTTTCCAAATGAAATTATCTTCCATTAAATTCCTTTGAAATGAACTCTCTAACTGTAATTCTATTTATCATAGCCTGTTCTTTTTCTCTCATTTGTTAATAAGTATTAGAAAATCTCTCAACTAGTTAAAACTTTTCAAACAATTCGACACTTGAACTTCACTGGTGTATGTACAAAGACTTTCGTGCACTGTTATATCTTTTGTGTGCGTTTATATCTTAAACGTTGAAAATTTATTTACAAAATAAAACACGCTGAGGAATAAAATCGTCATGTTTGTGTAAAACAAGTCTATATACACGCTTTACTATCGTTCGAGACGTGTAAGTGATATACGACTGTTACTGGACTCCTCATATTTTAAAGTCTTGACGGCTTTCCGTGGCTCGAGTCAATGCTGTGCTATATGGTTTTCGGGTGTCGACATCAGTCACGAAACATGAACATCAGAAAACAAAGCTCTAGACTGGTTTCCACCCCACACACACACACACAAATATATATATATATATATATATATATATATATGTCTTTGTGAGTGTACTCTTTCATATTTAATAGCCTTGAGGATGCTTTTTCATCTCAAATAATATGAAAACCCGGATAAGCTTGATATTGTTAAAGGAAAGACTGCATTAGTTCCCCCAAAACGTCGTTTACAATTTCATGTGAAAACAGTGAATATTATGTTTATTAAATGGATATTTTTCGAATGATGTAACTGAATATTTCTGACTTAAACCTTTGTTGTTTCCCATATATGATTACAGCATTTTGATAAAACGCATTTATGAAAACACAAACATATATATCAGAACAAGTAATATTTTCTGTGAATATATAGAAAGGATTTGACTAAAAAAGTGGAACAAATTTAAAAAAATGTTTACCCATTCCAAATAGAAGATTGAATTTATATATCGAAATTACGATACCATTCGACTGTTGAAGTAGAAAAAATAAGAATACCTTTGTATAATATTAGGTGGGTAGAAAAATAATTGCAGCTTATGACCTTCAAACTCATATACATTTGATTTTCTTAGCTGTTTTAAGTGGTCTGGAATTGTTGGATGACTAACGGATATCTTTGGTGCAAGTTCTCGAATTGTTGTACGTGGTCCTGATTCAACTAACGCCTGGTCAACTTAACTTTACCTGGTTGGGAATTATTTGCAGAGTTGCTAAAACGTTCATGAGCGGTCGCTCACCAAATCAAATACAAATTGAAGCAGCGGCACAAAAAATGGTCGTGGGCTATCCCTTATATCGCAATAAAAATTATTAGAGGATAATAGTAAACGAAAATAATGTTTTATAATTAAATAGTATTTTTCTTTAGTTGTATTTCTATGAAATGAATATTGTCTATAAGCTTGGGTTTATTTTTATGCGGTATTTTTTTACACAGTTCACAGTTACATATTTTTTTAACATAATTTATTCATAGTAACACGATTTTGTAATACGTTATATTTCATTCATCTTTCTACCTTTTTTGCATGACTTTTTCTACACGATTCCACGATTTCGACTTTTTTACTGCATAAAAAAGACTGAAGTGCATACGGTTAAGATGTAGAAAAAAAGGGGGAAATAAACTAGGAAAATTTTTAAAGAATGATTACAATCTCGATTATGAAACACCATATTATTAAGTTGGTAGAAAAATAATTGCGGTTTATGACTCAGATTCATTTACATTTATCATTTAAGTGATTGTAAGTAGTACAGAACTGATGGTTGACTAGCACCTAAGTTTTGTGTAAGCTCTCGAATTGTTGTACGTGGTTCTGGTTCAATTAGCGCCCTCAGTTGGTCGTCATGAACTAAAGAAGGACACCTGCGACCTATTTCATCTTCAAAGGTCTTGTCCCCAGCACGAAGTTTTTAGAAACGCCATTACACCATATCTTTCTTAACAGTTCCCACAACATAAGCATTGTTTAGTTTACGAGCAGTTTCTGCTGCTTTACCATCCGTTTTGAACTTGTACAAAAAAATGCTCTTATTTGCTCATTTTCCGTCTTTAAATCAATGGTCCAATTGGAACCAAAATGAATAAAAAAACAAAGTCGATGTTATCAAAATACAGATAAAAAATTCACTTTAAAATGATATTAACATGACACGATGAAATGAGTCTTTCATTGAAAAAAGTGTGTACAGTAATATTTGAAATAATTAATATGTTTACAAACAATTGTAATTTATAATTATAAACGTGAATTTGCATGTCTATATTTGTTTTAATCGAATTTTACTATATATATGTATATATATAGACTCGAAGTTTGATCAAAAATACCTGTACCAGCGCCACAAAACTATCTCTCTGTACCTAAAAAATGGTCCTCCAACCGCCATGCGTAACCTATTCGTTTTCTGATTGGTTGATATCAGTCCACATGATCTGTGTTCTGATTGATTGATATCAGTCACGTAGTCTGTGTTCTTATTGGTTATTATGAACAGTGTATTCGAATGATCTTCATTGTAATTAATTGAATTAATTGTTACTTTCAATCAGATGATGTTCGTTTTGTTAATTTTAAACCTTTCTAATATAAAATTATGATTTATATTTTTTGCGAGTTATTTATTGATGTGGAGCGAGAGTTAGTGAGTAGGGATGAAGTCTTCTTGGTGGTTATCAACCGCAGAAATCATGAAACGGAGCCCCTAGTATTTGTAAAAAAAATTGTAAATTAAAATTGTTTCTTTAAAAATAGTCTCATGTAGCAGTTTTTAATTTTTGAAAGCACTGTTTGTAGAAATTTTTATGAATTGTGCTTAGATTAGCCACCGAATTGTATTAATAATTCTCTTTGAACGTTTAGAAACAGTTTCTTCTAACAATCTCTTTAGTTTTAGGAACAAAAAAAGTTACAAGAAACCAAATCAGTTAATTATATTGAGTGTAAAATGACGATGACTATTCATCGCCAAAAACTACAGAATCAGAAAGGAAACATGATGTGTTTGTTATAATCCATGATCATTTTTTCCAATTTTCAAGTCCCTTCTTCCTGAATAAATCATGTAACCGCTTAACGATATTAAGTCAAAAATGTTAATTTATTGTTTTATCTGTTAGTATTAATTCGTGATGAACAAGTCTATGAAAATTTAAAAATGTGTTGATCATGTTTTTCACATTCGACTTCACTTGCCAACATTTCACTGATTTTGGAGAATTTGCTGTTATCCATTAAGGCGTTTTCTGATACAGACAATCTTTTTTGAAGTCGTTTCCAAAAGACAAGGAATAAACTTTCCACCATCGCGACTCATGACCGAATCATTAATAAAAATGTTTTGGCAAGACCCACATGATATTCTTACTTGTTCTATAAAGTATTTTACAACCAATCGTAGACTAGCACGAAACTTTTTCCGAACTTCGATAATCTCTTTGTCGATTTTGAAAGTTGAACGTCTACCCAATCGTTTGTCATCGTTGATTAAACTTGTCTTTTTAAAGCGCCTGAATTGCTCAAAAAAGTGGCTCAACTCAGAGCATCTTCTCCAAAAACTGTTTTTAAAAGTTAATGTGTACATGTCTAAGTAATTCTATGTTTAAACAAAATCTCAGATAGATGAATTTCTTTTAAATCAGTTTTATCCTGAAAATTTTCCAGGTAAACAACATCCAATTATAAAAACCACTATAACATTCGAAATAAATGGCTTCTCGATACGAATTCAACAGCAGTCAACTTACAATAACTCGGCCGCATTATATTATGCCAATAGTTTCTCTTACCATTTACTAAATATTGAAATGTACACAGAGCCTGGATATGTTTTGATCAAACCTCATATACCTAGAAGTTTTATTTCTATAGAATCAACATAATCTGCTCTCCGTGATTGATTTTAGCATGTAGATAATTTTCAGGTAGATTTTGAAAAGTTTAAAAGCACTCTTCAAATTTTTAATGATAACACACGTGCTGAAACCGGTCATGGAGAGCAAACTTTCAGCTAATCCTACAAAAAGGCCTTCAGAACAACAGACTAATGTGATTACGGATATAAGACATTAAATTTATAATTATACGAAATTAATTATTATGTTTTGAATACTAGAGGACTTCAAGCACTGCTCGTTTTATTAGTCACCTCCTCTCCAGAAGGGAGGGTCGCTTACGGTCGCTTACGATTGCCTTTCTCTCACTAACAAATAATACATACAAATAATATGCATAAAATATAAATTATAACTTTTTACTGGAAAATTTTTTTAGTTAATTAGGGTGAAGATCATTCAATCACGCTATTCATAGTAACCAGTCATTAAACAGACCACGTAACTAATATCAACCAATCACAGAACAAATAAAAGTCACAGGAATGGCATCACCGTTTCATCTTTATAATAAAGAAAGAAATAATTGTAAGAAGGCAGTATAAATACACTTATTTAGTTAAAACTGTTCTTGGGATCAGGTACCTGACTGAACAAACAAGACGTCACTCTTTAATGTATGACGAAGACAGCCTCATGATTAATTGCAAAAAAATAACAAAGAAGTTAGTTGTAAAATTATATGAAAATCATTTGATTTTTATAATTTAACAAAATAATTAAATAAATTTTTTGAATCAAAATATATTGAAACAAATCTGAAGTGAATTCACAAATAAAAAATTCAAAACGAAATACAAAAGAAAGGAATGTTGAACATCTTTCAGTGTAATACCTGTACTGAAATTATTTAAATTAGTTAAACTTCCAGTATATCGATTTAAACATTACATAATTCCGAACTAAGGGATGAAACAAAAAGTCGTATAATAAAAAAACGTACAAGCGTGTATTTTTAAATTTGATTACATTTAAGACATAGCCGAAAGTCGAGAAATAAATATTAAATTCCGTCTATACGACTGAACCGTCGAAAAGCGAAAAAAAACGAGGAGATAGTATTAAGAAAAATATATTATAAAAGGAAAATTTGCTGCGTCAGCCATCCATCGGCGGATAATGTTTTGACATTGTGATGAAGTATCTCTTCTTAGCGGAAGTAAATAGAGTAGAGTCTGATTACACAAAGAGTAGCTATGTGGATCATGTTCAAATATCTACAGATACGTTATAAATTTCTGATATATCATTCATGAAGTTAAATTTTGAAATGAGTATACAATTACATAACATATGTTAATATATATATATATATATATATATATATATATATATATATATATATATATATATATATATATATATATATATATATATTGGCTCGCTACAAAAGTTCGTATACGATTTGAAATTAAATCTCAAGTGATTATATTTTGCAGAAAAAGTTTTTCTTAATCAATTATGTATTTACCATCGTTTTCTACAATCATTTTTCAACGCTCAATCAGTTGCTGGATTCCTTCTTCGTAAAAGCTACCTGGTTTTTCGTTAAAAAAGGCAGTGAGGTGGTTTTTGATGGCCTCCACAGCATCAATTTTTTACCATTTAAACTGTTTTGCAGCGATGGGAACAAATGATAATCCGAAGGTGCAATATCCGAAGAACACGGTGGATGCGATTAGATTTCTCATTTCAACTGCTTCAGTTTTTGCAGTCAGTTTTTCGTTGTCGTGGTGGCAGATTACCCCCTTGCGATTGGCCAAAATCGGACGCTTTTCTTCAAGTGCTGCGTTCAGTTTGGTTACTTGTTGTCAGTAATTCTCCTTAGTAATCGTTTCTCTTCGTGGGAACAGCTCAAAATAAACAAAACCTTTGTAATCCCACCAAACACAGCAACACCTTCATCGGATGCAAGTCAGCTTTGGCGACTGGTTCTGTCCCTTCATTCGCTTTTTTCCACGTTCGTCTGCATCAGACCTTGTTGTACAGGATCCACTTCTCATCAGTTACCAATCGATCCAAAAAATACTCTTTATTGAGGCGTCCAAGCAAAGAAACTACTGAAGAGATGCGATCAAACTTGTCTTCTTTAAGACAGTGAGTGCGACACCTACGTAGTGAACTTTAACGTGTAGCCCAGCTTCTTTGAATTCCGAAATGCATTCGATCTCTCAACGATGAGTGTCTCGAAAATCTTCCGTCGAAATTCATAAGTTATTGTCAACAAAAGCGCGTACAATATAGTCGTGTGGAGTTGATATTCCAGGTTAAAATCATTTAGTCGAAATTTAACAAACCATTTATTCACAATTGGAAGTGATGCTGCATGGTTCAAATAAACCTTCCGAATATGTTTCGTTGCCGCGTCTACGGTTACTCCTTTCCGAAATTCGTACAACATAACGTGACGAAAGTGTATCTTTTCATTGTCTTCTTTGAAAAAAAATTATTACATACAAATTGAATCGGAATAAATGCGTTTGATGTCCAAATGACAGCTGTGACTGACCTTTCAAACGATATATAACATGAATACATTTCAATCACGAGGACCGCCATGCGACATTCTTAATACCACCTATTGAATCGTGTATGAACTTTTACATTAATCTTATATATGTATATATATATTCGCCATTTCAAGTTATATAATATTTCGTCTATAATACTAATTTATACATACGAGATAGAGGAAGTCAAAGAATAAATATGAATCTTCTGACCTTATTCTCTTAATTAATCAATTATTATGTTGGTAAAAAATAATTGCGGTTCATGACCTTCAAATTCATATATATATATATATATATGTGTATATATATATATATATATGTGTATATATATATATATATATATATATATATATATATATATATATATGTATAATACACATATGACAAACTTTTCATATTACTAAAATTGTTTATATCATACATAAAAAAATATACGAGTCATGTTAAGAAAAAGTAAAAATGAAAAATAAAATACGACATTTTCAAATAAATTCTCAATGAAAAGTTATTATATATATATATATATATATATAGATATATGCATGTATGAAGGTCAGTTTGCTAACACTTTCCAGACGAAATCATAAATAGAATATATTTTTAATAGAATTAAAAGTTTGTATTTTCTATCTCTGTATGTATATATATATATATATATATATATATATATATATATATATATATATATATATATATATATATATGACTTTATCTTCATAGATTCCATCAGTGATTTTATCTCGAAGCTTTTAGAAAGTTTTCGATCAAGTTTTCACAGTGAAGCCATTAATAACTCTTTATTGGGAATTTATTTGAAAATGTCGTACATTATTTTTCAGTTTTACTTTTTCTTAACATCACTCGTATATTTTTCATGTATGATATAAATAATTTTAGTAATATGAAAAGTTCATATCATGTGTGTGTATATATATATTTATACACATCTATGATATTAATATATATATATATATATATATATATATATATATATATATATATATATATATATATGTATACTTAAGATATAAACTTAGAGCGAGAGAGAGGCTGATTAATATTGAAAATATATACATGAGTTGCAAATATAATTCAAAACATATTTTGAGAATAGAATGTAATATAAGTTCCCAAGGACATACATTATTTTCTTGCAGCCAAACAACAACATACAGATTAACAGTTTTTCTAGAATTTATATCTAATTAAATTTGTCGTTACTGTCTCTCGCAATTTCATTAAATGATTAATGTTTCTCTAAGTAATAAATAATTACAGATAAATGAATAATAAAGTCTAGTTATATTAATAGATGATCATGTACCAAAAATCGTCACTTAACATTAAAATGTATTAAGGGTTTTTTTTTTGTTTATTTTATATATTGTTCCATATAATGTAGTGGTAGTCTTTTTCCTTTTAGAATACTTGAATGTATATTTTCCCTTACTAGTTTCGGCACGTGTGATATCTTTAGGTAGATTTTAAATAACTAATATGCTAACTAATAATTAAAGGTTGTTACGAATATTCATTATTTTAATATATCAGGGGAATCTGTCTCCTACCCGCTACCCTCGACGATTCCCTAGGGGGGAGGGATCGACTCCCGCTTGCTCACGCTCGTCCTCTTCCAACAAATAACAGAATTAACAAATTATACACACAAATAATTCGCGTAAAATGTCAGCCGTAAAATTTTTATTGGAAAAATTTATAAAAATTAATATCAAAATACAATGTTCAAAATTTTTTTGACACGAAAGCTTCAGTGAATACAATATTTTGTAGAAATGTCATCAATTTTGCATTAAACTCGTATACACATCTTTCGTTTAACATCGTGAGAGAGCTATATACATGTGGTTGATGTCAACTAATCAAAATAGAGACTACGCAATATTCATCAACCAGTCATTGATGATTGGGAATGGAAATGATTAACGTGCTACTTGTAGAGTTTAGCGAGAGAGCAGTGTTGCAAGGAGGTGGTCTACACGAAAAATAAAAAAAATATTTCATGGAAATTTTACGATGGAATTATTTTTTATATACAGAAAGATTTTAAATGTGCTCTTATGTAAAATTAAGGATTTATTAAATTTTATGTAAATATTAAACATAATTTTTTAAAAAAGTAAAAATTCAGAGATTTGTTCCATTTTCTTAGAGTTTAATTTATGACCATAGAAAAGTACATATAAAATTTCCTATACCAATTTAAAGAAATTTATTATATTTCGTCGAAATTTAACTTATTTCAAAGTTTGAAACTGCTATAGTATATAAACGGCAATATTAAAAGTATCTGATAGAAAACCCGTCATAAATTTTTAATTTTGTACATAAATGTACAGTTTTCTATAAGGCTTGTCACTTTTTCTCTCTTATATTGGTTCTTTATATTTTATTTTTCTTACAGTGTGTAAAATTATAAACTTACAAATCAAAATTGTATTTCCCTTATATTATATTTCCGATTATAATATTATATTATTATATTTTATTATATTCCATTCGTAAAAATTGACAGAATCAAAAAATTCAGGAAGTGAGAATACATAAATATATAGAAAACATTTTTGGAAATACTGAATGAAAATAATTGAGATTTTAATCAGATATAGAATACATACAAACGTTAAAACCCTTTTATGAATTATCTATAACAATTAACTACATATGAGTTAATGAGAAATTAATGAGAATTACCTATAACAATTAATTAAATATTTTTTAATCAAATGTGGCTGAGATTTGATTAACCCTACAACGCAGAGTGAGACGTTTTCGTAACCTTTCGACGTTTTTCAAATGTATTTTAGGTTTTATATTTAATAAATATAGAAATAAACTACAAAAAAGGAGAAAATAAACATCTTATAGTAAAAAGTCAAGCTTTATAGGGTTAAATTACAAAAAATTCCTGCGTAAATATTAGATTGGTAGAAAAATAATTGCGGTTTATGACCTTCAAATTCATATACATTTTAAGCTTTTTTGATTTTCTTAGCTGTTTTATGACCCAGAATTGTTGGATGACCAACGCCTAACTTTTGTGCAAGCTCTAGGATTGTTGTGGGTGATTCTGATTCAACTAACGCCTTCAGCTGGTCGTTATGAACTGAATAAGGACGCCCGCGAACTTCTTCATCTTCAAGGCTCTCGTCCGAAGTACGAAATTTTTGGAACCACTATTGTATAACACGGTTCTTACCAAGACTCAAACACAAAGCATCGTCTAATTTACTAGCAGTTCCTGCTGCTTT